>JAWWLV010000179.1:27452840-27464405 GCA_035041135.1 Platyrinchus mystaceus | reverse complement strand
GCCATCGACCAGGACCCCCAGGTCCCTTTCCGTGGCACTGCTCTACAGTGTCTCATTCCCCAGTCCATATGTACATCCAGGGTTGCCCCATCCCAGGTGCAGAATCAGCACTTGTCTTTGTTAAACTTCATACAGTTAGAGATTGCCCATCCCTCCGCTTTGTTCTGGGCTCTCTGCAGAGCCTCTCTGCCCTTGACAGAGCCAACAGTTCCTCCCAGTTTAGTATCATCAGCGAACTTACTCAGTATGCCTTCAAGTCCTGCATCCAAATGGTTTATGAAGATGTTGACAAGAATTGGCCCTAAAATGGAGCCCTGTGGAATCCCACTAGTGACTGGTCACCAGCCTGATGTAACCCCAGCCACTGTAACCCCTTGTGCCTGACCCATAAGCCAACCCACCACATGATGTGTTTATCCAACTGTGGGCTGGACATTTTGTCCAGAAGGATCCTGTGAGAGACAGCATTGAAAGCTTTACTGAAATCCAAAAAGATTACCTCAACTCACTTCCCTTGATCAACTAGGTTGGCTACCTTGTCATAGAAGGAAATTAAGTTTGACAAACAGGACTTTCCTCTCATGAAGCCCTGCTGGCTGTGACCGATGACTGCGTTGTCCTTCAGGTGTTTTTCAATACCTCTATGTATAATCTTCTCCATAATTTTACCAGTCACTGAAGTGAGACTGACAAGCCTGTAGTTTCCAGAGTCATCCTTCTTGCCCTTTTTGAGAAGCAGGACAATGTTAGCCATCTTCCAGTAAAGTGGGACCCCTCCAAATTCCCAAGACCATTCAAAAATCACTGAGAGATGCCTCATGATGGCATCAGTCAGCTCTTTTGAGTATTTTCAGATGAATCCCATCAGGCCCCATAGATTTGTAGGGAGCAGTAGATCCCACACAAGTTCAAGGTAACTGGGAGTTTATTCTCACAGCCATGGTCCTCCAGCTCAGGGCACTGGGACCCCCTGATTTGAAATGTGGATTTCAAATTAAATCCACATATGCATAATGGAAGTGAGTTACTGTCACAGTAGAGATTTATCTTCTGAATTCCCAATCTTGTGCTGATTTCTCACTCTAGAAAGTAACTCAGTAAACCTATTACTTTGGTCATTTGACTTTGACTATAAAGAACAGAGTAATTAGCAAGTATGGGTACATCTTTTCTGTATATCTAAGACCACACCTATCCTGCAATAACAGATTTTATACACAAGTATAGCAGCCTAGTAATGATGTAGCCTGGATTCTTGGGTCTAATACCCAGAGAAGCTACAACAGTCACCTGTGATAAACACTTGCATTTCTCTAACAAATTGGCAAGAGCGGCCACCAGACCTGCCGTTCTGTACTCACTAGGTTGCTGCTACATGGATCAGGAGTCTCCCTTCAACTGTTCCCTTAATGTCTAATAGGATTCAGGTTTGGGTTTTCTGTTTTATGGTTGTTGTGTTTTGGAGATTGTAGCTGTTTTGTTTCACAGCAGCAGCAGCAACACTGCTCTGCACTGGCCTACTGCAGATACATGAAGCAACATGCAATGACTGAGGTGGCAAACACCTCAGTCATCTGTGCCTCCCATGGAAGAGGGCAGATCATAACAAGCAGAAGGCCTCAGAGATGGAGTTTTACCAGAGACCATCTCCTGGAGTGTGCCAGCCTATCTAAGGAGGCACATAGAACCACACCCCCATTTCTACCAGTATATAAAAACATGTGAATTGTTGGCACTCATTTAGGCCTGCATATTCTGCAATCAATATTCGGATTATAATCCGAAGCCAGAAAGTCCCTCCACTAGTAGCAGCAGTTCCCAATCCACAGAAAAAAGGATGAATTCATTACTCATCAGAATATTCAGTAAATTACATCTGAGCTCTTCTACTAAAAAAAAACACTGAAAAGGCAAGGTTTGACCAACGTATGTCTCAATCCTAAGGATACCCGATTGGAAAAGACTGCATATTTAGTGTCAGAGCACACATATATAAAATACTAAGAGCTGACAGAACCTACCACAAAATTTCTAGGAGTCACTTATTAGCATACAAGTACTCCTTGACATATTAACAGTCAAAAGTACAGGATTAAAAAAACCCCAAACACAAAAAAAGTCAACAAAACACAAAAAAACCCTCCTACAATCAATCATCACAACAAAACACTTAGCTAATGCAACGATATAAACTGTGAAAGTTTGGTTTAATTGGCCAAGTTTTCATGGGTTTTTTTAATGAGCTCTGATCTGCAGGGTAGGAAAGCTGATACCAGTAGGAAGAAGCTTCACCTTCTTACTTGGAGAGAAGCCTGGCTAAAATATGCAACATCGGTGTCCCTGGACCCTAGAGCATTAAATAAAAACAAATACACTTTTAAGTAATGTTGCAAAGGGATTCATTGGTGTACTTCTGGTTTTAAAATTGATTTAATAGGAATTCGATACTTGGTAAAAAGAAAGACCGTAGAGAGCCGAGACACGGCGATTTTGTGCAAGCGCACTGCTGCCCTCTCCTGGGGCAAATCCGATCCACTCCGGTCCTTACACCGCACAGCAGACCCTGAAGGAAGCTGCATCTCCAAGACCACCAGAACTACTTTGGGGGCAACAGATTTAAAATAAACAAAGTAAAAAAAGTAGAAAAGTGAAATACACACAGATACAGAATAAACACAGCAAGCTATCGATCATTATACAAACTCTGATAATTCATCACCTTAAATCCTTAAATTCTTCAACAGTTTGTTCCTTCATTTAGATTGAAAAAAAATTTCCCAATATCCACCGAAAGAGTTGTCAAGCATTGGTTCTGACTGTCCAGGGAAGCGATGGAGTCACCATTTCTGAAGGTATTTAAAAGACTCGTAGACGTGGCACTTAGGGATACGTTAGACTTAGCAGTGTTTGGTTAACGGTTGGACTTAACTATCTTAAAGGTCTTTTCCAACCTAAATGATTCTATGACCTAATTCAGGAGAGGCCAAAAGTGATTTTCAGCATCAATAGCAGAGCCTGTGGGTCAGCAGAATATTCTGAGAACTAAGATAAAATGGCAAACAGCAACTTTCACATTCATAAGCACCAAAGAGTTTTGATGCTATTACTGCAGAGTAATGCAGAGTAAGCATACAAAGTTACTTAAATTGCTTTGATTTCAGTGGCATTAGAACAAAGATAAATTTTGCTGTTAGACAAACTCCTGCTTTTGATTACCCTGCATAAGCCCACGGTAATTCATGGGCCTAGGTACACTTCCTATTTACCAAAGCTTAATGGGTTGCCTTATGTAAGCTGAGCTTTAACAGGCAGAATGCAGGTTTAATCCTCAGCAAGCATGAGACAAAATACGCAGCTTAAGCCTCAACAAAAGAAGAGTTAAGACAAACTAATTTTAATTTTAAGATGCAACTGCAAAGAATGAACATGGGCTCATGTACTGCAATTTAGCTGAAAGGCAACTTACTAAACTGCGGTAATCCTAAACCTACGTTCAAACCACAAAGTCTAATGTTATGGACAAAGTTTGGTCTTTACAGAATGTTTTATTGCAATTTAAAATTGTATTTTAAACTTAACTCATCACCTAAATAAATATAGTCTGAACATATGCATTTAATGGACTACAGAGGTATAAAGCCAGTTCCTCAAATCACAGAAGCAGAAAAACAGCTAAGGTAAAGAGAGGACACGATGGCAGAGTGAATTCCGCAGGGCAGGTGGCCCGGACCTGTTCACGAACCACCTTGAGATAAGCAGCATTCCACTGCTACCAGCCCAAGCATAGCCAATTCCACAAACCCAGACTGAAAACAACTGATGATATAGCAGTTCCCAAACTGAAAGTCACCCATCCCTGTGCAGCTGTAGGACATCCTACACTCCAACAGGAGCACAGACTGCAAAAACTCAGCGTTAGGAAGGCCTCAGTTGAGTAGCAGTATATCCAGTTTTGGGGAACACACTTCAAGAGAACACAAAGATGTGTTGTCCACGGAAAGGGTCCAAAAAGGAAGGAAGAATCAAAGCTAAAAGTTGTCATCTATAATATCCCAGTGAATTGGCATTCTTTAGCTACTCTTTAATCTAAAGGAAAAGATTCAAAAGGGGACAGCATTTTCACATTTTCAAATATGGAATACAATTGCAGAGAGCAGGGTAACAAGTTGTTTTCTATATCCACAGAAGGTAGAAGGAATAGCAGTAATGGTTTTAAATTGCAGCAATAAGGTATTCAGATAACACATCAGGAAACCTTTCAGTGAGAGATAAAATAATCAGAATAAACCAAACAAAAAGGCTTAAAGAACAGGTTAGACAAACAATTGCTAAAGAACAATGTAGTGGGTAAATGTGTATATTTTATTTGTACACTTTATTTAAACACATACATAGGAAACCAGTTATCTCTGAAACATCGTCCAGTTTATTCTTTACGATTTTTCATAATAAATATCTGCAATACAAGCGAGAAGAACAAATTATTTAATATACTTCTTCCCTGATGGTAACTATTTCAGTGGCATGAATCACACAGCTTACAAGCAGCATATTGGGCACAGAACGTGGAACATTGCTCATTGGCACCAGAAATTAAAAAGATGAAACAAAGCCAACGAACGAAGCAGAGAATAAGATTACTACAAAGCATTATGCACATTACGCACAAGCCAGCAAACACCAGGAAAAAAACATTCCCTAGAACCCTGTCCACAGGTGTATCAGTAGCAAATTTACATACAAATCATCAAGTACCAACACTATATTAATCATTTTGAATCCAGTCTTCACCAGTCACAGTATTAACAACTTAACAGTTCACAGAAACTGTGGTGCAGCTGCTGATGAAGCTTTCTGTAGGCACTTTTACTCTTCCCCATTACTATATTAAAATTCAAAATTATCTTGTGGAAGTTAAAGATCAGTGTCATTAACCCACTATGAGAAACAGACCTTATCAACAAAATATGCCTTGGAATTAGACCATGCTGGTGGTCTGCCTTGTAAAGTAAAAGAAATAGAGTTCACAAACTACCTATGCAAGCCACAGGTGATTTTTCCAGTTATTGATATCTTAAAATTATTCCTTTCCTGAGCTATTTTAACTCTAAGCATTTTGAACTGTAAACACAGACCATGAGAGTGAGAAACAGAAAATACTGTCTCCCAAAAACTACTCTCCTGACAAGTGGCAACAGCAAACTAATGCAAAGTCTAAACATCCCAAGGAAAAAAAATCCATTGCCTATTTTCCAGTACTGGTATTTTCTTATTAAGGTTATTAAAGTGACCCAAAAAACACCCTATCTTTTTGGCAGCAAAAAGGCTAAATCCATTTTTCCACAATTTTTTGTTAACTATACCTCCCGTTTTAACCTCAATCAATCGCCCATTAAATGAACAAACATTTTTACCATCCTGGTTGTAATTTTTTCACCCCCAACGTGCTGCATAAACAGGAAGGGAAGGAGGAAGGCCACTGTACAAAAACAGCTTAAGGGCACCTTTAATCAATGATTCAGAAGCAGTTTACTGCGCTGACTTCAAAGAGAGGGCGGTAAATTACCACTACACCCTTCTGTTGCTCTGATCAACTGAGGAGTTGCTTCTGATTGCTGCAGCCCCGATTATTCCCTCCCACCTTACCCATTCCCTGCACACCCCCAAAGCTGCCCCAGCACTCACGCCTCAATGCCACCCATCCAGCTGTTTGCTGCCCAGCAGCAGAAGGCTAAAAAAAAAAAAAAAAATAATAATTATCAAGAGCCCTCAGCCAGGAATGTCACTTTAGAGAGAGCACCTCTCTTTTTCTAAATCTTTTACAGCTGCCCAGAGCCAAAGGACGGCCTGTAGGCACTCGGCGACACTGCGAGACGAAAGCAGCGGTACCCTTTCGGTGCCGGCACCGCTCAAAGCACGCTAATCTCAGCCACCCCCAGGCTTCCTCTTCTCTGTCCTGCATTGCTTCCCTACCGTGCTAAGCGACCCTTTTTTGCCCAAAAACTCCATCCCGGCGCTCCGGGAACCCCCACGCGCAGCCGCCTCATCCCGCAGCCGCCTCACGGCACCCGGCACAGCCCGGGGCCCGACCCCGCCCCCCGCAATGCGCACGCGCCGGCCAGGCCTCCTGTGGTGGGGCGAGGGAGCGGGCCGTCACGCGGCGGCGGCGGCCGCGGGCCAGTGAGGCGCGGCCGTGGGGGCGGGGCGCTGGCGGCGGGGCGGGCGGGGCGCGGCGCGGGGACGGCGCGGTGAGGGGCGGGCGGGCGGCTCTGGGGTCGCGGTGGGGCGGCGGGGCTGCTGTTGCCGTCACTGCCCCTCTGCCTCCGCGGTGTTTGGCCTCAGCGACGCGGGGCGAGCCGCGGAGCCGGTCCCGGACCAGCGGGGAAGTCGACAGGCGCAGGGGTGCGCCCGTGGTGCGGGCGGTCGGCGGGCCTGCTCGTTACGAGGCGTAAGTGTTTGAAAAGAGATCGCCTTAGGAGACCTGCCTTGTGTGCTGGAGCGTTCTGGGCGAGCAGAGGTGAGGCATGTGTGTATGTTTGCTTTACAAGCAGAAATGAGGAGGCATTACCGGCGAGGCAAGGAGAAGCGTGGATGGAGCGGTGCCAAGCCCGGCCCTCGCCGGCACAGGAGAGCCGGTCACGGCAGCCGCGGCACAAGGCGAGTACCGCACCCTGCGCCGGGCAGGGCTTCAGCCATCGGGGGTCATGCCTAAGGAGATCTGCAGAATGGTGACTTTCCAGGACTGAGAGGGTACCTCTGAGACGTATATCTGCAATCCCTAGTGGGAGTGGAATTGCGTTGGTTTCTGGAAGTTTAGGATGTATTCACAGCTGTACATTGATTTTAAGCTGAGATGTGGTTGCGTGAGCTGGTCCTTTCAGGTGTGCATGATCTTCCCTAAACTCTTCACCAATATGCAAAGATAATTCAGGGAGGAAAAACATAAGTGCTTCATTCTAACTGCCCGTTTATTTTGTGCCTCAGTATCTGCTGGTGTAAAAACTGTCTTTAAAGGATCTTCCTGAATGTTTGAAAGCATGTTAAGTAATGTGGTAATAATGCCATATCTAGCAGATCAGGAAAATGAAACAAAGTTTCACCAGCCTTGAAAACTGATTTCTTTCAGAAAAGTGCATTTTATACTTTAGAATTTATACTTGCCCGTGTTTGAGCTGTTTTTATGGTTCTTTTTCATTTTCATATTCTTTCATTAGTGCCTCTTGCAGGACTAAAAGAGGCCAAACCTTTGCTTTAGTGCGCTAAGCTTATTTTATTATACATATTTTTAGAGAAAGAGACACATACATGAGTTGCCACATTAGTTTCACTTGTGTAAGAGAGGTTAGAAACACAAACGAGCCCTAGTTCAGTGAGTATAGAATTAAAAGGATTTTCTTAAAGAGCTTTAAAGTTAAATGCTTGGGTTTGATCTAGGTTGTTTTTGCCCTTGTGTATCTGTTGTGTTCTTTAACTGTTTTCAAAGCTGTATAATCAAGCAGCAGTAGAACTGGTATTAGAACTAGAATGTCTTTATTGTTTTGTTTTCAGTAAGTTAAAACTCTTGTAAAACACCTTCACCTACTGCTTTTAAGATGACATGTAATAAGACCTGTCTTGAAAAGTGAGAATTGTACAAGTGATTCAGAAAACATCCCAGTGGAATTCTGCTCATCAGTACTGAATGTGCTTATTTATATTACTTCAAAAAGAGGAAAGCTGCAGTTGCCCCATCTACTGCAACGTTTATTAGAAAAGCAGAGGCTTCTCGTTCTTGGAGTTTTCATTAAACTTTTGTTTATTTTGAATGTTTCTGAGCCTCATCAGTGAAATTCTTGTTATGAAGAGAATGGCAAAATATTTTTGACATGGCATCAGTGTTTTACTCATGCTGTCTCTCACTTTATGCTGAGAAGACTTGCAGGCTTTCAGGAGTGGGCTGTTCGTTTAATGTAAAATTGCCCAGTTAATCTTTTGCCAAAAAGAGTTAAAGGTGCTTGCAGAATCAGCAGCCCCCTCTAATATTTTAGCAAGTAATTTAAGGCTTTTAGAATGCCTATATCTGTAATGTTCTTGAGAGATTTTTAAGCTGAATATTTTCCTTGTTTGATTTCCATAGTTTAATGTATGGTGACATGCGGAGTGTGCTTATCACAGCACTGCAAAATGGTACTCCATTCATGTCAATAACAAGCTGCTTTCTAGATTCTGTGTGGGAAACGTGTAGGACAATTGTGAGTCTGTCTTGAAGGCAATGCTATTTTTTTAGTCTGGAACAGGAGGAACCCCAGACCCCAGTGAATGCAGGTCCCAGCAGCAGTGGAGATCCTTCTTCATCCAGTTCAACACAGAACTCTGTAGTACCAGGTAAGTGATGGTGTTTACAGGTAAAAAATCAGTTTCTATATGCTGATTGAACAAAAAAAGTAGTAGCAGCTGCATTAATAGTCTGGTGTTACAGGAAAGTAACATCAGGTGATATAAAAAGATGTAGTGAGTAAGGATCTGGACAACAGGCCCAAATCACTTTCAGGCCCAGAAGTGCTTCTCATGTTTGAAAATTTGTGCTTAGCCAAGCTGATATTAATTGAAAAAAGAGAATTTTGTTTCTCCCTCCAGAAATGCTGCTTTGGGAAGAAAATTGACTACTAAGGAAGCAAATAAAATAAGAAAGCATATAAAATAAGAAAGCATATAAAAAATTACTACTTGTATCCAGTTATTCAGTCTTTTGAAAGGCACAACAAGCCACCACTTTGAAGAATCATCTGTCTTTATGCCTTCATAAAGTGTATTTTGTAGTACGTAAGAAATACACTCTGGCTAAATATTTGTTCATTCAAAGCAAATGATGAAGTAGCAGTGCTGTTGAGGAAGATGTCCCATTTATTTTCTGGTTTCCTGACTCATTAAACAATGCTAGCAAAGGCTAAGCCTGTGGAAACATATTTCTCTACAACAGGAGAGTCCTGAAACACCACTGATTTTTAACAACAGACAAAACCAGAGGGTTTTAAAGAGATGTTTTTTGTATACCAACGTTTGATGTTGTGTTAGAAGATGTATCCTGCAAGCCATTTATTGCTGTGTAATTAGATTCTGGGTACTAAATGTAGTGTGCTTTTATGATCTTTACTGATTCATTGACTAACTTTTTATTTTTCCTGACCTGAATAAGTTTTGGTCTCTGACCCTAAAAGATGGGGACAAGGATTTGAATTGTAAGCAGCAACAAAAAGAGGTTACTTAAAATGAAAATTCTGGTAGTAGATAAAGTTTAAATAAAAACTCTTGAAATGAAATGTAACAATTGCCTCTTCTGAATAAAATCCTTTGTCTTGAGACAATGTACCATTATGAATCTGTCAAAGTATTTTATCTGTCTGCCTCTGAATTCACCCAGACAATGAAGCACTAAATTTGAATGTTCCTCATCCCAATTTATCCTTGGATAGGGAGCCAAATGTACTCTTGATTATATCTAAATCTCTCCTATGTGTTGAAGAAAAAGTATCTTGTTCTGAGAAGTGAATCACTTTATTTTGGTTTGTGTGATACCTCATTGTCAGGTTTTTGCTGTTGTTTGGGACTGGCCTACCTGTTTTTTTAACTAAGAATGCCCCCTCATGATTGATTTATGAAGAAAGACCGTTTTTGTTTTGCAACAAAAACCTGTCTTTTTTTTGCTCTTCTGATCTGTCTGAATTTCCTCTTGGTCAGTGGCGACATCCCCTCTGTACCTGTGTAATGCACTGCATTTGAAAACTATAATCCTTTTTTCTCCTGTAAGTGCCTCATCTATTCCTAGTCTGTGTATCACGCTTGGGACCTGTTGGGAGCAAAAGCTTTGAGTCATGTGACTGACATTCACATGAAGACTTGGAATATCAAAGAGTAATAAACAAATTTAGTTATCCATCTGATTTTGTCACTTTTTCCCTCACACCCCCCAAGAACTGCCAGGATTTTATTATGACTCAGAAAAGAACCGCTATTTTCGCCTACTGCCTGGACATAATAACTGCAACCCACTCACCAAGGAGAGCATTCAGTACAAGGCAATGGAATGCAAAAGACTGAGACTGTTAGAAGAGGAAGAAAAACAAAAGAAGGTATGTTCTGAAAAAGGTTGCAATTAGGCTTTATTGTACTCTGGCCCAGGACAGATTATAAACTAAAGCCTTTCAATTCTGACACACTTCATTTTCTTTTTTGTTTAAGAATATATAGTCCTTGAAGCCTTTTATTTGACTGTTCCACATAGGAATGAAATGAAGTCATTACAAACAAAAAAAAACCTGTAAAAAGACATGAACTGTGCTCAAAATTGTAGTTGTCCAACAGTTACACTTGAGTCAGAACACTGGATGCCAGGTTTCAATATGCTGTCATTTGGAATAACTGAGCAGTGTTCTTTTCCTTATGTAATTAAGTGCTCAACCAGCTATTCAGCTCTTTAGTCTCCACTGTGAAGAACATTTTGACTCTCAAATGCTTGCTTTGTCTGAGCATTATAAAAAAAAATTCATACTCTATAATTCTGCAAAGTGCTCTATCCTTTGGCCTCCTCAGAAAGTGTTTGCTTGAAATTTAAAAAAATTATGAATCATAGAATGGCTTGGGTTGGAAGGGACCTTAAAGATTATCTAGTTCCAACCCCCTGCTTTGGGGGGAATGGAAATGGAATGGAAAAGCAGTTCAGTGCAACAGTAAGACTGCATGCTTAATAGTAGTCTTGTTGTGATAGAATATTTTGCTGTATAATAAGAATGTAAGGTGTTGTAGCGAAGCCAGAAGATGACTTCACACCTCTAGGTGGTACTGCTGATTATGTAGAGTGAAAACAATGGCTGTTGGTTTTGGGCATTTCTTTCTTCAGCTTTTACATTTATAGAAGCACCCCACATCTCATAGGAATATATTCTTGTCTGCTTACTGTAGTAGACTGTGGAGTGTGTTTTATAGATCGTCTGAAAATTTTAATGTATGTAGGCTAAAGGAAAAAGTCACCTACACTTCCCAAACATCTAAGACCCACAGCCATATTTGAATCATAAACAAGCAAATAACTGAGTATGCTTCCATGTTATTCTCTTCCAGAAAACGGCAAGGGCTGGACTGAACTCATCTGTGCTGTTACAGAAAAGGCAGCTGGGTTTGCTCAGCTCCACAAGTTATTGCAGGTACAATGATTTGATTTGCCTTCTGTTTGCAATGCCAAGTTCTGCTGTTAGTGCAACTGTTTCTGTCAGGGTTTTTTGCATTTCTTTTTCCCTTAGGAGAAGGAAGATAATATTACTTAAAATTAGCGAAAAGATTATATTCTGTTCTAATCAGGTTACTAAAATGATGAGAATTCAAATGGGAAAGTTGTTTCCCAATTTCACTTCCAAAAAAAGTTCACTTTATATATGCACACATGTATGTATATGAATATGCTGGTTTGCCACATTGTGCTTTAGGAATACAGCACAGCTTTTCTTTGGATGAATGCCTTTCAACTGATGTGACCATTCCCCTTCCCTCCCATTAGAATAGCTAAGGTAGCTCAGACCCAGTAACAGTGCA
>JAWWLV010000179.1:27400977-27443657 GCA_035041135.1 Platyrinchus mystaceus | reverse complement strand
CCCACCCTTTAATCCTAAGGTTCATCTGCCGGGCCAAGCAGGCTTGGACAATGGCAGTGAGGTCCTCAGGACGTATGCCTCTACTACATCTATGGTCAGAAGCAGTCCAAGGAATAGTTGTTTCCTGACTCACAGTGTTGGTTGTTTGAGCTGGGCCACACTAAACTTTGTCCTTTTCAGATGATGGTAGCGTGCTACTGCCCTCCCACCATTCCTTTTAAAAGGCAACAGTCACAGAACAAAGCCCCTTTTCTGGTCCAGTAGCAAAGCTAAATGTCCCTGTTGATTTCTCATAGTGTTTCCTAACCAAGTCCACATCCCTAACATGGGAGTTTGATCAGCAGACTGGAATGGCAGGCTTGCTCATGCAGCTGTAGCTGGACACAAGCCCAGTCTGGACAGACCACACCCTCTTTAGGATTTGAGATCACCCATGCAAAGTCAGGGCTTTTGCATACAGAGGTACAACTGGGCCCTCAGCTACAGTAGCACCAGCTCCCAGTAACTGGGTGATGGGATATCTGTAATTGAAAACAATTACCCTCCCGGGGAGCTCCTTACCTCCAGCTCCTGCCTGGTAACCAGTCTGGGTTGGGCAAGACTGTCCTGCCTGTAGGAAGCACTGACAGGCTCAGGAACCCACGGAGGGTAACGGCTGATGGACTAGGATGGGCTTCACAGGAAAGACACGCTGCACTCAAGTTTTCCAAAATTCTTACTAAAGACGTGCAGGAACCACCTTTTCATCCTGGGATCCACTTAGAGCATTTAGATGTACAGTTGTGATGTCAGAAATGTACTTCCCATGGGGTCCTGCCAGGTCAGCAAGTGAGACAAGTGGGTTATAATCACACCCAGGCTGCATGGCATGTCCACATGGAGGCTGTGTCCAGCTCACTCAGGGAGGTGGCTGTGTCAGAGCAAGGCTGGGCCTCTGCCTTGTGACAGCAGGCACAGGCTGCACATGCACACAAAGATAAGTGTTGCTGCTGTCTACAGGTGTGACCTATTGTAGGGTGTACCTAACACAGCACCCTCATCTGTATTCTCACTGGAAAGGGGTTAACAGTGCTGGGCATCCTAGGAAGGAAGGGGCTTTCAAGTCCCCCACTAAGCAATCCTGTTTCTGCCCTCAGATAAAAACCACCCTCTTAGGCACGGTTCAAAAGTTTCTAGCTATTTCATTTCTTAAGACATATTATTACTCTTCTGCACCTAAAGCTTTCGGCCAGAGCAACTTTTTTATGGAGACATTGCACCCTGCCCCTTTCATCCCGATGGGCCATCTGGTTTGTTCCACCTCACACTGGTGCGTAGGCAAGGAAAGCTCTTACTTCTAGTCCTCTTGAGTCAGAAGCATTTGGAGTTTAAAAAGTGGGTTAGTAAAACTGTTCTATCAGTCACAAAATATTTTTCCCAGAGGAGGGGAGTGTGAGCTGCAGCATGAGCACAGCACTGTTAGCAGGGATGAGGCGCTCCAGGTTGTGGCATGAGCTCCCTAAGAGTTCATCGAGGACTTGGTGGTGCAGACAATTCATCCCTCTGCATCCCTGTACTGTCCTGAGCTCATTGAGCAACTTCAAGAGTGAAAAGGAAGCCTCACAAGTGCCCTGAACTACAAGTTCTATGCAGGGAGATCCCCTTCACAAGCCCCATGCAAACCTGAGCATAGCCTGTGGGGTTTTGTTTCCAGTGGATTCCTTTTCCCTTCCATTTTTCAAGTGACTTTGGATAAGAGGGAATTCAAACACAGGTTCCAGGAAGGGTAGGCCCTATTAAAAGCCCCCTCTGACCTGCAGGGTTCCACATGTATTTCTCCTGTCCTCTCACAACCTTCAGGTCTAAGCAATGTGCTGTTCTAGGAAACTCTTCTCAGCAGCTCTTCTTGCTCACCAACACTCCAGTGTTGTGTGTGGTGATCTTCCCTTTCTTTGTATTTCTTTTACCCATTAATCTAAATAGAAGATGAGCAGGAAAACTCTCCTCTCGGGAGCAGTGTAAAACTTTACAGTGTGAGTATATTCTATATGAAATAGCTGTTGCAAAGGTAGTCAAGATGAAAGATGAATCCCAGCAAATATTCAAAATGGTTTTCTCCCTCTCTGAGTATACATTCAAAATTCCCAAATCTTTCTTCTATCCCATTAACAGCCAACTTCTCTTTCCCCAGGGGCAGACTGAGCTGTGAATTCCTTACAGCTATGGCTCCCCTGATACATCTGGCTTTAGCATTCCTCTGCAGAGCCTCCTTTCTCACATGGAACAGAGTGGATGCTGCTCAGTGTACTCTGTGCTGCCCCTTCCTTCCACAGACATTGCTGATAAGGCATGGGGGTCTCCTGTTCTCCTAAATGGTAAATCTTGCAGGCTCTTCCCATTCCCTCTACTACCCTTTGATAACCCAGAGCTTGCTTGCTTTAACCAAAGCTTGCTTTAACCAAAAAGCTGGCTTGCTTTTTTTTTTCTCAATTCAAGAAAATACTCCACAACTTTTCTTGATTGGTTATGTTCATTTTGGATGTTTTCTGTTGCATGCAAAGTGATTAAGATACACAGCACAACTTTCACAAGCATTTGCATTACCTGAGTTAATAATGCATACTGCAACTAAGCATCTACTCAGAAACAGAAACATAGTTAACCCCATCCCACTGCAAACTCCTAATGTCACATCTAACTATCAACTCAGAGTTCCAACATACTTTATATTCATCTTCTTGCTAGTAAACATGTGGTTCAAAACCTTGCAGGTAGCAACCTACAAAGATCATGAACTCTCTTAAAACAGAATTAATTCCAAAATCTGAATTAAAATTTAAACTCCTTTCGGTGCTCTTAACTCCAGTAATGCCTGTTCTGCGAGAACGAGACCATGCAACAAATATGCCCAGTTACCGTGGGAAACACAAACTAGGAATTGTGGCAGAAAGGCATCTTACATAACTGAAGATAGTTTCTTTCCTTTGTTCCCTTTTAGGCAAAACTTTTAAACCAAAAGAAAATAATTTCCTTTCTGTCTTTTCCAGGAACAAAACGTACATACATGTCCCTGCAAACCCATTCACCCAACTAGTGCTTCTGCAGCCAACACTTCTAATTAAGCCTGCAAGAGCTGTAAGAAAGGAGAAGGGAAGCAGGGAAAGGGAGGCAATTTGGCTTCAGTGGCAAACAGCAAGCAGCCCGCAGGCAGTGGATGAAGTATATTAAAACATCTATTTCATTATGCAGCAATATCAGGACCCTAAGGCAGTTAAAAACGAACTGCAGCACTCTTTCTCTCTGCTACAGTATCAAAAATAACCTTATTTCTTTGCCTCAGCTTCTCAGCAAGTACTGAACGAGTGGGAAACTTCAGGGAAAGTTGAAACCTGCACTCCAAGACACGTTGCAGCATCCCTCATCCTGCAGACACAATATCTTTGGTCCCTTTTGTTCATTGGAGCACAGCATAGAGCAGACCAGGCTCTTCTCACTGACCAAACTGCCAGTCCCTCCCATCAACACAATTCTCTCAAAAGCCACAGTCTCACCCTTGCTCTGTTCCATATACTCTGCTGCTATTAGTCATCTCTCCGCCCTGATGAATAAAACTCTTTGCACATAAAACCCTTTAGGTCACATAAGGTTCTTAGACATAACAGGCAGAAAAATTTCTATTTTAACTTGAAATGTCTAAAGCAGGGAGAAGATTTGTTTCTGGGTCTTCTGTGGTGGTGTTGGTTTTGTCTTTCTGTTGGTTCCAATTTATTGCAGTACATGGCTTCATGGTCATTCCTCCTCTATTATCCTGATGAATACTGAAACTAAGAGGTTAAAAAAAAATGAAGTTACTAGTCACAAATTCACACAGGCATTTTTGCATTTCTGAGTTTAACAGGGACCTACTCTAACAGGACTAGAAAATTAGCATTTGTTGTGAGAATTCAAACCCAAACGTGTACACAGTCCCGACGTGTCCCCTTACAGAAGCTGCTTTCAGAAAAGCTATTATCTGGCAATGGACAATTCAGCTTTGGTCCCCAAACCTTCAGTTGTTAGTGGCTGCTTGCATATACTGTATATACTACATATACTGTAAGCTGAATCAAGCAGTCAATGCCAACCTAAAGTACTTTCTAGACAGGAGTTCTGGGGTAGGGGACTGGGGTTGAGAGATGCTTGATTCAAGTGTTTCAAACACTTCACAAATTAGTTTAATGTTTCAAAAATGGAAGCCAAGGCACCAAGTTGATAAACTTTTTAAGGTAATGTCTGAAAATGTAACCAAGATCACCTGCCTTTTCTTGTTTAAACAACTTTCCTATCTGCAATTCTGTTGATATCATGGTGGCTGTGAAGCACTCCAATGCCTTCCTGACAAGTCATCATCTGTACATCATCATACATATGCTATTGCTTCTCTCCAGTGCTGCTGAAAAATTGCCTTTTAAGCAGAAGCAGAAAGATTTAACCACCCTAATCCTTTCAAAACATCAGAAATCACTATTTCAAAATCTCCAGACATTCTTGAAATTAGAATTTCTGTAGTGCCACAATTAAAACATTTCCTACATAAAAACTTCCATATATATATGTGTGTATATATATATACACACTTATATCTGTATATCTTTTTTTTGCTTGAATTATATACAACAAAAGTGAAGTTAAAAAGCTGAATGCACTTTGAATTTGGCTTAAGATAACTGATTAGCTGCCATTCTACTTTAGCTTTGTATTTGTCACTTTATACTGTTGATTTTGAAAACCCTCATATAAAGTTTTTATTTATTTTGGCATTGCCAGGATTTCACAAATACATTTTAAGACATACTGTGTGCTGAATATACATACTTGTGTAGAATATATATGTCAACGTTGCTTTACCATGAAAGAGTGCTCAGCTAAAACAGGGGTAGGGACAGGACCTGGACGACAAAAAACAGTTCTATCACTTGTCCAAATCACTCTCTGTTCTCAAATTACTGGCAGGCAAAGACATATCTGTTGGTGCCAAATTATATTACAGCCATCAGCAATAACTGAAGGCAAGGACAATGCCACAGTATCTGGCATTATAGTGACTGACATCATCAGTTGACAAATGAAATATGAAAATAGAGTGATATTAGCATTTAAACCTAATGGGACTGGTTATGCTGAAAGCAAAAACATGAAGAAGAAAGTCTGTATGACCAGGTGGGAAGCCAGAGTCCTGCAGTGTTAAAGCCCAGGCTCCCAAAGCAACAGGGGTGTTAATGAATCTCAGCACAGTCACAGCAGACAGACACCTGGTATAAATACAAGGCAGACCTAACATAGTGATGGTGTTTATTTCCAAGAACTCTTGTTGACATCAAAAGCTAGGACTTGTCATGTTTTCCAGGACACAACCAAAGGTCCAATTCACAAGGGGCAGAGACAGGAACATAAAGGATACCTTGGCCAACTTCAGCACATGAAACCTGCAAGGAACTGGGCAGGAGAATGAATGAACGGGAAAACCAGTGGGGGGGAGGGGGGTGACAGGAGGGGAGTGAAAGACAAAGCAGTTTTTCTTGTGCAAATAACTACACGTTAGAGCCTGCTCCTACCCTGACAATGGCTATGTTACAGCCCTGCTGTTCTGCCATCCGTTTCCCCAGCTGCAAGTCTCAGGTGCAACGTGCACACGATACACGATACACGTTTAAGCCAAGATTAGCCTACAGGTTTTGGGTAGGGAGCCTAACTAAAAGTGTGCACATCTATACAAAGCTCAAATATATTTGCTTCACAGAATGAGAGAAAACCCCCCACCACCTATTTGCTGAATTGGCATACATACCCACAATGGAAATAAATCCATCAGAATAGAGCAATCATATCAGGTATTTTTTCCGCTACAAGTCTAGGCTTGTTTTGTAGTGCTTTGGGTGAGTAATGTGTTTTTCACTGGGGCACACATCTTTGTACATCAGTTAGATCATAGGATTCTTATTTTACTCAATGTTTTCCATAGCATTCCTTATAAGAAGAGGTGGGGATGCTGCTTGATCTGCCAATAATCAATCTGACATAATTTTTTGGCAGGAGATTTACATCAGTCAACTTCAATATGTAACTCAGAACATGTTTTTACCGTGTCACATCTCAGACCAATTGAATTCATTATCCTACCAAGTAAGTGTGCCAATTTTAACTTCGGAAATATTAACGTTACAGTGAACTGCAGTTGATCCAAGGGACACATTACCATCTTGACCTACTGCAACTTCATGGTAAGTAATTAATTTCTCTTCAGTATAGCACACATAGTCATATTCTAAAAATTTCCTGGGAAACAGTCCCCTCCTATTGCTGCCCTTGTAAATATACAAGACTTTTTCACACAGGAGTTGTATTAATGTGGGACTTGTCTCATACTGCCATTATGAAACAATCACAGTTTGTGCTTTTACAGAGCTCCAGCAACATTGCTGTTAAATTTTGACAGGTTTTCCAAAGACTCACTCTGGCTAGATGCTACCAATACCTCAGCACACAAGGCATCTCTCCTAATAGTTTAGGAATAAAACTCTGGCAGGTTTCTACTCACAGTCCCACCCCCCCAAGCACAACATGCTCCCAGTATTGCTTCAGTGATTTTTTTTTTTTTGCAGGATTTCCATTTCCTTCATTTAAGTTTCCTGTAGAGCTTTCTGTCTACAGACATATTTTAGAGCTCTTTTGTTTATTGAATCCTAACGTGTTAATACCCAGTAGTGTTGGGCTCCACTGAAATATGCATCTAACCCTTTTAAATAGCTAAGCCATTTAATAACCATATCCTATACCGTGCACTCTCAGCACCAAATAGTATCAGAAAAAATAAAGGCTATTCTGTACAGAAAACAGCAGTGAACATAAACCTTACAGATCTTTTTTCCGTTTTGGAAAACAGAGATCCCAAATACACCTCTCAACATTGCCCATAAAGAGTAACACCAAGCCTGCTGCAGTTTAAGCACCACATAAGATTTTGCTTTGTTGAGAAACAGCATAAAAGATTCACCTCCAGGATAATCAATCAGGAATGGACTCGGATACTGACAGGTTGCTAAGTGATTAAGATCACATATATATTAAAAATGTTTAGACAATATTTTCTTTTTGATTGAGTCATAATTATGGCTGTGACAAGGAAAAAAAAAATCAGACAAGTTGTTGAAACAGATGCCAAAGATTTTATACAAGGAATGTCATGGCTGCTTTCTCTTTGTGCATTAACATGGTAGTAAAGCTACATGCATAAACAGCACACAGGGCACAGCCTACAAACCAAGAACACATTGCTCACCCATTAAAAAAATAAAAAATACTTTGAAGCACAGAATTATGCCAGATGTACAGAATGTCTTTTAAAAGAGGATTTCTACCTACTCGTGCCCTCACTTGGACAACTCTCAGTTTATGGCAGACTTTTGCTTACAGAAACATGAGACAGTCCCCATGAACTTGGCCAGTACCGAAGGTGTCCTGGAACATCTTCTAAATCTACTTCCTTGTGTAGGCTGGATGCAGTTGCAAAGGGGCAATCACTTTGTGAATATGTTCTTTCAGAAACAAAGTGAGAACCCACTTGTTACAAGGAAAGTCAGTACGCTTGTTCAGAAGATAAAAGTCCTTTATAGCAGTTAATTTAATAATACAGTCTTAAAACAGGGTGTTGGGCACTCATCTACAGAAGAGCACATTTAATAAGCTGGGGATAAAATACCACAGTTCCAGGACATTGCATTAAACTCCAGCCACTCCAAGAGGAGGCAACTTCCGTGGTGAAAGAATTCATGTATATGTAAGCCAAGAAGGGAGCATTTTAGGCAGTTTAGTCCACAATGGTCTCTTACTTTGTATAAGTGGAACCACAAATCCACAGTACATGACAGTATAAGTTAGGTTAAGTGGTGCTTTTGATAATAAACTCAGTGAATTCATTGCAGTCCTTTAATAAAAGGATGAAGTCCAGTGAGTGCCAGTTGCAAGGAGCAAAGAAGAAAGGTTCCCATTTTCCAGGTTGATTCGTAAGTTCATACGATTGGAACAAAGATGAGTCAAATCTGTGCAGTTTCTATGCAACCACATTTGAGAACACAGAGGCTTCAGAGACTACAGGATCACTTAAAAAATGGGCGAAAAGAAAAGTCATCACAACCCAAACAATTCAAACTTCATATTTCAGAACTGCCTACAAAACTTGTTCTCTTCTGCTCTCGACAAAACTTTTAAATGCAAAGATCTGACAGAGAAACTTGAAGAAAACCTGAGTACATGAAAACATTGTCAGGGAGAACAAGACCCTGCTACCTTTTGATCTGGTATTAAAGTTGAAATGGCAAAATCAGAATGTTTTGCCTTGTGCCATATGATTTGGTTTACCTTTCAGAGCTCTACTGGTCTCTACCGAGGGGTCTGTTTCAACTTGATACCTCTTGCACTGCAAGACCATTGCTCATACCACAGTTCAAATAAACTTGCTCATAAATCTGGGTTTAATCTTGCACGGCCAGAAGGACAGCATCTCCAGATGTAGGGCTGATTGAATTGCCAGGTGTAATTCATACACCAACACTGGAGATTTCCTGGCAGCAGAGTCCAAACCTTCCTCACAGGACATCACGATCAGCAAGACATTCCAAAAGAAGAATTAGAAGGCCATAAGTCTGATCCAATATAGTAAGGAACAACACCATCCATCATTTGAACTAGGAATACTTGACGCTTCATTAGCCAACCGTATTCTTAATATCCTGAAGTATACATAGTTGAGATATATATATATATTTTTAATTGGAATAAAATACATTGGATTTTGGTTTGCTTGTTTACAAGGGAGCTCCCTCCCTTTCCCAGTTAATTTGAAATTAAAACTAGAGGCTGAACGTAAGCTTATTCCCAGCGTTTCAAGATGGATATAACACGAGAGGAGGCCAGAAACTGGAAACATGCACTCTGGCTGCAACAGGTTAAAAGGTGAAAGGGAGACCAGATATTTTCATTTGTAACCCTGAGAACATAAGGAATTGCAAAGATCTGGAGAGGAGCCCGGGGTTAAAGGTCACCAGGCTTTTTATTGCAGTTAAAGCAAACTCGGACTGGGTGATCCCATCCGCGAGAGGGAACCGCTCTGCGGTCGTGTGAGCATTCGTCACAGAATCCCTGGCCACAGGCCCGACAGTGGTGTTTGGAGAGTTTGATACTGAATTCCTTCCGGCAATTGTGGCAGTGCAGGATTTCATGGTCTGGTACCCAGTATGCAGGTCGGGCAGCATCTTTTACCAGACCTAAGGAAGAGGTGAGGTGGGGGGACGAGAAAGAGGGACAAGAAAATAATCTGTCAACATAAGCACATCAAGAATGTACTCCAGGGGAAGTACTCACACATTGCAAGTCATACCACTGCCACTAAGGGGAGCTGATCTACTGACAGAATACTTTAGTGCATCGGGTAGCCATTTAAGGCATTCTGCCATTCTCCCACATTCTGCCTCTCTTCAAACGGGCAGACTGTTTCTCCTTAAGTAGTGGCATCTTCCCTTACTCAGACTCTTTCAGAGGTTGAGACACTTGCTTTTCCCTACTTTCAGCTTCATCTGTAGCCAGAAAACCCCATAGTTACCAAGCCAAATATTCAGAAATGTATGTACTGTCTAAACTGAGAAAGGGATTTATTCTGCCCTTCATGGACTCCGAGAGCAAACACCCACAAAAGCGATAGCAGGACATGCTGCAGGCAAAGCAGTTGAATGATGATCTGCACAATGAGCAGGAAATCAGATCCAACAACAGAAGATCCAAATGTGAAATGTTTGCTGACATACCTAACTGCCACCCAGCACATGAAAGAGCAGCAAACGTTCACTGTACAAGCTCACCATTAAAGATCACATTACTGATTACTTCCCCATCATTACCAACCTGGACAGCTTCAAATTCTCAGCCCTCCCCTACAGAAGTACCAAGTGCCAGCAGTATCCGAACAAACTTAAAAGGCACTCAGCATCTCTGGAAGAAAACCAAACCTGATAAAATGCTTCCTAATTGGTCAGTCTTTAGGGAACTCTAAATGGCAGATCACTGAAGTGAATACATCAGGGGAGCATGAATTACTCACAGCTTGGTGCACACAGATTTCATAACAGGGAGAAAAGAGAAAGTGTGAACTGCAGAAAAACCGTGTGGAAAACCAAGAGGAAACATTAGGCAGAAGAGGCGGAGAGGACTGTAGAACTCTCAACCAACAGTGGTAGCATAGCAGAGGTGCCAGCCTGTCACACAAACTCTTGAAGTTTAATCAGTTTGAGCACAAAAATGCCTTTAGACAAAAAAATCCATCAGAACAGAAGAGAGCTCACCTAAGGGAATGTCCATGGCTGTCACCACTGCTCCAAGCGTGTTTTGCACAGCTTCCCCCACCTTCCTGGCAATAAGTGTCCCCCCTTCCTCATCTGAAGGCAGTTCAGCCACATCTGCATGACACAACAGTGAAGGGCTCAACACCTACAACCACCACAATTTCTGCCAAGTTTCAGTTAATTTACATTAACAAAAACCAGCAGCAAACCCAAAAAGGCATGTTGGAGTCCCTCCTCAGCCTTTATCTCCCACATCCCCAATCTTTGACTGCAGAGTTTTCATTTCAGCAATAATGGACAAAACCCTAGTGTGCTGAAACAGCAGCATCTCTGCTCTGATATTAGTGACAGACCATCAGCAGTTGCTGAAAAAACAAAGTAAAGATACAATTAGAAAATAATTTTGTCGGGGGGTCAAATATCCGGTAGCTCTTTGAAAGGGTCATCTTTCTTCCAAAAAGCATTGAGCTCTTGCGGTTCTCGACCAAAAACTGTATGGAAGCCCAGTTTGAACAACACTGTCTACACCCAGTGGGAATGGTTCTGATCCAGAAACCAGGGACAAAGACTCCAGGCTATTGCCCAGGGATAATTCTGTCACAATCCACTCAGAATTACCTAACTGGATGCCCCTGTTTTCATAGCAGTTGTCACACACGCGCACTGGTGCTGGTCCCCAGCCTCGCTCAGGCACTGGACGGGTCTTGGAAGAACAGCCATCACAGAAGCCCTCTCCGCAGGCCCGGCAGTGATGCTTAGTGTCGTTATCTTTAAAAGGCGTGTTGCACTTATTACAGCTCTAATCAGAACAACACAGAGAGGAAAACTGTTAGTCAAAAATAGAGAGCAGAAGCCCAGGATGCCGATTCTCAGACTGAAATTGTGAAAAATATAGTTACACATAAGACTTGGGTCCTTCCAGCCCCATAACTTTACCCTGGGGAAGTGATTCAGACAGGTAGGTGTACAGTGGTTAAGCAAATATATGGCTGCGATCCCTTCATTCACAATCACAAATAAACACAGCCACATCATGCAGAGCTGAATGGTGGTTGTTTGATCTTTGTGGGGGGTAAGAATTCAGAAGGCAGTTTTCAGTGAAGATGAGTGAAGATGAGTCTGTTTCCTGCAAGATACAGGGAATCTTTTCCTGTTTGAACTGCTTGATGCTTTTTGCATCTGGTATGAAACCAGAGTTTAACATCTGCACCCACAAAAATAGTACTATCAACTGCAATAGTCAGATTTAATATGTTGTTTCTTTGCTTTGAAAAGCAAGTTCATGCAAGCCAGGGGTTTCTGTGATATTGCTGGGAGAGGAGCTCACAAAGACTAGGGAGAAACAGTCTCTCTAGCAGGGCTAGGCCAAGTCTCTGTTTATACTTTCTGTGGCTAAGTCAAGAATGGGAAGAAGAGAAAACATTTCAGTTTTCTCAAAATTGTAGGAGAAGGAATTGTTGCAGTAAAACAAGAAGCATTTGGAATCTGCAAAGTCCTGTATTACTTAAAGGGTAAGGAAAAGGGGGTTTAGCTATACAAAGCCTTTCTCTATAGCAGCTGCTATTTACCAGGATCTGAGAGTTGGGTCTCCAGTAAGCTGGGGCAATCTGGTCTGTCAACCAGGAGGTCACAGCTTTTGTGGGTCCCAGGCTAAGTTCAGATACTGACTGAGCCATGAAATTCATGCCATCCAACAAACGCTGGGCTGCATTGTTGTTGTCTTTCAGAAATCCATCAGTCTGGAAAGAAAGGGATATTCACTTGAGAATAAAAACAGGAAATCTTTTGGGTTTTTTAGATGCAGATAGCTGTGCAACCCATTGCTCCTCTTAAACTGGAGGGCAATCAGGAGAAAAAAATTCACCAGCCATGCTTTGAAATGCGGGGGTAGGTTCATAAACACAAAGTGTTCATACATGAGAATCTTAGGCCTTTTGAGATAGCCAAAACATGACCAGAGGCCTTGCAAAGGTTCTTCTGAAGAGCAGAAACAGGGAACAGTTGCCATGAAAGCCAATCCATTTTCTCCATCAACGTCCAGAAGGACCAAATTAACATGGCTGCCCACACACACAAAGACTATCCAGCAACCAGACTTACCCCTGGCCAGACGTGCTCAATTTCTGTCCTCACCACGGTGTTCACAGGATCTTGGTTGCCAAACCAGTACTGTCGGCTGCGGTACACCACCCCACAGTTGGGGCACTCGATCACGTACCTGCAGAAGAGGAAGACAGGTTACCTCAGTGGTAACCTGAAAGCACTGGAGGTCCAGTGCACCAGGTAGCGTAGAGGCAACAAGGAGCAGAGAGACCTCAGCTGCAGTACTCACCCTGACCAGGCATACTTGGCAAGGCCCAGCCAAGGAGAGTCTGTGGAAGCAGAGGTTTTTGGCACCACACTGACCTCCATCCCTCGTTCATAACAGGCCTGTAACATAAAGGGTCAATTAAAACTGCATTCTTGGCAATTCAAATGTGGGTCTGGCAGCTGTTTGGACACCTAAAGCATATAATTAACATACAGGGGTCTCCACAGCAAAGGAGCACTCATCAGAACTGATTTATAAGCAAAGCAAAACTACTGTTAATAATGACATCAGGGAAATATTTCTATATCAATAAAGACCATGATGGTAGCCAAAAATTTCCCTGTCTCCTGCACATACCCTTCAGAAAAATTGTCTAACACCAAGCAATGGGCATAAGGAAATAGGAAGAGTAGCCACATCAAATAAGTAGAAGTACCCAAGTTAAGAGCAGCTGGCTTCACAGTTTGGCTAGAAAAATGACACACAGCACACAGAAATGATAACTTCTCCAAGCAAACATACAAGTCGAATGAGGATCAATTTTTCTTGTCAAGGCCACGAGCACCTCTGACATTTTGAAAAAAAATGGAAGAAAACAGGCACGTGCCTATGATATTCCTCATATACTGGGTCATCCTTTCCTTTCTCACTCTTCAGATCTTGTCCTTGTATCGCTACTCACCTTGCAAGTGTAGACTCTGTTATCATACTGGTGAGAATATCTGCATCGACTTTTGGATTCATGAGGGACTCCTTCCTTTGCATGGTTCATGCTCCTCTTACAGCCACACCTGAGTATGAAAAAGCAAACCCTGAGTTGTCACTGTTAGATACAGGACAGATCTCACCAATATTTCATTTCTATTACTATTCTTGCATTTATACAGATGCTGTACCCTCAAACCATTTCCACAGCTGTACATACAGCAATGACAACATTTATCATTGAAAGGCAGGCTTTTCAGATGGAGGTGTAGCAACTGTTTCACATACGAAGCAGCACTACACAACAGTTCACTGCAGAAAATGATCACTGTAGCAAATTTAAATTCCAGAGAGTATTTTGGGAAGGACTAAACAAGTTTGGAAATTGACCACGATGGAGATAACAGTGCAGCCTTTGCGAGGAATTGCTGGAAATTCTCTAATGAACATAAGAGAGCAGAAACATAGCACTATATCACACTTGAGAAGAAATGCTTCCAGAAGCATAACCAGCCATAACATCATGCTGCTATACACCTCACAGACTCAGACCACTGATTGCCATTACTGCCCTTCCAGGTTCAATCTTGGGGCTCTTCCCAGATAGCTACAAGCCAAGGTCAAATCAAATCTGGAGCTTCACTTAGATGTGGTCACCGAACACAGTGGCCATCCATGATGTATGCTTTAGGACTGTTTATACCATTTAGGCAATAAAAATGTCAGGGAAAAAACACAGGAAATTTCAAGGGATTTATTTAAGCACTCCTTTCTTCCTGCCTTGCTTGCATTTGGGAAGAGATATGGGTAGCACAGGCTTGTAGCCGTGCACAAAAATAGAGTAGGCAGAACCCATGCATCCAGCTGGGATGCAGCAATAATAGTCATCGAATTCACATAAGAGTTGAATTTCAAGCTAATTCTGCCTGGAAGTACTAGCTGATGATAGGTGATGTCAGGTGTCAAGATGTCACAGAAACTTTACGTTCTATGGCTGCAGACCAGAGCAGCACTATCCTCTAGAAGGATGGAGAAGCATTTCTCATCCACTTACCCACAGCTGAGGCACACAGAGGAGCATGTGAAATATTCATCTGGAAAGAAAGAGCTGTGAGCCATCTGGTCATCAGGGATCTCCCCACTGAACCGGTCACTTAGAGCCTGTCAAACAGAAAAGAATGAACTGGTAAGGGATCGAGAGCAACGAAGACATTTTATGCAAGCTTTTGCAAGCAAAAGCATGGATTCCTCTACTGGAGGGAGAGGTAGAGAGAGTACAGAGCTAACAAATAATGTCTTACTAACCTGGAGACCAAGACAATGATTGAAAACCAATGAAGAAGACAGTCTTGCACTTGTTTGAAAGTGACCTGAATACTTGTAAGATACTCTTCTCCTCTCCTCCTGTCTCTGCTTTGAATTTTGTAGTAGAAATGGATGATTGAAGATTGCATCCACGTCTGTGCATACAATCCTTGCCCAAAATAGTAGGGCTCTTGCTAAAATGGCTTTACATTCTGGAAACCTCACAAAGAAAACTCAGAGGATCATTTCTCATAGTGCAAGAGGACATATTCTTTGCCTCTCAGCTAGAAAGTGCTGACCTGAGCTTTCCTCTGCCCACTCAACAACTGCTCTTCTCTGGTAAAACTGCAAAACTGAGACAAAGGAATTTGTACCCTTTCCTGGAAACATCTATTCTCAGATTAAATCAGTCCTTAGCCTTGGCATAATTACCTTTTCCAGTTCTTTTGGGTGTTATGATTGGGGGTGGGGGAGGAAGCAAGCAAATGGTTAAAGTTTTTCTTGATGGAGATCTCTGAAGGCATGAGATCTAACTGAAACTCTTCCTACAGCTGAGGTTAATATGGTGGCTGTCTGCCTTTCTCTTCCTTCCTCTCCCCTCACAGGGTTGGGGGTGGGTGGAGTGGGTGCATCTCTGCTGTCTAACAAGGGTTGGCTGCACCAGACGTGTGTGTATCTTTCTCACCACAGCTTCCCTCAGATGAGATCTCTATGTAGACATTTGATTTCACATAATTTCAGGGAAATTGGCTTTACATTCTCTTTCAAACTTGACTGATACTGGACAACGAATTCAAAAGTTAGAGGAAGTGGACATAGATCTCTATGAAGCCTTATGTCCTCAATAAGTGAAGCAAAAAAAGTTAATTTGTCAGTAGCGATCTGAACACAGCAAACACTCTACTGGACATGAATTTAGGTATATTAGCATCTATATCTGAAACCAGGTTACTTGATTATTGCAATAAAGTCCTAGAAATTAAACTGAAATTAACCACTCCAGCTGGTTTCCCCTTGCTGCCTGTCTGCTCCCTAATGCATACATGCCACCCTGATACTTCCTGTGCTTCAGCTACCACAAACACAGAGCGGACAGAATTATCAGTTCTAACAGCTGTGACTAACATCAGAAAAGACTGCTAGCACTACCTTCTTCTGCAGATATGCCCCAGCTCTGCCTGCCCCTCCCTGAAAGGCCAAAGAAAATATGATGTTAATCAGGTAGTGGTAGCAATACAAGTGGAAACTTGTAGAAAGACTGCAAATTTGAAGACCCCAAAACCCCTCTGACACCCTAGCAAAGTGAACCATCTAAGAAGATTACTCACTCTGAAGTAATACCTCATTTGGCTTGATCCCATCCTGTTCCCTAGCTACCAGCACATCTCCTAGCTCTTGGGTTACGCTACATTCAGGACTAGGTGTGTCCAACTATTAACTCCCTCCAAATCTCTTGCATTTTCTCCTCTTGTGCTGAGCCCACCTTCAGGAATTTTATAAAAAAACTCCTTCTGAGCCTTCTCTTTGTAAATCACTGTCATTAAGTGCTGTTTATTCACAGCCTCAATTACTCTTTTCTTCCCAGCTCAGGTTTTTGATTTTGCTTAGTTTTGCTCTTCAACTTTTCTTGACCTTTCATGGTCTTTACTAAGGTGCTTGTTTGTTTTCAAGTAAAAAAAAAAAAATAAAAAAACCCAACTACCCAGCCTCCCTGGCTGTTACACAAAATTATCATCTTCATGGAAGACTTGCTTTATCCAGACATCTGCAATCTGCAGCACTGGTTCACCTGCTCTACCTTTATGAGCTGCAACTGAGTTACTAGCAACAGTGATACAAATAAAGACTGTGACAAACTCTTCTCCACTTACTTTTAGTGCTTTGTAGATAACCCCAGGCTGTCTAGGTGACCGAGTAGTATTGTTCTCCAGCTGCTGCTCCACAGCTCGCCTAAGCCCAGAGAAATCTGTTGGAGGATTGTATGTCCTTGTTCCCTTGTAGTGAATGGAGCTGAAAGCCTCAGGAAAACAGCTTAGCTTCCGAAACCGATCCTGAATGAGCTTCTCAGGAACCTCAGAAGGATGATCTATACACAAGAATATCAGCAAGTACATAAACAACTGATTGTTCAAAATAATATTTAAATTGCACAGTGCTTTCATATGCAATATAGTTCTAGTTTCCTTAATCAAATATTCTAATACATCTGGAATGCAGTTATTATATTTTAAAGCAATGAAAAGAAACGAACTGTTTCCAAAAGCAGTCTCTGCTTTGTGATACAGAGCTTTAGATGCTAAGACCAAGTTCCTCAGGAAAAATTGGACACATCTAGGTTTCAAAACAGTTATGCAGATTAAGGAGCAATTTAGGACATAGTACAAGGCAACACCATGTCAACACACTTATTAGTTCTTCTCACCAGACCATAATTTGGTATAGCTAGCACTAGCACCTGATAAGTGGAGGACATGAACCTTACATGGACTGCTTGTTCTCCATGCCAGAACTGTAGAAAGGAAGACCAAGCCCTTATCAACCATTTGTACATGGCGAAACACTTTAGAGCTGGTCACATCAGGTCAGACTCCACAAAGCCAGCCACATTCTTCTGCCTGCTTTCAAGTACCTGCTGTACATTTCAGAATAAGGCAGGCCCTTTCTTCCTTGCCCTAAAACTATATAAACACACTTATCTCAATTTTCCATTGAGACAGATGTTTACAGCTTTCTGCATATCCACGTGCTAAGAGGTTTCTTTCCTATTCCTACTGTGACCAGAAGTGATCATAAAAATATAATTTTTTTACTACTCTGACTTTGCATACAGGTGCAAAGTGTCCTCACTAAAGGCTGACCTGCTGAAACAGTAAATGTCAACAACTATATGAAATTCTGAATTGCTCATCAGCAAACTGGTATGTAAGAAAAGGAACTGCCTTGCAAGTAAGTTAAAAGTTATTAAGAAGTTACTCTAACAATAACTAGAAAGAATGTCAAGTACTTCTACTAGCTCAAGACCTCACTAGTTAGAAAAGCCAAAATGAGAATGTGGGTCAGCCAGGACTGCTGTGGTATTACACAACAGAAGTCTCCCATATGTTCACAGACAGCAGGACTGAGCCTCTCACCTGCTGCATGCCAATTCATTATGGATCTTGCTTATCAAAACACCAGAAATGGACCAAATTAAGAAAGGTTTCATCATACCTTTAGAAACATGCAAAAAAGTGAGAAGAAATTTAGATTCCTATATAGTCAAAACCAAAACACACCATAGGGCAGTGCATTTCACTCAGACATACAAATAAAATACAGAATTTAAATACAAATAGTCAAATATTACATGAGCCAAGTTAAAAGCACTGGTGAAGAACACTGAAAGTGGTGGGAATAATAGTGTGCCAGGTCTGCTCCTTCAGCCTTGCACAGAGAAGTGGTGTCAAATCATCAGCTCTGTGCCACCACAAACTCAGTCCCGACCTCACATCAGCCTCAGAATGATGTTAGTCCACAGAATTAAAAAGAGAGTGACATTCATCAGAGTCATTATTCTTGCTCCTCCTAATTTCTACACAGAATTTTATCCTCATTTTATTTGCAACAGGGTAGTATATATCCTTGCCAAAATCTCAGGGTGTCTCAGTTGCGTCAGGTTTGCGTGGCCAGGTTTTGGTAGCAGGGGGGCTACTGGGGTGGTTTCTGTGAGAAGTTGCTACCCCATGTCCAGCAGAGCCAATGCCAGGCAACTGCAGGACGAACCTGCTGCTGTCTAAGGCTGGGCCAATTAGGGATGGTAGTAATATCTCTGTGATAACATAATTAAGAAGGAAAAAAAAGTTATTGTGCAGATGTAATTGCAGTCAGAGAAGAGCAGAGTGAGAACATGTGAACAACTCTGCAGACACCAGGGTCAGTGCAGAAGGAGAGGGAGAAGGTGCTCCAGGCACCAGAGCTGAGGTTCCCCTGCAGCCCGTGGTGCAGACCATGGTGAGGCAGCTGTGCCGCTGCAGCCCAAGGGGAATCACAGGGATGCAGAGATCAGCCTGCAGCCTGTGGAGGAGACCAGCGCTGGAGCAGGTGGATGCCCGAAAGAGGGCTGTTAACCCTGTGGGAAACCCATGCTAGAGCAGGGTCCTGGCAAGGACCTGCTGACCCATGGACAGAAGAGCCCATGCTGGAGCAGGTTTTCCTGGTAGGACTTACAACCCACGCTGGAGCAGGCTGTACCTGAAGAACTGCACCCACTGGAAGAGTGACCCACCCTGGAGCAGTTCATGGAGAACTGTTGCCCATGGGATGGACTCACATTGGAGAAGTTCCTGAAGGACTGTCTCTTACAAGAGAGACAGTCCCACACTGGACCAGGGGAAGGACTATTCTCCCTGAGCAGCAGTGGGAACAACCTGGAATGGACTGACCATAACCACCATTCCCCATTTCTTGTGCCGCTGGTGAGGAGGAGGTGGAACTTGGGAAGGAGAGAGGGGGGAACTTGGGAAGGTGTTTTTAAGATTTATTTTACTTCTCATTATCCTGATCTAATTTTATCGGTAATAAATGCAATTAATATCCCCAAGCTGAGTCTGTTTTGCCTGTGGTGGTACTTGGTGAGTGATCTCTCTCTGTCCTTATCCCAACTCATGAACCTTTCATTATATTCTCTACCCTGCCCAGTTGTGGAGGGGAGTGATAGAGTGGCTTTGGTGGGTGCCTGGCATCCACCCAGGGTCAACCCACCACATCACTTTTCACCTTCCTCTGCTATATCACCCATACTCATGATCTTGTATGATGTCCCCTTCTACGGCTGGCAGAACTCATGACTAGTCAGTGCTGATGTACAGCTGGCTAAGAGGATTATTCTAGCTGATCTGGAATAGTCAGATCACCAACAGGGAATGCTCTGCTAGTTCCACAGCCTGGTTCCCAGACTTAAACAAGTGAGAGCAAAACGCGAATTGTATCTTTACGTGATAGTAAAGAATGCTGAATATTCAATGCAAACTGATAATTTATAGACAGTGTTTAGCACATTGTAATTCAGTTTCTTACTGCCTACTCACCAGAGCCCAGTAGCTTGGTGTACACAGTCTCGTGAAAGATGATGACACCTGGACCCAAAGTTGACAGAGGAACATCTAGGCCACAGCGGGCTGTGGTAGCTTTTAGCTCCTTAGTGAAATGTTTTAAATAAGCCTCCGAGGCATCACCAAGAAATTTGAAGAGATCATTGTGGAGCCTGTCAGCACGAGTACGGTAGATGACAAGGTCAGAGATGGCCAGGACCTTCAGCAGCAGCCGCGTTCTCTGGCTCAGGTTCACAGTGGCCCCCAGGAGGCCCTCTGTATCAATCACCACCACTTTGCGGACAGGGTCATAGGCTGCCCAGACTCCAACTGTGCAAGACTCTTGGGCTGGAGATGTCTTGAAGACTTCCCGGCCATAGAAGAAAGTGTGGTTAAGGGTGTGAGACTTGCCATCTCCTGTGTTCCCAAAGATGGACACTACTTTTAGATGCTGGTCAGGACTGCAGTCCAGTTTCTTAATAAAGTCTTCTTCATTCCTTACCTTCCAAAACAAAAAGAGAAAAATATTATAACTATGCAATTGGAGTAGACAACACTGAAAACACAGCTGGTTTCAGGATTCATAAGACTAAAAAGAGCAATTATCTCCTCTTCAGATTTCATGATAAGTTTCTGAAGCACCAAGAAGTACAAAGTAAAATATTAGAATGCAGTTTTGTAAAACATACATATCAATGGGATTTACTGATGCATCATGTAGCTGTTTCAGAAGTGATGCCTCACTGTGATTACGTCTCTGGTCAAACCTCTTGTACCTCACCCCAATCCCTGAGGCAGTCCTTTCAGAGAAGAGAACACAACTCCCTTCCAAGTCTGACAACAGCTACTTGGAGCATGGCAGACTTCCATGGTAGCACTGGCCTCCTGGCAAGCATCCAAATTCAGGGGAGTGCTTTTGTCACTTTAACGTGCCTCATTCACTGAGTCTCAGCACCTGTTTAGGGAGAAAAACCTCTGCCTTGCATCTGTGCTGCAGCCTGTCCTGCTCCCATTGCTCTCCAGCTGATCAATCCTTCAGCTGGAAAGGAGAGACAGAGAAGGGGCAGAGAAGCAGCAAAGTTGTGTGCTGGAGTCAGGTGCTCAAAGCAGGTCAAACTGGCTCTCACAGAGGTGCCACAGCTACCTCAACAATCCATTTCATAATTTACTGTATTGTACTTTCATTAAAAAAAAAACAACCACAAAAGAACACACAGATACAAAACCGAAAGGGAGTAGACAGCCTTCAGCAGGTAACTTCTCTTTGGCTTTGCATAGATCAAGTGACAAGTGTCACGCTATCTAGGTTAAAGAACAGACCATTTTTCAGATACTAGAGCAACAGGAATAGATAAACAAGCAATGAAATGGGGTTAAGGCTTTGTACAAGAGTCTGCCTTGATTTTGTTGCAGAATATGGTCTTGGCTTTTGCGGGTTTTATGCTTCTGGCTACAGTTGTTTAGTCCTAGCTGTTTCTTCTTCTAACAGGTTTTATCCATATATTATGTGACAGGGAAGACTATGACAGAAGCACTTCTTGTGAAGGATTGAGTTCACTTTCTCCACCCCAGTTCCCCCCTCAAGGAATCCCCACCAACTGAAACAATCAGGACTTCTATCCCCTCTTGCCTACCTCTCAAGTTTTGAAGCTCTTAGCTATTTCCCCCCTGAGAGGACAGTTGGAAGGTCTCAGGATCCATGATCCAGAGAGACCACGAGGTAATAAATGGTTTCTTTGAACAAGTTTATTCTTAGATCAGTAAATTAGTTTCAGGCCTAGCCAGCCCCATTTGCTTTGGTCAAATCTATCAGCAGCATCTAGACTTTGAAGGAAAATAAAAACCAGCCAGTATACCAAAAACATAAAAAGTAATCCATGTGCCAGATTGTGGTTGGGAACAGCATTCACAAAGAAAAACTGTGGGCTGTGGGGCTCCAGTAGTTTCTCATGGACTCAAATCATTCAAGGCAGACTCAGAGTAGAAGAAAATAGGAAACAGAAATCAAAATGCTCTCAACAGAATCTTTCCTGGTGTCTGTGGGAGAACATGAACATACACTCAAGTTACAGGTGCACAGGAAAGGGTTTGCTTTTTTGGTAGTTGTTATTATTAGCTTATCATCAGGAAGGTAGTTTAGACGATAGATGCAGTTTCTCTTAGTGTCTCTGGAGACGTCTCTGTGGTTGAAAGGAAGCTCTTGGTTCATGGGATAGCTCCATAAAACATTTACAGATTCGACAATATGTTATGTGTGCATAAGCAAAAAGGACATGATAATGTCTTCTTCAAAGTGTTTTGTTTTTAGCTCCCACCTCCCAAACTTCTAACCATAAGGGTGGCAGACCCTTTTTGCCAGAGTCAGTGGCTATGCACTCCCTGGACAGCACAAGGAAATAGTTTTCAAACAGCTGCTTAAGTATTGGCAGGACAACTAATGACTCAAATCTTTCAGGCAGCACTGGTTATTATTCTGGTAGCAGTTTGGGAGAGTTTGTGGAAGGGACCGAGTCAGTAATGTCAGAAGGCACAAAGGACAGTAGTGACCACAGGGATAAGGGTAGCTCTGTGATGCATTCCCACCAATAAGAGACAGGAGTCAACTCATGTGGAAATTGTCCTAAGCTGAGCTAATGCAAATGTCCACACCAACAGCTTTCTTTTACATTCAATGTACTTTAAAAACTGCTGATGCCAAAGCAACATATTGTGCAAAAAAAGAGGAGGATTGCTGAGCCAGACAGAAGAAAAGTTGGTTCCAGATCAATAATTCAGATTACTCCAGCAGAAAAAGTTATGCTGAATATCAAATCACACATCCAAAGTACTGAGCTGCTGTTACCCCCTTCTAAGGTTCTAGGCTCTTTCAGACCTCCTTTCAGGACAGAACTCAGGAGTGATTCAGACAAGCAAGTTACCCAGGAGCACAAGAATGCACCAAAGTCTAGCTAGTCCAATGCTGTGTCTTACAGGTCTTAGTAACGACTGAGAAAGAACTTAGACATGAAACAAGTAAATGTTTCCCAGCATGCTTTACCAGTTCTCAGAAATCATATAACAAAGGACTTCCTGAGCAGCGGTTGCATCCAGATGCTCATGTTTGGTAGAGAAACAACAGACCTATCCTCTAGGAGGTGGTCCTATCCTTTTAGAACCTAGTCGTAGTTTTAGATACTGCAACATCCTTACATCCTTAAATTCCATGTTGAGGGAGAAGAAACAAAACCAAAAAACAAACTAATACAACCAAAAAAACACCTTCCCTTTGAAGTTGCATTTGCTTGTATGACGTTGGGTTCTCTCTGCTCTTGTGCACTAGTTGACTTTAACCAAGGCTGAGAACAGGGATGATGCTCTCTAAAAACCACCCCCAACAATCCCCATACCAGTAGTCAAATTTACTTCCCATGAGTAAGCTTCTTTAAGACATTTAAAGTCAGAGTGGGTGTGTACTAATACCCATTAGGTCTGTCAAGTCCCACTTCTCCATTTAGCTTCTCATCTCTAAAGAAATTTGTATGGTACCACCTTCTGCTATATATGCAAAGGGATCATGTTTCCATAACTGTGTCCACTCCCACATTGCCCAAGAGCTCCAAATCTCTGACGTTAACAGCAGAGGGTAAATATGAAACCTTCCTTAAATTGCACAACAATGTAAATTAAGAATGAAAACTATATGTCTAACCTAAGACAACAGTCATATCTCTCCAGGCCCTTCCTATTTTGCCATTTCTAGTATCAGAGACTCATTTACACTTTTGTTACAGCTCTTAGAAGACTCTCTTCTAACATGAACAGTTTTTACTCTATCATATGGTAGAATCTTGGTTAGCTTTCTTTTATAGTTTTAACTACATTTCTTTTAGCAACTGCCATCCAGCTCCCTACACAGTCCCTTTGCCCAAGCTCAGCTGAACTGAAGGTGAAGGTCTTCAACAGGAAAAAAAGAGAACTTGATAGCTAAAGTCTTCCACAAGGAGGGCACAAAAACTCATACCATGCAGCTCATACCATTTAGGACTGAAACTTCTTTATCACCCATACTTGGAAATCTATTATATCTAACATAACAAGTTTCCTAGATCTGAGTCATAATAAAAAGTAGAACTGTTTAGAAACAGAGCTGCTAAAATGAAACAAGAACTGCTAAACAAGAGAGTTCTTGTTAAAAAACAAGAATTGCTAAAATGACATTCCTGCCTATGAGTTTCTTGGTAACAATGTTATTAAAACAATAAAGTGTTAAAAAACTTAAGAAAAGAAAATCTAAAAAATAGAACAGAGTTTCCAATGACCTGTACTCATGCAACTCTAAATCTGCCTCCAGGCAAAACAAACACATTCAGAGAATCAGACATTTTTACCACAGTTTTCTCCTTTTAAAACTATTTTGAAGCCTTTAGAGCTTGCTAATATTCATGGAAGTGGTGCACAAAGCCAGAGCTGTGCCACGACACACAATAGCTCAAAACAAAAATCAAGAATGCTTGGCATAGTATTCATCAGAGTGCCTTCATTTGCTAGTCTTACACTGTCATTTTGACTCACATTGGTACTTATTGTTGTGTTTTGAAAACTTACTCTTTGCCTGGTCTCATTTTAACAGTAGTTTTAATAACTAATATACACTCTCTGCAATCAAGAAAGATATCATCATATAAATAATTAAATTTCTGAGTCAAGGGTTATCAGGCAGGGGAACAGGCAGCCCAGGGAAGTGGCAGAGTCACCATCTCTGGAGGTATTTAGAAGATGTGTAGACATGGTGCTCAGGGACACGGTTAAGGGGTGGACTTGGCAGTGCTGAGTTAATGGCTGGACTCAATGATGTCAAAGTTCTTTTCCAACCTAAATGATTCTAAAATTATACAACCAGCACATGACAATATCTTTGGATACACAACCATGACATCAATAAAGAGGATATAAGTTTAACACTGTTTTCAATGAACGGAAATATAAGCTACAAGATGTGTAACAGCACATCCAAATGTATACCAGCATAAGACTGCAAACATCTGAGACAAATCAGTCTTCAAGTACAAGCAGTCAAAATAATCAAGTGCAAGAAAAGAAATACTATTACCCCTAAAGCATTACTTAACACTGGCAATACAAGTAATTCTGCTCACAGTTCAGAAAACACTTTAAAAAGATAATGTTTATAAGAATTCAAACTAACACCTGAAATCAAAGGGAGAAACAGCAAAGCAAGCTAAAATGAGATCTGCAACCTTTTAAGCAGTCCTGAACTTCCAAAACACAAAACTGAGACAATATTAGGTAACTGATCTTAAGGACAGAGTATCATATCAATCATTAAACCTGGAAACAGAACAGATCTGTCAGATCTGCCCAGCTCAACACAGACCAGTTCTTTAATGCACTGCTTCTAAATCTGTGTTTTAACTCTAAAAAACTGAGCTCAATCCACAGGTAGATTCACACAAAAGTCTTATGGGTGCATACCTAAAGCCCCAGGTCCTACCCTTAGGTCATTAAGTCAGAATTTCAGTGTACATTTAAAACAAGAGAGAAATCTATAAAACAGATTTATTCCTTTAACTACAGCCCGTAAAACTAACCTGAGAAGAATAAGCTCCACCATAGTACAGTGCTGCCACCAAAATTCACATCTCTGCAGGGCTCCTCACAATCACTCCTGCAAAGAAAGTGCACGAATGCAAAGAAGTGTAGCTGGCTACCCCCAGCAACTCAAGTGCTATTAAAAAAGGAACAGGAAACTCCCTGTTTTTGCCCCAGGAGAAATTTTTGTTGATATTCCCAAGTGTTTCTTATTATCAAGTGAGAAAAAGAATTGGGTAGCTCCCTGTGAAGAAGAGCAACTCTGCTATAAAACCCATTATACCAATAGAGTTCTGAGACAGGCCCTAAACTATAGTAATTCAAATCCTGTTTCCTATAAGATCATAGACTTATTCTCGTTGAAAGGGACCTGAGGAGGTCATTACTCCCTCTCAGCTTTTAGAGACTTCCAAAGAAGAGAGAAGATTTTAATCATAAGCAGGTACTCAAGAAGAATCAAGGCTGACTTTTAAGTCCAAGCAGTTATAGTTTTCTACCTTAGGTTGCCTCCTATACCTTCTGTTATGGATGACTTCCCACAGAAAATATAATTTATGCTGTTACTCAAGTCTTCCATATATAACTTAAAATCCATAATGGAATTACATAGACATATCTGATAGACAAATAGGTGTCTCTAAGTTTCTTTAAAGTTTGATGAAAATAAACAGCAAAGTAGAAAAGAAAGACTCTAATAACGTTCCTGAGGAAACGGCATGTTTCATGTCCACCCCATGCAGCCTCCAAAATACAACAGTAAGCTGAGCAGTCATATCCATAGTTGCTAGCCAGTAAGCATGCTGGCTGGTGAATGATAGCACACATACTGCTTCTTACCCAAAAGACAGAAAATGTGGATAAGCACTGGATAATGGGAGGCAGACATCTCAGAAACTAGACTTCATTAATTCTACTGGTCAAAAAGTTACTTGTTACTATGTAAATGTTTCACAGTAGCTTGGGAAGCTTTCCCAAAAGGGCTGTGTCACCAGAATACTTTATAAAATTGTGTATGTCATACCAGTAGTTACATTCTGGTATTCAGAAGTAAGTTATTAATCATTGATCCAGCAGACAAATACATTAATCATTACTGCCCTCAGTAATCTCCTAGACTTCAGACAAGCTGACAGTGGACACATCAGCATTTTCAGGACTGGAGTCCTAAGATCCTCAAGCCCAAACTGAGGGACCTGACGCCAGAAGCAAGGAGGGCAAAATAGAGGAGAAGACAGGCACACCATGAGGACCTAAGGTTAGATTACAACACTGCTCCTCAGTTCCAGCTGGGTTTGATCTTTTTCCCATGCTGGTTATAGGTCTGGTTCAAGCAAAGGAAAGCATTTTTATTAGGGATGTCTCCTAACCTGATTTTTTTTTTCCTTCTTATTTGCCTTCACTGGGTTTTGTTGAGATTTGTTATTAGCCTTTGTATGCACCCATTACAATACTGTCCCTGAACAGAATCTCTGTTTCATCTCTTTATCCTGTTCCTTCCCACAACTCTGGCAAAGGAATTCAGGTTCAGTATTTTCATGGGTTTGTACAGAACTTAACAGCATGAGTCACAACAGGACCTCCAGGTGCCTGCAATGAAGGATGGAGGATGCCCCTGTCTGAAGCCCATGTCTATCTATTACAGAACTCTTTCATAGGCAAGGAGAGAACAGTTAAATCCTGCTTAACAACCCTACCCAAAGAGAAAGATCCTACTTCAAAAGTTTTAAGACAGTGGTGGAAAAAAACTTTAGGGGATGGGAGGTAACCCAATTTGATTGGACTCCTTCCTAATCCAAGAGGTGATACTGATTGAAGTATTGCTATTACCAGATAATACCCTTGTAGATGATAGCTGAGATATATGATACTGCTGAAAGCAGAAACAAGACTAGAGATCCCACTAAACTGCTTGCTGAAAAACTACTTTTGCAAGAACTCAAAACCGATAGTCTTTGAGGTAAATGCAACTGCTGCAAAAATAACTCTAACATAACAATGTCATCTATCTCTTAAAGAGAACAGTAAACAATGATGCAGAAATCATTATTTTGTATCCTAAGTCACTTTCAAGTTCCCCATGGATGTTAATTTGGCTACAGAGCTACCAATCACCACCTCAAACTCACATTAGTAGCAGCAGACCACATTCAGGTGAAGAGACTTGTCCAAAAGACAGCAAGTCAGTGAGCAAGTTCATTCTATAACTATTAGTCTTCCTCAATACTAAGAATAGCTAGATTACCTTATACATTAGATTACTTTATACCACTGTCCTTGTTAAGATGGCCATTTACAAATTTACTTGTATTACAGTTCCACTCTTCCTAGAAAATAAGAACTCTGATTATTTTTCCAGTTTCAGGTTGTTTTGACAGGCAGACCAAAGGACTCAAACTTCTGCCTTTATGTGATCCTACAGCAAGGCATTAACAACTCAGGTAAAAAAAAATCAAAAGTCTACTGCAACGACTTCTAGTGACCCCTGCAGCAGTGAGAAAGTGGAGGAGAAGGGACAGAAGGGCCAGAGGACAGCAGGCTTTTTCTTTCTTGAATGTACCCCAAAGCACTTACATCCTGCTCCTTCTGGCAGCACCCACGAGCCCAAAAGGATTCACTGAATAAGTGCAAAGAGGGGTATAGTGGAGGAAGCACTAAAACACTCCATTTCCCCCAACAATACTATTTAGTTCAGGAAATGAACTAAGTTCAGGAACTCCTTGAGTGAAACACTGGGTAGTTCCAGACTAGCTTGTTACCAGCTTCTCTCACCTGTGAGATGCTCTCCTTGGCTTTCACACAAATGGACAAAAGAGACAGGAAGCAAGCAAAATACTTGACTTTAATTACTGCCCAAGAGTACTGCATCATGAAGAAGGTGCAAGACTGGTTCCAGGAAAAAGCAATATTTTTATGGGGCTATGTTCAAATTAGCGAAGAATCAGCCTGAGACTGTTTAAAGGAGCTGTGTATTTGTTGAAGGGATGGCTCCTGTCCTATCTTCTAAGAATACTCTTCAAAATACTGGTATATGTCCAATGGAAGAAAGAACATTCCTAACCAGCAACTGCTAAGTAGTTTTTCTAGTGCTTTATTCCAAGGACAGAAAAACAGTGCACTTTAATGTGAGTGAACTGATAACAGACTGGGATAGGAAGAATACTAAAAAATAACAAAGTATTAAGAGAAAAATTCCTAAAGCATAGGATAGTAAACTCCCAAAAATACTTTGCAAGGAAACTTCTCTAAAGCACAAAGAGGAAGCAAACTCATCAATAGCACAGCAACAGTATCAAGGGACAGAAATTACATATCCTGACACAACAGATCACACTGACCTAAAAAAATCAGATCCTTCAACACTCTTTCCTGCTCCTTTATATCCATGGCAAATATACTAGCTGTGACTCCTCCGTTTGCAGAACGTGGACTAAAATCCCCAGAAACTTACAGCTGACTGTGCTATCCTAAAGCACAAAAAAAAAACCACCAAAAACCACAGTCTCTCAAAAACAGACCAAGCAAGTGTGCCAAAGGAACTAGCACTATTTGCTAGACAAATGCAAGCAGTATGACTTGAGATAATGATCTTTTAGGAGAAAAAAACATACATTACCTCCCATTAACTGACAAAGAATACTTGACAAGAAATAGCATTCCTAGTGACTCTCCATTCTTTCATCCCTAGACTTCAGCCAGGCTCAAATCAATAGGTAATAAGGAAAAAAATCACAGTACTTTCATCAGGTTTACAGTGGGAGTGAGAAAAGCAAATCAGCTAGCATCCCTAAAATTATCACCATGTGTGTGTAACTTTTTAACAAGAAAGGACAGAGGAGGACACGTGAACAGTTGCGCTGTTAGCAGCTGGTTATTTAATGATTGTACAAAATGGTCTGCATTTAAATAAGGGCTACAGGTCCTTTCGTGTCATCTTAACTAACTGAAAAGCATTGTATAGATCCTGCTCTGTATGTGCTGAGGGGAAGAGCTTAATCCTTTAGGTGTCTAACCCTACTAGAAGGAATAAAAAGAACTCAAGGAATGGGGCTGGATTTAGGAAATTGAGATACCTATCAGCAAAAGAAAAAGACTCTACAAATTGAAGAAAGGGATCTCAGGGGAGAGGTATCTCAAGGGAGAGACAGTACTAAATGTACACTCCTTTCTCCCACATCAAATTACACTGCTGGGTATATTTTTGTGACTAGCTAGAAGAAAAACTATCTTTTCTTCTCATCTCCTTAGCAGGTCAGGCTACAAAGTCAGTACCTTTTATTTTTCGTTGAAATCCATAGATTAGGTAATTTCCTGTGACAGAGTTAGTTTCTGGTCAAAGATCTGTAAACTCTAAGGCAGATTACTAATAACCACACATGACCCCTGTCTTCTGGGGTAGATGAAAGACTTTCTCTACTTCTATTAAGTGTGTGGGCCAAGTCCTTAATTAGGGCTTTGGACAAAGTGTTATCATAAAAGCCACTAGTGACACTACAACTAAGTTCTGATCCTGTGGTAAGAACTCCCAACATCTGTTCCCCAAGATAAAAATATCCAGATGTTGTTATGCATTGTTAAGCACTTCTCCCCTGCCTCAGAAGTAGTAGTAAATAAAATTCATTGTATGACGGATACATAACTCCCTGCTTTATGCTAAAGAGCTCTATTGCAAGTGTGTTGTATAAATACAAGCAAAAATGGATACTGTTCCAGAAACTGCATAAACATAAGTACAAGAGACAAAGACAGATGCAGGTGACATGGGATAGTGAGACAGTATCAGCACTTAAACCAAGTATCCTAACCTGAGTTTTGTTTTTATTGTTGTATTTCACTGTGTTTTTCTTAATAGATCCACAAATACAGGGGAATTTTAAAAAGTATCAGTTAATTGATTCTGTGAGTTCTTACGAGAAGTGCCTCCTGTGTGCAAGGGGCAGCAATAGTGACAGCACAATAACGCTTGTTTGAGAATCCAGCAAGTTAGAGACAAGAAAGAAAAGCTGATACCTTGACAGAGCAGATCAGGAGATTCAGTTGGGGAATTTACACTTGTAAAAAAAGAAGGCACACAGTTTGAGTCTAACAAGGCAAAGAGGAGATGTGGAAGATGTAAGGACAGTAGTGACAATACCAAAGCAATTGATTGAGGAAGTAATCCCCACAGTATCATTCTCAGTAGAGATGAGCAAAGAAGATAGACTATGTCAAAGCCCATTAACAAACAGATGCTGCAGTTATCAAGAACAATTTGATTGAAACCTCAACTTTTTATATGCGATAGATAAAACCAAAAGTTTAATACTGTAAAGAGAAACTGCATAATACAGCTTGAGAAAAAGCACCTAGAATAGGGTCTAAACTTCAGGTGATGCCAATTTGTAAAACAGTTAAGATTTGTTTTCTGATAGAAGTCAATAGGGTCTTATGAGGGGCAACAACTCCTGTAAGAATAAAGAAAAAATTTGTCATGTATGTCAAGATGACTGGGATCTAACTCACAAGAGCCACAAAGCATTGCACTGCGTGATGTGTGAGACAGCTGGGGCAGAACTCCATGAGGAATAACCTCTCTCTCTGTTCTTCCACAGACTTGCATATGATAGAGAAGCTTGTATTTCACAGATACAAACTTTAGCTACCATCAGTTTTCTACAAACAAATGGTGGTTTAAAATGGGACCTTTCCTGAACCAAAGGGATTTGAACAAGCATAAGAAGCCCTCAGTTTTCTGAGCTTATAGTTATGTCTGCAAAGCACAAAAAGCTTTGAGCAGGACAGCACATCTGTGCAATATGGCACAAAGACAATTATGCAGATCTCAGAATTATCACAGCTGTATCAGTGTAGTGCTGAGCCCAAGCTCGGAATTCCCACCTCTCAGCTAAATGAATTTGCTCAGGTATAGCTCCTTATGGATTAATCCACTGTGCTTCTGGATGTAGAAGTAGATCAGGCGTTGGCTTACATGCTATAAATGTTGTTTGGTTTCAGAGCTACCACCTCCAAGAAGCAAACAGGAACAGTGAGGTGAAACATAACTGCTTGAGCTTAACAACTCCAAGTTCCAAAGAAAACTAAGAAAGAAATCTTTTGGCCTTGTGTCCCCATCTCACTGAACCACTTTCAAGTTAGAGGTTTGTAAACAAGTATACATCTGTGATTATCTCAATCCATCGTGTCTGTTCAGCAGCATAACTAGTTCTGCCTAATTTTGTATTTTTTGGTAGCTTTTAACATTGCTATGGCAGAATCTAACACTGATAGTAAATCAGCACTTTCCTCTCTTATTTCCTAACTAATGCAACGATTGTCAAGTTCCAAAGGTCATTAAACAGACAGTTAAAGATAAGGATTTATCAGAATTATGGAGTCTAGTTATTTTTCTACTCAAGCTTAAAGAGACACACACCCTCAAACCCTGAACCTCCAAATTTCATGTTATTAATATCTTGGCATTTTTGGACAAAAAGTTGGTTTAAATAAAAAAATATTCTAATGATTTCTCCCCAAGTAATGACAAACACAAAATAAGTTGTATATGTATATATATATAGCTATATATATATTTATATATAGGTAAATTGGCTGATCAGTATTATCAAGAGCAAAAGATGCCACACAAGATGTCTTCAAAGCTAGCTAGTCATCTGACAGGCCTCTCTAAAAAAAGATCCTCATGATCACTAGCAGAAACATTACTATAATAGCAAGCACTCTTGAAATTCCAGCTGCCAGAAAATATTTTAATTGAAAACTCTCAAACTGCTTTGACACTGGCTGTGAGATGTCACATAAGTATTCAGCTGTGAGGAAGAGAAGATCACTCCAGACGGAAGAGCTCAGATTCAACATCTTTATAGTGATACAAGATCATTTTTGGAGGGCTTTTTCAACTCAACCCTGTTCTGACCAAATTGCTATGATCTGATAAAGGACCACTGCTGTCCAAATAAGGAAGATGGCTTTATTGCCCATGACATTTAAATAGCAAATGCACTTGCAAGAGGCAGCCAAAGGTCTACCTCAATAAGGCTTACAGATTCATGAGTATAAATATAACTTAAACCGGTACAACCACAGTTGTCACAGTTTGTGAGCAGCTTTCCAAGACAGCCCTGTTCCAAGGCATTTCAGAGCCTGCTCTAGTGGCTAGATGAGGATTATTGAAAAGTCTGCATCTTAAGAGTAATAGTTGCATCTGTCATGTATTACAAGGAAATGTGTGTTTGCTCAGGACTTAGAGATACACAAACTTGGGACTGCTACTACACCGAAAACTCAAGCACTCAGTTTACAGTCACTGGTGTCCCTCAAAGTGTGTTTTCTATGTCAGTGCACCACAAGGACTGTTATCCTTTCCTCCCTTCCCCCTTCAAAAAGCCATATGAGTTGGCAATCAGCACACCTGAATGGACAAAAAATGTGACCCAAGTATTTTGCAACTACTCTATACTACGGTATGATTACTGTGTACATATATATATATATACACACACACACACAGACTATTTTATAGTATAGAATAGCTGAGATACTTAAGTCATATTTCCTCGCAATTCATGACTGACACATTGACTAAGATGGATACAAATAACTACAATACCAATAATCACAATATCATCACAATTCTTTTTACTGATGTTAGCATGAATATGTTAAATTAGAGCAACCAGATAGCGAGTCTTCAGGTGACTACACATTTTCTTTCAGTGTCTCCTGAACAAGGTGTAACATAAAGAAATGCAAACTGGAAGCCAGAAGACAAAGTTGAATTTTCACTTGGGTAATTAACCTGCTCCATGACTTTCACACATTGTTGCTTTCATATTTATAAATTATTTTTACCTTGTAAAGTGCTTATGCTCACCAAACGTAAAGGCCAACAGAAGAGTTCTTTAACTGCATATATTGAACTCCAGATAGTGCCTCATGAGCAGCTGTTCCTAGTCAAATAGTTTCTATCGTTTTTATCAGCAGACCTACCTCAAATTGCTGGCAATTTCTCCCTCTTTCACCAAGAGGCTAACAGGTAACAGTATTTGTGACAAGCAGTATAGCTTAACCATGGTGTTTGTAGGACTTGGCACAGTTGGGACACTTATTTCTACTTTGTCCTATTTCTGAAAATCAGATAGATTTACTGGTGCTAAAGGATGGCAGCAAGGGGCTTTAGTCTTGCATTAGCACTGCTTGGTACAGTGCCCTCCCCTAGTCGTACGGTAGGAGATTGGCTGCCAGCACTCCCATTTGCAGGATATACTGCCATACTGTCCATACAATTCCGTTCAAGAATGATCAGCATCCTGCATAGACAGCTCTTATCTTAATTGTGTGTGTGTCAGTACAGTCAATTCTTCCACCAGCTTTGCTTACCAAGCCTCTTAGAGGAGGCTCTTGCCACACATAAGGTTTTAACAAACTTGACCTTTTGAGGAACTCGTGAGCCATGCCACTCACTCCAAGGTGCTGTGTCTTCTTAGCCCAAGATGCTCCAAGGCACTGAACTGGCCATTGTTTTGCTACCACTGCTGCCAGTTACACTTCACATACTAACCACGCATCACAGCAGCCTGTTAGATTAAGACAGAAATTAAAGGATCTTACCTGTTCAAACAAACTACATTTCTTACCTGAATCTCCTCAGTTTCATCCACCAAAAGGAAACTCACTACTTTCTCTGTCATCTTCCTTCTCTTGGTCTCCTCATCCATTCCCTCCTCCTCTTCGTGTTCTTGGGCTTTGCCGGCATGGTACACAGTGACCGGGTGCTTCCTTCTGTTCCCCCCAGCATGTGTTCTCTTCTGACACTCCACACAGAGGTTGATTTTGCACACCTGGCACCTCACTGCTGCTATTTGCCTTGAGCCCGTCATACTGGCATGCATTATGTTCCCATTGGCACCTTTGCAGGAGTCACAGTACGGGACATGGCCAGGTCTTATACGGGTCCGTTCATGGTTCCGTAACCTTTCTGGCTGATGTAGCTCTTCTTCACAACGCTGGCACTGTAGGCTCCTGCACTCATCACACTCAAAGACTGCTTCATCTGTCCCACTGCAAACATAGCTTTCCTGGCACAGGAGTGTTGTGTTCTGTCCTTTCTCTGCAGTTTGTGTGTGGGCACTCATCTTCAGATTTCTTTAAAGCAATGTTTTTCCCTCCCGTTTCTGTTTCAAACAATGATATGTGTAAAAGTCAGTTGCAAATTAAGTATTTTCATAAAGGAAAGAAACACAAGAGGAGTGTTGTCTATACTTAATTTTAAATAATTAATATATATCTTTCTGTAAGATTCATACACTGACCTGCCTCACAGGAAGAGTCTTTTTAAGTGTTAATGAAGTTTTCTTTCTCCAAAATAAACTTAAACAGCGTGGCTGGTTTCATGTATTACTATACTCAAATGGCAGTGTACATTCTTTCTCTGCTTAGCTGTCTAACGTACTTTCAGCGATGAGAAAAAAAAAACCCAGCCTGGTGTACTTCGGCAGGTACAGCAAGTATTTCCCTGACGCAGAGATCGAAGGGAGACAGCTGCTAACAGAGACAAAAAAGGCGTCAGAAACACACAAGTGCATATACATGTACCCACACACACACAAAAGGACCGTGTCAAGACTAGAAAATTCTCTGCTTTCACTCTACAGCTAAGCTCCTCCTTCAGAGAGTTCACAGTATTTATTTGCTGGGAATTTCCTGATGTGCTTCGCCAGATAAACAACAATCCGCTCTATTCGTGCGCTCCTTCTAGTAACGCTGGAAGACGATCGCCACCGCGGCCAGGCTGTCAGATGAGGATCTTCTCCCTCTTCCTCAGCGCCCCAAGTTGCCAGAGCAGAGCGCCGAGCCCAGCGCCCGCCGCGGGCAGCCTGCGCACCCCGCCGCCGCCTTTGTCTCGACCCGCTGCCTCCGGGCCGCGCGGGGCACCGGCCCTGAGCCGCCTCCCCTCCTCCAGCCAACGCGGACGCCCCTCGCTCCAGCATGACCCGCTGCGCCCCCTCTGCCGGCCGGCCCCATAGCCCCGGCGCCGGGCGGGCGCTGCCCCGCCGCGGCCGCACTTGTGGCGCGGCCGCCCCCGGGGGCGCCGGGCGGACCCCGCGACCCGCCCGCGGTTACGTAACGGCGGTGCCGGCCGGCGCCTCCCCCCGCCCGCGCCTACCTGGGGCTGCGCTCGGCGCCGCGCCGGCCGGGGACAGCGAGGGAGCCCCGGGTTCCTCCCGCCCAGCGGCGGCAGCGGCCGGGGAGCCGCGGCGGGGCCGCGAACAAAGGCGGCGCGGCACGGGGCGCCGCGAGCCGGGCTATTGTTTACAAGCCGGCGGCCACCTTTCTTCCCCTTCCTCCCGCCGGCACCCGGTGACTAAGGACTCGGGTCCCGGCCGCCGCTTCCTCCTCCCCCCCGTCCCCTCCGCGCCCGGGCGGGGTGTCCCGGTTCTCTTCCCCCAGGGGCCGACCATGCAGTCGGGGCGCCCGGGGGGGCTGAGCAGGGCAGGGCCGGGCAGGACCCGCGCCCCCTCCGCCTGCTCCCCTCGTTGTCAGCCGGGATCAGCTGATCGCGGGGAACTTCGGGGTTATTTTCTCACCGCGGAGACGGGAAGGCGGCGGCAGGAGGCGGGGCGGCGCTGGCACGCCGGGAGCTGTAGTCGGGTGGCCGCACCGCTCCGGCCCCGCCGCCGTCGCGGTCGGTGCGGTGCCCGCGGCGGGCAGGCGGCACCCCAGGCCCTTGCCGTGGTCCCGGCGTTTTCTGCTCCCCTCGTTTTGTTTTCCATTCCCGCCTCGGACCTGTCTGGGTCCCTCGAGGAGCTGCTCCGGAGGAGAGTAAATAGCCCCCCAACAGGGTTTGAGAGCGAAGCTGTTTCTTGCCACTGCCTGGGGAACAACCAAGCGGCTGCTCCCGGGCCTCCAGGTTTGGCAGATGAATGGATCACGGTGTCCACTTGGCACCCAGCTCTCATGGGTTTAAACGAAGTCTCGACAAGGAGAGCCACCGGCCACTGTCATTGCGACCTTTTTCTATATTTTTTCGTGACAGTAGCCTCAACCAGTGGGTGAACTGCTGCCATTTATTTAGCTGAAAGAGAATGGACGTCTGAAATAGAGGCACACACCTGCCAAAAAATGGTAGATTCACAGTCACAAACTGGAGCTATGGGAATGGGTTGTGGATGCGAGAGAAATGGTCGATGGAACTGGCCAGTAATGGCTCCAGTGAGCTTTTGGCTCATGGTATTGGCTGGAACAGGTACGGTTCTCCAAGAAAATGATGAGCTATTTTTTCATTGACTGTACATGTATACGAAAGTATATGATTTAGATAATATGCAACAATATTTTTGTTGTAGCATAGCCAGTGCACAGGGAATTTCTCTTCTAAAGGAACAAGAGTTTTTGGCTGGATGCTTGGATCAAATGCTAATGGTTACCGCACCAGAGGAAGGACATGCACTGCTTCCCTTCAGTGGACTTTATACGTTGATAACCACTGACAGGCAGCTATAAAGTGCCCCTTTTTTGGTCCCCTGTTTTGGTTATGGACAAATAATTTCAAGAGGGAGCCAAATTACATAACTGGATATCCATGTAGAAGGCAGTGCTGGCGAGTTTACCTTCTCTAAGTTGAACTACTATCATTTCACAAAACTGAGTCAGCAGGTCCAGTTACCACAAAAATGAGGCACTGGTGAAGTTCCTAACACTAGGAGTGACTGAGGCCCTCTCAGAATTCAAGTGTATTGTTTAAGCATCACAGACTATTCACAGAATATTCTGAGTTGGAAGGGACCCAGAACTATCGAGTCCGACTCTGGCCCATACAAAGACCAAACCCACAACCCTGGCACAACCATATAAGCACCATGCTCTAAGTACTTTTGTTCTGCTAGATTCTACTATATATATTTGTGTAGGCATCTACATGATTTAACTATTTCTCTCCTATGCAGTTTAGTGATGATGAATGAATTAAGGTTGGCACAGTAACTCCCTTCCCTGTTCTCTTCCCTACTGTTATGATAATGTATTTTCACTCAGTACTATGCATAAAAGATTAAACAAAAAGGTTAACAAAATAGACTGACATCTATAGAATAAAATTTTGCTGAACTAAATGTCTTTGCAGTGAAAAAAAAGTCCTAAAAAGTGCATATAATGAATACATATGAGATAGAAACTTTTTCATCTCACAGTGCTATCAAGGAGCCAAGGAATGCAATCACTGAGTCTGGCATCTAAGGGATACTCCTCTAAGTGGCTCTATTTAGACTGGTAATGTGATAGAGGGAGTTATTAAAGGGTATGAAGAAGAAAAGAAGAATGTGATTGTTGATTTTGTGGTGTTTAAACAGTACACCTGAAGGCTACTCTGTTGAAAATATTACAAAATGTACAAAGTAGTTGTTACTTTCTGCATAAAGCCCAAACCTTCATCACCTACTGGTACCTACTTCTCTCTCAGTAAAACTGCAGCACTGCTCCTCCTGGAATAGGAAGAGTAGATTTAATTTCTCTTTTTAATTGCCCTCCTTATAACCATAGATTTGTTTTTGTTATATGTCAAAAATCAACTCCATCTGTTCCTTGAAAACAAATTTTACTGATTTCCATTAGAGTAACGTGGCATATGCTGAAGAGAGAGAAACCTGCACTGATTAAAGCAGGTAGGCAATAAGGATCCAGGATCCAGTCACTGTTCACAGTGTTATAAAGACACTATCCTTCACCACTGTGGCAGATCCTTTTCACACACAATCCTGGAACTGTGAAAACATTTACAATGTTGAAAGGCATATATATATATATATATATATATATATATATATATAAAATGTTTAAAATGCATAGTCTAGAAACAACATGACCCCTGTACCCTGAGGTGCTGCTTAATGTGTTTGGGATGATCTCTGATGCCTGAAATGCAAAACAATTTGCAGACATAAAAAACACCTCTTTTCATTTTGGCCTTAATACTAAAAGCCATCTACTGCACTCTTCTTGATTGGCTTGAGCATGAAACTCTGGAGTTTGCAGCAAGGAACTGAATAAAGTGAAGTGCAGTCAGTCTCTGGAAAGGGATTTCAGTTTCATAACTGAAGGGTAAAAAGATAACATGGATACGTTTAGCGGGAGGTAATTCTAAAATTTTATAGCAGAAAATGGTGCGATCTGAAAGTAGCTACATTTGCTGGGTGCTTCTGATGCTATTCTTCCTTGATTAGGAAGGATACTGGAGGCTATTTGACTAAACAAAACAGATGAATGTGTACATTAGGAAAGCCTTTGCAATGTTTCCTGTAAATACAAGCTTATTACAGCAATGGAAGCAAGTCTGTGTTTCACATTTCTGTTTCAAGCGGGCAAAAGTTTCAGTCTGAGACAAGAGCATAGAAACAGAAGACTGAAGATTTTTGTTATGCCCTTTCTCTTTGCCTTGGTTTCCCTAGATATGCTATAAATTATTTTCAATATTAATAGTAGTCAGTATTGCAGTTACTAAATTTGTGTTAGTTAAAGGGAGGCTGCTTGGAATAAGCTGTAATTAATGAAAAGTAAAAAAGCTGTTTCTGATTGGGCGAAGGAATTGCATTCAAACTTTAAGTACTTCTTAAATATGCTACTGCTAAAATATTTACCCTTACACATTATCATCTTGTAAAGCAAGGTGATGAACAGGACCTTAGTTCCAGCTCAACTGTTGATTGTTCAATAGCATGTATGACATCAGCCAGATAGTTTTAATCTGCTTTGCACTGAAGGAGTCAGTCCGCTTCAGATGTTTTTCTTGCCATTACAGGTGGAAGAGATTTTGACTCTAGTCTTTTGAGCACTTTTCCTTAAACAGGGAAAAATGTAATACAGATTTTTTAAACAGCTTTATGCACATATGTTTATTTTGTGGTCTATCTCATAATCATCTGTGAGATAGCCTTCCTTTCATTCACAGTCACTTCCTCTTTCCATTTGCAAATCCTTGCCATCACTGGTGTGACTCCAGCAATTACTGTCTCACATGTAATGTTGTGGGAAATTGTATATTTTAAATTGTCTTTAATTGTAGTCTAAATGCTGGAAGTAGGTCAGGGAAACCAACAGTTGTAGACCATGGCTAGACCCAACAGCACAGCGATGTCTTTCTGATGAGCTTACAGCTGCCTAAGACACTAGTGTTTGCTCCTCTTGCTCTGTAAATCCTTAGGTTTTTTCAGCAGATAGAGCCTTCCACGAAAGCCAACCATATCCTGAGCTGCATCAAAAGCAGCATGGCCAGCAGGTTGAGAAAGGGGATTCTGCCCCTCGACTCTGCTCTGGCCCCACCTGCAGTTTTCCATCCAGCTCTGGGGTCCCCAGCACAGGAAAGACATTGACCTGTTGGAGCAAGTCCAGAGGAGAGCCACAAAAATTATCAGAGGGCTGGAGCATTTCTTCTGTGAAGAAAGGCTAAGAAAACTGGGGCTGTTCAGCCTGGAGAAGAGTCCAGGGAAAAGTTATTGCAGCCTTCCAGTACCTAAAGGGTGCAAAAAAGATGGGGACACTTTAGCAAAAACAGCTTTTTAAGCAACAGGACAGTGGTTTTAAAGGACAATAGTTTTAGACTAGATACAAGGAAGACGATTTTCACAATGACGGTGAGACAAGAGATGGTTGCCCAGAGAGGTGGTGGATGCCCCATCCCTGGAAACATTACAGGTCAGATTGGGATGGGGCTCTGAGCAACGTGATCTAGTTGAAAATGTCCCTGCTCATTGCAGGGGGGTTGGACTAGATGACCTTTAAGGTCCTTTTCAACCCAAGCTACTCTATGATTCTGTATCTTTACATCTACTGGCTGTAAGACTTCTTTTCGCTGTAGCTTTTTAGCTCCTTGAAATTTGCGGAACACGGCTAAAACATGTGTTCTCTCCTTATTAATAGCCTGCTAAAAGCAGGAGGAGTATTTACCACGCAGCTGTGCCTGTGGTACAGCCCGTCACGACCGGGTCGCAGCTCAACCTGGCCCGGGAGCTTGGCCGAGTGGTCCAGCAGGACTGCCAGAAGGGCGTGGAGCCGGTGACACCCACAGCCGGCGGCTTTCCCAAAGCTTTCCAGGGCCTCCCGCCGCCCCAGACCCGAGGGGCGCCGCCTGACCTCAACATGGCGGCGCTCGGGGCCGGGTCACAGCCCCGCTCCGCCTGCCCGCACCAAAGATGGCGGCCGCCCGCCCGCCCTTCCCCTCCCGCCTGCCCTTCTATCCTCCGCCGCTCTATGGTCGGCCGCGTTACAGCCCGGGCGCGCGGGAGGGCGCTCTGGCACGGTCGCCTCTGTGGTGGTGCGGCGCGGTGCACGCCGGGCCGCTGGCGGAAGGGGCGGGTCACATGACCCCGCGCGGCGCGGCGGCAGCGGCTCGGCGCGGTGTGTTCGCGGCCTAGCGGGGCCTCAGCCGGCCCAGCGCCTCCCGCGCCATCCCGCACATCCCGCTCCGCAGCCAGGGGTGAGCGCCGGCGGCATGCAGGGGCACGAGGGAGGGCCGGAGGGCATGCGGCCGTGGCGCTTCGGCCGCCCGCCGGGCGAAGGCGCGGCCGGGGCCGCTGGGCCGCGGCGGGCGCTCGCTGGGGAGGCGGCTCGGGCCTGGTCGGGGCGTGGAACGGGCGAGCGGCCTCGGGGCGGTGCCTGCGGGGCCCGTTCCTTCCTCTGCCGCCGGGACGCGTGGGAGTTCCTTCCGCCGTCCCGGAGCCGGCCCAGGCGGGGCCCCGCGGGGGCAGCGGGGGGAGCCCATCGCGCACCCGGGATCGGGCCCTGCGCGGAGCTTTGCCGGCGCCCCACGCCGTTCCCTACCCCAGCCTGGCCGCCTTGGGCTGTGGATGGGATTTTTACTATTCCACGCTGGGGAAACGGCTCGCACGATGGAACGATTTTCGACGGTATCGCGAAAGAGAAGTTATTGTCCTTAGTGTGGACGGGGGTGTGTGGGGGGGTGATGTTCTTAAAACACGTGTTAGCAGCTCGTGCATAAAGGAATCAAGAGTGATTCAGCCATGTCAGTAACAGTTGTATGTGCACACTGCATGTTTTTCTCATGATCTGTTTTTCCACTGTAGAAAAAGACCTTTGTCTGCCAGAAGGAAAAGAGGGTTTTGTTTAAACACGAGGAACGTCCTGAACACAACTACCTTTTTTTTTTTTTTTTTTCAATAGTAATTCTTAAACGGGCTTACAGGAAGTAAAATCTCAAAATTGGATAGTTCTCAGTCCGTTCCAATTAAAATGCATGCACGCGGATTTTTAGTAACTTTTTTGTGTGGCAGGAAATCGTTGCTTCAGGTATTGCATCAGCATTTATGGAGGTGGTCCAGAGCAAATTAAGAGGAAGAACAAGAGTGTTTCTTACTTTCGCGGTAAAGGAGTGGCATTGTACAGAGTGCTTCTCGTTTCTCTGCCTCTCTGCCTCCGAGTGCCCATTCACATAAACGTTGTAATGCCACAGCCAGGTTTATGTTTTGAGAAGAGTTAAGAGCCAAGTTAGAATGGACAGTCACTTATTTGACTGACTGGGGCGTTTTATATGGGTGCCGAGGCACAGAACTAGGACCTAAATCAGATATCGTAAAGCACTGCTGACGTACTTAAAGGATCCCTAGGCAAAGGGCTTTTGGACTGAGCTTTTGGTTTGGATAAACGTGTTGCTTCTTGTGTTGCTTCATAATAACAGTTTGGGATGCACCTATCCCGTGGCAGTTCTTGAATACTTTCTAGATCACCTCTGAAAAATGAGCTTGAGAAAATACTAGGGTTTTCTTTCAGAAATATATATACTTAGGAAATCTGTAATATGTTAATATCTGCACATCACATAGAGACTGATGCAAAAGTCTGTTTGATAGTACCGACTTTACCAGATTGGTTTATTGCATATGTTTTTGCCAGTTGCTTCTAAAAATGCTTTTGTTGTTCAGCTGCACCTTTCATGACACAAAGCGGGTAAAATACTTTGTCATACATTAGAGGAAGTGATTATTCACTCTCTGTTGCTGTTTGGGTATTGACATTAGAATCAAATGTGAAAACATTGTACAATTCTTAGTAGGAATTACTCTAATTCTTAAAAAGCATTAGGAACATTTTTATGAGTGAAAGCCTTTCTGTAGGGAGATATCAGTGAAACATAGTAATATGGACATACAGTCAAATGTCTTGGTGTAACAGCTCTTTAACTCTAGGGTGTTACTAAATAGCGTAACGTTACACAGTTACCGTAGATGTGGACTTTGGCAGGCACTCTTGGAATAATCTAAATGTTAATAGCTTAATCAAAGCCGGACTGTAGCTCATTTAAAAAAAAAAACAAAACAAAAAAAAAAAAAAACAAAAAAAAAAAAACCA
>JAWWLV010000179.1:27383320-27400877 GCA_035041135.1 Platyrinchus mystaceus | reverse complement strand
TAGTAGCATATAGTAACACCCATTATGGACCTGTTAGAACAGATACAGAGAAAAATCATGGAAAAATGGTCAGAGGGCAGGAACACCTGTCCTAAGAGAACTGCGGTCGTTCAGCCTATAGTAGGAAAGTCACTGTCAGGACCTTACTGCAGCCTTCCGATTTATGAAGGAGTCTTATAAGACAGACAGAGAAAAAACATTTTACAAGGGCCTTTAGTGACAGGACAAGTGGCAATGGTTTTAAATTGGAAGAGAATAGATTTTGGTTGGATGAAGAAGAAATTTTTTACAATGAGGGTGTTGAAACTGTGATGAACTCAGTTAATTCGTGTCAAACAGATTGTAAAACTTAATTACACCCCCACAGAGACATAAAACAGACCCTTGCAAGGTCATTAGGTCCTGAGCCTCCCCTTTTCTCCTAAAAATAAAATATGGAAGAACTTTGTTAGGTCATTAATTTTTTAGGTGCCTTTTAGTCCAAAAATGCATGAATTATCACTAGTTGTAGAGATAACAATTTAGGTCTAGCTGTGAAAAGAAACATATGTTGAAAACCTGAAATAACAATGTAAAATGTATATGTATGTAACGTAATGAATATGCATAAAATGTCTAAATAAGTATCAGACACTCACTCTGTATTGGTGTGCCAGGTTTAGGAATCATTTCTCCCCCTGTTCATCCAGCGCTGTTTGCTTTTATTATATAATAAATTCCAATTTGAAACCTAATTATATCTTGAGACTTTGTTTCTCACAAAACACAGGAGCAGGTTGCCCAGAGAATTAGTGGATGCCCAATCCCTGGAAGTGCTCAAGGCCAGCTTTGACATGGCTTTGTGATTCTATGTAAATCACAGTGGGGTTCTGATTTCTGATGTCTGATGTCTGATAATAGTACAACATTCACAGGAAGCTCATTTTTGTCTGTTCCTGCTGTTGCAACATTTTGAACACACTACTTCAAACTTTTACTGTTCACTGTCATGCAAAATGAATAATAGGAACTGTGTAATTAAAAAGAGGACCTCTGTCAAACATAAATAGAGCTGTCTGGCTATCTTTAGAACACTTTATTAACAGCAACATTAGGAAGCGGTATGGTTAAAGGAAGATAAGCCCAGAGGGCAGTATCTGAGAAGCTTTTTAACCAGAAATACTGAGCAGTTTCTAAACAATTTTTATTGAATTTTCATGTGAAAGGATGAGACTCACATTGAGATATCTTACTTTGTTGAAACTGTTTCTCTGATAAAACAGATTTCCATTTGCCAAAGCAGTAACTACTATCTAGGTGCTCCATCTTCCACATACAACCAGTTATTACCTCTCCCTGTGACCCAGTAAATAAGACATATACCTAATAGTAAGGATATGTGAGTTCCAAATCTTATTTCAGCAGCTGTGAATGCCTGTTATATCCTATGCAACACCTCTGACAAGGTGAGAGCAGCCCACCTGGGATACACAATAGCATTGTGTTGGAGCTCTTCTTGTAGGAGAGGAAGGAAAATGCTTTTACATGCTGGAGGGATTTGAAGGTGGATTGGTTGTTTTTTATTGTTAGACTTAGCCACTGGAACATTGCAAAGGCACACATCCCCTCCACTGTTGTTGTGAACTGATGGCCTCATTACTTAGATTTTGTTACTCATGGCCCATTCTGTTCAATGACAAAAGAATAAAAGGTGGTGGATGTTTTTTTTTTCTGATGGATGTAAGCCAGTGATTCTTTTGCACCCTTTTAGCCCTGAACCATCAAACTGGTTGATTTATGCAGTTCTGCCATTGCACTTCTCAAGGCTACGCAGAGCTGAGAGCTGTTAGAGAAGTCTATGCTGAAGCACAGTTTCTCACCCCCAATGCCACAAAGCAGACCCCAAGACCAAGAATAAGCTTTAACAGTTGGGGATCTTCATTACATTCTTTGTATAACATGACTAGGACCCAAGTGCTCATTTACTCACACTAAATTATGCAAAAATGTTAATTGCCTACAGAAAATTGTCTTTTGCCACTTTCCGACTACCTCATCTTTTCCTCACTACTCTTATTCCCCTCCCCTGACCCGTTCTTTTCCCCCCCTAATTTTTGCAGCTTTATGTGACATGGTGCATTTTAAACTGTGAGTAAGTGTGTGAGCTGCATGAAGCACAAGGCTCAGGAAAGGGTCTATTTCCCATCTTCTCCCAGGAAACAAATAACTAATTGCTGTCCTCCAGCCCAGGAGGCATTCTCCCTTTCCACCTACCAAAGCTCAGACACAACTTCCATTCCCTCCCTTCCTTACCTGCCTGGACAAAAGGCGAGTATGTGAAAACAAAAGCTGTGTTGTGCCAGCCAGAAGCCAAAATGCAGACAGGTCTTTCATCATGCACTTCCAAAGAAGGGAGCTGCACGGAATGGCTGAGTAAGAAAGCCACAATGCAGGTACTCAGCAACTTGGCAAGTTGTAGTGAAGGACAGGAAGGAGATCAGCCTGTGTCGTATAACCATCTCTCTGTAATATTATAGATATCTATTTTATCTGGCAATAGCCAAGACATTTTTCTTATCCTTTCAAAATATTGAGTGAGTTCACAAATGACTTTCAATAACCCACCTGTATTCATTTTCTTTTTCTAAAATAAACCTGTCTAGGAAAAATAATGAATAACACATTCATTACAATAGAAGCTTTTAGAAGACACAGTCTGCCTGATACATTTCCCTACATCCAAAGAGTATGGTAAGATAAATTCCATTTTCAAGTTTCTGAATGGTATTACAGTCCTATTAATTTCAATAGCTAAGCCATAGCAAGAAACACTTCCTGTAAACTCTTCTACTTGTTTTGATGTAAAATAGGAAAACTTACTGGAGATGAAAATGTCATCTGTGCATTTTTCAGGAGTTTTTCATTATGTCCTGCAGTTTTGCTTTTTTTCCCTAGTTCATCAAAGCATAAACCCCTTGTGTCTGTGACAAATCATAGCAAAAAAATAGTGTTTGCAGAAAACTTTGATACCAACCTAACTAATGCCATCTAACTTTGGGCATCTGTTTTAGAGCTGCGGGAACTGTAAATTATCTTCTATGTTGCATACAAGACACTAAATATATTCATTATCAGCACAAATCAAGCAATTAAGAGAAATATTTCAAGAAACAGCAAAAAGCGCTAAAAAAGTCTCATATTTGCAACTTTATATCCTAACCCAGAGAGGTTAGGATACAGGTTAGGATAACCTCAGATGCAAAATGGGCATGAGGTGTACTACTATAAGACTGAACTAGCAAGTGTGAAACCCACAGCTTCCTGTGACGTTGAGGAGATGTAACATCATGCATCACATCTGTATGTCTACTGGAATTAGGGAAAGACAAAAGGGAGCTCCAACTAATAATAGTGAATGAGTATAATCTGCTACATCTTTGGTTGCAACTGTTTGTCTTGCAGACCTACTTGAGAAAAGAGGCACTCTCAATTCTATTCCACTAGAGACAATTACTAGAAAGAATAACTTCCTAGAGTTTTTCTCAACTTGCAACAAATTCAATGAAAAGTATAGTTGTCATTAAAAACTTGGCTTTCTATTCCCCAAAGCAATGGAGAAAAATAATGGCAAATCTGTTTTAGCAATATAAAACAAAATAGTTGGCTTAAGAAATCGTAGAAGGGTCTTCATTGCTTTTTTCACATACTATTTCTACTTTCTGTTTCTTCCTCAACAGTCCAGAAATCAGAATTCTGCCATTAACACAAAACTAACCTGAGGTTCTAAAGATATTTAGAGTGCAGCCTTCTCTATGCATTGTGCAGTATTTTCTTGGCTACATTCAGCATAAAATATCTGCGAGGTATGGAAGCAGAACTAGTAGTATTGGTATCATGTCTGGGAGATACAACAATTTCAAATCCAGGAGCATTGCTTGTCATCTGATATTTCTGTGGTCTTGTCACCCTGATCTTTTGAAGGGAATGCAAATAGAGTAGATCCTTCCAACTAGTGCAAACAGACATAAAAAGCATCTGTGGGACACAGCACTGCCTCATGACAGAAGAACCTCATCATATCTGAGGTCAAGAGCACATTTCTCTTCACTCTGATTTTATTTTGCTGGAAATCATGAGAGCAGGAGGCCTCATTAAAAAAAAAAAAAAAAAAAAAAAAAAAAAAAAAACAAAAAAAAAAAAAAAACACAAAAAAAACCAAAACCAAAAAACATTTCAAGAGAGTTTTGCACTTATCGCTCCCTTATTTGTGGGGCCATCCTTGACTAAGTGTACAGATTTTTTGTTGTGCAGAGGAATTGTTTTGTGAAAATGTTGAAGTAAAATTGGATAAAGTGAAGTTAAACTAGATCAGCCATACTGTCACTGCTCTTATGATACTTCATTATGTATTCTTAAAACACATGAAGTTTGTTTATGCATTAAGACTTGAGGGTTTTTACAGTTAATTTTAACTTTGTTTAGTATAACAGCAGTAAGTATTGTAACTGTGTGTTTCATGGGGAATTAACTGTTTTGAAAATGGTAAAGATGTTTTGCAAGTTTTTAAGTAAGAATATCCTTAGGATATTAATCCTGTGTGCTGGTAGAATTATGCTGCCCTGAGATAGAATTGTCAGTTTAAAATACGTTAGTTAGCAGCAATTTTTATTAAACTTACATTCTGTTTATGACATATCTTTTCACCCCTGCATTTAAGAAGTAAAGTCAAACAATAAAATAGAAGGCTTAAAGAATATTGTGGTTTAAAAAAAAATTAGTACATTAACAGTGCAGCCAGACCAGTACAATCTGTCCCCTTTTATTGGGACTTTTGGGAGTCAGATAATAAAGAAGAACAGGGCAGCAATGTCTGAATGATGGTGATCCTTGTTTCATAGTAGCTGTGAGTTCTGTGTGGTCTCAGACAGTTGAGTCCAGCACTCAGGCCAGCCCTGTGCACTTGCTTTGCTGTGCATCAGAGCCAGTGTGCTCCTGGTGGACAGAACTCTGTCCCAACAGGGATTGCACCAAGACAGAATTAACAAGTCCCAGTGGATTTTACCAAACCCTAGAACCATATAGATAGCTCTATACTCTCTTCAAGTTTCAGAAGATTGGTGCAGCTGACTCTTCGTGGTGCTTGGTTCCACCAGGACTTATTAACTCAGAATTGCAGCGTATGAAAGCAGCTGAACTCCTTCTGGGCCAAAGTTGAACCTGAAATATTATAGCTGTATTTATGTAGCACTTCTTTAGTTAGTAGCTTGGGCTGTTTCTGAGCTGGGTCCATGTAGAGTAAGCTTACCAAAATGGCCCAGGGCTTAATAACGTGTGCACCTACTTTACTGTGTTAACTTGGATCGAGGGTGTGCTCTTGAAGGAAGTCTTGCAGTCATCATCACTTGGGAAACTTTTCTTTCACATTGTTTTGCGCTACTTCAGTGGATGAGCTAGGTTCCTTTTGGAGGAAAATACATTGCAAAATGCACTCTTACATGCAAATGGGTGAACCACCCCAAAACACATAGTGTGGACATTACTGCGTCAACTCCATTAGTTCTGTTTAACAAACTTGCTCCTGTTGCATTGGTCTGCTTGCTGGCACAGACATAGCCTAAATTGACTGCATGCAGAGACCTGACACAAATCCATCATTTTGGGGGCTAAAGATTTCATTGTTTCAGTATTTTCAGTGACATCAGGCCGGTTGATCACTGCTTTTCTTTCTCTGATATTTTTGTGTCCACTGTAATATTCACTGAAATTACTCTCTTGCTTAAAGAACTGCTAGTTAAAATGCAGCTGCCAAGAATGCTGCTTACATTCAGTTTCACTTGAGATAATACTTCCGCAAGCAACAGAAGATTTAAAAATATCTCAGGACTATTTAGTTCCCTACTTACACATTTGAATAAATTGGGGAAATTTGAAGTTCACCGTATAGATTATTGTGACAACAGTGAATGTGTCAGACACTGATCAGTGAACTGTACTGGCAGAGTAGTAGGACAGTCTGCAGAGAAGTTGAAGATACTGTTCCTGAGATGTCTACAACTGTATTCTACCTAGATCCAGCTTAGCATCTTCTAACTTTTCTTGCTTAACCTTTGGTTTGTACTTGTTCAGAAATTTGATGTCAGAGGCCCCTCTGACTGCTGGAAGTGTCTACATTTCCAGTGTGTTCTGTAGCTCCTGACAGAAAAGAATGTGCTATGCAGTTCCCTTCATTGTTGCATCTTGGATGCATCTTCCTCTCACATCCAGATCTCTCACTTCTCCAGTGAGCAGTTTCAGTCTTGGTATCTGTTGATCCTGAGAGCTTTCATAATGGAAACAGAATTAAACTGTTCTCTCTGCTGGTTTCACATTAGTAGTTACATATAGTAGTGAGAAAGAGACCAAGGCTTTCTTTAATTCTGGTGTTGATCTTCAGTGTCACAGGCAGTGGAGGTGCTAGGATTGGTCCATGCAAAAATTAAGTCAGTAACAGGGCAGCTTTCTACAGCTTTAAAAATAATTGTACAAATATAGGGGGTGGAGGGTAAAGAACAGAGTGCTTCAAGTGAAATGGATTGTTGAAGACTACAGATAATTGTGTTTCACATCATCTAACTAGGAGATTGAAAGACTAGGTTTGGTTCTCTTTTTACTGCCTTGTTCCTTTTATGCAGTAAATAATAACTGTTGGCTGCTAAATCTTTGCTTTTTAAATTTAAATTAAAAAAACCCCAACCAACCAATTTCTCCTGTGTGCATATGTAACATCCACTGAGTACAGTATGTTTCAGCATCTTTTAATTCAACAAATTGTTTCACCTCTTAGTCCCTAGGTTCTTTTTCATTTGCTTCTCCAAAATGGTGGCTCAGATAAAGTGCTTATCAGTGAGAGAAGGGACTGCACCTACAGGCAGCCTGGAAAATTACTTCCCCAATTGTTCTTTGTTTTACAGACCACTCCTCAACATCTTGTGTACCTTTGATGTTGTAACACTGTTGTAGCCTATTTAGAACCGTCTGAGACCCAGTAGCTTATTGCTGTACCATCTACCCTAAAACACCTTTGAATTGTGTCTGGCTGTCTATCAGCTTGCAATATCTATAAGGACTGAGAGCCTTAAATATCTTAATTTTGTGCCTTTTCTGTTGGCTTTTTTTTTTTGGTGTGTGAAAGTTTCAAATAGTGATACCAAGGCAGATAAGGGAGTTCTGTTCCTTTCCATACCATCCAAGTTTCAGATTCTAGACGAATGTCAGCTGATGTGCACATTGTCTGAAGAGACAATAAATAGTTCTTGTAAAAATAAAATAGCATACATCTTTGCTGCCTTTCTTTGCCTGTGCAGTTTTAAAAATGCAAGAATGACAGAAAGGAAATGTGTTCTTAGGCATATGGAGTCCAAGAGAGAGGGGAGGTTTTATGTTTATTATATTACATCAAATCTTTATTGAACTGTTGGAAGAACGCTTGCATTTGTTCTCTTCTTTCTTCTGCCATCTTAGATCTTTTGTCACAGGAGTGTTCATTGTTTTGCCTGGTGAGGTGTTGATAAAAGCCCTTTGAGGCCAATTAATGAATGCCATCATCACACACCTCATGTAATGGATGTAGTTGTAAGTGTGGTTTTGAATTAATTATGTGATAGGGTTATATATATGTTCTTAGACCAGAATAAATAAGTTCTGATGTTCAGAGGTGTTACCAAATACATTTGGGTTTCTTTTTCATCTTTTCCGGTCCACTAGATACATTTATCTCTCATAGTTGTTTCCAGAGCGAATAAAGTTTTCCTACGTGATTCTCTTGTAATTTTTTAGCTCTTTCAAAGTACCTACTATTATGGTAGAGTACTGATACTAGCTTTTGCTTCTAGTATTTAAGACTGTCATTAATGGCTTGCTCTTGTACATGTATGGAAGGCACACCTGTCTTCTACAAAACTTGTTTCCCATTCCTTGTGTGTTCAGTGCTGCCATTGTCTGCATGCCTTGAGGAAAGCATGTTATAATCTACAGGTCTGTTGTACGTATCAGAGTTCTGCTTACTGTAACTCTCTTTCTCAAGGCAGCCTGCTTAGTTTTTGACTCATAGTTGCCTTGTTGGAAAGCATTTGCAGTGAACATACAGGACTGTAGGTTGTAAGGCAGTCTGTACAGTCCAAAGAGAAATGCAAATATTTGTGCAGACAGCTAACTGGGTTCTTGTGATACTGTCTTTGTGATTCCTATCCACGTGATCCAGTGTGTTTGCAGTTCCTCTAGTGCTTCCTCACTGCAGTGTGAATGTACGTGTATGCTCATCAGCAATAGCAGTGACCGACTGAGGCCAGTCTTTTTTGAAGACTTGACTGTGTAAGGTTGCCATAATAATATTGGAAGCAAGAATGCATGCCTCCTTAGTTGCATTAAGGGTGATCTTGAGGTTTTTACTACTGGGTGGTGTCAGTAACGTGCACATAATAATAACTATGTGAATAGCGAATGATGTTGAAAAGATCTTTACTCTCCATGGTAGCATGTTGACTCTTAGCTCATGGGCTAATGTCCAAGTTGTGCTCTAGAAGATTTGTGGACTGGGAAGTTAAAAATAGGTCACAGAACCCTCTTCCAAGCTTTTAACTCTCTCTGTGCTAGAATTTAGGGATCTCTTCAGTGTCATCATAAATACAATTCCCAATAATACTGACCATTGGGATGTCTCAGTTCTCTCTCTCATCTTATGCTACAGTTGTATTGTCTGTGATCATTTCTTGTACAACAGCGCTATTTCCTTTATTGAAAATGTATTACAAGATTAATTTTGCTTTCAGATACTGCAAAGATAACTTTATTTTAAAGAACCTGTACTAACTGTTGAATGCTCTTTATTGGTATGAGGAATCAGATACGGTTTTGTTTTTCTCTTCATTCTGAAACACTTCTGTAGAAGTGCTGTCAACTACATTTGTAGTTTAATGAACAGCTGGGGAAAAAAAAGTTGAAAATAGTTGAATGTCCTTAATAAAGATTTAAAATAGTTATGGACACTTATCATTTGCACTGCTTTTGTAATTCCTGTTTGGGAACTGACTGGTACAAGTTTCTTTTTCTGTCTTTTTTGGCAGATTGTGACTGCAAGAATGTCTTTTCCACCTCATTTGAATCGCCCTCCTATGGGAATCCCGACGCTTCCCCCTGGGATCCCACCTCCACAGTTTCCTGGCTTTCCTCCACCTGTACCTCCTGGTAAGTTATATTAGCATATGGAAGTGCTGTAGAAATAAATTTCCTTTTATTGTTCTGAGTTGTTTAAAAAGTTACTTGTTCTTAATGTATTTCAAGACTCTGATTTGTGTATGTTGCAGTTGAGTTTCTGGTTTGCTCAGTGATCGTGTCATGTGAGCAAGCTCCTTTTGGTCTACCAAAAGCTGTTTACTTTTGACCAGAAATGAGACCATTAGAAACAATACTGGACTTTGTCTTGGACCTTTATCCAAGACTGAAGTTAAGTGGTGATTTTTGTTAACATTAGGTGTTCTAAGAGCCACTGTTTTGACAGAAGACTGTGATTTTCAATTCCCTTCACACATTGTAATAGCCTTTGGATACTCTTGGGAACACTGAATATGTGTAATGTGAAAATACAGGAGTTACTTTCAGAGAAGGTCCAACTTTATTGCATTATTTTTCTCTGCTTTTTTATGTCCCCGTTTCTTTTATTCTGCTTCTTATGTACTTTCCTCCACACATCTTGGAAACTTACTGTTATGTTCTTCATTCCTTCTAGTCTTCACAAAATTATTCCCATCTTTTTGTCTTTGTTCATCTGTAAGATCAGTCTCTGGTTTTTGCATTGAGGCTGTAATTTGTTGGTCTGGAACCACTTTTTTTTTTTTTCTGTACTTTGCCCATACGGTGAGTGGAGGCAGGAGGCCAGAGAGCGAGTGAGAGAAAGGAATGCATCAGATTTACCTCTTTAAAATTTGTCACAAGGGCTGCAGAAAATATCTTCTGTCTGTATGGCCTTAAACTGTGTTGAGCACGAGTGTTTTGTAGACAGTAAAGGCATTCAAAACCCAAATGGCTGAACTACAAAATGATTCTGCACATCCATTTATCAAGCCAATCTTTACTTGCATTTATCTTTCTAAACTTTTTCATCAGATCTATAAGCTGTTATCTGTTTTCTGCGAAGGCAGAGTTCTTGTTCAGATAGCATCCTGCCATCAAAAATTTCAGGGTAAATTTTAAAACCATACCTCTTATCTTTACTAGCTCCAGTTTATATACACTGGTGTAAAACACCAGATACTTTAAAAATAATTTTCTGATAAGTATTTTAAAATGCCTGATAAATTTTCTGTTCCTGAACAATTTGCTACTTAACGTTTTTGACATAGATCTTTCTGTTCTCTTGCTGCGTTTGACTTTTTATATAATTAGTTTTTTGTTAGGATTAGGAATCTGAATAGTGGAGAAGCCTGGTATCAAGTGAGAATAAAATTCTTCTCTGCACACTAGAAACATGATTAGTTCACCTGTGCAGACAATATATTTTGACATATAGAGGATATGGATCTCAGTTCTTAGTGTAAGTGGGCATGTACACCTATCTGCCTTCTCAGTCTGTTCCCTCATACAACTGTAGCATTAAGGATCTTAGAATATGATCTTTCATTTGTCCTTTATCTTTTTCTGTGCCTGTTGTTCATGAACACTTTGGTATTTTTTGACCTTGCTGATACTGTCCATTTCCACTGTTGCCTCGTACACCAAATTTGAGAAGTTCCTTAACTGCTGTGTAAAGTGCTACTCTCTTATTTCTGTCTTTAAACTCATTACCTACTTAGTGTCCCTCTCCTGCCCCAGTTCTGATGTGGGAGTTAGAGGTGAATTGCAGTTTGTGGTTTTGTACACCTTAGCCATGTTCCATGCCCTGCTTCCAAACCTCCACACTTGAAGCATCTCAGAGTGTACAGTGTTTCCTAGTAAAGCAGCTGCTTCACTGGTTAAGTCCTGTAGTTGCTCTTCTCAGCCTAAGGCTGGGTGGTGTTCTTGTGTTGCACAGACCAGGTCTGTAGACTGTTGTCAAAGGTGTAGGTGCACCAGGCTTTTGTGTAGCAGTTAAATTATGCCTGTGGTCAGTATGTTTGGTGATGATGCCAAATATTTCAGTGGACTTTTTGGCTTCTGCTGAGCATTGGGCTGATAGTGTCATAGAATTGTCAGTGATAACACAAGTATCTTTACTGAGATGTAACTTTAAAATCATTGTGATAATCATAGTTGTAGTAGTTATAGGGCTGCACAATCAGAGTCTTGTCTGGGAGTAGTTGCTACAGTGCATTAAATGATGGTGCATTAAAACTGAGAGCATGAGAGAGCAATACACTTTTGATTCTCTGAGTGGCTTGGAGGGATAAGAGGTAGTATGACTTTCAAATGAAGGGACTGAGGAAAAGGATTGAATGCTAGAGAAAATAAATTTTAAAAATAACATAAATAAAACAGAAGTGAATGAGGAGAAAGCTGAAGAGGGAGGAGACTTCTGTCTGAGGAGAAGTGCTGTTTCAGGACTACACACTAGAGAAAGCGGGGAGACAAGTCCAGGAACAGTAGGTTGCAGAGGTTTAGTTAGGTTTTTATAAATATAAAAAAATGGAGAAGGGAAGGACCAAAAGGGAAGGATTGAGAAGGGAAAAAAGATGAAAGATTTTTGTAGAATAAAATAAAAAAAAGTATCTCTACAGGCTATTTCTGTGAAAGACATGAGATTGATTTCATTGTTCTTGAGTCTCAGTGTCTTTACTGGCCAAGAAGTAGTTTTTGTGACATCCGTTCACTTAATATATTTAACTTCCTCTAGCAGCTGGCATGGAAAGATAAACAGCCTTTCTTACAATCAAATATTGCCTCACATAATAGTACTTAGAACTGCCATTGAACTTGGTACTGTGAAAGAGGGGTATCTCATGGTTTCATCTGATTCTGTATTGTTTTAAATTAAGTGTTAGAGACTGCCAGTTAAGTATTCAGCAGGTAGGGAGCTTCTCAATTGAGATTTTTTATGCTGCCTTTATTAAGCTGTTCCATAAATAGTAGCATGAAGCTTGATGCCATTCTCTAGAGGACCTCATCCTTAAGCTATATGCAGAATCAATTGTGCTATGTGAATTGTGTAAGTCAGGAATGGAATTATCATCTGTAGGACATCAGCTGCTTTTGCTCTCTATTTACGGAATTCCCTGCCTGGTGCATCATACGCTACCTTCTAGGATAATATTGTGGTTTGAATGTGATCTGAAAATAGATTTGTTTGTGACAAACAAAGTTGAAATGGTATTATGAGAAAGCAACCCGGCTGCCCATGGTATGTTAGTGTACCTAGATGTTTTTTGAATGCTTAAGGAATTACTGGTGTTCAGTACTGTGAAATTCTTATTTGACCAAAATTACTCTGTAGTTTGAGATATATCTGCAATAAGTTCATTTGTATTCATTAGTTATCTCAACAAGGCAGACTAAAATTAATGTCTTGTCTTTCTCAGGGACCCCTATGATTCCTGTACCAATGGGCATTATGGCTCCTGCTCCAACTGTAAGTATTACAGTGGGAATGAGATTATAGCAAAATCAAATGAAGAATAAAACTTAGTAGATGTCAACACTATTTTTGTTTTGCTCTATTTCATCAGAATACTACTATGAAAGGAAATGCTTCATTTTAAATGCAGCTGTAATGCAAATTTTATGCTAATTTCTGACCTAGACAAAGTTTGAAGTAATGTCTGAAGTTAACTGCAAAGTTGAAGCAATTTTTGTTCTTGCAAGAAGGTGTACTTGTCTCAAATACATTGGTTTAGGCTTTGCCTTTGGATCATGTGTGTACATGCAGTACAGCTAAATCAGTGAGATTCCAGGTCTCTTGCCCTTGAGTTTGTTGCCCTAACATAGTAGGGCATCGCCTCATCCAGGTTTATAAGGTCATCATGCAGCACTGCTGAGTTGCCCAAAAGCATGTGCTTTGACAAGCTTACACATAAGCTTTCTTTCTCCATGTTGCAGGGAAAGGAATAGTTGCATGTAATACTCATTTATGGAAGAGCATACTGAAAGGTCTCTGTCTGTCTTAGTAATTTCTAGTTGGGAGGTTTATGATTTTGGCATGGAAAAGTGCTCTTTAAAATATAAAGGTTACTTCTTGGCTTCAAGGTGAATTACCATTTCTGCAATTTTGCAGAAGTGAAATATCCCCAAAATACACATTGTTTTGGGGTGTTTTTTGATAGCTTGTATTATCTCCTACTGGAGGATATGTTCATGGTAACCAGTCTGTTTCAGACAAGGATACTGGAACAAATGAATTATTTAGTTTTGTGAATAAAGTAATTTTTATTAAGTGACAATTCTAGGAGGGTATTTTGAGAAGAGAGACTCTGCATATGTACTGTTAAATCCTAGGGGGAAGGAGAGAAGTACAGCAAAACAGAGCAGATGACGTGCCTATCCCTGTACAGTTATTTTACAGATGTTTGCTCCTTAACCCAAAGAGGCTCTTGGTAGTGTATTGATTAAATAAAGCAGTAGTGTTTATTCAGTGTGTGAAAGCTTGAAGACCAGTACTGTGCCCATTGAAACCTTTGAGTCAGAACTGCTTTTCTATTTGCAGCTTGCTTTTTACACTGTTAGGTAAGGTCATTCAACTTCCCAGTGACTCAAATGTTGCAAATTAGTCATTTGCATAAGAAATAATACCTTACATTACTGTATGCTCATCTTGAGACCTTCCAGTAGCTATTTTCAGGTACATCTTTTGTCTTCTGACTTTGCCAGAAAATGGCAATTTTTTTTAAATGTTGTTTAAAGTGTTAAGGCCTGAACTGCCTATTGGTGTCTTACTCTGTAAGCCTAACTAAGGTTCATATGAAAATTTAATTTTCAAATAAATGTGCATGCCCAAGTCTTTTTCAGATTTAAATAAAGAAACAAAGCAATCCAGTGCTTTATTTTACCACCTTTTCTCCTCTTTCTAGGTATTAGTTCCTACCACGGTGTCTATGGTTGGAAAGCATTTGGGAGTCAGAAAAGACCATCCTGGCTTAAAGAACAAAGAAAACGATGAAAACTGTGGTCCCACTACCACCGTTTTTGTAGGCAACATTTCTGAGAAGGCCTCAGACATGCTCATACGGCAGCTTCTAGCAGTAAGTACAGTGGACTGCTTGTAAGGCTGATGAATGAAGTAATGACCTTCAAGCAGTGTGCTGCATATGTACTAAAAGCAGAGCTATTCGCAGTCACTGGAATAGCAGTCCACTACGCTCGAGTTGAAAGTCAGTAAGCGAAGAGTACAGATTTTTTATGCTGTAGATGTTGTTGAACACAGACCTATTTTATTTTTGGTAGTGTTTACCCTTTTTAATTTTGTCATATTTTGCAAAAAACCTTTTGTAATGTTTTGAATATAAAATAATATTTAATAATATTTATCTTTAATGCAGAAATGTGGCTTGGTTTTGAGTTGGAAGAGAGTGCAAGGGGCATCTGGAAAACTTCAAGGTAACTGTTCATACTTTTCAAAATCTCTAGACAGACAGACTATTGTTTTTATTTCCTGGTGGCATTTTAAATATCTTGACACATTGTTATTCTTAATAATTTTGCGTTTTAAGATACTGTATATGATAGATAACTGCTAAATACTTTCTGTTGGTGAACTAGTATTTTCTGGAATTGGGAGAAAATGAAAAAAATAAAAATTAGAAAGATTAAATGGGAAAATATCGAGAGTTTAATTTTGTTTCACCTTTCTGTTCTGAGGCTAACTGAGGAGGTTGTAAACCATCCCTGGAGGCTACTGTTGCAACACTGTTACTAGTCACTTCCAATAATGTGTGTTGTCCTTCTCTGTTAAGGAGGTTTTCCTGATGTGAGACTAACCTTCCCTCTTGTCAAATTGAACTGATTTATTTTTTCTTGTGGCCTTTCTCCAGTGGATACGGGAAACAATTTTGGTTACTATTTTTTGTTGTTAGTGTTTTAATATCTTCCTAGGGTTTTTTGGTTTTCCTTTTAAGGGTGTAATTCAGTTCCTTCAGCTTTTTTTTATATTTCAAGCATAGTTTATTTTCCTCTCATAAAATGCTTTTCTGATTTAAAATTTTCTGTAACTGTTGTGAGAAACCTAGTTTGAAATACCTGTCCCTCTAGGTCAGGGGTCCTCAAACTACGGCCCGGGGGCCAGAACCGGCCCCCAAAGCTGCCGAACCCGGCCCGCTCCCCCTTCCCCGCCGCAATGATTTAATCCACGCCTCATTCTCCGCCTGCCTCCACGGGGCGCCTCTTGGATACAAACCGGCCCCCACACAGTTTGGGGGCAGTGAAACCGGCCCCTTGTCTAAAAAGTTTGACGGCCCTTGCTCTAGGTTGACAGGGAGCTGTTGATCGATGCCCTTGGTCTTCAGACAATTGCAAATCCACCTGAGGTGCCCTATGTACATCATGTAAAATGCATTTCTATGTCAAAGGACAGTTGTCTTTGATGTACAAACACAGTCATAGAATAGTTGGAGTTGGAAGGGACCTTTTAAAGTTCATCTAGTCCAACCCCCTTCAATGAGCAAGAATATCTTCTACTACATCAGGTTGCTCAGAGCCCCATCCAACCTGACCTTGGAAGTTTCCAGGGATGGGACACCTACAATGTGTGTATTGCTTTCACCTTACTTACTGCAACATCAAAGATTAATGCAGTAAGCGAACTTTCTGAGTTTTTATGATGTGTACTCCTGGCTTTTAAAAAGGGAGTGCCTATGTTCCAAGTTTATGGATTCAAAACACTTTTTTTTATACAGAGTAAATTACCTAAAGAGCTTTAATGCTTTTACTTCTCATTTTAATCATCCATTTTAGCCTTTGGATTTTGTGAGTACAAAGAACCAGATTCCACACTACGAGCATTGAGACTACTCCATGACCTCCAGATTGGAGAGAAGAAGCTGCTAGTCAAAGTTGATGCAAAGACAAAGGCTCAGCTAGACGAATGGAAAGCAAAGAAAAAGGCATCTAATGGGGTATGTATATAAATGTGTGATTTGCATTCTTTTGGTAGGGTGTCAATGTAACATTCTCACTGGATCAGATTTCAGGCATGTTTCTTGGTTTCTGCTCTTGTCTCTGCCCTTAATTTTGCCAGAATCACATTAATGAGTCTGAAGATATGTTGAAAGGCAGAGAATTGTAAGCTCTTAATTCCACAGTATTCCAACTTATCTGTAAGCTACAACTGCATCTCTAGAATTAATTCTGAAATTCATTCTAAAGTGCTGTACCTTCAGATTCCATAGCTTCATTTTTGTTTAGAAACACTTGGAAGTGTATAAACTCTAGAAGTGGTTGTTACTGTGTCAGTCTGTAAATTGGATGTCTGAAGAGAACTGAAGTTTCTTTCCCCTTCACTGATGATCTTATAGAACAAATCATCGAAAAGGAAAAGAAGTAGATCAAGATGCAGTTATCAGGCAGTGGGCAGCTTTCAGACATTTAGTAGATGGAGAAATTGCTTTATGTACCTTTCCTTCTAGAGCTGAGGATCTCTTAGGGAATAATTGCAGATATTTGGTATTTTGAATTCTTGTGAGATACAAAGATAGTTAATTGACAAATTTGCATTAAAATTAATTGTGCCTGTTTCTTTGCTAGAATAATACATTTCACACCATAAGTTGTTGAGCTTGGTCTATAACTGTTTTAAATTTTTGCATGTGCCTTAAAATAGCTCTTAAAACAATTTTTTTCTGTAAAATGAAATTGAGAAGAGGCTTTTGTTTAGAAAACTAAAAATACTAATCACACTATAGCAGGTAAATTTTTAAAATTCCATTTTGGAATGTTTCTTAAAGGTATGTAGAATATAGTGGAAACACAAGTACTTTTATTTCATATTACTTAAGCAGAACTAGAGGCATAATGACGACTTGAAGTACATGATGTATCTTTGACTGCATTCCCAGTGTGTGGGATTGAATGCAGTGGCTTAGTAAAGCAGAGTGCTAACTTCATGGGCTTTGAATGGAGTACCGTACTAGCTGTTAGCCTGGGTAAGGGTCTGATTTGATTGCCCCTTTCATTCCATACTTCCTTGTTTCATGTTGGCATCACCTGCAATGCTGTGCTTCATAGCTGATGTTGTAAACAAGCTTAAAATATCTGTGAAGTTCTTGTAAATCTCTCGTGAGTTTTGTTTTCTGTGAGCCCCCTGTGGGTTACAACCAGTTCTGGGGGATTGATTGTAATAAAGTGGAGGGTAGTGTTTATGGCTTTGCTGAAGACAATGGTGTGAACCCATTCCATTGAACTGTGGAATGAGATTAGCTCCATGTTTTTTGGTAGATTTTTCGGTTTGTTTGGTTTTTTGCGCTTTTTTTTTTGTGGTGGTGCAGAGAAAGTCTGTGAAGTGCTGAGGAGTATTGATGAAGTGTATTGTGATCAAACTATTGCAATATCTGCTTCATACCATCATTGGTGTCCTGAGGACCTCACTGCCATTGTCCAAGCCTGCTTGGCCCGGTAGATGAACCTTAGGATTAAAGGGTGGGCTCAG
>JAWWLV010000179.1:27369448-27383262 GCA_035041135.1 Platyrinchus mystaceus | reverse complement strand
TCTCCCTGATCACTTCTTCTCCCTGGACCTTGTCAATTCCACTCCCTGTCACTGCCTTCCAGCTCTTTTCAGCCTGCTCCTCCTTGGCCTGGCAGCTTCTTCAGCTCCAACTGAATCCTCCCTTCCCCCTCATTCTTAGCTGCTGCTCCATCAGACCCTTCCCTTCCCCTCACTCCACCCACCACCTATCGCTTGACGGGATACCCAGCTGGATTCTCAGGTGAGATTCCATTTTTCTAACAGATTCAGGGGATCAAGAGTTGGGCTGCCTTGCTCAGTGTACAGATCATCGTTCTACCGTTTCATGTAACGTTTAGTGAAAGGCACTTCTTTGTGTTCCTTTTCCTCCCTACAAGGTTGAAAGGGGCAAAAAGATGAGGAACTGCAAAGTACTTGATCACCAATAATTTAGAAAAAGAATTTGTTGTGCAAGGAATGTTTTCCCTAATGATGTTTCTTTAATATAGTTCTCCTGTTACAGGTTGCAGCTTGAAAGTTGTAGGTAGGCATTTGTATTGCATGGCACTTAAGTAGAAGGCTTTGAGGAACTGCTGTTGAAATGACTTGAAGTTCTGGAATATACAAGGCAAAACTTCTGATCAAGAACTGCAACTATAGTGGTTGCCTTTTTGGGAGTGTGCCTGCGCTCAATCTTCTCCTGTCTATTGCCTTAATCACCATTTTTCTGTTCCGTTTTATTAGCGATCCTACACTTGCTCTCTGCAGCCATTTCACATGTAACACTGTGTGGTAAATACCGTATTGCCAGTGTGAAAAGATCTGACCGAAATAATGCAAGTGATAACTACTTGTAGGTGGTTTGATTTTTGTGTGGTGGTTTGTTTGGGGTTGTTTGTCTTTTTTTTTTGGTTTGGGATTTTTGTTTTTTTGTAGTAAATACTGCAGGGACTTTAATAAATGTTGATGATCCAAGGTGAACTTCTGATAAAACTGCTGTTATTCTCAGTTTCTTGATTCCTGTTACTTTGCCGTTTTTCCTTAGAACTCCAGACCAGAGACGACAAATGATGATGATGAAGCACTGGATGAGGAAACAAAGAGAAGAGATCAGATAATTAAAGGGGCCATTGAAGTCTTAATACGAGAATATTCCAGCGAGCTCAATGCCCCCTCCCAGGAATCTGACTCTCACCCCAGGAAGAAGAAAAAGGAAAAGAAGGAGGACGTATGTGTTTTGATTTTGGACAAAACAGATTTTTTTTCTTCAACTCACCTTTATATAATGGCCAAACCTTGTGCAAATACTTTAAACCTAAACTTCTGATGAGAAAACACATCAACAACCATTGATGTCAGCAGCAGTTTTTTGGTGTTTTTTTTTTTTTTGAGCTGAAAGCTAGTCAGTTATAGATACCATCCACTCAGGATGGTTTAGGCATCTAAGCACCTAGACTTCTTGGAACAACAGGTTTGAATCTGGGCAGGACTGAACCAACCTTTCATCCCTCTGAAGGTGGAAATACTGAATTTAGTACAGTTTAATCTGTATGTGCATGTAGATGTTCAGATGAGAACTTAAAAAACAACTGTACAGAGTTTCTGCATACCGTCCATTTCTAATGAAAGATGCCAGGAATTTGGTAGTTTTTGATAAAATTCTTCTCTCTGCTTATATAGTACACATTCTTGTAGTGTGCCTTGATCCAACTGGTTGCAACTGTCTACCCAAGTGTGGAAGCACTTCATTAGTTTTATATGTGTATACCTTACAAACCTTGAAGGCATCCTTCAGGGATGAAAGGCACATTGTAGTCTTCCTGCCTTACAAAACCACGTCTCAATTTGGCTGCATTTGATCAGCTGGTTTTCATATCTTGTGCAATGCAAAAAAACCATGTTAAGCAGGAATGAATGTTCTGGTTTAGACCTGCCTCTGTGAATGACCTTTTTATGGATTAAAACTGGAGAAGGGGGAACAAGAATAAGCAAACTCAGACTTAGCTTTTCCAGCAAAGTTTCTAACCATGGGAAAATGGGCTTTTACACCTACCATTTGGCACCTAATATGAAAGAGATTGGAAAATGGTTTGACCAAGATTTTTACACATTTAAGTCTTCTGCAAAGTACCTATTCCAAGGCAATAATGCAGTTTCAAATGCTTATGGAGTTTAAGCGTGGTGCAAGAAGTAACATCTCCCTAAGGGAGCAAGTGTATCTTCCCACAGCATTGTTAGTCATGGCCAACCTGAGGTATAAAAGTGCTGAGCTGAGAATTTGTTTTTCTTTCCTCTCCCTCCCTTTGGGAGAAGACGTTTTCTTGGATGAGAATTTGCAAATGAGTAATGAGTCACTGTTTAATGCTATCAGCTGTATTTTTTTGTTACAAGCACTGTTACAATGTCTGTTGTCCTGTGGGTAAATATATATATATATATATATGGCCATGAATAATGCCAGGTAGTTAAACATTGTAAGGGACCATCGCAGTCACTGAAGAGCTGGATGCTGACTATGTCCCTGGGACAGAGTGATATTCTGTTAGCTTTGTGTTGTGTAGAATTTTACCAATCTGAGCTAGTCAAGTAGGCAAATAAGTTCTTTTAAAATACACAGCACTTGTTCGTTGAAATTGCATCCCATCATCCCTCCCGTTCTGGGAAGGAGGAAAAGAAACTTGAAAATTGCCATCTTTGGCCTGTGTGGATAGAGGTGGGAGTGAAGAGATGGTACTAGCTTGTTGCTCTCGTCTGTAAAGGAGAGTGGAGAGAAAGACTTTGGGGGGGGGGGGAAGGGAAGATGGATGCAGATATATTGGGGGGGTAGGGGGAGGGTGTGGAAACTTGCCAGCCTTGGGGCTGTTGTCCCCTGAAAAGCTTGGTGGGAAGAAGATTGTGCTATCAATCCGCTGGTGTTAGCAGCAGAGGCTGTTAGTTCTTCTGGATAAAGGCATGACTGATGTGGGGGAGTTGAAAATGTGTGCGGGGTACTGAGAGTGAGTGGAATCTGGTTTTCAATTTCAAGCACGGGGGAACCTCGCTAATTCGCACTAAGTTAGGAGGTGCAATCTACCAAATTTTGCGAATTAGCGAGTAAATAAAATCAAGACATGCAACATTTATTTTGGCAAGTGTAGCTTAGCCTTGTTTATGATGCTACCATAGCGTACTAATATCCTGTAGTACACTGGTAATTCAGTGAAGTCTTACTAACATGAGACATCACTATGTGTTTTAAAGTAGTTCAGCAAAGGGAGAATTAGCGAGGTTCTTCTGTAACTTTGTTGAATCAAAGAAATGAGATCACAGCAATACAATATTGCTTTGTAGTACAAACATACAAAACATTGTTTTTCAGAGTAGTGTGCAATCTATTTTTAAAAAAAAAAATCTCCGTGGATTTTTCCGCAGATTTTCCGCAGATTTCCAGTGGCCCCACTGATACCTTATCCACTCATCACCAAGGTTCGTTTACATTGTAGGCTTTGACAATGACTATGTTTACTGCTAGTTGCCAGATTTGTGACTCTTGTCCATCTGATTTTTTTTTTTTTTTTTCACTCATTAACATCAGACTGTCAGGTTTGGTACTGCAGAAGGACTTTATTTATCTCTTGCAAAACTGGTTGAAAACTTCTAACCTGCGGCTTTTCTCTTGTTCTCCTGTGTCTGTACAGATGGCTCTTAATGCTTTTACTCCTGTCCCCCTTGTTTTTTAGGAGGATATAAATGCTATAGAAATGGAGGAAGACAAAAGAGACCTGATATCAAGAGAGATCAGTAAATTCAGAGATACACACAAGGTAGTATTCTTGTTTTTGCACTTAATACAAATTAGGCTTTTTCAAAATCCAAAAAACCACTATTATAAAATTTAGCAGTACATTGCATTATCACTTAAAATGATGTTTATATTAGGTTTAATATACATATAGTTCTTTGCAAGTCAAAAAAAGACAACTACCACGTTAAAGTGGCCCTTGACATCTTTATGCTAAGACTTTGATTGCTACTGAGTATTTTGCAGTCTTCTCACTTTAACATGAATAAAGGCAGCTTAAGTTGCTACACATACATTAAGTCAAGATATTTATAACTAAAGGCTAAACGGGGCTGCAGCGTAAGACATACACTTGAGTGTGTTTCTGTAGGTAGATTTGTAACATTATCCAAGATTTTATGAAGAGTTGAAACTTGAATTAAATTTAAGTCTTTTATTTTAATAGTTCTAAGTTAAGAGTGGGGGAAGATAAAAACTAGGTCAGTGGTTACCAGACTTACCAAACTTTAGATGCATGGAAGAACTGTAAATTCCCATAAAGCTAATCTATTCATTGACCCCCACCATTATGATAGAGATCATATGGTGACTAATGCAAGATGAAACTCACAGCTTGGAAAGTAACATGGAATAGGATGTAAGTATGAGCTTCTGTTTTTTATTATACTTATGGATGCCCCCTCAGAAAAATATGCAAAGGGGTAACTGGCTTGGAAATGTTTGTGCACATCAAGTCCCACCTCAGGGTTCCCACTTACAGAAGTTTCCACTAATGCTAGTGCATCTCTGAATGTTTCTGCTTTGGAAAGTGATACTTGCGGATAGTAAAGTGCAACTATGCATGTAACGTTCTTATTTTAATGTTTAGCTTAAAGTTGGTATTAATTTTTCCCCAACAAGATTGGAATGGTCCTTGGCCTAGAGAAGTATCAGCAAGCTCCTCTTTTGAGCACACACTTTTCTTTCAAAATCAACCCCCAAATCAACATTAAAGAAAAGGTGAAGTATGCCCGTGTTATTTAGCTTTACCACATGCAATCACTGGGGTTGGTATGTTTTCACACAACTGTATCAACATAAACACAGGTAACTACATGTTATTGTATGTACACATATTCAGTTTTGCTCTTGACTGAAGTTGTTGAAGATAAAAACCTGGGGAAAAATTCTAGAAAAAATCGTCTGGAGAAGCTCAGCAATTGAATGTGAAACTGGTCAGTGGTGAAACTTCAGTAGATTTATGTTCAGTTCCCAGCCCCAAGTTGTCACTGATACTTAGATGCAAAAAAGTAATAATTTTTAAAAAAATTTATAAACAAAACAAATAAAAACCAAGCTTCATTGTTTCAGAAGCTGTTGGGCATTTTACTGCCTGTAATCTCTATTACTGGGGGGTCTGTTTTGGGTTTCTTAACATTAAAAATCAACTGGAAGTAGTCATTGTATATATTGGATATTGTTTAAAAGGGGCTGTTGAATCCTTAGCAGCTGACTAGTGAGCACAGTGAACCTTTGCATGTTTTTGGTATGAGTTTATAAAACAGTAACAACAGACTGTCAGGGTGTCAGCATTGCAGGGGGCGTCCATTTACAGCACGGACGAGTCTGAAGAGAGCTCAAGGTAAGATTTATAATTCTTCTACCTGTTCATTTCTGTTCATTACTTCAATTTATCTGATACTGTTCCCATCCCATTACCCTTTCAGATCCTTTTATTTAGGCTTACAGAATTTGAATGAGGTCAGATTTTGATTACAAAATAGACCAGTTGATTTTTTTCAATTGGATTTTAAGAAAGTGGACTTAGAAAATGGATCTTAATATATCAAAATTTGTGTATATGTATTTACACTTGTGTGAATATATTTAAAAAAAAAAAAAAGAAAGAAATCCACTCTCTTGAGAAATGTCATCACAAATTTTTGAGAGTGGCAAAGCAGGAGTTCAACCAAAGATAACCTGTAAGTATCAACCACTTCAGTATGTAAACTTTTCTTTAAAAGTATATGAAATTTGAGGTAAGTTGGATTTTTAAAAGTTGACAACCTAGTTTAATATCTGACCGTACTGAGGTTTAACACTGTAAAGCTCCTGGAAAATGCAGTCCTTAGAAATTAGTTTTCAGCTTAGTGTATATTGCAGGTCTAAGTTTGATTTTTTTTTTTCTTTTTCACATCAGTTTTCTACCAATTCCTGCCATTTTTAGTCCCTTTTTCCTTTTGTGATTTCAATGTATCCAACATTGGTTTGCCTGTATTGTGCTATCAATGCAGCATAGTTTCACTGGATACATTAATCACTAGTGAATTAGCTTTATTTATGTAATCCTTTGTTGGTTCTCTGGTCCCTGTGCCTATGGCAGAAGAACACTAATCAGGTAAGATTGCTTTTTAAAGTTGTCTTAAATGCTTTGTTTAAAAGAAAAGAAAAAAACAGAAACCAGAGAAAATGCTGTTTCATTGTTCCAGTTTTTAATTTCATTTCAGTGATGGTAAACGTGGAGCCAAAGGGGATAAACCTGTTTATTCTGCTCAATATTTGTTCAAAAAGTGGTATTCTGGCATCCATCAGGTTGAAATTTGGTATATTTGGTTGTTATTTGGTATATTTGTGAACCGTGTACTTGCTCTTCCTCCCAGAAACATAGCTTATAGGCAAGGTTAATCCAGTGTTGGCGGCCCATGTCCTAGCACAGCATCTGTAAGTTAACACATAACAATTGCTTCCAAGGATGGATTTATCTATCATTCTGTTGATGTATTTTCTAATGTGTTATAGGAATTCTGGTCACAAGTACTGTTTCTAATTGATTAAAAAAAAAGGGCAATTTTGTACAGTTTTTAGTAAAACTGTAGCAGGTAACCTTTAGTTCCTGTGTTCCAAAAGAGCTATTTCCAACCTTTTGTTAACTGTCTCCATCTTGCAGTGGTGGAAGTTAAGAATTCCATTCTGCAGAGTCCAGTTCTTAACCAATAAACAGAACTTTTCTAGGGAGGGAAAAGGGGAAAGGTGTCAGTTTTCTTTACTGTTTGACCACATGCACCATGTGTAAGTGCATGTATTTCTTTACCCAAGTTTTCGTATAGGATAGTTTTGGTCTGCTAAGACTTTTTGGGAAACAACTCACTGTCCCAGTAAGCATTCCACTGAAATATATTTTCCTAGATGGACAGAGTTAATTTTATCAGCTAGAAGCTCACTTTACTTGTACCTATGTGGCTTAGAGAGCAAATGGAATTAGAGTCCCAGCTGAATGATGACTGGTAATGCACTGTGTATGTGCAGTTTAGTCAGTTTATAATCCAAGGCCAGCCCTACTCTGCTAAGGTTAGAGATTGCTGGTCCATGTAGATCTATGCTTTTGCACGAAACTTAGTCTTGTGATTGCTGCATTTTGATTTCATACTTATGAGTTCCGAAAAATACCCACCAAACCCTATTTAATATTTCAAAATTAGTGGCGGTTTTGGTATTTCCATTACCAGCCTTGTGTGTTGCGCCGGGAATATCCAGTTCCTGTAACTGCAAAATTAACTATGAAAGTTCTCTTGTTGGTTTTTAGAAACTGGAGGAGGAAAAAGGCAAAAAGGAGAAAGAAAGACAGGAAATTGAAAAAGAACGCAGAGAAAGAGAAAGGGAGCGGGAGCGTGAACGAGAAAGGAGGGAGCGTGAAAGAGAGAGGGAGCGTGAACGAGAGAAGGAGAAGGAACGGGAGCGTGAACGGGAGCGAGATAGGGATCGTGACCGAACTAAGGACCGAGACAGAGACCGCGAACGAGACAGAGATCGTGACAGAGATCGTGAAAGGAGTTCAGATCGCAAGGATCGGAGCAGATCAAGGTAAATGTACCTGGATTGCTGTTCATTTCAGTTTTTTCCTAGGGGTGTTTACTAAATGCGTATGGTTCAGCAGATCAGCTGCCATTCAAAAGAGAATGATCCTTGTGGAAGATCAGAGTAACAATAGGAAATCAATATTTTGGGAAGTGTTGTATTTATAGAAATTGAGAGATTACTTGATTCCCTCCACAGCACAAGAGTATAAGGACTGCAATGTGCAGTAAGCAACCCCCCAGCTGTGACTTAAGCATACTGGTTTTATCTCAGATCTCTCTTATTTTTCATTATTAGCTTTATTCCTGCTTAGAAGTCTTATGTCTGTTGTATTTTTTAGCTTAAGTGGGTTTTATTTTTTCCTGTGTTATGCGGTGGGGATTTTTGGTTTGATTTTGGGGTGGTTGGTTGGTTGGTTGGTTGCCTTGGGGGTTTTTTGGGCGGCTCTTCGTTTGTTTTGTGGCTTTCTTAGTAAAAGCATGGGGATTACTCAGTCTCAAACTGTGACTAATCCTATCATACTCTGAGTGCTGCTTTTTCCCTCTTCACCACAGAGAAAAAAACTGCTTCACTTCAAATCATCCTGTCAGTAGTGTTAAGATTGCCTGCAAGCCATGTAAACATGAAAGATTTATTAAGGATACCCTTTATTTGTGGTGGTTTTAGCTGTTATTTATAGGGAACTATTAACACAGTCTGATAAGAAATTGCCACATGCTTATGCTTGGTTTCTGTAGATATCACTATTTAATGCTTAGTGCTCAAACAACTACTTTTAGTAAATGGGTTTTTGAATACGTTAGTAGTATTGATTTATACCTATTGCTATACCAACTAATCGTCTTGTAAATTGCAGAAGAAAAATAACCTGTAAGACGCTGTAAATAGTTTGATTGAGTGGAGAGGAAGGCTCTGTACTTAACTTTGTGGTTTTTCCTTCCTTCAGAGAAAAAAGCAGAGACAGGGAAAGAGAACGAGAACGCGAGAGGGAAAGAGAACGAGAACGCGAGAGGGAAAGAGAACGAGAGCGGGAACGGGAAAGAGAACGAGAGCGGGAGAGAGAGCGAGAAAAGGATAAGAAGAGAGACCGAGAGGAAGATGAAGAAGATGCCTACGAACGACGAAAACTAGAGAGGAAACTGCGTGAAAAAGAAGCTGCATATCAGGAGGTAGGTTGGGATTTTTAAAGTTCATTATATAAAATAATGCTTCTGAGAGCTAATGATAAGTCTTCTACCGTAAAACACATAATTCCTTTTCCTAAAAAAGCTTTTAATCCTTTGAGTACTTGAATTGGGGCAAAATATGTAAGTCACTGTCAAAATAACTTTTGACTTCTTATTCTGAAGTTTTAAAATAAAATTTTGCAAATTCTTTATAATGCTGTTGTTTTAAACAACAATCCAGACTAACTCTGAAGTAGTACTACTGTTGTTGAGATTTGAGTGTGTGTATTTTCTTCTGTTGTAGCGTCTTAAAAACTGGGAAATCAGAGAACGAAAAAAAAGTCGAGAATATGAAAAGGAGGCTGAAAGGGAAGAAGAAAGAAGAAGGGAAATGGTAAGGTTCTTAATTTTCCATATCACGTTCCCTGCCTTGTTCTTTTGGTCTCATTTAGAATGGAACATTCTACTGCTGTTTATCGATGGTAGTAGAATTCTCATCTTGTGAGAAGACTATGTATGTTTTTATACAAAACCCCCACAGTTAATAGACTTGAAACAAAAGATGTCTAATAAGTGAGAGTACTATTTAGAGTCTGGAAACAAAGCCTAGTGGCTTGGTCTTGTGAAGGCAGGAGTGAGAAGTGGGCAGCTGCAAAATACTGTGGTCGAATCATCATGCACTATTACATCTGTAACTTGTACTTGCATCAGATTTGTGGCAAAACTTTTATTTTCCATGATGCAGGTGGGACTAGGCCTGGTTTTTAATTTCCAACCTGCTCATGTGCCCAGACCTTCTGTGAGATATGATTTTAAGTTATTGGGGTGTTATTTCACTTCATAATTTTCCCAGAGGTGGAGAGAAGATATTGAGAGAGTTCTAAGTAGATGATGGGTTAGAAATTGCTTCAAAGCCAAATACGCAAAGAAACATGCAAGGGCGAGGGGATTATAAAATACACCATTTCATGTGGAATATAAGTTTTCCTTCTAAATGCATAAGGGGGAAAAAATGTTTTGGGAATGACTCAAAGATATTTTCATAATCCTCCTGGATGCTGGCTATGGATGGCAGTTGTAGAAATCAGTATTAAATTTTGTGCTGAATTTACAACCATATTCGCAATTTGTTTCTCAAAGTCATTAGCGTAGTAATATCTTACTGTTGGTTTAAAGATATTGCATAGATACAGGTTAGAATGTCCTAATTTAGATTTCCCTTTTGATATGATCAGAGGGAGAAAAAATGTCTCCTCTCTATCCCCCTTGCCCTCTTCAGTTTTAGGCCTGTACATTATTACAATGCCACATGGTTTGGATTAGGAACAGGAGAGTGCTTATCCTAGAAGCAGCCATCAGATTTGTTTCTGTGCATAACTAAATCTTTTTTAAAAAGCTCTTGAAACAAAGCAGTACGGATAAAATACACTTAAGGTGCCATTATAAAATACCCAATACTTGACTTACGGATTTGGAGAACAGGAACTTTTGATCCTCCTTATCTGTAATGAGAAAAGAAACAACCAACAAACAAACCAAAAAACACACGTGTGTGTGTGTATATATATGTCTGTATGCATATATATGCAAATCAGTGACACAATCCTAGTGAACGTAATGGAGGCAGTTCCAAAACTTTTCCATTTTCTCTTTGGAAAACTCTGTATTTTTAGTTGGAAACGTAGTAGATCTACAATTAACTTACTAATAATATTTCTAAATTTTCAACTGTTGGAAAGAAAACCAAAAATCATTACTTAAGTTTCAACTCCTTGCAGACAAAAGAAGCCAAACGGTTAAAAGAATTCTTAGAAGATTATGATGATGACAGAGATGATCCAAAGTACTACAGGTATGTCTTTGTGTTGATTCCTAACAACTAAGTCTTTGTTGTTCATTTCAACACAATTGTGGAGTTTGTTGGCAGAGGCTTATGAAGTTTATGTTTTAACTGATTATGTGGCACTGTTATCTAAATTTTTTCAGTGTCACTTGACAGAGGGAAAAGAGAAACTCCTTATTGCTACTTGTTAATGCTTGGGAGTAGCTGTTCATTCCTATCACTTTAAGTTGTGGGTGAGGCAGGGTAGAGGTCAGTGTAATGTCAAAATAAGGTGGTGGGGATAGGGAGAAGGGAAGAAACATGCCTCTAAATAATTCACTATAAGGAAGCTGTAAATAGTATGAAGAATAAGTTTGTTAATAGTAAAGTGTCACATCCTTCAGCATGTGACTAACATTTGCATTTAAACTAATTTAGGAGAAGTGGTACTTGTCAAAAACCTATAAAATAATTTAATTCTTTCTCTAAAAGGATCAGCAGCCACATTCTACATCTGTTTGATGTGATGGGGTAGATTGTGTATAGTAAGGTTGATAACTGATATCTTATATCTTTCTGTTACAAAAATAGAGGACGCCAATGCTCTTATGGATCTTATTTTCATTTAGTGGAAGATACATCTGTATGAAGTTTCTCTTATATTGTGGTACAAGGTTTTCATTGAAATTTTCTTTAAAGTACAAAATATGTATGTTTTGTAGGGGTAGTGCTCTTCAGAAGAGGCTACGAGACAGGGAGAAAGAGATGGAAGCAGATGAACGGGATAGGAAAAGGGAAAAGGAAGAATTAGAAGAAATTAGGCAGCGTCTTCTGGCAGAAGGACACCCAGATCCAGATGCAGAACTCCAGAGGGTGAGTAGCTGTTGGTCTGACAGGAAAAAAAGAGTCTTTGGTATTCTGGTTGCATTGAGCAAAATTGTGTAAGTGATCTGATATTTACTATTTCTTCTGTTCATTTTTTCTTAAAAAGAAGTCCAGATAAGCAGTAAGAACAATGGAAAAAAAAAAATAACTTGCCAGATTAACATCCAGATTGGATGGAGTTGGAAAACAAATTTGAATTAATCACTATTTCATATAATAATGCTAGTAGCTGCATGTCTTTTTCTTGACTAACAGTCTTTTAAAGAGAGGATCTTTAGATTCTTTTCAAACAGTGCTGGTCTGGAGAGAGCTTCTATTTTGCTGATTGTTTCTTTCGCTGTAGATGGAGCAGGAGGCTGAGCGGCGTAGGCAGCCACAAATTAAACAAGAGCCAGAGTCTGAGGAGGAAGAGGAAGACAAGGCAGAAAAAGAGGAAAAACGAGAAGAGCCAGAGGAAGAGGAGGAGGAGCCTGAACAAAAGCCCTGCCTTAAACCAACATTACGACCCATCAGTTCTGCTCCGTCTGTTTCTTCTGCTAGTGGAAATGCAACCCCTAACACACCTGGTGATGAATCTCCCTGTGGCATTATTATCCCTCATGAAAATTCACCTGAACAACAGCAGCTGGAGGAGCATCGGCCCAAAATAGGACTTAGCCTCAAATTAGGCAAGTTTACATTTTATTTCAATCTTTCATATGGGGTCAAAGTGAAAAAAAATGCCAAACTGAGTAACCACATGGTTTTTCAAATATGTTTTGATGTACTTATATCAAGTTCTTGTTACCCAGATGCTGTGCTTCATTTGCCCTATCCAGAAGATACATTTTATAGAGCTCTCTTCTTTCAAATTTAGAGGGGTAAAACAGAGGGAAGTTTTTGCATGTTCAAGGCTTAAATTTTTTAGAAATGTTCTGAGCTGAGTTTGGTTATTTTCACATGCTTTTTCACCTTAATATACCTATAAATACCTCTTGTAAAACTCATTGCTACTTTACTGTTAAGTATATGCTAAATTTAAGATCTAGATAGTTCTTATGTTTACTTAAAAAGGCCGTTTTAAAGAAAAGAAAATGAAAACTAGGTTTTTTTTTCCCTTCCTCTTAAAGTATCACAATGAATTGATGACAACTTTGAGTGGAACTTGAGTTCCTAAGTACTTTAGCAATTTCCAGGTGTTCTAAACAAATTTAGTTCTGAGCAGCAGAAGTAAGGATATTTGTATTCCTGAAGGTTTGTGCATTTATTATTTACTATTTTGATTAAATTATATGAGGCTGCAGTTTGAGCTCACACTGTGTTAGATCTTCAGTGAAGAGAGACTCTATGGTGTTAGGTTGATGAGCACATTTCCTACAGCAGGATTTATTGCACCCTTTAACTTTTGTGCTCCGCCTCCGCTAAGGTTGGAACTCAGCTTTAGTCTTCTTTCACTGAGAGTGCTAATTGGTTTCAGGGCAGAGAAAAATATCCTGTTTTTCAAAAATCTTGAACAAACTCCATCTGAGATCTTTACCTCTTTTGCCACTTCTATAACGGAGTTCGAGAGATTAAAAGCTGATGCCAGGCATTTATATAACATACAAACCACCATTCCTCGAGAAATGTGTGAAGAGCAAACTAGCTTCAGTTGAAGTTCATGATATGTTATTCTGTCTTTTGGGTTGTAGGTGCCTGCAATAGTCCTAATCAGCCCAATGCTGTAAAAAGGAAGAAGCTTGCTGTGGATAGTGTTTTCAATAAATTTGATGATGAAGACAGTGATGATGTGCCCCGCAAAAGGAAACTTGTCCCCCTGGATTATGGAGAAGAAGATAAAAGCAATATCAAAGGCAGTGTCAATACAGAAGAAAAACGCAAACATATTAAAAGTCTCATTGAGAAGATTCCCACAGCAAAACCAGAGCTCTTTGCTTATCCTCTTGATTGGTCAATTGTGGATTCAGTAAGTTGATTTCATTTAACCATTTACAAAAAGGCTTAATTTTTCCAAACCTTTAAATTGAATAGAAAAACAATGTTATTGGGACCCCAGTGGATTGGAGCATCATCATCAGATGGAGTAAAACTTGAGTCCTCTATTTCTTGTTCATATATAATCCTTATTCTGAAGTATGCCTGCTTATTTTTGTTTGGTCTCTCTTGAATTGCTGCTACAAGTTGTCAGGCAGTTTTATGCTATGTATTGTCTAGCAGTTTTATGGAAGAGGGAAAAAACTTGTCCTGTAAAAACATGTTTGAGTGGCTGTCAGAAATACTTGCAGATGCCAAATCTCTAAGGGTTGTCTCGGGGGGACCCCTGGTGGCCTAGCGGTTAAGATGCTGGTCTCTCAGCGCCAAGGCCACAGGTTCGAATCCCAGTCCTGCT
>JAWWLV010000179.1:27290486-27369348 GCA_035041135.1 Platyrinchus mystaceus | reverse complement strand
ATCCATTGCGCAGGCTTGAAAGGTAAAAACACCTTTCCCAGATCTTCGTTCGCGAAGACTGGCCACTTATTATTATTAAGGGTTGTCTCATTGATAACAAAATGTATCTTTTCCTAAATAGTTGTTTGAGTCTTCTGACTGCCTATCTGGCAGTTATTACAAGACAGTGAAGTTTAAGGTAATTATTCATTTTGGTTTTGTATTTTTCTTTTTCCAGACATTAATGGAACGTCGAATTAGACCATGGATCAACAAAAAAATAATAGAATATATTGGTGAAGAAGAAGCCACGCTAGTTGACTTTGTTTGTTCTAAGGTTAGTATCTTCTGCTTCCTTTGTGAAGGCTGGGGTTTGCTCCCTATTTAAACTGCACCAGTGACTGCCATATCTGTGTTTGGAGGCAGTTTGGTCTTAGCTTCTCAGTAATCTGTGATACTGGTCAGCGGAGATGGTGCACTTGGAATCAGTACCCTGATGTTTTACAATTTAACCTCTGTTAGTGCTTATGCACAATATGTACATGTTAGATGCCATGTTATCTTTTAGATAAACATGGAACTAGAGAAAGAAATAACCAGTTGTCAAGAACAGCTGTTTTAACTGATAGTTTTATCATTAGATTTCAGAGTTAAAATTCACTTGCCATTAACATTTTTTAACTTAGAAATAGGCTTTGTGTGAATGTAGGGGAAAAAGAACTAGTAGTTTGATTTTTACGTATGTTTCCGGATTAACTAAATGAATTTCTTAAAAGGTTGTTCCTTTAATAGTAAGCAAATACTAAGGTTTTAGAGTTAGTGTTAGAAATCATTCTAATGCTAATCATTTTAAACATTTGCATGAGTTGTTAAAGTCTGTGGAGCTTCTTCCATCAAATTACAAACTGAATTCTTATAACTTGCCCTTTTTTAATCTCTCAGGACAACTCTATGGCTTTTTATTAAGGAATTTAGAAAACTCTTCAGATTCATGGTACTCATATTCATAATGGCTTGTCTTGGTTTATCTTTTAGGGCCACTCTATGAGAGGCAAAGCAAATGTGATGGTTTTGTGACACGGTTGATTAGTACAAAGTGAAAAGCAGACGTTGAATATTTGCCATGCTTAAATTATATATATGTATATATATGTATACATATAAATGAAATTTTATAGTATTGAAAGACAACTTAGTTGCTTCTGAAAAAGGTTTTAAATACTTAGCTGGATTTTGCATCTACTTGTTAGAGGAGTGATACAGGGAGAATTTTGCCTTTACCTTCCATTACCAATTTATTGTTGAAGGAAGGGGAGCTTCTTCCTTGAATTAGGAAAGCTTAGCTGGAGATGCAAGAATAGCCAGCAAATACCTGTGAATGTCTGGAGCTTCCTGGAACTTGTTCCTCAGTAACCGGCCATAAACTTGCACTCACTATGATGGACTCTGATGCAGTTTAATACTGATTTTTGCCTTGGCTAATACTGGGACCTAATGAACTGCAAATACTTCTTGCATGTGCCTAACAGTCAGAATCCAGACATAACTGGATTTTGTCCGAAGAAGTTTATAGGGTTTATTCTAAGTTTTCAGTCTAAAAACATTTGTTTCTTTCAGGTTATGGCTCACAGCTCACCACAGAGCATACTGGATGATGTTGCCATGGTAAGCACAAATTGTGTAACTGATATGCCTTCTACATTTTACTGAAGCTAATAGTCAGTTACACAAAATAGCAGGAGTCCATAACAGAAATACTTGGTGTTGATAGAACATGGACAGAAGACACACATTAGATATGAAAGGTGTTTTGATTAAAAAGATCATGCTAGTGCAGGCATTATTTTGCAGTTACAGCACCTAGGTACAAATTACTGACCCCTGTTCAGAATTTCTCAGTATTCAGAAACATGGAACAAGAATTTTGTCCCAAAGATGTAAGAATCGATAATAACAGACCTGTACCAGAAATACAAACTCTTCCTCCTTCTCGTTCTTGTAACTAGATTCTTATTAGTGGTTTAGTGGGTCTTTTACAATTAATGAGCAAAAGAGGTGATTTTCTCTAGAAGAGTAAAAGTTTCTTTTTGTCTGGTGTTGGAAGAGAGAAACTTTATGAAATAGTGCCACCTTTTTTTCAGACACTGACAGGTGAATAAAAACTAATTGTCCACTCATTTGGTAGGAGCCACATGCACAGTAAAAGTTAGCAGATTGTTCTTGGTGTGACTAGCAGGGGACCTGGGGAACTTCCTGAGAGATGTTACATATGCTAAAAGTTTGAATGGATTCAAGAAGAGCCGGAATAATAAGTTCCGGAAGGAGAAATCCATTGAGAGTTTACTTAATAAATATCCAAGGAAGCTCCAAGCTGAAAATGAGCAGAAACTAGCAGATAATTAAGGGAAGATACCATATATCAGTGCCCTGTTCTTATATTCTTTCCAAGCCTGCCATTTCTATGCCTCTTCCCAAACCACTTTTGGAGACTAGTTTACTGATACTTTTATGTCTTAGTGCTCAACAGCTGTATTATACAAGTATATAATTAGTGATAAATGCAGGACAGGTTTGTTCAGTCCCTCCCTGAAAGACTTCAATTGTATTATGCTACCTCCATTTCACAGTTCTGATGTATCTACAATTAAGTGGAATGCCTAACCTAAAAATAATCTGTATTTCCTACAGGTACTAGATGAAGAAGCTGAAGTTTTCATAGTCAAAATGTGGAGGTTGTTGATATACGAGACGGAAGCAAAGAAGATTGGCCTAGTGAAATAAAGCACTCTCCTTGCTTCTAGGGTTCCATTTCAGTTTTAGGCTTTTTTTTCCCCGATCATTCAAAGACTTTGAATTTTCTCTGTTCTCAGAGACTTGAGAACTGTATTTTTTTATGTAGAAAATGTGAATTTTTTTTGTCCTCTGCTCTGAGGCCCCTTTTACCTTCACAATTAGTTATCTGAATCCCGCATTGGTTCTCTTTATAATACACATGGTACAATTACCAGTATGTTTTATAAGCTGCAGCTACTGTACATGCTCTTTGGTAATTTTGTTATGTTACTCTTATTCTTGTAAATATTAAGGAAAAAAAAATTCCCTGTTTTGCAAAACATTTGCACTTAATGTGGAACTATATCAGTTATAGGTGAAGACAAAGGATTTTACTGCAAGTGCTTTTTTGGGGGGCATACTTTCCCTCTTTTTATTTAAAAAAATGATCAAAATACAATTTAAAAATAAGTGGCTTGAGCTGTTTTCACAGAACAGCTTTATGTGTTCATGTGGACTCTTCATCTGACTCTGGAAAAGGAGTTCCTTCAGATTTTTCATTCTGATGTGAACCAGAGGTAGTCTTGGTACTTTGTTCCCCATTTAGAATTACTAGTGAAGCTGGGAAGTTAATCTCTTGCAGATGCTCTGCTTCCAGAAAGTGCAAATCACAGGAAGTTTTTTATTTGCTCAGTTAAAACAAGAGCAGGACCTCAGTAAGTGCTATCTAATGATTTTTTTAAAAAAAACTAGGATATCTTCTCAATTTCATTTTAGCCCTTACCTACTATCCCTTCTGTCTCCAAAATAATCAGATGACTTTTTTAAAAACAAATTATTTTTTAAAACATTTTTTTTTTAGTTTATAGAAACAAAACAAAAAACCTTGTTTCAGTGTAACTGTCTCTAAAAAAAAACCCAAAACGCATGAAAACTGAACCGTAAGTTTTCAAACAAAGCTGAAATCTTGTTTTTATCCATACTGTTAAACTAGCCCTGAATTTTGTTTTCTACTGTACGCAGTCTGTTGTCCACAAAAAGAGGGTAATATTTTCCTGCCTTGTTTGTATGGGTTTTTTTATAAATAGTCTGATATGGTATCAGTGATGACATGTACTGTAAACTGCATTTTTTTATCTCATACCTGGGTAAGAAGTCAAATCTATAATATGCTGTGAGCGGATTTGATTGCAGGAGGACTGTATTCCAGGGAGCAAACTGTCTCAAAAATATTTTTAATTTTTAAAACACAGTTCTTAAAAGCAAACAAATTAAGTAAAGGTGTTCCAGTATCTCTATATTGTATTTAACTGAAGGATGCAGGTTGACCTGTTCAGAAAACATAACTGTGACCTTGAGTTACTAGTTCTTTGTATCTGAAGAGGACACTTGAAAACACTGTTCTTAACAAATGGGATCGTGTAAAGGTTCCACCATGTAAATATTTCAGATATTAAAAATGTATATATTTGATTTCAAGGGCTGATATTCTTTTGGAGTCTTGTGCAGCATGCAATTATATTTAATACTGCTTACTGAATCAGCAGCTGTTCCCACATCAGGGGTGGGGTTTTTTTAAAACTACCTCCAGTTTTTTATCAGGTGACAAGAAGCCCGCAAATTTAGATGTGATCCCGAAATGTTCTTTCTCATCCCTGTGATACCACACACCACAAAATGTTCTTTTTTATCTTGAAGTGTAATGCTTAGATGTTGCTTTTATGTTTTGCTTGAGTTTGCATTAGAATGTTTTGTTTTACATGCTTATATGCTGCAATCTTCCTATTTTTCTGCAACTTGATGTTACTCTGAGAAATCACTTCCCCATTCTCCTCATACAGTTTTGCATCAGCATTTACCAAAAATACTTCAAATTCTAAATAAATTCAAAACTTGCTCTGTTTGTAGTAAAGACAGAGAAGAGGGAGAGTGAACTTCATGAGTGCCTTTTGACCTGGTTAATGGCATTCTCTCTCTCATTAGTAGTAGTAAAATAATACAAATGTGACAAATGCATTGTAATGCTACTATGTGACAGATTGCCCAATGTCCTTATTGAGATTCTTCAGTGAAAGCTCAAGTTGTGAAACTTCAGTTTATTTTATTTCTGCCCTAAAGCTGTATGTGTATTGGACATAAGATTGTACTCTTCCTTTCCTGAGGAGACTGAAGGTGCCTGGGTGAGAAAAACATCTAGAATTTAAGCTGGAGTGTTAAACAGCTAAGTAAATAAGTATATAGAATCATTGTGACATCTTAAAAAAATTAATTTTGTGGAAGGTGAGGTTTTTTCCTTCAGTAGTGGAAGAAGGAAGGAATGTTCATTATAGCATCTCTCACTTGGCTTATGCAAGTACTTCAGCAAATTTTCTTCTTTCAGAATGCAAGTATGAAGTCACTTCTACTTTTACCTCTTACTCAAATTATGTCTCAGTGATAATATATTTTGTGTCTGTGATGCTGGGGAGTAGAACACAAATTATGTACTGCTGAGGTTCTTAATATAGAAAGTAACTTCTGTTTGTTAAGTTTTTCTTTTGAAATGTAGTAACAGAATTATTTCAAGATAAATTTGGAAAACCTGTGGCTGTGGTAGAAAAAGCCTTTTTTGCCAATATTACAACACTTTCTGAATATATTATTTAATACCCACTAAATGTATTATGTCAGTGAATGAACAGATCAAGAGTATGCTCAGAATGAGCTACGTTAGGAAACTGTGCAAGTCGCCACTGGGTATTCAGCGCATTGTGCCACAGTATGATCCATTCTGTGACGGAAAATGACTTCAAAACTTCCACATACTGTGTAGTGAAGAAATACCAGTATTTACACAAAAGAACTGGATATATTAGTTGTTGATCTGGACTTTACTGTAGAGTAAGGCCTTACACTTTGACAAAACACATGCATTTATTCTTCTGATAATCCTTGTGTATAACTGCCATTCAGTGCTATTTGGAATATGTGAGTACAAAATATAAAATACCATTTTTGTCCATTAATATGCACTGAAAATAAATGGGAAACAAGGAGCAAGTAAGATGCATTACCAAAAACGACACATTTTTATATTACCTGTAAGTTGGTAAGAGACTTTTTTTCTTAGAATATTTAACCTGGTCACATACTGATTTGGTCTTTGTAATCTTGGCTGTTTCCTTCTTCCGTTCTCTTTAAGCAGGAACCTGCACTAAAAATAACCATGTAACTAGATGGTCATAGCTCTAAATGTGGGCAGGGGGAAGGCCCCGAACAGAGAGTCAAGTTTCTTACTAAATGCCTGTGTCTTACTACTAATGCTTTCCTATTATTGAAAGGGAAGCATTAGGCCTTTCATGCCTTTATTAAACTGGGTTGCTTGATAGCTGCTTGAAGGAGTAGTATTTTGGAAAGTGGATATACTTAAAACTGGAAGCTATTGGGTTTTATATTACAATTTGGTCATACTTTTTCATACGCTATACATTATCCTGTGTAGGAACACTGGATGCAGACTCACAGATTAGTGCACGGTTATGCAGTGTGAGCGGCGTAAGGTATTGTTTAAGAGACATTTCATCACAGATCAAACTGATATTAATAACAAAATAGTCTGGAACAGCTGTATGCCCACATGGTTGAGGTTTTTTGGGTGTTTTTTCCACCTTTTAAATTACGAGTAGGTTTATTTGGTTAATGGTTAGACATCACTTTCAGTCTGAAAATGGCTTCTTTTAAATGCATGTCATATGCATAGGACCTACTGGAAGTTGCTACTTGTGTTGCAATGCTTACATCAAACCTTTTAGGTGCAATAGTTCTGTGCCACTTCAGTTTACCACAGATCTTCCTGTAGCGTAGTCAGATACTGAAATACAACATTGTTTTAAGCATGCAGAATTACACAGTCCCTCAGAGATTTCACATTTTTTATATTCAGAATGATTACATTTATCTTACTGTACGTCAGTAACCCAACTGATTACGCACTTCAAGGGGAGTTGTGGATTCCACTTCAGATATGGATAGCAAGGTAAGTTTCAAGTTTGAAATTGACTTTGTTTCTTCCACAAGCAAGTTACAGGTCTACTTAGAGGCTTACTGAAAAGATACCATGTTTGCTTTTAAGTTTTAATGTTGTTTGCATTTTGAAATATAAATATCCCTTCAAGTTATTTTCATAATGCTTTCTTGTGGGACCATTTTAAAACAGGGTTACTAGCATATATGTGGCCTGAATTTAAAACAACCGATAAGTGTATTTTCTCATAGTACCCCTCCCTTTGGTACCAGGTTAAACAGGACAAGTTAAGATTTCCTTTGCGAGACTCCTCTGGCTGGAATTTCAAAGATTGCTCTCTCTCCGTGTCCAGCCAGCTTCTCATCACCGGTTCCTTTCTTCAGTCCACACCCACACGTCTTGGCTCCGCGCGGTCGGTGGCGGCAGAGCTCTCGGCGGCGCTCCCGGGGCGGGTGTGTGCCGGGCCGGCCGCAGTCCGAGCGGGTCCCGCCCCGGGCCGGGGCCGCTCCCGCGCCGCGCCGCCCGTGGGAAGTGAGGTGGCGGCGGCCGGAAGCGGGCGGGGCCGGGCCGGGCTGCGGCGGCGCGGAGCCGGTGGCGGAACCCGGGGAAGGGGCGCCGGGCAGGTCCGTCTGTGCGCGGGGCGTGGGGGCAGCCCCGGGCGGGGCGCGGTGCCCGCGGGCCGGGCAGGGGGGGCGGGGGGCCGGGGACGCTGCGTCCCCCGAGGGCGGGCCGGGCCGGGCCCGGTGTTGGGCCGAGCCCTGCGCGCACTCCTGCGGGCCGGGGCGTCTCCCTGCCCGCTCTCCCGCTTCCAGAGTCGGTGGGGCTGCGCCGGGTCTGGGCAGCTGGTGACTCCGGGCGGGGTTGGGCAGGGCCTGACCCGCACCCGCAGCGCCGCGGGGGCCTCCCGGGGGCTGGGACCCCGCACCGGGCCGGCCCCGGCTGGGACGAGACGGGTCCGGCCCGGGCAGGCTGAGGGCGGCGGCCGCGGGGTGCCCCCAGAGCGGCCGCGGCTGTTCCTGCTGCTCTTCTGAGAGGTAAAGGACGGGTTAACTGCGCCGCCCTCGTGTCTGATCGATACTTGCTTTACTTTCTCTTGTAAGTAAAGAGGAGCTTACGTGAGTGTCGCCTCTGCTTATTATGTGTTACCTCTGCTTATTAGGCTAAATGCAAGCGCATGACAACGACGGTCGTAATTCCTGTTGTTATGACCTAGGAAAGCCAGAAGGAAGCAAGGAAGAACTTTTTTAGAGAGGCTATTTTAATATTAACAGCTTAATTAGAAAAAAAAATGTTTTGGTGACTCACTTTTCAGTTAAAACAATTAAAACCTTAGTTTGTGTCTGTTTATGCACAGTTCATTTGTAGATTTCATTCATTCATAGTTACGTTTCAAACGTGAGAGTGTTCATTTATTTAGAAATATAAAATGAAGTTGTTCGGAATCCGCTGAACATTGAATCAATTTTCTGACTTCTTGAGTTTTCAAAAGGAATTGTTTTAACAAACCATAAATTTTGAGGTCTGTCATTCAAATTTGGTGTAATTCTTCTGTCAGTTACTCCTCCCTGTCTTCAAAGTCTCTCTGCTCCATAGTAGCTGAGGTTTTTGTTGTTTGGTGAGTTTGTGTGGTTTTCTTTACCGAATTTTAAATAGGATTTTGTAACTGGTGTTAAGTTTTGGTTTTCTCTCCTGTAATTTAATTAGAATTTTGACATGCAGAAAAATGTCATTCTGATGTTCCACATATGGATAAAAATTCCTAACTTTTTCGGCTGTGGTTGCCCTGTCACTGAGAATTTCTACCGATAGCAGCCTTAAAAAAACACTGTTTATATTCTGTAACCCTACCAAAGAATTAGAGCAAAACTTTGAGCAATTGAATTCTTATTTATTTTCATCTAATCTTACATTTAAATTATATTTTAAATTAGTTAAATTCCACGTTTAATGGCAAATGTGGAAGGGAGCTATTCTAGTGAATACTGCATCGTCTTTCTTTTTTCCAAACAGTTTGCACGTTCCCACTAGACCTTTTAAATTGGGGTTGCTTCCTGATGGGTCTTTAGTGGAAGCTACATTAAGTTAGCTGCTGAAGTTAGTAAGCACTGTGCCCTACTCTTGTTAGATTTTTATTTATTTGTAAATTGTAAATATGGTCACATGTATGAAAATAAGCTTAACTTTTTCTTTAAGTAAGATGCTGTCTTGTAGCACAGATGTCTTGCTGCTGGCCAAAAATCCGAGGCTCTGCTTTGTAATGTCCTCTATCACAAGAGTTTTTCAAGATCCCTCCATACATTAGCTGAGTATACTAAAACAGCAGAAAAAATTCTTGATTTTTTTTTTCCTGGATTTGTTTTCTTCCATTTTAGTGAGTAAAATCTGCTGTAAAGAGGACTGATGAGTGCTGGAGTTGGCACAAGGTAGGAGCAAGAGTCACTTGGGATGAACTGGCACTCCACCCTTAAGGTTTATTCATTATTTACTATTCATGTAACCAAGCCTGTGATTTATCTAGACTTGTGCATTGTCTCTTAAAATTATGGGTGTTTTTCTAAAACTTAGGTCAGATTTCCTCTTTCTCCTTTATTGCTTTATCCTTGTTTGTTATGGAGCACATAGTTTATTAATGTTTGCATAGGAAAATGTTAGCATCTGATTTTTTTATGGAAGAATGTATGAGGCTGTTACATATATGTGGCATGTTTATGTAGGTGTAGCTGGTGCATAAAACCTGTGGGGGACTGAATGCACGTCAGTTCTTGAGTCTCAGCTGAAATACTGTTTTGTGTAGCACTAGGTCACTCTTAGGGCATTACAGTATTGTGGTTATACGTAGATTTTAAATGATCCAAGTGTAACTGAGTCATCCTTACTTGAAAATTACCCTTGAGCTTATCAGCAATACAAAACCAAACAACTTGGAGCAATTGTACTCTGCTGAGGTAAAAACATGGAAGTTGTGCCCTGAGCAGGTGAGCAGTGCTTCTCATTTATTGCACAAGAAGGAATGGAGAACTGTTTTGAATTATTAGTTTGTTGCTGGCTGATTTCTGTGGCTGCTGAACTAATTTGGTAATACCTAGAGGCTCTTATTTTTGCGCTGGAAAATCCCTATTATGAGCTCTTAGTAGATGCAATGCAGTTTGGTATCATCATTGGATAAAAAATGTCTTTTGTCTATGGGAACTCTAAAAATTGGGGTAGAGAGGGGAGGGTTACCCTGGTCGTTTAAGAGCAAAGGCTTTTTACACATCCTTTTCCTTTCAGCGTCTCAAGAGGAAAGATCCGTTTTGTGTGGAAATAAGTGATTTCCAGAGGACTGCTCCAATGACAGAGCTGTCTGCACATTTACCCCAGTTTCAGCATGGGCAGCTGACAGAAAACTTCCCTGATACCCACCTCAGCAACACCGTATGTAACAAACAATTTTATTATCTGATAGCAGTTAAATAGAGGTGAATAATTTGTTGGGATTCATTTTGTCTATCTGAACTGTTGTGGTGATAAAGGAGTGCCAAAACAGATATGCTGCAAAATATCTGATTTTCTAAGCTCATTTTTATGTACAGAGAAGACTTCCCCCAGTTTAAAGTGGTGTTGGAGTGACCAAGTCATCAAGAAAAAAAAGAACGGGGTGGGACACTCTGGTGTCAAACATTGACCTTTAGAGGATTTAGTGAGCTCTCTTGATCTAGCCTGGCTGTGGTCTACTTGGTTCGCAGGTTTCTCAGTCACAGAGTTAATTTTAGTCTAGGTTGAGCTTGAAGCCTGGTTTTTCTTGTTATTACGGGAGGACTGTTCCTATACAGGAAGAACAACTCTGTCTTGTCTTACTCTGAATAACTGTCAAGGTGCTCTCAGAGTTCTTGAGATTTTGGAGTGGGAGGGAGAGAGGGGAGAACTCAAACCATGCAGTTTTATATGATTGCTTTATAAAACCTAAGTACATACTTGTTGCTAAAACTATACGCATTGTACTGTATGTGTTTTGGTAAAACAAGTTCAGATGATCTGCCTGGGTGTGGTGCTCAGGCTCTTGGATTTGTCATGCTCTGTTCTTTGTTCCTGCTATAGCTCTTGAATATCAGGTTTCCTTTTGATACAGAAATGCTCTTGTGAGTCTGGGCCACTCATAGCCGTGTTTATAGTAGAATATTCTAGAGACTATTCTGATCCCTGCTCCAACTCTTTTATACAATACAGCAGTTTAAGTAGAATTCTGAAAAATCCTTGTCTTAATCTCAGATCAGCATCATGGTATAGCAGTAAAAATATAAAACATTTGAAAAATAATTTTTAAATTAAGAAGTCAGTTTGACTTAAGATCTTACTGGTTATAGAAACTGCTAATAAAAACAGAAAAGTAGGAAACTTTCCTACTGCATCCTTTCTGCTTTTACTTCAGAGAGAATGAAAAAGATTTCTTTTCCTCTTGGACAGGTGAGAGATTAATTTTTATTGAACGCTTCTGCCAGATGAGAAGGCAGAGCTCAGTGAAAGGCTGTGGGCTCACCATCCTTACAGATAACTTGGTGATGCTCCTTACCAGCAATGGGTTCTATTTTCTTCTTACTAACAGACTGTACTGATAACTGCTACTTCTACTTTTTCTTTCCATGTTTAAGTAACTCTATAGTTTTGATACTTAGTTTTAATGATTTTTCTTCCTTATACACATCTACTTTGTTTTTGTACATATGTACAATAGTCCTCTCTTGCTTATCTATCTAGCTTTTATGGCTAACAGCATGTGAAATCACTGAGTGCTATAATTTGCCATCTCTTCTTTTAGTCACAGATGAAGAGTTCAGCCCAGTCTTCAGTGTCTATCACTGTGTAGCAACCTTTAAACATCAGTGGTTGTATGCGAGACCTGAAGAAGTCTGTGCCCACTGTCAGGCGTGGTGGTCTGCTCCTGATGTATAAATCTGGATATGATAACTAAAAACTTCTTATCAAATATGCTAGGTTTTTATCTCTTGGTTCAGGGGCATTGGTCTGGGTTTGTTATTAACTATTTTCCTGATAGGAAAAAAAAAATATTAGCGTTTGCTTTTGATATTGTTTATTCACCTGAAAGCGCGTAGTTCGTAACTTACATTTGCTTACGGTGTTACAACAGGTGTTACTGACTTTTTAGCTTCAGAATTTTCAATTTTAACTATGTCTGAGGACAGTGAAGAGTCTGTTCCTTTGCTTCCACTTCAGCAAGAGTCCATGGCCTCTGCTCTGTTTAATACTGATCAGGTAGGATATAAGTGCACTTTGTTCTTTTAAGAAGTGGGGCACGCGCATGTCACGTTTAGCTAACTTTAGTAGCCTGAAAGGACAACTTATTTTCTAGCTTTAACTGCAAATGAGAGAATAACTCATATAACTCTTGATGCTGATGTGATTTTCATGCACTGTGTTCTAGTATGTAAAGGTGTTTTGTGGTTGCGTCTTTGTTCCTAATTAGCGGAGGGAGTAAAGTGGCTCATATTGGCTAATTTCTTCAGTTTTTATGTTTGATTTTGCAAGTTTTTTGTAGTGGTGTGCTAGTTAATCAGGCTGTTAAATTGGCTGGTTTTGTGTTTGCTTTCCAAAGCTGTAGATTTTTATTTTATTTTTTATATTTCTGCTCCAAAGATGGGGTAAGTGCTGCCTCGTGCAAGACTGCTAGTACAGCAAAGAGAGAACAAGACATTCTGCAAGTGTGCAGAAAGCTAGATACTCGGTTTGCTTTGCTTGTGCAGTGTTGCAAGGCTCTGTTCATCTCCACTGTCACATTATGATCATCTTAGGCAGTTTATTTAGACAGTTGAAGTTTATTGTTGTCTTGTTGTAGACTGAGAGAAATGGAGTATTTTACTATCAAAGTGAAAAATGTTACATTTGGGCTATGATCTGTACAGAAGGAGGTTCAGTTGCAGCCACATTTCAGATTAGTTAAACATGAACTCTTTATTTGCATTCTCCCATATTCCCATTTCTGACTTTGATAAAAGGAGGACTATATATAAAGTGCCAAGTGATTTATAACAAATCTTTCATTTAGTAAGAAATAATATTGAACTCAAGATATTTTTCAGGATATATTTTAAGTTAATATCAAATTCAAATTAAGGTTAAAACCTTAACTCAAAAAATTTGGTTGCCTCCTAGTTTTCATTGTTTAATTTAGATAAATTTATTTTTTTTTCTCCTCTTATATTCTGTTTCCTCTTTGAAAAATAAAACAAATTTTCTCAGAGGACAGATCTTGAAACTCTGCTGAGCTTGATCCTGAGGATACCACAAAAAAGGAATAAATAGGCATATAATTTTGTGTACACTGTTACTTTGTACTGTTCTTTAAAAGTAAATTTTTCATGACTTGGGGAAGTTGTAAAGCTTCAACCAGGATTTTAGCAGTGTCAGTATTTGCAGTTCAAAGTCCAGGGACTTGTGTTCCTTAATCATTTAAGTGCTTTTAAATCCCCACTATGAGTTCCTGAGTGTATACTTGAGATCTTATTTTTTCTGAGGTGGGGCTGCGAAAATTCTGTATAAAGAATTTCCAAAATTACTATTGATTTATTGAAAAACTGCAGTGAATTAGTGATATACAAGTCAGCAGTTATGTTTGGAAATGCTACTGAGAACAGGTAATTAAACTTTAACACACTGCATGTTTAAGGAACAAACTACGTGAGTAAGAATAGATAAGGAGAAATTCAGGAGGTTATTTTCAATGCCCTATCTTATGTCTAGATCAATTTTACTAAAACTGAGCGATATTTTCAAGTGATATTTTAAAGGTATTGCAAAAGGTATCTTCCAGTGCACTTATTCAAATAGAACTGGTTTAGATTAAGTAATTCTGAAGAAATGTGTTCCGTTTTATAAGGAATCAAAAATCTTTGTGTTTTGTCTCTTGTATTAAATCTCTTGAGTTTGAACAGTACAGCATTGACTTTGAACATGGTAACACACTAAAAAAACGGGTAGTCTGTATAAACTGTTGCATTTAGTGCTTGTTTAGAGTGTCTGGTAATGGTTTTGTTTCTTTGTAGTCCAGAGCAGGTGAAGCATAGCTCACTCTCCTGTTGTGTTCTCTATGTGCACACAGCATATAAAAGGTGAATGTCCTCTGCTCATAGGGCTTCTTGAAGAGGGTGCAAAAGATTTGTGGCACCAGGCCTGATCATTTACTTATAGGTGATGTTCCTAATTTGTGCCTTTGCTTCCATTGAAAGTTTACCACTGTCTTTGTGTTTGAATTATACCCTTGAAGTTTTGTGTAAAACTATTAGGCAGGGTAGGCAGCGCTTTCATATTTGTTGACGAGAGTGGTGGAATTTCTTAATGTCAGTGGAAGGATGTGGCAGTAGTATCCTTGGGAAAGGAGAGAAAGAATCTGTATGCTTAATTCATCACAGTAAAACTTTGGGATCAAATCTCAGTATAAAGACTGAGAATTACCTGAGCTTGATCACCATTTATGTGTCATTGTTTTTGTTAAAAAGGTGGGAACACAATACCTCATGAGGCTCCATTTTAATATATATTCTACTTAGTATACTGTAGTGGGAGTAACATAGTAAAGAAAGTCGACATTTTCTTGGGACTTTCATGGAGAGGGGATCATAAATGTCTGTTTGGCATTATTCTTAGGAATTGATACAATTAATTCTTGTCAAGCTATGGGCATTCTACTGTCGTGCACCCTTGTCTCAGCTGTAGTTGAACTACGGGAAAAATCTGTCTGTCCTTATTCAGCTTTAAAATTCTGTTTAAAGGAAAAGTGACATAGGCTGTTAAATGCAACCAGCCTTCTTTCAGTTGTTGATGTTTTTAATGTAGGTGTTTCTAACCCTGTGCTCCCATTCTTTTGATAACTATGTGATGCAGTTAATTACTGGTGGTTAAGTCCCTGCTGTGGCACGTGTCCTTGACAGTAAATATTACTTTACATGTTTCCTCCTCAAGGTCGCGTTTAGCTTAGTGTACAAGAATGATTGTGGAGAGTTGCTGAGGAAACTGGTTTTTATGTATTGCAGAATGACAACAGTGAAAGACGTCGCCATGATCATAGTGAGCGCAGAAGAAATGACCATCCCGAGTCTGAGACAAATGGGCAGCCACAAAACAACATTCAGCAAGTGGTGGAGCAAGATGAAGAAGAAGACGAAGAGCTGACACTGAAATATGGGGCAAAACATGTCATTATGTTGTTCGTACCTGTCACGCTTTGCATGGTGGTCGTTGTGGCAACTATCAAGTCTGTCAGCTTTTACACACGCAAGGATGGACAGCTGTATGTATCAGTTTTTTCCCATATCTTTTCAACGGACTCAGATAATTTTCTTTAAACTCCATTTCTTCAGGAATGTATTCTTGCCTCCATTTTCCCCTTCTCCAACCCAAAGATAGTTTTGTTTTATTCCTTCCAGAGACCAGACTCTTATGCTCATGGTACTATTGACATTTGTTGTCTGGTGATCAGTGGGGATAATATCTTGATTGTCACTGTTTGATTCAGATTCTAGTCCTCATTTTAATACTTCATCATGCCCTGTGGTATTTATAAAATAATTCTAAGCCAAAGCCATTTCAGTTGTACTCTGCTAGAATACAAAAGTTTTGGAAAAGGAACAAAACTACTAGTTTAATGAAATAACATATGTGCCAAGTTCTGGTTTGCCCATGCTGTTTGATAAAAAAATTCAAATGCAAAGGGAATATAACTTTATGAGGTTCACTTTTGGTGTAGTTACAGAAATTTTCCTGGCAGTTGACTGTGTAAAATTCTGGGGGGATTTTGGTAAAATATTAATGTTGGAAAGAAAAAAAGGCAGTTTTAGTGAAAGCTGATATGAGAGAAAGGAGATGAAGGAAGAACACTGAGCTTGTCAGAAACTGCAGCAAATCATAGAATGTTAAGGGGTTGGAATGGACCTTAAAAATCAGTCTAAATGTTCCACTATGAAAACGTTTAGATAAAATAATTCAAAGTGTGTTTGGTTTTGAAATGTTTGTATAATATAAATATGTCATAAAATGTTTCAATAAAACAGAATGTTCTTTTTCACTTTAAAAGTTGTTGATAAAAGACATTTTTTGTTGAGATTTTACTTATGATAACTGTTTTCTTCCTGCTTTGCCTTCCCTTTTCACAATGAAGTAGTTCTGCCAGGGGTGTGTATTTCTTTAGGAAAGAGAGAGCTGAGCTCTTACGTGGTTTTGTTGAAATCACAGAGGAGCCTCCTGTGGTGAATCAGTAGGTGGCATGTTGTTGAAACTCCAGCTGCCCTGACTGGAGCGTGAGTGATGGCATGGGAGAGTGGGAAGGACACATGACATGGGAGTAGCCATATCAAACAGGGGGCAGTTCTGGGCTTTGTTTGCTTTACAAAGCAGAAAATAGTAGTAATCTAAGAATGTAGGAAAGGCAAGTCCTGTAAGGAATTTTTTTTTAATTAAAACTCGCCTAATATGATACTATGCTATTTTTCAGATTTGGCCTTAGTAGAAAATAGCTTTTACAGCTCTGAATTGAAAGTTTACTGCAATTTTGTTTGATGCTGGCCTCATGTATCAGAAACATCTGTGCATTCAGTGTGATTTCAGTTGACTCTTTGTTGTTGTAGCATCTACACTCCTTTCACAGAAGAGACAGAGACAGTAGGACAGAGAGCCCTGAATTCAATTCTCAACGCAGCTATAATGATCAGCGTTATCATTGTCATGACCATACTCCTGGTTGTGCTTTACAAATACAGATGCTACAAGGTAAGTAGTTGTGCTAGTTTTATTTATTAGCACAGATTATTTAGAGAATGGAACAAAATGAAAGGTTACCAAGGATGAGTGAGCAGAATTGGTGATTGGATTCACTGTTTCAGTTTTGTGGCTTCTGTTCCCTTGACACAAAGCTGGGCAAAGGCCCAGTGCTAACACTGCCATCTGTTTTGTCAGTTAGAATTAGGGTGACATTGCTTTCTATTCTTTTGAAATGTTCATGCACGAAAATCTTTTTGTGGTCAAGAAATACAAAGGACAGGCCTGGACCTGCAGTTTAAAATCTGCAGTTTAAAATCTCTTCAGGGGCTTTTTGAGAGCTGCCCTCTCCCCACCCTGTCCCCAGGAGAGATGTCTCCCATCAGTGTGATGTGTGCATGGCTGTACATGCCAGGCGATATTCTTATAGCAAACACAGAGACTCTAAGGATCTTTTGTGAAAGGCTGCAATCATATAATGATGTCATCTAGGCAGGTCCAGCTTAGCATAAATAATTGCAATGTCACTTGTCGGTGAGGAGTTGTGTGTAAAAATTACTGGTTTGTTTTGGTCTTAATGACCCTTTTGATGAGGCTTGACCTAATAAAGCTCCCCAGTATGCAGACAGGACCTTGAATCTGTTTCATAGTTGTAAAACAGGCAGTGAGATTCAAAGCTTTGTTTCATAGTTGTAAAACAGGCAGTGAGATTCAAAGCTTTGCTTCATTTTGTTTTCAAGAGGGAACAGTGGTTTTGGTCTTCATGTCTGTGAGTGAACCCCTTTACAAAGTATCTGTGGAGTGACTGTAGGCCAGTTTTACATAATGACTTTTGTCTGATTCTGCATACGTCTTAGAATAGTGATTTTTAAATTATGGACCTTATCTTTTATCACAGTGTGCTGTTAAATCTGAACTGACCAAGTTTTCTTGTTAAACTGCCAATTCTCTTCATTCTGTTGAAGTCAAATAACTAATGTGCTTTCATTAGGTTCCTTAGTAGCCAGTTACCTCTTCAGGTGCTGAAGGCATCAACTAGTGTTTACTAAGCTTTTGACATTTCTGATATCCTTCTTGACCTTACAAAGCAGGGCACGTTCTCCTTGTAAAAATAAATGTTCTGCTAAAAAATTAGAATTATTAGATAGCAGATATTTCCTGTAGTTACATTGTATGCTAATTACATTAAATAATTATTTATTTTTAGATTTTCTAACAGAGTATTTCTATTCCGCTATATCAGAATGCTGTAAAATGTCTGTCCATTCAATGTCTGTCCATTGAATTCTATTTAACATGCAGTTCTATATGCAGAATGTAGTCTAGATTATGGGGAATGAAATTTATAATGACAGAACATTAGGTCTCCATCTGGTAGTGATGATTTGCTTATCTTCACAAGATTTTTATCTGAAAACTCCTTTGAAGAAAGGAAATACTTCATCTTCACTGTTGTTAGTTTCCTGTGTTTGTCCTGTATGTTATATGTTAAGCATGATCCTGATTCTATTTCCTAAATCTAACCAGAAACAACATTTTTGAAGGGGATTATATTTGATTCACTTTTTTCTTTTTAATTTATTATTCTCTACATTCTTCACTTGTTTAGTCTGCCAAGCCAAGAAATAACTTCAGAAAAATCACGGCTATGAAAAGAGGCTGCTGATCTGGAAAATGCTGTAGTAAATGAGATGCATAGTGAGGATAAAACAGAAGTCTGTGTAAACTGTCAGCTCAGGTCAACTCTTGAAACTGCCCCCTTTAGTACTGTTGACAGTAGTTATGCGAAGTGTGTGTAAAAGTTTGCTGGACTATGGCCTTGGTGTTTGACACTGTTAGCATTTTACTGTTCTTTAAGATGAAACATTAGTATCCATTTTATTTTCTTAAGTGATAAGAACATTTAAGACCTTATATTACAAATAGAAGAACTACAGATAGAAGTCATGACACAGCTTTCTTTGCCATTTTCTTTAAACATTTTCAACTAATTTTACAGATAAATAAAATTACTATTCCTAGGTCACTACTTAGTAGCTTCACAAGTTGTTGGAAAATTGGATTCTACTTCAGGTACATATCAAGCTTCAGCTTTTGTATGGTTCTTTCTCCTACTTGCTCTGAGCGGTGACAATTTTCCATATTGCAAGAGATACTCTGGCAGTTTTCCTGCAGCATCTTTATAGGCACTATGCTTTATTACATATTGGAAATTATTAAGTCTTTTTGAGAACACGCTGGCAAAAGCCAATCTGAGAGATTAGAAGTTAAATTACAGGTTTGTTAGGCTGAAGGTTAAATTTGAACCCGTTTTGAAAGGCAGTGTGAAGGACGAGAATGAAAGTTTCAAAAATTGCTGAAAATTTTAGAAACGCCTGTGAAAAATTTAGCATTAGACTAAATTTACTAAATTACTGACTGTAATAGCCATATTCTTAATTTACCCAAAAGTCCTGGTTGCATCACGTAGGTGTGATTCTTTTAGTCTGTGTGCATATGGACTTTGCTTTTAAATTAGCCTTTGCAAAATGTTTTAAGAACTATAACATAAGATGCATTCTATTACACATGTTTAAGAAGAGGACAAATAGATAACACAGTTATTTAACAGTTTCTGGATACTTTAATCTGATGTACATATACAGCTAATTTAACCAGTTAATTTTCCACTTAGCATGTCTGTTCAAAGCACAATTCCTTTTGCAGCTTTAATTTCTAGATTATTGTTTCTGACTGATTATCTATTTGCAATGCTGGGTCAGGTTTTATATATGAGATTCTGCGCTGGGACTTTGAACATATATTTTTCATTCTCAGTTCAGAGATTACTGGAGCTAAAGGGCACTTCAATCTTACTTTTTAATTTTGCATGGTAAATACCAGAAGAGTGGTATGCATTTTTGTCAGTGCAAAGTCTAAGCACCTGTCATTTCCAGATTTAAATCTTTGTCCCTGCTGAGAACAACACTGAACTTTTTTTTATTAAATTGTTGGGCGTGTATGTCTGCTTTCATATCAAAATTAGAGATTGTGTGTATGGATGACTGATAGAGAATATAGAAATCCTTATGTAGTTGTTCAGTGATGATAAGCACTGAGGGCTTTTCTGGGTTCCAGCATTTAATTCTGTAACTGTATTCTGAAAATGGTTTGGAATCAGAGCAGCACAAAAATGAATCATGTTTTCCATCTGTGTTAATTCTGGATATTTCTGCTATGTTATAATGCCACTGGTATGAAAATGGTCGAAAAATATGCAAACAGTAGTTTTCAGTAGAGCTGAAGAACCTCTGTTGAAAGACCACAGAGCACCTAAAATTCATAAGTTTAAATTAATATACAATAAATATGAATTTAGCTACAACCAAAGAGAGAAATCTCTTAAATCATTCTCTTGCTTTAATCAAAAGGGGAAATAACTTTCAAAGCATTTTTAGTATATATTAACTTTAAAATAGCAAGTCTAAAAACATCTGTATTGATATCTGTACGATATCTTCTTTTTCAGGTGATCCATGGCTGGCTTATAATTTCTTCTCTTTTACTGCTTTTCTTTTTCTCATTCATCTACCTGGGGTAAGTAAGTAAACTAAAGCATTAATATGCTATTTTTCTTTTATCACTTTATGTATGTATTTATTCTAGAACTAGGCTTTGAATCTTAAGAAGAATGATTGTGAGTAACCTATTGCAATAAATTGCTTTGATGCTGGGCTGTATATGCAAAGGCTGTTTGCATGGGAGTAGTGGGAAAGAGACAGCTGAAAACAATCTTCTATCACTCCAAAATATATTCCGTGCTTTCATTTTCAAATTTAGAAGCATGCCTTTGTCCAGACATCAACAAAAGTTGTCCATAATATTTGGTATTGTGTAAAATGAGCGACCTGATCTGGGTTTGTATCTAGAGTTATGTTATAAAATTACTATCCCATGTATATTTTTATCCCACTTGATGACAAATACACTTCTCTCTGAAAAAGCTTACTTAATTTGGTTTTTGGGAGGAGAAAATTATGTTCCTTCAGTCACTGATTTTTGCTAAAGGTGATCCTTGATGCCTTTTTTGGTCAGTAGTTTCTATACCTTAACAATGACTTGAAATACAAGGCAATTCCTGTATCTGTCCCTGCTGCCTCACTTTTGTAGAAGTTCAGTGAGTGAGGGGACAGTTTGTAGGCCAGTTTTACATAATGACAGTAAGGGACATCCTGCTAACACTGTACTTCTCAAAGGTCAACTGACAGCTACAGAAGACAGATTTCCTAGAGGAAAGTATTATGAAAGTTATAGAGTTCTTAGTGGCTTGATGATCAGGTAGCAGCAGAATCTGCAAAAAGCCATCACAACCATTTCTTCCCTGTGTCAGTGAAGTCACCTGTGACTTGTTGACAACATATTTGTCTATTTTGGTTTTACGTATTGAGGGTCTTAATTAGTTTTTAGTATTTGGTATGACAGTGACATGGCTCATCCGAAAATAAAGCTTTTTACATTGTGGTAAGGAACGAAGTAGAATAACCATGTATAATACTTTTAGCAAAGCATTCTCCGTGCAGCATATAAGTAGAGAGAGATCTGTTTGCATGCCTTTAAAGATCCATTATAACCTCACAAGTTCTGATTTTTCTGATTTTTATAAATTATGAGCATAACCAAAATGACTGAGTTTGAAATAATATCCTTTCCTGTCAATTTCTGCTTTGATTGAGAAGGAAATAGAACATTTAGGAGAAGTGAGAGGTGGTGTGAAGAAAACACTGGAAAAATTATCCCAATTGTGAAGAACCGTTAAATACTAATTGGAGGGAGAATTTTACATTTGTGCCATTACATTGAATCTGGAGATTTTTTAAAAGACATTCTGAAGCTTGCATCTGTATCTTGTTTCTGTTGTTTTAAGCAAATGCAGTCCATATTATTTTCTTTTTTTTTTTTAGTGAGGTTTTTAAGACGTATAACGTTGCCATGGATTACATTACGGTGGCACTCATGATCTGGAACTTTGGTGTTGTGGGAATGATTTGTATTCATTGGAAGGGTCCGCTTCGGCTCCAGCAAGCATATCTCATTATGATAAGTGCTCTCATGGCCTTGGTGTTCATTAAGTACCTTCCTGAATGGACTGCATGGCTTATCCTGGCTGTCATTTCAGTGTATGGTAAGTTTTGGGGCAAGGCATAGTAATGGGTACTATGGCAGGAATTTCTTCTATTCCGTAACTTTTCCGCTTGTCTGACTAGACCTTAAAAAAAGAAAAAGAGTGTGTGGGTGTCATCCAAAGTAGCAGATAAGGTGATTACAGACTTCAGAAATAATATCATGATCTAAACTGAGATCAGATCCCTCCAGCTGAGGGCTTTTTGGGATTGTATGGTGCCACCTTACTTCATGTTTCTTGGACTCATTAGATTCTTTGGGGAAGAGAATTGAACTAATTCAAGAGAAGAGGAGATGAGACCTACGTTGTTGAAGGGGGACAGCTTTCGGCTTCTCATTTTCCCCAAGAATCCTTGGAACCTCTTGTACTTTCAGAATTTAGGAACTCGTTTGTGTACAGTCCCATACAAGCCCAACCTATGAATTACTCAAATTGGTGGACATAGAAACAAAACCTGATCCTTGCCTGATAATATAATGAGAAGAAAGCAAGGAAGGATTAAGGGCAGTTTGCGTTGCTCAAAGTCATTTTGCATTTAGAAGGATATAGTTGTGAGACCTGTTTCCTTGGCTTTTTTTTCTTAATAAAAGAAAATCATTAGAATTATCACATACTACACTTTTTCAGAAGGATGGCCGAGAAGAACCTAGATGTAGTTTTTTCATAAAGCTGTAGGGGGCACTGGGTACTTTTGGCAAGAAGATCACTCTCCCAAATACTGATTTAATTCACAGGCAAGACTAAAATTCAGTTACATAGACATAATTAAAACATTCCAGCAAAGTAAAGATGTGTTCATAATTTGAATTTGTAAACATGTAAGTGTGATGGATGTGTACTCTCAAAGTCACTGATAATGGCAAAGACTGAGAATCTGGTGAGTTGTAAGTGCAGGGGTTAATAAGATTTGATTAGCTCTGATACCTCAGCATACTCCTTAAGTGTCCTCTTTCTTCAGATGAAAGGAAGTTGTCCCTTGTGTGTATGCTCGTGGATCACAAGGCACATCTAGAAAACCTTCCCATCCCCCATCCCTAGTTTCACCTTTCATATGACTGAAACAAATCTGAGTATTCCAAGCACTCAGCCTTTATTCAGTGACAGCAAAACAGAATTGCTTTTGAGATAAAGTTCCAAGGCCATAATGCAGTTGTTTTGAGTAAAGGCATGTAAGTTTCAAAGCCTATGGCCCCACCTCAAGAATTCTTTACTTGAGTGGGACCAGCAGTGGTGCCAGGGCAGTTAGCTCAGGTGCAGAAGGCCTGCTCTGTGCAACATACAGCTCCTGATGAGTAAGCTGTTCCTTTCAGTGTCAGGATTAGTTTCAAATGAATTTAAAGACATATAGTGAGTGGACAACTGCAAAAAGTAGTAGCAGTATTAGAGCTCTCTGTCCAAATATACCTACTTCATAGAAGTTATGTAGGCCTCTCCTGTTCTCTTAAAATTTGTTTTAGCATTAAACTGAGGTTACGAAATAGAAAGCAAGCTTGGGTATTTCCAAGATGTTAGTTGAATAATAGCTTTCTTGAATTACTTGCAAGTTGACAGACATATTCATTTGCAGTTAATATAATATCTTAAGTATTGTATTTTTAAATTTGTATACATATTACAGTAATATGTAAAATAGGTTGTATAACTGAGAATATTAAAAAGTATTCCTGTACAATACTAAATTGTGGCCAGTGACTGTCTTGGAAGCCTATGTTCAGGGTGCATTTTACTTTATTACGAGTCTCTCCAAGTGTTATAGAAGAAAACTTCTTTTAAGTATGTCTACAGTGATGTAAGATCTGTTCACTCTCCCTTTCAGATTTGGTTGCTGTCCTGTGTCCTAAAGGTCCTCTTCGTATGCTAGTTGAAACAGCTCAAGAGAGAAATGAAACTCTCTTTCCAGCACTTATTTACTCCTGTAAGTACATTAAACTTGCAGTCACCCACTTAGCTGAAGTGAATTTCTCATTTTTCTGTGTTTTAATTAGATGTTTTTCAGCTGGAATTCTTGGTCCGTTCACTTGGGCCTCAGTTTTTCTTTCACTGTTGATTCAGAAATTTGACTCATCATTTGACGAAGATGCTTCAAGATAAAAACCAGTATATTTTGTTGCAAAATACAAACAGAAAGAATGGTAACAGGTCTTGTTTTGGACAAAGTAACATGTCACTAGGCTGTGTATTAAACCTTTTCAAAGGCAGTACTTGTTTTCAGAAAATATTTATCAGGTTTCAGTGCTTAAATAACCTGTGTATTACTATAATGAATGCGAGAAATTGCTAGGAAGAGATTTGTTTACAGGACTATTTTCTCCAGGGCTTGTCTTTTTTGGTACGTTATTTCTCCCTGCAGCTGTGAAAAATAACCTCTGAATTAAATTTGCTCTTATGACCGGTGTATCAATTAGTGCATAATTCCACTGGTTTTGAAGTTTCATATTGCTAGGTGGAATCATATGGATAAACAGTGGAGTAGGCTAATCATAAGTTATTATGCTACTGGTACTCCAGACAGGCCTGTATTTGGAAGCAGGAAGCGTGCTGTAGACTGGCTACTTCAGGGACAAGTTTACATGGGGAAAAGAGAGGGGTTTCTCTATCTGTTACTCTTGCTGTGTTTTACTTATTCTGTGCATAACTGCCTGTTATTCTCTTTTGGGAGAGGAGAGGTTCATGCTGAGAAACCACAAACCTGAATTAAAGTACACCATTAAAGTTTGACGATGTGTCGTTACTTCCAGATTGGAGAATATTTTATGCTGGTGGAGGCAGAGAACAATTAACTTTGATGCAGATGCTGCCTCTGAGTTGACATAACTCAGTTCCAGTGGTAATAGACCTTTTTACTTGCAAATAAAAGAGCTGATTAATGAAAAAAAGGTAAAGAAATTGTTGATTCAGATTTTCAGAGTGAACCTTATATACAGAAGTAATTTCTCTGGCAACAGCTGTTGCCATGTTTTTCAACATCTAGTAGGAATAAGATTTTATTCACCAAACTCTGTAAATGTGTGTTGTAGTTGGTACTGGCTGTGTTCCAGATATTACTGTGCTTTACTGAGAGTAAAAGTGCCTGTTGGAAAAGGATGTTGTATCAAAAAAACCCACAAAAATGAGAAAGTGTTAGCATCAGTCCATTTTATCTCACAATTGCATACATCTGAAGATATGATAAGCTATGCTGTTGTGTTTTGTTTTTTGTTTAAATAGCAACAATGATATGGCTAGTGAACATGGCTGAGGAAGATCCAGAAGCCCAACGGAAAGCTTCCAAAAACTCCACTTACGATAAACAAGGTGAGTTTTTCTTTGACAAGCCTTTATAGTTGTCACTTTATTGGAATACATTTTTATGGATATTTGTCTTTTAGTTTTTTAAGTGTCCTGGTTGCTGTAGAGGAGTGAAAGCATGGAGACCTAATTAGGAATGATGAATCTGTCAAAACTTCAAAAATGGCTTATTTATTGTGCGGTTAATGTTGTTGCATTCATTTTTCTGGGTTCCACGGTGTTGGTGTTGAAGTTATTCCCAATTGCCAACTATTGACAGAGCTTAATTGTTTGTCAAATTGGGAAAATATAGTATAATACAAACCCATTTATATTAAACAGAAATGTGTGTAGCCCTCTTGGCTATGCAGCTAGTGTTTAAAAACATGGGGTTTGTTTATTTATGTGTGTTATTAAAGCAGAGTAGAGTTTCTGAATTGAATGTGCTTGAAGGAATCTACATATATGTAACTTTCAGTAAAGTTTTGTATTTTACTGGAAAATTAAGCTGTTGGTATTGACTAAACAAGCTATTGAAATGTTAGATGAGACTTCATTCCTTAAATTGTGATCTTTAAGTTAGGTCACCACAGAACTTCCACTGTTATGTGGAAGGACTCCTGAATACTAGTGCATGTAGATGCTGTGACTGCGGAGTGCATATTGACTCCTGATTGTTCAAATAAGTATTAAAATCCTAAGTGAGGATGTCTTGTGATTGTGTGTGTCAGTGTTAGATGTTGCTAATTATTATGGCGTACCTCTTTTTTCCTCGTTCTTCTATGATCTTACATGTGGGGAGATTTTCGTGTTTTAGATGGCAGATTTTTGGAGGAGGTCTTAAATGCCTTTCTTCCTTTGAGCTCCGGCAAACCAGACTGCGAATGAAGATGCTGGAGCAGATGACGGCGGCTTTAGTCAGGAATGGCAGCAACAAAGAGACAATAGAATAGGACCCATCGAATCAACTCCCGAATCTCGTGCTGCTGTTCAGGCTCTGCCCAGCAACTCTCAAACAAGTGAAGACCCTGAAGAACGTGAGTATGGAGTGCTGTGTCTGAAAAACTTACTAAATCTGAATCTAGTCAGTCTTAGTCATCCTCACTGCACAGATATATCTTGCTGTGAGCTAATAGCAAGCTGAGGATCATGACCATCCTCATTGCTCATGATCAATCCTGATATGCTTCATAGAAAGAGATTGCACTGCTTTTTGGTAGCATTTGGGTTTGCTGCAGGAGTGTGTGGTATTGGCCAAATTGCTCTTTAATTTGATGCACAGACTCAAAACTTTAATAACATGAGCTGATTTCAGACCATTATACAGTCAGTTGCATTAATTTCTGTCTTTTTCATGCAGTGTTCTGCTGTGTATCACCTCTTGAATTATAGGCCCTGTAAATGCAATCATTACCCTTTTTTTTTTGGTCTCAAGATTAAACTACTGTTATCCACTCCGTAGAAAGCAATGTTTCAGCAGTTAAAGGGTGTTTTAGTGCTTACGAGCTTTTCATGAATGCACTGTTCTAGACATTTATTGGAGGCCTGTTGAAAGAGAGTAGGGTTGCCATTTTTCTTTTATCCATTTTTTCCTTGTTTGTTTTTTTTTTCCAATGATCAACCAGGCATCTGTTTTGATGTTCTGAGTTCCACTTGGAACTCTAAAGTGAGTTTTGGGCTGGACCGTAGTCAGGTGACAAAGTAATCAAGAGACCAAATGAAAACAGCTGATGTTGGCCTTTCTTAGTTAATATCTTGTACTAAAAGCTCAGACAGTGAACTGGCTTTCAGGAAATTTTGTAGTGCTTGCAGAGTTGTTGCTAAGTTGGTAATTGCTATTTAAAAGAATAAGATATTAAATCACGCATTTTCCTAAACCTCGTGTCTTGGACTAAGTATTTTGAGTTTTTACCTCTGTTATATGCTTTGTAATTACACACAAGTGCTTTTAAGAGCCACCTTCTTAAGAATTCTGTAGGAAAATTGGGAAGGCAGTGGAATATTTTGCTGCATATAGGTTTCTAACTGGCAAATTAAACATCATCTGTAAGGGATTTATTTGTTTTTCCCCTCCCTCAGCCAGATTAAAGGAATTGCTCTTCAATATTCTGTTGAATATGACAAGACGACACGAAGTGGACACCCCTCCACAGATATAATTACAAATATCTGAGTTTGTATATATTGCATTTATATGTCCAGAAGACTGTGAATATAGGAGAATTCTAATTATAGGATGAATTAATTGAATAATGTAGTATTTCTAAGCCATCTTGTTTCAGATGAGTTTATTGCTTGATTCCGGAGTGGTACTAATTTTGAAAATAAAATGTTTTTTTTAGCAAGTCTTGTTAATTGTTAATGTAAATCTGCATTATTCTTTGACAGTTACTAATGTGTAATATTGGTAGGTTGATACTTAATGCTGCCATGTGTTCACTTTGCAGGAGGGGTAAAGTTAGGTTTAGGAGACTTCATTTTCTACAGTGTCCTTGTTGGCAAAGCCTCTGCAACAGCAAGTGGAGACTGGAATACAACTTTAGCATGTTTTGTAGCCATATTAATTGTGAGTATGTAATTATATAATATTATAATAGGAATAGTTTCTATCATTCATCAGGGACAAAGTCATAACCGCAACATTTTGTCTTCGATTTTGTTTATTGGGTGGCCAGACTGAAAACTGATGTGATTTTCATTGGCTGTACATCTGTCACTTAAGCCTTTAGTTTAGGAAGGCATAAACTATATCTTTTATTTCTGTGGGATTCATGTTTTTATATATATACATATATATATATATAATCTTTTGCTTGTCAGAGTTCCCTAATTTCTCTGTATGTTTTTTGTGTTTTGTTTTTTTTTTTCCTCCCCCTCAGGGTCTGTGCCTTACACTTCTGCTTCTTGCCATCTTTAAGAAGGCCTTACCAGCTCTTCCAATCTCCATAACCTTCGGGCTAGTTTTTTACTTTGCTACAGATAACCTGGTGCAACCCTTTATGGACCAGCTAGCGTTCCATCAGTTTTATATCTAGCAGACTTGATGCTGGAATGGGTATTTGTAGCAAATCCAGGAGAAGGAAAAATGTTTTTCCCTCAGTTCTTAAGTGAGATGGAAGTTAATTACTCAAGATTCCAAGCCTGAATCATTACAACTTCTTCCGATGGTGTTTTTTGGTTGTTTTTTTTCCTGAGACAACTGCTGCACTGGGCACCATACGAATTTTCCTGTATGAAAGTGACTCCTTCCTGATGGCCAGTCTAAACCAGGTGCTGTTATATCAGAGATTTTCTGGTATACATATCTCTGGTAAGGACCACCTGTGTGAAAATTGCTAATGCTTCCACCAGCAATGTGATCTCTTACCACAGGTTGATTGTTTTCACAGCATTAAGGGTGCTCAGGACTTCCTTGATGTTAACGGAGGAAGCTGATGAATCACATGGAACTTGTCCCTGTAACTGCTTGAAGAGAGAGAACCCAATCTGGACTTCTTCAGCAGTGATTTTTTGACAGTCGAGTCCTGACTCTGCTTTGTGTAACAAGAGAGGACTTTGTAGCAATTTGACAAAGGGAGAAAGTACTGTCACTCTAAGAGTGCTCCATGATTTCATTGCCTCTGTGCCTGAGTGTTTGGTTTAGTAAATTTAAAAGCTTTTTGTTTTCCACACTGGAACCAGAGCCTCTTCTCAGTTTTAATACTTGTATTCTCAAGCATGGAGTGCACCTTCTGTACACCTGCTCCAGTTTATGTAGCTGCTTAGACTTGGACTGAATTATTTGGCATTAGAAGATCATAAGGTCCTAATTTGGATCTTATATTTTAAAAGGTTAATAAACTACATTAAAAAAATTTCAGGACTTATTCTTTGTGCTCTTGCAAATCATTTTGCTAGAACACCGTTTCAAACCCTGTGTTTGAAAATAGTCACTAACAGCATGGACTGCATTGTTGCTGTATGTTCCTTCTATTGAAATTCTTCTGAAATAAGTAGACATTTGCAGCAATCCCAGATAAAGTTTAGCTTGCCAGATCTAGATATCAAAGTGCTATTAAAAGCACTTCTAATGCATCACTGAAATTCTTCATCATCAAAAACGTGGTTTAGAGTTCTGTTGACCCGAAGTATTGGTCACTCAGCTGTCTTAACACCTGAGGCTGGACAGGGAATTTTTTTTTTGGTGCAGTATCTTTATTGGTGAGCATGTTTAAGTTAGGGGAGACATTGCTATATGTTACCAAGGAGCAAAATTTGTGACCTTCTTCACTTTAATTACATCTGCCATGAGGAACTGAAGATTGGAGAAATGAAAGACAATATCACTGAGAAGAAGATAGCAGATTTTGAACTTCTTACAAGGAGAAGAATCTATTGAAATCTTAAAACTGATAAACTCTGTTGTCTTCTTCATTTGGAAGGGTTTGTTTATGAATAGTTGCATGGAAATGAGACTTATGTGAGATGAAGTTGGTTTTGCCATAGATTCTTACTCTGTACGAGTAATTTTTTCCTTGGGAAGCATAGGGAGTGGATGGGCATTCCATTTTACTTGCATCTTGATACTGGAGTCCTTGCCAAGTAGAACAACGGTCAAAATCCTGACACTAGCTCCTTTTACCTTTTTTGCTGGGATTTTGTTTCACTGCCTATAGATTCAAAGGACTGAAACATCAAAGATGCTCAGCAACCATTGCCCAAATAAAGGAAGAAAGGCTATGATGTGTAAATCTGCTTTAAAACTAAGAAAGGCTTTCTCTGACTGTCCTTGGTAATGTATGTTTCTTTTCCAGTATGACTTGCTAACTGTAGTGTTAGCATTTATATTTTCATAAAATGTATTGTCTTGTCTCATCTGAAGTACTCTTATTCATCTCATTTGTGTGCTGATTCATTGTGGATAGCATTAATAAACTAACCATATCAAAATTGCTTACAGTGACTTTTCAAGTCAAACTTGTTTGTGTTTTCTAGCTTATATCACTGTTCCATATTTTGCTGCAATGAAGTCTGACTTAAAACAGGTTGCTTGTTTGGGGGTTTTTTTTGGTTTTTTTTGTCATTTTTTGTTTGGTTGGGTTTTTTGTGTTGTTTTGGGGGCTTTTTTGATGAGACTTTGAGTTGGTTTTATACCATTGTAACTTGTCCCTTTCCTGAGCATTGTATCTAAGAAAATTCCCTTGTGTATTTTTCTGGATATCCCAGCTATAGTTTCATTGTATAGAACAGGTTTGCTACGAGTTGGCATCAGTAGCGTTTCTTTGCGTATCTGAGCTGGCTCTCGGTTAAGGGTTCTTACTTAAATGCAGCAGTCATCTCTCGTGTTTCTTTTTTGGCTTCAATATGCGCCGTGGGAGCACTAGCTCCATTAAGAGTTGCTTTAGAGTCTATAGAAATACACAAAAGCCTTTTCATATATTTGAATGGGTGTTAGATGTACAACCCAAGGAAGAGTTCAGAACCTTCAAACACTAAATTGCCAGTCTTCCACTCCCCAGAGCTGCTTCTGTTATCCTGCAGTTTTAATTTTTGAGCTAGTGTAGAGTGACAGTGGTGGAGACTATAAAATTTGTATTCACAGAAACTGTTCCAGTTTGCGTTTGAATCTCAGAATAAATTCAGAAGGGAAATTGCTTTTTGAGCCTAAGCAACTGTATGTTAACATACACTGCTTATTATCAGGTCTTAGTACTCCTTCAAAAACCATATTACGTTTCTAGATCTGCCCTCTCAGACCAAGTCACAATACCTTATGTTTCAAATGAGATCTTGCAACTAAAGATTGTCTCAGTACTTGGGTCCATATAAGGTTTGGTTGACAGTAGTTTTTGTTTGCATTTGGGTTGTTACTACACAAGTGTGAAGGTTGTGTCACATTTCTCTCCTTTGTCTTGAAACACTGATCTAATTTGAGATCATGATTCATCTTTGTTAGATTGTTATAACTGAAAGACTTCTGATAAGTAGTCTGCACTTTTGAGAGAGTTGTTATTATTATTAAATTAGTATGTTAATGACAGCACATTAGACTGTAGCTCTGAAAGAACTATTCTGTAACCCTAGTAGCTGGATTTGTCTCTTTTGTGCTCAAGCAGACTGCCGGTAACCACTTTGTGACTGTTTGGGTATTCATACTTTGAAACTGGGTATCACGGTAGCTCTCTCTCCCTTTTCAGCTTACATCAATGGTAAGTCTCCTTTTTTGGCTGAGCTCCAAATAAATATATAAATGAGAAAACGTAATAACAAATTACAGATTTTCCTAAAATCCAACCACATCAATTTTTACTTTTTTTTTCTTTTTTTTTTCTTCTGTGTGGGGATTTAATCCAGGGCAAAGAAACAGAGACCCATGGAAGCTGGTCTTACAGCAAAGCATATGATACTGTCATATCTATGTATGGCTACTGTGGTCAAATTCAGTGTCATCTGTGTGAGGTGCATCTTGAAGGTGTAAGCACATGATACTGCAACACATTCAGGATAGTTCTGGCTGGGTAGATGATGACTTCTTTAAGCCAGATAATCAAGGGCTGTGCTCCACTAAAAAATGGCTGATCTTCTCAATGTACAAAGTAGACACAGGCTATTTCAGGCATAGGAGACTGGTGCTTCTTGGATATACAGATATATATCTGTACCTATGGAGATATAGATACATGTACTCTGGACCTGTAGATGACAACTCTTCTGCCACTACTGCAGTCAAGGATTAAATATGCAGAAGTAACTTTTGGGTGGATGGTACTGTACAACAAAACTTATCAAAATGCTTTGTTTCAAAAATTAGTTTTGACAGTGCTGTTGAAGCAAGTTTAGTAGACTGTGGAATATGTCTGCACTGTGATTGCATCTCAGTGGTCGCTTGGTCATTGGAAATGTTGAAACGTGAACTAGAATGGAATTCTTTTACACTCGAAGTATTTGTTGTTTTCTTTTTTACAGACACTGGTTTGTACATAACCTGAATTGAATGTGAATGTTTTTTAAACACCTTTCCGGTTCTTGATAAGATATGGTTTTGATAGATTATTGCAAATTTTCCTGTATTTGTCTAATCATTAAAATAAAACTTGCATGGATCCTGACTCGTCTTGCCTTTACTACATTATTTTAAAGCCATTACTTAAAGCACTTGGAGGCATAAACACTGTAGATATTTTTATTCAACATTTAATGAATAAGATTCCTTTCTTAAAACACGTAAGTACCTGCTTTATTTCCCAGCAGAAGAGCTTCAACTGATTTCTGTAGTACTTTTTTCTAAAAGCTACTTTTTGTGTTCCTTTAAAAAGTTGGTCAAAGCCTGTTGCAAAAGCATCCCATAAGGGAAAATTAAAGTATGACAAATGGGACGAGATTATATTGAAACACCAGCTGGCACAATGAAGATTACCAGGAGAAAAATATATGATGTTCAGAAAGAAAACACTTAATGAACAGTGTTGTTATTTTGGTGTCAATTTCTTGTCAATATGACTGAAAAAGAGCTTTTTCCCTAGCAGCACTTTTTGGTTGTTTTGAAGAAGTATTCACTGCAAAGTTCAAATTTGTTTGTGTTGATTATCTGCTACCGAAGATGTTTCTTTGGGGAATTACCTTGTCTCTGCATGAAAGATCTGCATGGAAGACCTAAAGAAAGGTCCATCCTGACAAGTAGAAAGTAAAGTACAGGTGTTAGGAGGCTTGCATGGATGAGCAAGGAGCTCCTAAGCCCAAAGAGAAAGTGAAGAAACGGTGTAAGCAGGGGCAGATATCCCAAACAGAGCATAGAGTTGCTTTCTGATCTTGCAGGGATAGGGTTAAGAAAAGCCAAGGCCTCTCTGGAGTTGCATCTGGCAAGGGATGTGAAGAGCAAGAAGAAGGGATTCTACAATTACAAAGTGGCAAAAGAAAGACTAGGGAAGTAAAGGTGCCACCCCTGCTGAAAGGGGCAGGGAAATAAATGACAACTGACATGGAGAAGGCTGAGGTACTTGTTGCCTTCCTTGCCTCAGTCTCTATTGGTAAGACTGGCCTTAAGGAATCCCATACCACTGAGACCAGAAGGAAAGTCTGGAACAAGGTAGATAACCTTGGTGGAAGTTAGTGTGTGAAGCCTGACGGGTTGCATCCATGAGTGCTAAGGGAGCTGGCTGGCATCGTTGCAAGGCCACTCTGGAATTATCTTTGAGTGACCGTGGCAGTTGGCTTCTGAAGATCGGAAGAGAGCAAATTTCAGTCCTATCCTCAGGAAGAGCGATAAAAAAGAATGGGGGAGATAGAGGCCGTTCAGCCTCACTTCAGTCTGTGGGGAGCTGACACGGAAAATCATCCTGGAAAGAACTTCCAAGTACCTGAAGGACAACGGGATGACTGGGAGTACCTAGCATAGATTTATGAAGTGAAAATCATGCTTGACCAACCTTGTTGCCCTCTACAGTGAGCTGAGTATCTTACTGAATGAGGGGAGAGAGGTTGATGATCTCCCATAAGCTCACTCTAGACAAGCGGACAAAGTGTGGGTTAGATAAGTGGACAGTGAAATGGACTGAAAATTGACCCAGTGCTCAGGCCCAGAGGGTTGTGATCAGCAGCACAAAGTCCAATCGGAGACAAGTCATTTGTGGTTTATCACAGGGCTCATTACTGGGATCAAGCTGCTCAACTTCTTCATTTGTGATCTGGATGATGGAATGGAGTGTACCCTCAGCAAATTTGCAGATTATGTGAGAAGTGGAAGCAGTGGCTGAAAGACCAGATAACTAACATTTAGAGGGACCTCCATAGGCTGAAGAATTGGGCAGAGTTTAAGAGGGGAAACTGTTGAGGTTTAACAACGGAAGCACAAAACCGTCCATGTGGAGAGGAGTAATGCCAGGCACCAGTATATGCTGGGGTCTGACAAGCTGGAAAATAGTAATATTTTGTCTTACTGAGGATAAATACTCAACTTGGAGATACAATCTAATATGCTAATTTAATTACCATTTGTTTTTTTACTTAATTCCATTTTTCATGCACTCTTTTGGGGATAGGTAACTAAGTCTCCTTTATTGACAGCATCAGCTCTCATGGAGAATTCAGCTAGGTCTGTAGCAGTTACTGCTAAGTATTTTTTAATTACCAGAAAATCTCTATTCAAGTTATATTTAAGGCCTCTAAATGTCAGAAATTTGTGAACTCTGTAGAGAAAAGAGCAGGAGCTAACAGAACAGATTTGGATAAGGAAACAATCAATCGCTTCCTGAGTTTTACAACCAGTATTTGTTTCTCTTCTCTTTACATCCTGATTTGCTGCAGGAAGGTCAAGAGACATTGATGTAAAGTACCAATGTAATTGGATTAGATTTGATTTTTCTTTGTTTTGAAATATGCTTTTAATCTAAACTGACTGAAGTAATGAATAGATTTCTGTGTTCGTAATAATTTTCTGATTTCAGTAGTGTCAGATAAGGGTTACCCACTTTGATCGGGGTAGTGCTGCTGTCGGAATTAAGGATTGTACTTCTTGCTTTTGTTGTACAGGTCAGCATGAACATACTTGGAGAATGCCTCAGAGCACAGCTGGACATTCATGGAATGTAGCAGCTGCATATTTGATTGAATCGATGGTTTATTTAACCATCCTCAGCAATAAAATGCTAATCACTGATACAATAGCATACTCAAGTGAAGAATGTCCTGCTACCATTTAGTTATTGGCAGATTTATGCCCTGGGCACAAGCCTCGCTGATACTGTTTGGTAATGAACTATGTGACAAATTCTATTTCCAGAAGTGGATGTTACTATGAGGAAGGAATTAATTCAGACTTAGACACTACAGAATACCTGTGAGCATCAAGGGTAAGATTGTAAGGCCAAAAATGGCATCATGGAGCAGGTAGAGGGCTGATTAGACCCCAGTGTGCACAGGGTGAAGTGATTACTGTTGGAGGACAGTGCTTGTCCTGGTGCCTGCAGCCAGCTCCCAGCAATAATCACTTCTAAAGCTGTAATCACAGCCACATGGCAGCACTGTGCCTTTTTTACTGCTTTCTATTCTTAGTGCTCGTAACAAGGGATTAAAGAGCGCGGTAAAAATACATGGTTAAAAAAAAAGTAGACTGTTATGAAATGATTTCTTTTTGGAGGACTGTACTTAGTACATGATGAATCCTGTAGGGGAGGCATGTATGCATTTCCAGTCACTGCTAAGGTTTCAAAACTATTTAAAGAACAGCAGAACACAGCTGTTGTCATAGTAGCAATAAACCTTTTAATCTCACTTCCTCTGGAGATGAAGCTGTTGTGTACTTAATCTGCTTAAAGATTGTCAAGGCTGTTTATGTGACAGGGAGCTAGGGATACAGTATGGAGAAGATGCTACTTGTTGCCTTCAGAAAGTGCAGTGCTTTTTGCCTGTTTCGATAGTGTTTGAGATTTGCTGAGAGACAGACCTTATGACAAGCTAGCAGAACAGTCACCTGGGAAGCCAGCCTTCATTTATGCCAGTGTTTGGCATTGACAGCTTGTCATGGTTAAATGACACTGTTCCTAGATAGTTCTGGGTTGCCAACATCATGGTTCTCCTATAGTTTAAAAGCATCCTTTTTGAGGAAGTCCTTTCATCCTCAGTGCATCCATTCCTTACAGTCAGAGGCTTCTCAATCAACATTGAGTCATATTTCTATATTGCTAAATAGTGAATTCAGTTAAAAATTCCTTGAAGTATTTGTATAATGCAGTGACTTGTTCTTAAACATACAACAAGTAGTCAAAAGGAATCCACAGAAGATTGACAGGTTCTTCAAGTGTTTTTTGGAGATTGAGTTAGCTGGATAAAGGGAGTTTTAAATGCCATGTTGCAATAATCATTATAGTAGAATTTGGCATCCTGAACCAAAAATTACGTGAGTGTTCACATGTATCTAGAACTAAAAGAGGAATTCCTTCTCACCAGATCAAATTTCTCAATAATTGCTGACATCTGTGCCGTTGCCACTTTGTTTGGTGTAGTCTGGTTACACTACTGGATTACATAACCTCATGTCCTGCAAATAAGCAATGTGCATCTTTTCTTTGAACCAGTATTTCGATTCACATGTACTGAATAATAGCAGTTTGGGAATTTTTACTTCTTTGTTTTCCTGAAGTCTGTGTGTTCTGTCAGGATGGACACTCAGAATGAATGAAAGAATGTTTCTAAGGTTGTTTATTTGCAATTTTTTTTTTCTCCTCTGTAAAGTTTTGCTTATGGATAATTGGCTTTTACTCATTCCCCTCCTTTCGAGCAGCCCTTAGTTCAACATGACATGGAAAGATATATTAGACAAACTATTGACTATTATGTTATCATCAGATCTAATTACTCCTCAGGGCTTGCTCACTGAGTTACTGGGACCATGATTTGAGTCCTGTGCATGTGATCTGCCCTTGCAGGCTCTGGAGGTGCTGGCTGGCCCCTTGTCTGTACTAAGGGATGAGGAAGAGATTTCCTTCCACTTTCCCTTTCCTCTCACAGTGTTGACTCAAGTACCATGGAAAGGGAGTTCCCCTCAAGATGGGGCACAGGCCAAGGAGGCTGGTGTGGGGGTGGAAGCCCCATGGACAATCCCTTGTGGTCCCCAGGAGGTGTCCTGTGTAGTCTCCTTACCAGAAGACTGGTTAAGTGCAATAGAGGATGTCTTCCCAGCAAAATTGCTTGTGTGACTGTTTGGAAGGGCTTTGGAAGCTTTCCAGTTTGACAACAAAAGAAAAGTTCTTATTTTAGAACAGCTTCTGTTTTGAAACATTCCTAATGTTTAAAAATAGTCATTAATATGTTCCACTGTTTTTTTTTAATCTGAAGTATTCAACACTGTCCCACTTTAGAAATTTTTTCACCTCAAATATTAATGAGGGAACTGTTTCTTCCCTTTCGTAGATGGTAGAAGCCCTAGTAGAGGGTTAGGGGTTTTTTTTAGTTTATATAAGCAGCCTATCTCTGCTTGGTATTTTTGCTAAACAGTTGATTTCTGGGTTTTTGGGGCTTTGTTGTTGTTGTTGTTGGGGTTTTTTTTCCAGGTGGTTTTAGTAGAGATGAGAGCTCTTTATGCTTAATTTTGCAATAAGTTTGTATAGAATGCATTTACCCAAGTGGAATTCCTAGACTGTAAAGCACAGAGCTTGCAAATGCTGCACTGGCTGCTAGATGTGCCATTGAGGATAAACTAGGGATAAGTGAAAAGGTTGCAAGAAAAAACAGTGTGGGGGGCTCTAACACTTTCACTAGAGTTAGTGGCACACTGTATGTCTTTAAAAAAAATCATTTGTTAAAATAATGACCATTCTTAGCTGGAGATGATAATCTTAAACTAGCTACTCTGAGACATTAAAGTGCTGTCTCCCACTGAGGTTGTGTGAACATTGCATTGGACATTTGTGTCTGTGACCAGTAAAATTAGGAGTAGGTACACCAATGTAAGTATGTGCCTGAGAAGATAAGGTATGCATAACTTTATTCTGCAGAGTTTATACCAAGGGGCGTGCTTCATCAGCCTGAGAAGTCATTTAAAAGCCATTCTTGTTGAGGTTTGCAGTTTTTTCTTCCTATTTAAAATTCTAGGCCAGTGAATTGTCCCCCTTTTGTTGCTGAGAAAACTCCAGAGAGTGAGGTAGCTTAATGATTTTTGCCACAAATGTTCACAGAACCTGTTTTAAATACACTAGAAAGTCAAATGCCCTTAGTCTGCTTTCAGGTGGATACTTCAAGAATATGATTTTTGTGTCTTCTCTTCAGACTCTCAGAGGTATGCACATGATAGGAAAACTGCATTTTTGGCTTGTGTGTGCCTGTGGGTGAGAGAAATGGTTGATTCTCTTTGGCTCCAAGACCTGTGAAGAAGGCACAAGTATGTCTCTCATGAACCATCCTGAGCTTGGCAGCCTCATACTGTCATCTGCTTCTAGAGCTAAAACCAGCATAGTTAAATGTGGTGTTGCAGTCAGATGTAGCAGCTCCCCTCCATTATGGAAAAGCATGAGAAGTTTCACTTCTACCCATGCCGCTTTCTAAAATTTTCCCATCATCCAGAAAAGCAGGAGTGGGTGTTTCCAGTGGTTGCTCCCCTGTTTTGTTCCTAACTAGCTCTGTGTTTCCTTCTTTCATATATTTCAAACTCATATGCAGAATGAAAGGTGGAATAGGTAAAGAATATGCGCAAGAGAGCTGATAGATTTAGTAATGGTGTCTATCAATGTAGCTTGTACTGTAGTGAGAGGTTTAACACCAATTTTTCTTGATTAGTGTGGCTATGAAATGACCAGAGAGGTACCATTTGCTGAGAGCACAGAAATCACTGATGTTTTCAAAAATGCAATTGCACAGTCAGGCCCTTAATAATTACAGAAACATTCTTTCAGCTGAGCTGTTGTCATGGCTTTGGCCAAACCCATGACAGCTGTCTTCCCTGAAATGTGCAGAGGATCTGGGCATGATTGCAACACAGTCCTAGAAATATCTTGCCATGTAGTTTTCAATCCTTTAACGTGGTTCCTAGAGTTCAAATTTTTTTGATATCACCATCTTCTCTGGACACTTGTCTAAGTTTCAAGGGGGGTTTTGGCCCTTTTATGACAAGATGCCCAGAGCAAAACATTACTTTTTCTCTCCAGCAGGGTGGAGAGAGAAGCTGGAGGTACCTCATCCTTATGGTGTAATGCAGGGGTCCTCAAACTTTTTAAACAGGGGGCCGGTTCACCGTCCCTCAGACACTGTCGAGGGCCAGACTATAATGTCCTGTGCCAACCAGCAGGGGGCGCTGTTGGATCACTGGAGATGCCCATGTGTGGTGGAGAGGGGGGTGGAGTCTCCCTGGGTGTGCTAGAGAAGCTGGAAAATGGAAGTCTTCTTCCTCTGCCCCCCCCCCCGCCCCAGTCCTCTGGTTGAGAGGTGCAGAGCAGACTCCCCTCTCCTCTGATGTGCACATGAACTGCTACCAAGGAGGAGAAGGAACGGAGGAAGGAGGGAAAAAAAACCCCAACTCTCCCAAAAACAGTTTCTCTCTCAAAGAAGAAAAGAAAGCTGCTGCTCCCGCCTAGGCTCCGTCACCCCTGGCCGCCGCTGAGCACTCCCCTGTCCCTTCGGCCACCACCCAAAACTCCTCCCTTCATCTCCCAGGAGACGAGAGGGAAAAAAAAGTAAAAAAGGAACTTCTTAACTCTCCCATCCCCAGCTTTGGCAACAGCCAAACTCCCCCAACAGACCATTTAAGGACCATTTAACTCAGAATGCGGTCTTGCCGGCCAGCCCGTTGTGTTACCTAATTGCCCAAGCAAAAATCAACATCCCTTTCACGCAATGGGCAGGGGGAAGGGAAAAATTCCTACTTAGTTTTAACTTAGCTTAAACCATGACACCCCCCCAGCCCCTGGTGGGGGGGCGGGAGGGGGGGCAGGCCACACTGGGGACCCTGGCGGGCTGTATCCAGCCCGCGGGCCGTAGTTTGAGGACCCCTGGTGTAATGCCTCTTTGTAATACAGCCTAGCAGTGCTTTATTATTTTTCCCTGCTATGTTTTGTCACTAATTTCTTTTTTAACATGCTATTTCCCCAACACTTCTATGACTGCTGTTTGCTGTGTGTCCTTGTGCACTGAATTCTTGTGGTTTGAATTGTTTTTCTCAGGTATGCTGCTCTGCATGTTTCCCCAGCTGAATTCACTCTTGATGTTTGCCTCTTCCTCCAGTTTGTCTGCAACAGTGGAGTTCAGCATTGACTAAAGGTAAGAAACTACAGTTAGTCTCGTTGCTGCATTTCTCTATGTCTAGTGATTTTTGTATCATTCTCAAACTGCAGTTTCCATGAGCACACTTTTAATTCCCACTTCTTCATCAAAGAATATTTTAAATCAAACCAAGCGTAGTAATTATTCCCATCTATCTTTGTAGAAACTGTTCATGCTACTCCTTGTTTTCATTTTACATTGTTATTTCAGTAGTGTCTCTTATCCCATTTCTGTTGCCAGGATTCTGTCTGTATCCAAGGCAACTTAAATAATTTTGAGAGTAAGATAGTAAGAGGTGATGTATCAATTACTAATATCCAAGTAGATGACCTCTGTGGCACTTCCTTTATGCATCATTGTAATTCTGCTTCATTTAAACTCTTTGGGTGCAGTGTGTACAGTTGTGGAGACAGGAAAGATTCCACACTAATGAAGACCTGCTGTTTTGTAATGCTGCAGCATGTTCCAGCCTATTCCAGTGCCATGTGCATCACGTGGGATCTGGGCTGACAGCCAGTGCAAATGTTTCTTCAAGGACTTTAGGACATATTCTAATTATGTTTAGATTCACCCACTCTCTTTTCATCTGATGGATGTCACTCTGCTCATTTCAAAGTGTGGTGCAAAGCACTCCATCTGCCAGGATGAGAGGGGTCTGCTGGTGCATTTGTGTGAGAGGCAGTAGGATGGCTGGCTTTGTGCGCGACTCTTTAACCCCCAGCTGTGAGAAGTCCCAGGCCTTTGAACACTGTCAGAGCTTGGCCAGCATCCAGCAGTGTTTTCATCCAGTGCTGGAGGAGATGTAAAATTTCCTGGAAGAAAGAGCTTCATTTCTCTGAGCCTAGCAGGGGAGAAGGGGGAATGAGTTGTGGGAGGAAGCATCTGAAACTTTCTGTAGTGAGAAAAAATCAACAGTTTTGGGAGAAAAATTAAGAAAAAATGTATTTGGGGGAGCTACACATGCGAACACGTATATTCTCTCTCAACCTGGTATTGAATAGAACTACATGATCTTACCTAGGGGTCTTTTTAAGGGGAATTGGAATTGCAAAACAGCATGCAAGAATAAAGGCCATTATGCAATACTGTGCACTGGAACATAATTCTGTGAGGTGAATATATTGAGAACAGATCTGTGTCTGTCTGCTGTATGGCAAATGAAACTGTGCATTTCTGTGGGTGTGTGGAATAGACTGAGGGCTTTTGAAAAGACGCAGACTCAGCCTCTAGGAAATGTTCCTGATGTGGGGAGGAAGGAGAGACAAGCTTTTCCGCCCTTACTTTGCAAGTTGCCCAAGGGCAAGCCTGCATTCTTGTCTATGCCGTGGTCTATGCCTTCTGGCCGGATGATCAGTGCTAAACTGCATGGGTTCTTTCCTGGAGACCCACGTGCAATAACACCTTCTCAGCCAAATTAATTTCTCAGAGATGATATTGTTACATCAGATCATTGGCTAATTAATAATTCTTATTACCTAGGCAAGTGCATTAATTAACTGGATACATAAGAAAGTCTGGGTCAAACTTCAGAAAGTCGGCCAGACTCTCTTAATCCCTTGTGGCTTGCTGGGATCACCCTGCTGTCTGGTGTGACCTGAGTAATCGGTGTATTGAGACTGGCATGTCTCAGTCCTGATTCTCAGAACTTCGTTAGTGCTCAGTGGCCATTTGACACTCTGTTGTGTGTGGCAAGTGTGTACACGAATGAGTTTTTGTGTGAATTCTGGAGCCAAGGTTACTGATGGAGCTGAGGTGAAAGAAGGGGTACCAGGGTTTAAAATTTCCAGCCTGCATTCCCCTAACAGAACACAAGCCACCTTCAGGTAGTACATGGCTCTGTAACTGTGGTTGCCACTGATTGTGATAACCATTGTGAATACCTTCAATAGAAGACAAGGTACAGGCTGTTGCAGTGTTTATTGTTGGATAGAGCTTCTGGAAAAAAACCTAGGAGTTTTGATTTGTTTCTTCCATCTTGCCAAAACATAAGATTAGGAGAGAGGAAGAGAAACTGAGGCTAATTCTCTTTGCCTATACTTGACTTGTATTGCTGTAAGCTTGCTTACCTTACTAAGATGAAAGTCAGGCTGTGCTTTGGGACTGGATGCACAAGACTGGAGGAGACATCTGGCTTGAAGAGGTTTCTTTGTACTTTAATGGGTACTGCAAGGGGTTCCCAAGAGAATTCTTCAGATGAAAGCTGTTTTTCTGTGGACAGGCTGCACAGTCTCATTATTGCTCTGGCTTTTGCTGCACAGCACATACATTACTGCAGGGTTGTCAGCCCCTCAGTTTCTACAGCGCAATAAAAATAAGTAGATTAACCAAGTAAAGAAGATTAGAGTCACTTTGGGGAAGGGAAGGAAAGGGGAGGGAAGAAGATGAGCAAGAGTGAGTATAAAAAGAGACCACAAGACTGTGATTGCCAGACTTCCTGGTGCATGTTGCACAGGGTGGCTTTCTTTGTCCCTTTCGGGTTTGGGTTGGGCATATTGAATAGAACTGATCCTGACACCATGTCCAAAGAGAAACTGGAGTCACTGGTCAAGAACATGGAGATCATGCTCTCTGAGGTAGAGCAGCTGAAGATCCACTGCACCAAGCAGACGGAGGAGGTGAACCAGGTGGTACAGGAACTGCGCCGAGAGAACAGAGAGCTGACAGAGAAGTATGAGCTCATCTGTCAGGACCTAAAGGAGGCCAAGGAGGCCATTGCCCAGCTACAGGACACCAGGTTTGCCTTTGAGGCAAAGGAGCGGCAAGCACAGAAGCTCAACCGGCAACTGTGAAGCAGCAGGAAAGAGAAGCAAGAGATTTCTTACCCTGATCTAAGAGTAAACAGAAACCTTCAACCGCTGCAACTGAAAATCCCTGGATCGGTAAAAGCAACCCTTTCCCTTCCTCCTCAGACTGAACCTGTGTGCTGGAAAAAAATCATCTCTTTGTGGAGGCAAGATCTCAGGCGCAGCTGGAATTCTGCCCCAGAAGGCTCCTTTGTTAGTGACTAAAGACCTCGTTATGCTGGAGGAAAATCTCATTCCAGAATCCCTTGCTGGAGATCTGAGCCATAGGCGTACAGATCCGGCTGCCAGGATCTGGGCACCTTCTCATGCCCCGTACGGGTTGCACAGGGACAGAGCCTGGGAAAAGAACTGTCCCTGCCTTGAGCCATGGGAGAGAGCTGTGCTACGAGAGCCTGCTGAGATGGAGAGAAGGATCATCGTCTTGACAGCCCCTGTTGCTCTGTTTTGTTGCTAACTTTTCTCTGCTGTGCAGCGAGGCTGTAATGCTGTCCTTAGTACAGTGTCAGCTTCCTTGCTGCCTGATGCTGGAAGATATCATCAAGAGCTTATGTTGTGCCTCAAGCTTCCAAGTACTTGCTATCAACGGCATGTTGGTCCAGAGGATCTTTTAATGCTATTACAGTCAGTGTTGTCCTCTTCCAATTTCAAAGTGAAGTATAAGAACTGGAAAGGTTTCTGTCTCAATTTCCATTTCAATAGTGTTAAATCTTAATGACTCCATGTTTAGTATGCTAGAGATTAAACCAGTGCTGAATGTAACACTTTTTTAACCAAAGAGCTATATTTTGGCACGGGATTTACTTTTCTTTAGCAGAAGTAATGTGTATAAATGGACAGGGAATTACTAGGGATAAATGTATGTGGGGCACGGGGGTGAGAATTGCTTGTCAGAGGTTTTGCTTTCAGCTTTTTTCTCTTCTCCTGTCTCTCCTAAGCAGCATTTGGGGTAGTCAGTGCCAAGCCCAGCTAAGAGTCACTGTGGATTTTCGACTCCACAGTGAATAGTGTGAGATCTCTGGGGGGAGTGTGGAAAGAGTGCTGAAAGAAAAGGCCTGACTGTTTCAACGGAGAATAGCTGGAATAGTTCCAGGGGGATCTTTCTTCATGTTGGCTGTGATGTAGCCAGCTTCCTTCTTCCCTCCAAAGCTTTGCTGTATTGTTATCTCTGCCTGGCAAGCTCCCCATGCCCAGCAAGGGCTGATGTTTGGGAGAAGCAGAGAAGCTGTTTCCATCCCCTGAGGGCCTCAGGGTGTGTGTGGCACTGGGAGCCCAGGTGCACTGTGTGGGGGTGAAGGAGACTATCCACGTTGAGAGCAGGGAGTCAGCTCAGAGGAAAGGAGAACCTGGCTGCTTTGGTTCCCCATAGAGGTTCAGGCAGGACAGAACAGTTCAGCAAGACCTTCTCTTAGGACTCGTTCCAGCCTTGGTGGCAATAACTGTAGTTTTGTCAGTGTTTATAAAAATCCTGAGATCAGGCCTAGAATTAGCTGGTTATTGTTCTTTGTCTGCCCCCTCTCCACCACATCAGTCTATGCCTGGTCCAAAGTCTTTGGAAATAAAAATCTTCCCATTAATTTGACTGAGCTCTGGGCAAGACCTTCTGAGCAAAGAGCTGATGTTTGTGTGGCAAACAAAGCACTGGAACAGCAGTGGGGAACAGGTTTTTCTGTTTTTGTTTCATGTGATAACATGTTTTGTTAAATTTATGTGACCTAGACTTTTATTTTTTGCTATTTTGGGTGGAGCAGATTGGAATACTTGGAAAACATTTGGGAGATTAGAGAGTGTCCTTTATGTTTTAAAATGTAATCTGAATACAAATGGCCAGCCTTGACCCTTTGCTCCTTGCTCACCCGTGACAGCTTGGGGAGCATGAGAAATCAACGTTAATCGCTATATTTGTTTGTGTAAGAACTAAAAATGTTTTCTCTTGAAATCAGTTCTCTAGCTCAAATCTGCTTACCACCTGTGATTTCTTCTACTTTTTATATATCATTAAAATGTAAAACTAACAATAAAAGGAAAAAAACAGCTGAGGGGAGCGTCTGTTCTGGATAAGGCATTGCCTCATTTAATGACTATATATGTTATTTTTTGAGAGAGTGTGTGTGTGTATGCTTTCTGAATGTAATTATTCCTGTTTAAATCCTGTGCATCAAGGAATGGACTAATGGAGACCCTCCAGATCTCTCTGTGTTCGGAGGTTAATCTTTCTAAATGAGATTCTCTGTGTGGCTGCCAAGTTTGCCCTACGTAATATTTAAATCCGTGATACAGAAAAAGAAAACAGGATTGTAGTGTCCTTATGATCAGTTTCTTAATAGTTAACAGGATTCAAAGTGTCTGGGTTTAAGGAAAGCTCTAAGAATGATCTTATGTAAATAACCTGAGATTTGGGGTGGGACATTGGAAAAACTGGATGTGCTATCCAATGCTAGAAAAAGTTAATGTAACACCCCTTCCCTTTCAACTAACTCAGTCTTGTCCTTATTTTGATTAAATGGGTTAAACTCAGGAGTAGTTGGGTTGGTTTAAAAATGATGTACACTCCATTACTTGTAGGTCCTCTGGCTTTTTATACACAAATCTTTGTGTATCCAAGTATAGTCTTAGCAATGGAATAGTGCCTTCACTTTGTATCCTACGGTGCAGTGTATTGGACTGCCTTTTGCAACAGAATTTGCATGGAATTGGTCACAGCACTTTGAAGTTGTTTTTGCTTTTTGAACATAAGCGTTATCAATATGTGCTGCTTTTCTTCTTTAAATGGAGTAAGGCTGAGGAGCTGAAACTTGGTGTAGCATTACCAGGCTGTTTAGAAAGTTGGCCTGAATAGAATTCCTACCTGATTTGGGTGAGAATCAAAAAAAAATGAAGTGACAGGCTTGATATTTTCCTCATCTTGGAAACGGATGAAGAGAGATATCTGTCGAATAGAAAGAGTAAATTTATTTGAAGGCTCTCTTGGAGAGCACAGCACAGGAACTGGCTCGGTCATCAAGAAGAGACTAAGAGAAGAGGACCCTGCCAGACCAAGTGCTTGTGAGTTGTTCCATTCCTGGAGCAGATTATAGCAAAATACTGATGATTGCATCAGTTTCCACTGTTCTGGGCTGCATTATATGGAAGTGTCCAAGAAGGGAGACTGGGTAGGAATGAAGCTGATATGTCTTTGCTGTCTTGCATTGCCGACTTCAGTTGCTGCATGCTGGCAAACCACAATAAAATCACCTCTGCTAGTAGCAGTATCTATACAAAAGTTATACAGGGTCAACTCCTCTGCAACAGTCCTCAGCACTTGGAGGAGTTCATAGGTGGAAAGGTCTCTGGACCAGATATGAACCAGTTCAAGAGTCACTGCAAGAGGATAACAGGCTTTGATGCAGTTAAGTTGTACAGCAGAGCTCATCAGTCTGTAATACACTTTCCACCTTTCCTGTAAGGACTTTGTTACATCTGGACATGAAATGAGCTGCTTTTCCTGAAGGGTTGACAGGGATACATTCTATATACTGAGAGGCTGTGATTCTGAGGGCTAAACCACATGTCTGTCCTGCAGTAGTGAGTCAGAGTGTAGGAAGAATGGAGTTGTTGGTGCACTACTCAAGTTTGAAAAAAGTTCCGGTTGAATCAAATTTTACTTTACTGTCATTTAAAAAAATAAAAAGAAAAAAATCAGTATGTTAAAAGATTAATTCTTTGCAGAGTAAACTGAAGCCTGTTATTTTCAGACCCTTGTGCAGCTGATGGAATGGGTGACATGCTGAAATGTCCCCAGAGGCAGTGCACTTTTGGTTTGACATCCCCGAGACACTTATTTCTTTACTTATTCATTCAGCCATCACCACATTTACCTGGGATGTCAGATTACTGTTCAGTATTGTCCTATGCTCAGAAATATTTGAACATATTCCCTGAATAAAATGCCTCAGGTAGTAGGCTGAAGTATGTAAATGGCTGTACCTTTCCCTTGATTAGGCCACTACACTTATCTAAAAAACTGGATACTATTCTGAAAACAAAGCAAGGCAAACATCCCATTTTTAAGCATGTGACCCAACCATAATCACAATAGCCCAGATCCTTGCTCTTTGGCTAAATAATGAATTGAGAGATCAAGAACAGCAGTTTGTAATGTGACTCTGTGCCATTTTTTCCTGGTCACAGAAGTCTCCTCAGAGGTCCAGATTTTGAAACCAAACTGAACAGAGATTCTTCTCTTCCCCGGGTGAATGCTCAAGCTACAGAGACCAGCTTTTCTTTTGGAGGCTTTGTGAGTCTTGTCTGAATTTCTTGGTTGCTGCTTAGGGAGAAAGGAGGGGAGGTAGGAAAGCTAGGAGTTAAGTTCCTCCCTGGGAGGAAGCAGGGGTGTTTTGTTTTTTTTATTTCTCAGTATTTAATGTCTCTACAATCAAGTCTGTTTTGCCCATGACAGTAACTGGTAAGTAATCTTCCTGTCTTTATCATGTTTGACAAGTTTTTCCATCCATTTTTCTCCCTCTGTTGTGTTGAGAATGAGGGGTGATAGAGCATCTTGGTGGGCATCTGACATCTCAGCTAAGGGCAACTCTCTACAATGGTGTAAGTGTTAGACAGCCATAACTAGTTAGACTGGAGCTGCGTCCAGTAAAGCATGCAAATCTTTAGACAGTCTTTGGAAACAGCCTCTGGCACTAAGGAATCCTGGTGGTTTGTTCCCATGAAAAGTACTTCTGGAGTATAACAAAAGAGAAAGCAGAAGCCTTACTACTGACCTCTGGCCATGTAACTGTTGAAGTCCCAGTGCCACAGCTCCTGTAGAGGTTGCTTTTTGCCAAAAGTGCTTCATTGATGCAGTTAGAAGGGATATTGTGTTCTGCATCAATTCAGTATGCATTCACCTCGACTGTTCCTTCTTGGTCACATCTGTGACACCCAGATGCCATTGCCTCCAGGCTAACCACTGGATAGAACTAGTGGGAAGAGACAAGTTCCTCTGGTCCTGACTGCATTGACTCCATAGTGACCCATCAGTGTCTTATCAAGAGATGAGAATGGTCTTGAATCAGTGGATTATCTTGCTTTCGCTAAATGGGAGGTGTTGAAAATAATTTCAACACAGGGATCATGTCCTTTCTCCCAGAGAAAAGGTACATGCGCCAAACTTTCTGTGGAACCACAGGGCAGAGGTTAGCTTTGTATTTGCCTTGTTTTTTTCCTGGTAAGGACTGGCCTCAAGTTCAAATGCCACACTAACAGGTTCTGATTTTGTTACATCTCTGCTGCAACCAGGAAGTATGAGAAGATTTTTCTTTTCTTTTTTTAATAAAAGGAGTTTAATCAGTGTTTCATGTTGCTTAGTTGTGGTAAAAGTCTAGTCACTTTTTTTATTTCAGCATCTGAGGAGCTTATCTATTAAGTCTCTGTGGGGTTAAAAATTACTCCAAATGTGTTTACAGAATAACTTCTTCAATGCAGTAGGCAAAGCTGTTTTTTGCGTGTATGCTGTGTAGATTCCAACATGGGCAGTCATATTTTCCCTGCCTCTGAATTCCCTTGTAGTTTAAACTATCAACAAGAATACAAGAACTACAAGAACATTACTAAATTTTGTATTTCAAAAGATCATTCACTGAGGGTCCCGCTGCCATAAGAGACAGTATTTGCACATTTACAACCTCATCTAAAGTTGTGGGGTTTTTTGTCTTCTAGATTTTGAACCTTTGGGATGATTTCAAGCCTTTTCTTGCCAATGGTACTGGCTAAAAGCTTTAAACTGATCTGAAAGTTTGGTTTATTTGTAGAAGGCCAGGAGTTCAGGTTTTGGTTTGGTCAAATATTAGGAAGTTTAGGATAAAAGTGACAGCTGGCAGGATGACATTAACAAATGGCCAGTTGAGAGTACAGGTGGATAAAGAAAATGTACGTGCTGATGTAATTTCTTTCTGATGGAAAAGGAGAGGCCACAGCTTGGCCCAAGGCCCATATTTATCTCTCTTAAAAGAACATTTGAATCCAAAGGGGCAGGACAATTAATTTCTGTATTCTTAATTAAGGCATTTAGAATGTCCAGTTTTCTCCTTGACAAGGGTTACGTAAGTAGCCATGCATCTGCACCACCATTAGATGTTTTTCTGGGATGCACTGTGTCTTTCAGTCTTTTGGAATTCCCCTGCTGCTATGTGGAGGTGTTGATGTTTGGTGTTGGGTTTCCTGTTAAGGCTTATCCTTGTTTATTGTGGCAGATTTAGCTTTGACAGGAAAGTACAGGATTGCTTTTGCTTGTGGAAAAGATGTGACTTTTATTTGAACTCTGTCCCCTGTGGGATGTGTAACAGCAGGATTTGTACCTTTTGCAGCTAGCTTCCAGACAGGGATTGAACAGCAGGGATGAAAAGAGCTGTAGCCCTGGAATAAAATTGCTTCTGTGTCACTTGATGCATTTATGAGTCTGTTAGAAACTTTCTTTACCATTTGGAGCTGTGTGCATCTAGGCTTGTCAACAGTTGCCAAGGATGCTGTCTCTTTTTATCACCTAAAGCAGTAGGGTGGCCAAGAAGACATTAGTGATACCGGTTCTGGAAATTTCATTGCCCATTAATATCTTCCTGGGAACATCCAACGTGTGGAGTTACCTGAAGGTAGAAGCTTCATCTTTTCTTTTGAAAGCAAGGTTCTGTTTCTCATGGTTACAAATGAACTACTGATGAAAAAGGACTCTAAAACTGGAAGGCAAACATGAAAGACCAATCCAAACTTAAGACTTTAAAGCTATTCTCATAATCTTGGAGACCTCAGTCAAAATATTAAATGGGGTTGAAATGCTGGTAGCTGTTGTAATTGCTGGACCAGAATCTATTTTTCTAGATCTGTGGTCTCTGTATTTCATTATTTATTTGATTTGTAGTAAGCAGAGGACAAAATCAAGGCGGGGGGTGGGGGGGGAGCAGAATTATCTCTTTGCAAAATAAAACAACAACAGCAACACATAAGTTGTTATGCCATGATTTCTCCAGTACCCTCATGGTTAATAACACAAGTTTTATCTTGTAATGTGTCCAACTAGATTCCTTTTCATTTAGCAGTTTTTATTTTCTTAAATTATTCCTTCACAGGAGTTTTCAGAGGGTTTCTGAATTGCATGGCATTTGTTAGAGGGAAAAAAATAGAAAAACCTGTGCTGCTATCGTCTTTGTTTAAATTCAGATACATATCTAAAGTGCTGCTATTTTCAGACCTTAGGAATCTTCTTAACTTCGCCTAGACACAAATCTTGCTGTGAATTGTATTTAAGTTCAAACTTGCTTTTGTCAAAAGCATATCTGTGAACTGTGATTTAGGCTATAGTTTTAAAGTAAATATGAAGCAATTTTTTTTTTCAGAGTTAGGAACTTACTGAAAAAGAATATCAAATGTATCCGTGGATAGCTGTCTCTCTTTTGGTATGCTGCCTACAGCTAAAATGAAACTAGTTACAAAGGGCTCCACCCCTGGAACAACTTTAGGCACAGTTTAGAGATCATATGCGTGCTCACACACAGACTACAGAAGCTAGAAACAATTCCAAAGCAGTGTGCCTGCGTGCATGCTTACGACTCTGGCCTTCCAAAGCAAAAGTGCAAATTCTTGTGAAGAAACTGAGAGGCTGAACGGGTTAAATGAAATACAACTCTCCTTTTCCTGTGCAGTAAGGATTAGTAACCGAACAGAAGCTGGAGAGAAGAGTACTGAAGTGCCACTGTTTGAACAAGAACTATAGGAAAGTGGGGTTTGGAGCTTGGTTGCAGAGTGGTGCATGTATCTCCAATTTTTATGCTTACCTTTCACAGGCACATGCAGAAGGTAAGAGTTGACTCTGTTCTGGGCTCTTTCCTGATCCCTCTACCTGGATATCTGTTCTCTATTAGTCTTTTCAGTGCTATTTGTACTCTTTAAACTATTTTTTATTTCCCACCATTTTTTTCCCTTTCAGTTAAGAGAGTACAGGGAAGAGGAGAAACCAGAGTCCTTATGACTGCAAAAGTTTATTTCCCAGAAGGGAAGGAAGAAGATACTCTATGTATTTGGTGAACATGAATCCCTTTCACACACAGTTAACCACACTGAGATTTAATATAATCAGACCTGCTGTTCCTGGTGTTGTGGCTGGGTGGAGCAGGGAGGTGGAAGGGGAAGGTACTCATTTGATTGGATGCTGGACAAGCCCACTGGGGTCAGACGTATACATGCTCTGTTAAAAAGGATGCAGAACGCAAGACAAATGTAGCAGGGGTATTGACTGGAGAAATGTCGTTTTTGCACGTAGGAATAAAAGCCTGCCTAAGACTCTAAGCCTGCCTAAGGTTCTAAGACTCTTGTACCCCCTCACAATTGCCCCTGGAGTCTCAGCTGCTTCTGTTCATGTGCCAGCAGGTGCTGAGGGGAGGGAGTGTCTCCGGATCAGTCTGGTGTTGCTTTCAGCCATGTGAGACAGGATCTGTGTGGGAGGCCCAGCCAAACAATGCTGTCAGAGCCAACAGACCTGTTTGTGAAAGGGAGATTTTCAGGACTAGATCTTCCATCCCTGAGGAAGTCTGATGTGTGAAGCCTGTCCTGTCATGGAGGTGGTAATGGGCTGGTAGCAATGTGGAAGGGCAGTAGATTTACCTGGTGTGCTGATGTTCCTTGTGGGTGGTCAGAGGAGCAGTTAATTTAAAACTGAGCTTCAAAGCTTTGATGAAGGTAATGCTGGCTTTGAATGAAGTCCCTAGGACTAGAGTAACTCCTGTTAGTACAGGAGCTTAGTGAGATGATATGTTTCTTTAGATTGGTCTGTAGAGATCTTAAAAAGGGTTTATAAACACCTTTGCTTATTACTTTCGAAAGTGTCTTCACAACACTTGTTTGGTTATCCCTTCCGCATCATACTTATGAGGCCCTTCAAAAGCTTTTCTGTAAACTGGCTTGCAGCTTATATATTCTTACCCTGGCTTCTTAGAGGTATACCACACTCTTTAATCCCAGTCTCTATAGATAGAGCAGCCATGAAAAGCCATTCTTTTTGAGGTGCAGATCCAGCTGTTTACAAGCTTCATAAAAGAGAATGCTGGTAGATCTCACCTCTAGTTGGTTCAGGGATTAATTGCCTCTCAGATTAGGCACCAAGATTCGCTTGGAGTCTATGGGAATGGCTGTGTCCTGACTTGCTAAAAGGGTTTAAGAAACAGGAAAGGAGTTACTTTGCTGCAACTGGTTTTCTTGGTAGTACTTGAGTTTGAGTTAAAGGAACAAATTTTATTCTATTTGTTCTGTTAAAATAGGAAACTTGGGGGGAAAAACCTTCTGATCTTGATTGTGGGCCCCTTCTTCTGAATTTAATATAAAGAAGACAAAATACTGTTCTGTGCCTGAGAACAGGTAGGGCTTAGGCATCAGAAGGCTTTCTCTTTGTTGAGGAAGGACTTTAACTGTTAATAAAGTGTTAAGCATTTTATTAATTCATGTATGTACCTAATGACTCATAATACACAGAAAAATTAGCTCTTTTATAAAAGGATGGGAGCTGCTGCTTTGTATGAGAACAGCACCTAGAATACACAGGATACAGTTATAGTAGTCTTCACAATTAGTGTTATAGGCTCATCATTAGCTGAATGAAAGGGGAAGTGTTTTCCCAGTGACATATTGGTGCTCAGTGAACTTCAGAGGAAATAGACTGCTTTGCTCTTAGGTCTGTGGGAAGGATTATATATACAAAAGTGATGTAAATCTCTCAGTGCACCTAGCACAGCTACTGAGCCTAGACAGTGAGAGATGATTGCTCAGATTCAGTACAGTCATTTGCAGTTATGCCCAAGTATGATGGACTTGTCAAAAGAACTTACTTCTCTCAAAATTATACTCTGCTGGATACAGCTCCTGTCTTATGTTTTAGCACTCTTGGATCTGAACCATGATTTGTTGTGGTCCAGTCCTGTCTTGGACAATGAATAATAATGGTTGCTAGATATTTGAGAAGAGAATTTTCTATTAAAGTATTTGAGTCGATGTCTACTCATATTCATAGTCTATGATCAAATCACTTGTTTATGCTTCCTCACACAGGAAAGCTCACCTTCTTGACATGCAGACATGATGTATAGAAAACAAGTGCCATCCACAGATTGTTTATTTCTCTGCCTAGCCCTTAAAGCAGTAATTGGATTCTGGTTTGGACATCTGTGGGAGAAACCAGCTTCAGAGCAAAGAACCAATTTATTTTTAGATCAGACTGTTGTCATTGTGCTGTGATCACACCATTGAACATGTGCTTCCTTTGAGAGCTCTCCAGGCAGTGCAGTGTGATCACACCCTCCTGGGATCATTTTTTATCAAGTTAATTTTTAGTGACAGATGAAAGATGCTAGAGCCAGTATTCTTAGAGACCGCAGCCCTAATTCCACTAGCACACATTCTGCCTCCTAAGTTTGTTAGTCTAAAGTTCTGGTTTAGGTTGTGGGGGTTTTTTTCATTTCTGTTTCTTTTAGTTCACCTCATGTTAGTTGTCTCTCCCTTGCACAGTAAGGTAATCAAGCCCACAGACTTCTCTGGGGAAATTCCTGCTTCGTGCCACTGAAGCTATGTCTGCATCACAGTAACAGTAAGGGTGATTCCTTAGGGAAGAGATGTACCTGTACAAGTGTGGTGTGTTTGACATGTTTACATACACACACACACACACATATATATATATAAAACTGGGTTAACTTTAAAAAGTAACTTAGCTTCCAGAAATGTAGAGGCAGCAGCAATCAAAACCCACATAAGGTTCAGGGTAAATACTCTCATGTTTTCCTATCTATTATTAGTCCCCAAGCAAATTTATTTGAATTATTATACAGGTGTTCCCTATGTGTATATATATATGTGTGTGTGTGTGTATATAAATATATATATATATAGCAAGCATACTGTCGAATGTAGTGGTAATATCCTCTCAGTGAACAGAGATGTAGATCTTGCAAAGAGAGGCAGAAAAAATTTGCATTGTTTTAAAATCTCATCTTGAGGTAACGCTTGTTTGTTTGTTTTTTTTAACCGATTGCATAGCACAGAAGTAGCCATATTTATATTAGGATAGAATGAAGTAAAATAAAATTTGAAACCATTTTCTACCATTAAAATCCTTTATTTTCCTAAAGAGTACTTCAAAATTTGAATTGTAAGGGATCAGTCTCAGCTGGCTAACATGCTTACCCAGGTGTTAGAGAGTGAAGTCCCTTCCACTGTAAGCGAAGAGCAGATTTGAGGCCTGCCTGATGAAACTAAAGAGGCACAAGTCTATGGGGCCTGAGCAGATGCATCCCAGGCTGATATGGTTGCCAGGCCACTCTCCATGATACTTGAAAAGTCATGGCAGTCAGGCAAACTTCCCAGTGATTTGAAAAAGGGAAACATTGCTCCTATTTTTAAAAATAGGACACAGGAAGACCCAGAGAAGTAAAGACTTGTGAGCCTCCCCTCTGTGCCTGGGAAGATCATGGAAGCAATGTTAAGATGCATACAAGAAAAGGAGGCGATCCAAGACTGGCCAGCATGGCTTCACTAAGGCAAACCATATCTGACCGGTCTGGTGCTCTTCTCTGATGGAGTGACAAGGGAAGACCAACCCAAATCATCTACATAGAATTCTGTAAGGCTTTTGACACAGTCTCACACAACATCCTTATCTCCAAATTGGAGAGAGGGGGATTTGAAGGGTGGACTATTCTGTGAATAAAGAATTGGGTGGTGGATGGAGCCATAGAGTTGTAGTCAATGGCTCTGTGTCCAGGTGGAAGCTGGGGACAAGTAGTGTCCTCAAGGCTCTGTCTTGAGGTGCTCTTTTGTATCTTTATCAATGGCATAGACAGCGAGATCGAGTGCACCCTCAGCAAGTTTACAGGTGACACAAAGCTGAGCAGTGCAGTTGACACAACAGAAGGCTGGGATATCATCCAGAGGGGCCTGGACAGGCTTGAGAAGTGGGCCCATGGGAACGTCATCAAGTTCACCAGGTCCAAGTGTAAGGTCCTGCACCTGGGTGGGGGCAGCCCCAGACCTGAGTACAGACTGCGAGGTGGGCGCATTGGGAGCAGCCCTGCAGAGAAGGACTGGGGGGTTCCTGTGGTTAAAAAGCTGGACATGAACCAGCAATGTGTGCATGCAGCCCAGAAAACCAACTGCATCGTGGGTTGCATCAAAAGCAGTGTGGCCAGCAGGTTGAGGGATGGGTGTCTCTCCCTCTACTCTGCCCTTGTGAGACCCCACCTAGAGTGCTGCATATAGGTCTGACATTCTCAGCGTAAGAAATATATGTGGACATGCTGGAATGAGAGGGCTGGAGCACATCTCCTATGAAGACAGGATGAGAGAGCTGGGGTTGTTCAGTCTGAGAAGAGAAGGCTATGAGGAGACCTCACTGCTGCCTGCTGATATTTAAAGGGGACTTAGAAAAAAAAATGGAGAGTGACTTTTTGTATGGGTGGGTAGTGATAAGACGAGGGACAATGGTTGTAGACTGAAAGAGGCGAGATTTAGATTAGATATTAGGAGGAGATTCTTTACTCAGAAAGTAGCAAGGCACTGGAATAGGTTGCCCAGAGAAGTTGTGGATGCCCCGTTCCTGAAAGTGTTTAAGGCCAAGTTGGATGGGGCTTTGAACAACCTGGTCTGGTGGAAGCTGTCCCTTCCCATGGCAGGAGGGTTAAACTAGATGATCTTTAAGGTCCCTTCCAACCCAGTCCATTCTGTGATTTATAAACAGCAGCAGTGCTCAGTGTCAGGTGATATTTCTGGTCAGGCTAAATATCTCATAAAAATGAAGCTTAACCTGTGACAAGACAGTATTAGATGTAAAAGATTGTTAGCCATTCCTCTTCAATTATGCTAGTGTTTGGGAGACTATATCTCCCTATATTTGTCATGTATTTTCCATAGGCAGTCTGTGGCTTCTTGTTGCAATGTCTAAATCAGTCTGTGTGTGTTTGTCATTATCCCTACATGCTCCCAGATTTAATTAACAGCTAAGCACAGTGAGACTACCAAAATAGAAGGCAGAAGCCTATCTTTACTCCTTATAATAAATCTCTTGCTGCAAACCTAATAGTGGGAGGCTAGTTGCATAAAACTGACTCTCAGCTGATATTAATAGTTAGACAGAAAACTGCCCTCATGACAAACTATATTAGCTCCTGTAAAGGGCTGGCATAGTGAACACATTTACTTGGAAGATGCTGCTTCACTGACTTAAGCCCTATTAGATACTTCATTGTAGATTTTGGAGAGTGGGGAAAAAAGTAGGTCTGCTTCTTCCACTGATAGGGTATGGTGTGAGGCCTTACTAGAACCTCTGTGTGTTGATCTTGCTCTTGAGCCTGATCGTTTTTCAACTACTGTTCTGCATGATTTCAGTATTCAGATTAAAACTGTATGTCAGAGGCTGCTGTAACTTCCCCAGGTAATGCTGACCTTGACATTGCTGTAGAAGTCCTCTGTAAAAACACTGTCAGTCTGTGTCAGCCACATGAAGCAATGACCCAGTGCAGATTCATGTGCCTGTTGGGAATCAGGCTGAAGGCTGAGTTGAAAGACTATTGATAGAGCAGGCTAGAAGATTCTTCTATGTTACCACTACTCAGTTCTCCAGCTGCTGTGCTTGTTAGTAAGTTTTTGTAACTTTTTTTTTTCATTTAACAAGGTGAATTTTAAAGTTATTCTAGCTGAAAGTTTATCTTTCATAACATGCATAACATAGCTGAAAGTATATCTCAGTGGGATTGCTTTCTTGATGAGGATTCTTCAACTCCGAGCATGTATTTAGATTGAATTACTAAATCTGGGTACCAGTGGTAAAGATATGGCCGTAAAACCTTTACCTGGACAACTTGTGTTTTATTTCTTTGTTTTTCTCTCCATTTCCACTAAGCCCTTTCAACCAGCCTTGTATTTAAACTCATTTATAAACATTTATCCCTTGCTTTGTATACGAGCAGCTCTTTATGACTGTGGCTCATCGCATGGTCAAGGCAAAGGAAATTCAGCATCCTCCTGCTTTAACAGGCACATGCACATTAATTGACTTATCTGCCCTAACCCAAAAGACATCAGGCCCAGGATTTTCTTTGGGAATTTTTTTTTTTAAAAGGATGGCTTACTGTAGCTGGGGAAGAAAATACATGTGTTAAGAAGTATCTTGAATGTGATATCCTCTGCCTAAAGTGATGATTGGTTTCCTGGTTCCCCTGGGCTGTGTGATGTGGTCCTTGTGCTCTCCCAACTCAGCTCACAACCTAAGTAAATGGAATTTTTTCCCTATCTTTGATCCCTGCTCTGTGGAACCCCTTTCTCTCCGCACCTTCATCTCACCTTCTTGCAGTATGTGTGTATTTTCCCTTTTTTAATTCTTCCAGCAAAAACTTAAAAGGTGCTTCTCAGTTGTCAAGGCAAACAAAAGCAAGATGGAACCAAGATATCCTAGATGATTTTTAGAGCAAAGCAAAAATCATATTGTCTTTTAAAAATGTAGTGAGTCTGAAAGCTCAAATACTTTGCTCTGAGTCAATGACTAAAAAAATTTGTCAGTAAATAACTGGGCAACATATCATCATCCTTTCTGACTTCTCACCACTGCCAACCAAACTTCTAAACATAAAACATTAGAGTGAGATCTCATGTGTTAAAGGGGCGTGGAGGAAAGGTGAGGGAATTCTGAAAACGTGTGAGTAGTGGGATCACTGGGGCAACTTCTGCTTTAGTGGTGGATGTGCTAAACTTTACAATAAGCAATTTCTGTTGATATTGCAACAGGCAAAGATTTATTGCCGGGGTGGCCAATCTGTACCTCACAAGCCATGCGAATACAGCTTCCGTGTCAGGGCTACCTCAGATGGGAATAATAGATCCATGTTGGGTAATTCAAGTCCCCATCTGGGAGATAAAATAAGGACCTGCCAAAGTCAGTAATGCTGGATGGTTTTGCCACTTACCTGCATGTCCAGGTAAGTCTTGTCTAGGGAACCCTGAAGGGGTCTTTTTACCTTCTGCCTATGAGCCACTCCTAAAGCAGTCCCTGGCCCACATATGTGATATGTATCTTTGGCCAAAGATGATTTAGAAATGTGGCTCACAAGCCAAAGAAGACTGTTCTGTCTTACATGCTAAACAGAGAAGAACCATGTAACACCAACTGTCCAATTATTTTCAAAAACAATAGAGAAAAACTGATAAATCTGTGAGCAGTGGAACTTAGGAAACCTGTTTCATTCTGACTTTGTAATCTGATTCTGTAGTGCCCAAACAGCTTAGGTTCTTGTTTATGCAAGGTTGAATTATTCATAACATTTCTTTCGAGTCTGGATTTCCTTCCTATTGAAAAGAAAAAGTTGTCAACTAAATAGATTAAAAGTCCAACACTTCTCTTCATCCTGGCCCAGTATCTTTTCCCTCAAAGTGTAATTTTATTGCTTTTGAGACCCTGAAAATAGCTAGCTGATTCAATGTAGTTTTTACACATATATACAGGCAATATAGATCTTGTTTCCCCAGGAACATGGGTGTTAAGAGGTTATTTGGAAAAGTGGCCAAGTTTAAGTAAGCAATCTTATTTGTGTATTGGAAGGCAGGATTTACACACATAAAGTAAATATAAGAGTCATTAAAACTGTCCTTGATTCTGAAACATACTCCTGGTCTTAATGAAGATTTGATTGATCTTGCTAAGCCTGCCTGGGTCTGGATAAGAGTTTCTAACTAAATAAAATAGTTTTACAGCAGGTCACTGCTGGCTCCACTGTAGAGAAATCTACAAGTTGCTCATCTGTCTTTTCTAGAACTTCTATTTGTTAAGGCAAAAGATTCTTTTCTAAGTGGGTTCAGCATTAAGCCCTGAAATAAGGGTACTTAACCCAGTTTCCAGTTGTAGTGGAGTTCTTGTGTTCTGTCCAGAGTTATAAAATTGCAGCCATCTCCTCCATAGCCCTCTCACCCACCTGTTTTGGATTAGAAGTAATGTTCCTGAGCTGCTAAAATTAGATTCAAGTTTGAACTTCCCCAGTGTTTGGAGGAGCTCAGGTCAGCATCCTTTACAGAAAACAGTCCAGAGCTGAACTGCAAAGCGGATTCTTTTAGACCAAGCTTACAGATGGCTGGGACTAGTCACCACTTCAACCTTTTTATTCATCTAACCTGAGCCGTTAATGCCAGATTGTGGTTGGATAGACAATTTGAATCTTTTCTGGTGTATGGGGCAGAGGTTTCAGCTGTGTACACATCCAGTTCTGGCTGAAGATTCTGGTGGTTCCTTACTTGTTGTGGGCTGATTCTTGTCTTGTAAACCCTTGTAAATCTCTCTCTGAGACAACTTCATATTTTAGTACTGTGGCAGGAATCCCTCCATGTGAGCTTTCCAGCAGCTGTTCCATGTCTTACGCATAAAGTCACCATTTCCCCTCAGGCCCTGCTGCTGTTTCTGGGTGGAGGAGGGGTGGAGATGCTGCTCTAGCACACAGTGAGAAAAGGGAGCTGGGGAGGGTTGAAGAAAATTGGAGAAGGGCAGGAGGCACAGGGAACAGCAGCTGCTGTTGTTACAAGTGAAAGCACTGCAAGACACTGTCCTTTTCATTCCTTCCCCCGCATACTCAGCCTTCAGTGAGAAGAATGGCAAACAATCAGAATAAACATACGCTGCTGTACCCCAGGTCTTACAAGGAGTTAGAGCCATTAAATCCAGAAACAGAACTTGAGGGGTTTTTTAAGCTTTCGGACAGATTCCCCAGTTCCATCTATTGTGGTTGAAATTAAGGTGAAAGGGATAAATGCTGAATTCTATATCTGAGGAAGCTTTTAAAATAACGAGTTTATCAAAGCTCAGATAATCAAATTCAAAATTTGTTTTGCAATGAGGGATGTAATAGGATACAGGCAGCCCTGTTCTTCCTTCTGGCAGTCCTTCCTGAAATCTGTTGACTAGTTTATTAGGGCTGGATGATCCAAACTTTTAGTGCCAAATTTGAGACATATGATAGCAATTTCCATACAAGTGCAATGACAAAAAAATACAAGCAAGCACCAGAGCTGTAACCTCTTGCTGCTTTGATGCCTGGGGTTGCCCCATACATTGGGTTCTGACTCTTAGTTGTCTCCTCAGACAATCATTTTATCTTATCTGGCTAAAAACATCCAAGATACTAATTGCTTGGAGAATGGGAACACTGCTAGCCCTGGTGAGCCACTCCTCTATCCTCTGCTCCAGGAGCCTCACATGGTTTGGTCCCAGCTCCCTGTCTGCTTCTTGACTCAGATGTTAGAAAGGGCTGAGTGGGCGGTCCGTTAGCAGCAGAACAAGCATTTGATTTTCAAGGCCATCTCCAAAAACCTGAGTGGCGCCTGGAATGGAATATGTGAGAGAGGAATGATGGGGAAGAGATTTTTTTTTTCCTCTGAGTAGTAGGATTAGGAGGTGATCTCAGATACTTACCTCTGATACCAAGACCATTCAAGGAAGAGGCTGCTTTCACCTTTGCTGGTGGTGTGATCTACTTCAGGAGAGCTTTGCTGTTTGTGTGCATGGAAATTCTATTAAAAGGGTTTCCTCTTGCCTGTCCTTCCACTGGGAAAAGATTTGCAATTGGATAGGGTTTTGACACAGGTCTAGCCTATGTTTTGGTTGTACACAAGTACACAGAGTATACTTGACCTCTTGTGGAGGTATCTCTGGGTTGTTTCTTCCTTCACCTGAATGAGAAAAGTAGTAGTAGCACATGTGGGCAACAGAGTGTACATAGTCTTCTCTCAGTTTCTTAAGAATGATTAATCCAAAATTAATGAAAGTCTATTCATATGAAAAGCTCCTATAGCTCCATTTTCTTATGAATCTTATGTTTGGCATTCAGTATTTAGGGGGAGACATTTGCCAGTGCTTGTTTTCCCAGTTCCATTTTCCCTGTTCATTGCTATTTTGCACTCAGAATTTGGTGCAACTGGATTTTTCAGAAGTTAGTTGCTTTTACATATGAAAGTGAAAAACATTTAGGAACATGCTTTTTTATCTCCAGAACAGGTAATGTTGGAAATGCCAAAATGCATTATATATATGGACTTGGAGAATTGTAATCTGCTGTGATTCAGTGAGACCTAGGACTGGGAGAAAAACAGTTGCCCATGATAAAATAACCTGAAATGTGCAAATACTAGATCAAGTACGTTTCATTTTGGGTATTTCTTGGTTCTGATCTGATATTCTTATGCAACAGTGATTTTATATAAATGTTATCACTGTTCATAGTGATGCATGTTCTGTATTTTAGCTGGATTTAATAGGCTAGGCTAAAGGAGCTATATGTGAAGTTTTAATATTAAAACAGATGTTGTTACAAGGACTGATGAGATAAGCATTTCTTCCTTGATTCTTTCATGCATAGTGAAAGGAAAATTTATCCTTCTGTCCTTTTACCTTTCCCAAGTTAGAAAGAAGCTCAAATTAGATAAAACTATGGTAGGAATATCAAGTCTGTCTCCTTTTTTCTGGGATTAATCAGCTTGTCATGAGGTCATGAGAAAACGATCATGAGAAAGTCAGTCTCTAGTGGCTGAAGTGTCCGTGGTCACCGCTGTGAACGCTGGTGAGTGGTGGTTGTTGTGGGCTGCAACTAAAAGAGGAAGAAATAAATAGGAACAGGCAATGTACCAATGAGGTATTGTGGTCACAAATGTGCATAATGCCCCAAATTTAGGAACTGTTGTATGCTGCCATACCAATCTGTGTGACCTGATCTCCTTTCTAGCTCTGCAGAAGGGATATAACTACTCATTGTTGAATGTAGCTATAGCTGTCCATGATGAACTGTAGGATTTTAAACAAGCAAGACCGCACAAACACAGACATGAAGCTTCACCAATCTGCACAGGATGACTACAAGGTACAGAAATGTTAACTGTGGAATTTCTTACCTTGGGTTTGTTGAAGTAATTCCAATCTTCAAGTATTTTATCATGCATAAATGTAAAGGGGTGGGAGGGCAGACATGCAATAGCATGCACCTTCCACTGAGCCTGGGGATGGTGTTCTCATAATATCAGAGGAAAGTTCAGGGAAATATTTACACTCAGTAATTACATTCTGACTTTCTGTACAGGGTAATTGCAGTCTATACATCTGCCTTCATCTATCCAGGGAGTGTAGTGATAAAACTGTTTTTCTTCTCTCACCTTCATTTTAGTTCCACCTCCGTTTTTAGTGTGTGATATTGTAGCTGTTCCACCAAACAAGCAGCAAAGAAGCAAGCAGTTCTAATCAGTAATCTTTCTGTTACCACAGGCAGAGATGAAGAACTTGTTCCTTCTGCTCATGCTAACAGTGATGCCACCTTCTGTATTTTCAGTAAGTAAATGCTCTTCTATACTCTGTTACAAGATATGAAAGATACTTCTCTTAAGAACTGTCAATATTTGTAACTTAAGTGTTTTGTAGAAAATATTTCTGAAAGAGCTAATGGGTTCAAGTCCTGTTGTGGTACATCTTATAAAAAATCTATCGTGGCAATTAAATAATGGAATTCTGGTAATGCCTTTGGCTCTAGGGATGTTATCTGCAAAGCAGTAATTGCTGTCTTCTGCTTCAAAGCTAGAAAGAGTTGTCACTTGAAGTAAACAGAATGAATTTTTGGTTAGCTCGTTTACTGTTTTCTTTGATCTTAGAATTCTCAGCCATGTGATTTAGCTTTACTGGGAGAGGTAATCTTTATGTTAAGCCAATTTGATATTATCAGAAAAAGAATGCGGCTATTAAGAACCAGGATCTCTCTTCCTTTCTGAGAGAGAAGTAGGATCTTTCTGAGAACAGTTTCTCTGAGTCCAACTTTATTAGTGAGTTGGTCATCAAAGGTAAAAGATGGCCTGCTGAGTAGAGTGAAAGTGTTAGCAAAAAAAGATGTTATATGTTTGTTAGGTGTAAAGGAACAGAGATGGGAGGAAAAAAAAAAGAGGCAATTATCACCTGGAATAAGTGTTTTGCTTTCTAGGCCACCTTTGAAGATTAGGGATGAGAGACCAGAAATCATGCAGAGTTTGTTAGTCGTCATATTTTCTGTCTTACAAATGGAAATATGCTTAAATGAGCTCTTGCTATCTAAGATCTAATAGAAGACCATACTGTATGTTTGAAGAACCAGAATGGAATACATTATATTCAGTTCATTTCTTCACTTGCCTGTCTCCAGCCTGGTGATTTTTTGGAAGGGATGTGATTGAAACATGCTGCAGCTGTGAAGGCTTACATTTCTCTGTAGCATTAGACTCTATCCCTTGCATGCCATCAGTAGCTCTCTTGAAGCCTTGCTGAATGAAGGGAGAAGCTTTTCCTTAGTCATCACTAAACTTCAGTTTCCTTGACATGCTGGATCTGTCCAAGTCATGAGGAAACAGGAAGATCCAGCAGCCTTGAGGCACTCTGCTGTGGTAATTCTCCATTTTGTTTCTAATAGGGAAAAGAGAAATGGTGTTTGTTTGATATGGGCCATTCCTTACCAGATGCTAATGCAAGCAGGCTGAACCATAGCAAGAGATGGTCAGCTTGGGAGGGGTGGAGCTGGCAGGACTGATTGTAGCAATGGCAACTCAATTCTGTGCTATATCAGGCTAAGCACCCAGAGAGTAGTGGAGCTGTCTGAACTTCCACAGGTGGGACAGCTCTGAAAAAGCAGTGCCTGCACTTGTCTAACTGCTGCAGGAGAGGAGTGGTAGCCCTGCTGCTATAAATGCAAATGGTTAGAGAAAGGAAAGGAAGAAGAGTGTGAGTTCGAAAACTGAGGTAAGAAATACTGCATGGTGGGGATGTAAGCTGGAGAATTGCTTGGTCTTCTAGATCCCTCTCCACTCCTTTAGGACTTTACCTGAGATGGCAGGTTTTTTGAAAAATAACTTTAATCTATGTTGCATAGCATTGAACAGCTGCCTTCCCTGTGCTGTTCTTTTGTAATTCCCAATGGCAGAGGTATAAGAGATTGTCAATGACATGGTGCATTTCTTCACACTGAAGGAGAAACACTTCATTTAATTTACAGTAGCACATATCTAAGAAATTGAGGCTCTGCCTCTTTATTAGATATTAGATCCAGAGCAGCTTTGCAGCTAAGACAGCAGCAATTGTTTTGATTTTGGTACCAAATGAGCTGCCAGTAGAGCAGCACATTGGTAGAAAGGTGGATCACCTCCAGCTATGCAGTGAATCATGTATACCCCAGGAAGAACAGGGTGGTGGTGGTAGAGTAAAATCAACATGCATGGGTTTTATTCCAGAATTAATTGCTTGCCTCTTAGATCCCTTCTGTCTACCAATGTACACAGTGATTGCTTCTTGGACACCTTTTCCTTGACCCAGGTGCAGGAGAGAATGAACTTGCATGCAGAGAGATTCACAGTGCAAATGGGAGTACACCTATAAATGTGTGAACTGCAGGCTTACACAAGAGTAGGGAAGTGAGTCTACAGATCTGCATGTGATTAAAGGGTATAGATTGATGCCTAGTGGTTTTCATCTGGTTTTGGAGGGGAGTAGCTGAACTTGGTTTTACTGTATTGTTAGGCTGGGGAAAGCAGCAAGCAGAATAAGGACAGAAATGACATCTTCTCTCTGCTTGCAGCAAGCATGGCTGGTTTGTCTGCCAGGCATGGCAGGCAGTGTTAAGCAGAAAGAGAGGGACTCTTGCATGTCAAAGCCACTGGCTGCTGGAAATTTCCTGCCCAGTGCTCCATCCTTGGTGGGACCAACTGTACTTTTCAATCCATCTTTCATGCTAGAATATGGAGAGAGTCTTGCCATACAGTACCCATGGTGTGTGTTCCTTTTCATCAGGCTTTGAAGGATCTGGAAAGAGAGGTCATCCTTTACTGGTAGCTCCTTTACTGTTTGCGTTGAAGTAGCACCAGAAACTACAGCTGGGTGAGCAGGAGGAGTGTGTGTATTGTATGCTTGGAGGTGCAAATTTTTGCATCTGGAAGTCCTTCTTTCCTGATTGGAAATGTCGTATCTGCCCATACCACGGGACAAATTCAAGGGAAAGCTGCTTATCTGAGAAAGAGTTTTGTTTCATCTTTTATGATCTTTAGGCATTAGCTGATCATTAGATCATGTTTAATACTTACATTTGCTCCTAGATTGTACTGCAGGTGTGCTTGGAGTGAAGGCTGGCCTGAGACTTGGCTGACAGTCATGTTTAGATACATTTCATCTGAACACTATTGTTTTCTATGAATCTATAGTTCTAGGTTAAAATGCTGGGTTTAATTTATTCTAAAGAAATTAACATTGTTATTGTTTAAACAGTGTTAATGTATTGAATGAACTTCTAAATGCCTTAACCAGGTTTGACAGAAAGGGCAGAAGGTGCACAAGGACTTCGAAGTTCAGGTCATACAGAAACAGTAAAAATTACTGTGAGGAGTGAGAAAGAGAAGGAGATTTTACTAGAATTCTTATGGAGAGAAAGGTAGAAAACATGCACAAGAATAATTGTACTGGGTAGGACCAGTTCATTTTGTCTATATCCTGTCTCCAGCTATGTCACAAACGCATAGCTAGCAAAAGTTATTAAAAAATTGGCAAGTACAATTTCTCCCAATCACTTCCAGTGTATGGACCCTCTGAGCTAGAGATGTCTCTATTTCTCTTCCCTGAATTTAGTCAACGTCTCTTAGAAGCCATGTGGACTTCTAGCAACACCAAGGTCCTGCTCTTGAGGGCTAAAGATCAATTCATATGTAATAATTTTATTTGTTAGGGTAGGACTTGTGTTTTCTCATGTGCATCACTTAAGTTGCCTACATGAAATCTCCACTGTCATTTTAGTGACAAGTCACTTATACTATAAAGTCTTTCCATAATTCTTTGCAGTATGTCTTTGGTTCTCTGTTGTCCTTTATTACCCTTATCACCTGTCTTCATTACTTCTATGTTTTTGGCATAATTGATAATAAACATATAACTAATAAAAACCTAAGTAATAAATGTGTTGAGCAGTTCAGGTTCATTATGGAATTCTGCTGCTAACGTCAATTCTTGCAGTAGATGGAGATTTCACTCCTGCCTTTGTCTGTGGGCGACCTGCTCATCATCCACTGAAGGACTGTCCTCTGACTGCTTAACTTCCTTCAGAGCTTAGGTGAAGGATTTTTTTTGAAATATGAGTGTATCTGACAGGTTACCCTTGCTGACATGTTTGTGAATCTCTCAAAAACTGCAATAATCTTAGAAGGATTTGCCTTTAAAAAAGCCTTATTGATGTTTTTCCCAAAACATCCTGTATTTATGCAGGTGCCTGCTAATTCTGTTCTTTGTTATGATTTCTGTTAATTTATCGGTTGACATCAGTTTTATACTATGTGAGTGTAGAGTTCCCCTGGGATCCTTTTGCAAACTGGTGCAAGATTTTCCACTTTCCAATAATCAGATGCTGAAGTGGTTTTAGCTGAGACAGTTGTCTGCTAGTATGCAACAGTTTATCCATTTCAACCTTGGGTTCCTGTTGGGCCCCTTGGATAAACAACTTATGGTGACTTCATACTGTGTGTATTGTCCACTTTTCCAAATAAGTTTGGGGCCATAAAGTTTCCTCACAATCATCCTCTTTGTAGAGTTTTCTGAATGTCCTCCATTTCTTCCACAAGGATTCCAAGAATTAGTTTGACTTCTCTGCAATGGCATTATCATTTTAGAGAGTTCTTTAAATACTCTAGTCATCTCTAGGCCACCCAGAGTTTCTGGGAGTCTTTCCATTTCTGAAAAATAACTAGTATCTGCTCTGCCCACTAACCAGCAAGCCAGCATAGTCCCATGGGGCAGCATGTACCTAGTTGTGCAGTGGGCGAGGCATGCTCCATATCCTGCCCAACTGACAGGAAATCAGTGGATGTGGAAGAAGTCAAGTGTATGGTGGGACAGACCAGAGAGGTAGCAGAGTGAAGGTTGTTGGGGAGGTGAACAAAGGGAACGTGGGAAAGACCTGGGAATCATGAGGGAGTGGGTACAATCATGTGGGGAGAATCTCAAGTGTTTTGAGAAAATGAACGTGCCAGAGAACTGCTGGATTTTAGTGGATTTGACAGGATATGCTAACAAGCCATGGCCAGTGTAGTAGAGAGGAATGAAAGGAGACACACAAGTGTAAACCACAAGCCATTAAAGCTAACGAAGCCTGGGTTTTCTCCCTCTTCTTTGTAAAGCAGCTTGTCTTAATGAGATACTCTCTTCTTCTGTACCATTTTATATTTCGCTTCCTGCTGTCACCATCTTGTTCACTTTCATTCCTGTTTTTCTAGTTTTTCTCAAATACAATTCTTTCATTACTTATTCATTATTCATAATAATGGTACTTGGCATTATTCACCTTCAAAGCTCTTTGCAAGCCTGCCGTGTTTGAGCCAAGATCAATGGTTAAGACAGAATTATAAAAAATGCCTTGCTGATGTGGTTTGGATTAATTAGCTTATTTTTGGTTGCATTTTTGGCTGATATCCTAGCCTGTTGCAGATGGATTTTCTTGAAAATGCATCTATTGGAGCAGTAGCATGTATCTCAATTATAAATGTGTAAGATATACTTTATGTTTTCAGCTCCTTTTCAGTTATGTTTGAGTGTGGAATGCCACATGTCATGCAGAGCTTAACTGTATGAAAATATTATTGATGGTCATCACTGCAGTTTTGAGTAGGTCTTCTGTATATAGAAAGGAGAAGGAAATGGTTCACCTCCTGAAGAGCATATGGTCTAAGGATTGTGGGTTGTTTTTGTTAGGGTCCTGAGGGCACTACTAGGCTTTATTGGCCCTGACTGGAATCCCACACCCTGCCCACTGCCCAGGACCCCACTGTAGGTGACAGGGGCTGTTAGTTCCTGCCCCAGTGATGCTGCAGAGATGATGCATTCTGCATCATCCTGATGCTACATCTGCACAACCCTTCCTGGCCCAGCCATGGACCCTGATCAGCTAGGCTCACCTGCAGTCCCATGTCCAGCCTGTCTTTGGCTGGAGGTGCCCAATTCCCAGGGCTGGGTCTGTGCCCTGGCTTGCCCTGCTGCTCCAGAACAGCCTCCTGCTGCCGGCCCCCAGCCCACAGGGAGCGGCCAGACCTTGGGGCACCTGGACACTTTCTTTCTCCCCTTCTCATATTAACTTTTCTCTAAGCAATTACTATTGAAACATAACAAAGCTGTATTTTTTCACTGGAGGCTTCTTACTTGCCCAGACTTTGGCAATTAAACCATTACAGAAATTATTGTGGTGATAATCTTCTTTTGTAAAGTCTTTGGTTCGTATCTTTCTTTCATGTTTCATAAATGAGGCTACAGTTCAGGGTGTGTCAAAATAAACATAAATCTTATTTCAGAAACTATGAACTATAAACCCCAGAAAGTAGATATTTTTCAAATAAAAGGATGCAGTGTTATGTCAGAAAGGTTAAAGAGAGACAGAAAGTCTGATTTTGAAAGTAGTTTTAAGCCACGGAAACACTGCATAACATAACAGTAACACCATATTACTAATTTTTTTCATTATGAGCAATATCAGTTTTCAGTGGGTAACAGTTGTATAGGGCCTTGTCATCAACCTCCAACATCAAAGATTTTCCACCATGTTCTCACTGTCAGCACAGATTTGTATCTATCTGCATGGAATCTAGTAACTGTGAAACAACCCCAGAAGTCACAGTAACAACTTTTCAGTGTCCAAAATGATGCTTCAGTTGCAGCTCAATGGACCAAAGCTATGCAACCTGCTGGGCTAAAAGCAAGCACTAGCCTTGTCCAAAATCTCTGGGGCATAGTGTGGTTATCAGTAACCATGTGCTTTGAGCAGTGACTGTTGGAGTGGTGCAACTTGACGTTTTGTTGCTGCTTGTCAGTTTGGAAAGGCAGCACAAAAAAAATTCACAAAGCAGTTCAGGTTGACTATCTCTAAGGCCTTAAAGATGTCCAAAAAGTAAGGGAAGTACTAGGGGTAAGAACTGGACTGAAATATAGGTTTTTTGGACATGTGACTGCAGAACTTTGCTCACTTGTGACTCTAAAGTAAATTGATGTTGGCTTTGATAGCTTGCTAGTGTTTGAGTTGCAGCAAGGCACTAGGAAATTATTTGCACTGAATCACTAGTCCCCATTTGGGTATATGAACTTTGTGGATCACTGCATGCCTGCAATGCATTTGTCTGGGAAGCACAGTCCTCTTCCCATGCATATTTTCCTATTGATCTCATCAGACTGACTGAAAAGTCTTTCAAGGGCCCCTTCTAAAGTGTTCCTACATACTGAAAGCATTTTATGTCTTTCTGAGTCATGTCCCATTCATAACTTCTCTTGCAGTGCATGTTTCATTTGTAAAAATAAGTATTGTGTAGTATACAATATCTATCTAAGACTCTTTTCCAGAATTCTTCTGTTTGTATCTGATGCATACTGGAATAGTCTTTGCAGATGGAGTCTGGAGCTCTAGCGACTCAGAGGCGTAGCTTTTTTACTTGCTGGTTATATCAGATATAGTTGGCCTGGTAACGGCAGATGCTGAAACTACATCAGCAGTTCATCCGTAGGAACTGATAAAATCAATGCAGTGTTCATAAAAACGGAATCCCTGGCCTTCTAAACTTCTATACCACAGCAGCCTGTGTGCAAATGAGCACTGAGAGCATGTGGTGCCAGGGTCATGGGCAACCTCAATATTCCCAGAAGGTATGCATTTCTAGTGTCTTAACTGGCAATAAAATTACAAAGAGCAGTTGGGCATTAACTGACAGTTCTTTCTGGAGTTTTTAGAAATCAAGTAAGATGGTTATATGTATTTTCTCACTTTTCCTGAAACATTAAAATATATACTTAATACAGATAAAGAAGATACATTCTTGTACACACGGTAGGCTGAAGCAAGGGAAGAATGGAACAAAATGATTTTGTAACAGTGATGAAGATCATAGATTTTTAGTTCCGGAATCGGGGAGGGAATGGAATTTAGTTGTCCTGGCTGACAACAGATAAGAGCATTCCAGAGTCTGAAGAGAGCAAAAAGAGGCTTTTGGAACAAAAACTATCTGACAGCATCTAAAAACATCCTGTTATCAGATTATGTAATGTATTTATTATTGATTATAAATATGCAGCTTTATAATTCCCTGTGTACATGTGTGCAGTTACTGAAGTAATGAGGACTGTGCACAGATTTTCAAATATGGGAGTTGGGCCCCTATTAAAATGTTTCTCTAACACTCTACAGCTTTGTGTGGATTCTTTGGGCTGATGCTCCTTTTGGGGTGTATGTAAATGGAGTGATACCAAGAAAAAATATTGTTCCTACACTCTGCAGATGATTAAGCCTTACAACAAAGAGTCCCTGCAGATTTTCCTCTCTACAAAAGGAATAAAGAATGCTAGTTCTGTAGGATGGATATTGGAATATTTATCAGGGTGGGGTGTGTGTGTGTGTGTCAAGGAAGGGCTTTCCATCCTTATTGCCTTCCAGTAATCTGACTTTCAAATGCTCTTCCTCTGGGTTTTTATCTATGTGTTTCCTTCTTCCTTATGCTGACTCAAGGGTCCCTTGTTTCCAAGGTGAGATAATACTGCTCCTAAGTCAGTCAGATGATACAGAATAATAGGATTGTAGAGAAACAGAGTGTAGAGGTAGCATATTTTATTCTTTTGAGATTAAAAGAGGAGGGATAACAGAGGGAGGAATCAAGTGTCTGAAAGAAAAACTTGGGAAAATAAGATGCCTTGCTGAAAGCTGAAACTCTGTTGTTGAGATTACTCCCAGAAAGGCAAATGAGAATGCAGAAGATAAATACTGAACTCAATATCTGGAATGAAAGAATGGAAATGGGGTTTGGCACAAGGTCAGGGAGATGTTGACTTGGCCAAGAGAAGGTATGTAGAAGTTGCTGTAACCTGGGTAGTGCCATTGAGCGAGTGGTGAAGGCAAACAGTTAATCTGAACCAGAGGTATTAGAAAGAATTGCATAGAACTTGTGTGAAGAAAATTAAATAGCATGGGCTGGGAAGAAACTGTTTCACATTATAGCAATGTAGATAATAATTTGGGGTGACTCTGCAGCCAGAGAGTTGTAGGTAATTTAATGCTAAATGCATAGATATGATTGGCTAATATCTCTGCCTGTTACTTTGCCAGCAGCAGGGAATTATTCTTTAAAAGAGGGTGAAGGAAAGAAACAGGACTGTAATTTGGAAATACAATCAGGCAAGGAGTGTGTGTAGAAAATCATTAACCTGTCTAAATGACAAGGGAGGATTAACCCATGCATCTCACCTGAGTTGGACTCACTGGATGATTTATTAGACTAGCTCCTGTTTCTAGCAGAGGCTTGGATGTCTTGTGTAAAAGCAGTTATCAGTTAACAGAAGTGAAAATTATGCTCTTAAATTGAGGAGCTTTCTCCTCAGTGCATTCTTTCTCTGTAGACCATGGAAAGTGACCTGCGTGGGTGGAAATTGCTTGCTGATCAGGGTTGATATTCCTGCTGTGGTGAAATCTCCACTTCTAGGATATTTCTTTGCTCCTGCAGAAAACCCTTATGATGGCACTTACTAGCTGGGGTGATCATCAGAAAATAGCTTACATGAGGATACCAGGGGGGCAATGGGAAGGAATGGACGCAGAGCATGAGGCAGGGAAATGTAGATTATGGAAGTGTGCGGTGCTCTGTTCAAGTCAACAGGGACTGTGTAAAACTAGGGGATGGATTGGGACCTGGACCTGGGGGTTATGTAAATTTGGTGGGATACAGTGTGTGTGGAAGTGAATTAGATTACATCACAATAATTTTTTACCTTCTGTTTCTCTGCCTGCTGCATCTTGCAAATATTCTTTTTTTTCTTCAGGATATTGCCTTTCTTCCCACTAACCACCCATGTCCTGCTGTATGTGGATCCCATGAGCTGCATAGGCCTTTTTTTCCTGAAAATATGATATTTCATCTGTTTCCAAGACAATGTGTTTTGGTTGGTTGCATTGCACTTGTAACTTCTTATCTATATTGTCATGGTTATTTCTCTTAATGTCAGTATCCATTCAGACTTTCTACATAAAAAATTAATTAAGGCTGTAGCTAATAATGGCCCCCTTGACATCATCACTGGACACAGTTGGGTAAGGGGAGAAAAGGTCCATGTATGGAATTTTGTTGCAGTAAAAAGTGTTTCAGGGCTTTCCTTTCTGCTTCTTTTATTTCTCTTAAGTATTGGGCTTGGAGCCAAGGATTTGGGATTAAGTGGCTCTATTGATCTGGGGTGCAGTGGCAGTGCTCATAGTCCCTGAAGTAATGATTTGCCTTTGCTGCCTTGCTGAGAGGAAGATGTTATCCTCTTTTAGGTGGTTATTCAAAACTGCTGAGATTCTATGAATAGACAAAGAGTAGCAGTTAAGGGAGATTAAAAAGCTGGATGTGCTATATGTCTTCAGGAAGCTAATACTCCTAGATATTAGAAGCCTGATGTTTCTGATTTATTATCCTGTGCCACTTCTCATACTAGGAATACAGCACAGCAGGTCAGCCTTTTTTGCGAGATAACACGTAGGTTCTCTGCTTTATTCTCATTTGTTTTTTTTTCCCTGTGTTGCCATGTCTGTCTGATATGTCTGTGGGGTTTTTATTTACAGGGCCACCGTGTGAAACGGCAGGTTGATGTCTGGGGGAGCTGGGGTGAATGGAGCAAGTGCAGTCGGAGCTGTGGCGGTGGAGTCGCCTTTCGGCAGCGGCGCTGCTATTCCCAAAGGTGAGGACTAACCTCCTTTTTATGATTCTTTAAATGTGTTTTTCTGTTACTGAGCTCCCACAGTTTTGTTCCAATATACATCCAGAACAAAAATGACCGAGTGTTTGATCCTAGGGGAATGAGACCACTTTGAGATGAACTTCACTTTAAGCCTTATAACTACAGTTTTGAATAGTGCCCTCTTCAACACATCATTGCTTTGGCTCCTTTGATAGCACACAGCAGTTTCTCTGTTGATCCAAGGCTGTGCAACCAGGGCATTGGCATGGCAGCAGCTGTTCACTGAGGTCTAGTGTGGCAGGGCCTGGGGGGTGATGGAGAACAGTCCAGAGCAAGTTGGTTCCTCTCCCGAGAGCTGGTGACTGTGCCAGGATTTTCTCAGGCTCGTAAATCCCAGGAAGGTAAACTGTCCCAGAGCAGAGTTGGCTCAAGCAGTGTTAGCACTGTGCCACCTCGCAGCTAGTTTAGCTGCATTCTGGTGAGGATGGTGACTGGTACTGCACCTGTTGGGAATGATGCACCTTAGAGATCCTGTTGTGAATGAAAACAAACAAAAGGAGAAAAAAAAGCCAAACTCTCAATAATATCTTCAAAAAATAGCCTCTCTGTGTTTAGAGAAATGGGAGGGGGGTTTTGTAATAGAAGAATCCCGAACTGGGAAGCGTTGCTGTTTCCCACACAGAATAAAGAAGGGTCTCTTTTGAAGGCTGCCCGTTATGGTATATACCTGCCAGAACTCCCGGAGGCCTCTCTCTCTATTTTAGGAATATTGAGGTATTAGACATTTTCAGATGAATTTCCTCCAGAACTCTTACTCTCTGCATTTCTCAGCCAGAGTCATTTGACCAGAATATGAGTGTTGCACTCTTTCCATGGGCATGTTTAGCTCTTCCTACTAATGGGCCTGGTCTGCATGTAAAAAGCACAATAGATGATGTATATTACCTCTTCTGAATTGGCCACTACCCTCCTGCTGCTCATAAGATGTTTCTCTGTCTTGTATGAACACCTCGACTTTTTGCTGATGGACAATGGACTAAAACCTTTGCTTCCAGTATTTAGTTGAAACATGACCCTAAAGAGCTGTGCTGCAACTGTTCATGGTCTATTTCTCATTCATGCCAGAACACAAACCATAGCAGAAAACAGCACTAGAAGATGCCAACTTGCTTTAGTGGTGCAGAAGTGCACTTTAGTTATTTTGCTGTTTCACGAGACTGTGAGGGTGATATGCTTGATGTGAAGGTGATTTGTAATGTCTGCCATGAGATGACTTTTTGCATGTGTATTCTACAGAGAACTTCACGTGGTTTTTCTGACTTTCAGGACAGAAGGTCCTTCCAGTTGTGTTGGACCAACACGAAGCTATCAGTCATGTAATATTCAGGTATAGTGCTCTGTTTTTGTTTTTTTCTTGCCTGTTGCTGCTTTTCCCTAGAAAAAAGTAATTCTTGTTCAGAAATAATGTGTCATTATTAGTTTCTGTTTCTCTGGCATCACTGGTGAATGCAGTTCATTAACAGTACCCCTGGTATATTGAAATTATGCCCCTGATTTGATATTGGAGGAATAACAATAAAACCCAATTTTTTATTGTACACTTAATTTTCCTCCTTTTTATAATGACCCAATACATTCTCTCCTCCAAACAGAGCTGCCCGGAAGGCTCCCGGGATTTTCGGGCAGAGCAGTGTGCAGAGTTTGATGGGATAGAATTCCAAGGAAAGAAATACAAGTGGCTTCCGTATTATGGAGGTAAGGATGAACATGTAGGATTACATTTCATCCCTACTTATCAACAGTGTGTTTTGGAGTGACTGTAATGTTTTTTACTGTAGTGTCCTCACAGGATACTTTCTTAGTTGGAGTGTGGGGCAGGGGGTGGCATGGAAAAAATCTTTTTGCCAGCAGCAAGGCGTTGCTGTCACAAAGACACTGTGTGCATGGGCCAGGAGACAGCGTTGCAGGAATATATACTTGTCTCTTGTAACAGCCATTCTTTCAGAAACGTTGCTAAAGAAATCTGGAACTGCTTGCAGCTATGTTCTGAAGTATTAGAGGAGCAGAAGTTCTGCTGTATTTTCCAATATTGGCAAAAGAATATCAGTAGGGCACAGGAGAAACAAATGCATATAATTAATGAGTGCTTCAGCAAATATGACATTTCTTCAATTGCTTTCTTGAGGAAGCAACTCAGAAGGCAGGTGTGAGAACCAGGGGGTCCTTGCTCTGAGCTTTGATATGGTATCATTCACAGTTTGTTAACAAATTATGAGGGATTTTAAGATGGATTTAAAGGGGGGTTTTGTGGGTTGTTAACAGTTCTGTATCAGCACTTGTTCTCATTCTAGAAAGCCTTGTACTCCAAGGGAGCATAAGAACAGTCTTACTAAGAATAACCAAATATCTGCCTGAACAAATGTTCCCTGAGGGAACGGTTGCATACAGTGGGATTTTACCAGGGTATTTTTCCAGCCTCCAGCAGTTTGTGACCCAGAAATTTGTTCAATATCTGCCACTTAATATCAGTCCACCCCCCTGTTTCTGCTCCTGTGATCTAAAACTAGGTTTCTGATGTATTATCAAGCTATGATATAATGTTTGTTCTTTCTCTCCTGCCAGCACCTAATAAGTGTGAGTTAAACTGTATTCCAAAGGGAGAGAACTTCTACTACAGGCACAAGGAAGCTGTGGTCGATGGGACTACCTGTGAACCTGGCAAACGGGACATCTGTGTAGAGGGAGTTTGTCAGGTTAGCCATCTTGCTGCTTCCTTCGTTCATCATTGGGTCTGTCAGTCTTTCCGTTGTTTTCCTTTGTTCTACTTGACCTTCCATAATAGCATGAGAAAAAGTGAACCATTCAGTTTTCAAGGTACTGAGGAGCATGTGGACAGCATTTATCTGTCTCTGCATGTGAAATAGTAGATACCAACCCTGTCCTTTCTCTGTCAGCTCTTTCTCTGCCCTATCTTGACTTCACAGACTTCATATATTCAGGCTTTCTTATTAGACCTGTCCAGCATTTGGCCATTTTTTTTGTTTTCTCTGTCATTATGGTTTATTCATATTAATGCTCCTGTGCTCCGACAGGCTGTTGGCTGTGATAATATGCTGGAATCTGACAAGAAGGAGGACAAGTGCCTGCAGTGTGGAGGAGATGGCACCACTTGCTATAGTGTGAAGGGCACTTTTGATGTGACCAGCCTCCCCAAAGGTACAGATGATCCTAGGTAGTTTGGGCAGGTGAGAAGGAGAGAGTTAAACTAAAAGTCAACTGCTACAAAGGCTGATGGGGACACCTGTTCATGTGATGGTTGTAGGCACACTTGGATGTTCACTTGAAATGTCTGTATGGTGTGTGGCCTTAGCATCAGAAAATGTACTGATGGCCTTATCCTGGGAATCACATCCTTAGTCTCTGTACATATGGAAGCTCTTGCCATGATGCTGGTGTCTTTCCCTGCTCTCTCTCAAGCAGATGCTATAAATGTACCATAAGAACACAGGTATGTATTGCCTCTGTAAGACTGTCTAGTATCTTGAGAGCCCCACCAGAATAAGTGCAAAGCTAGAAATGGGGCTGCATCTGCTGCATTTGGCCAATTTTGAAAGATTTCAAGATGACAAGTACACTTGTGGTCACATCTCTCTGTGTTGAACTCCAATATGATGCTTGCTGAAATTCCAAAGATTTTAAAATCTAAAAAATAGAATATGCATTGACCCCTGTGCTTACTTTTCTGAGGAATTTTTTACACATGGACTGACCTGTGTGGGGTGAAACTACACAGAATACAGTTAAAATGACAATGGAAATGCTTCAAGCCACCAGCAAAAAGCTCATGTAGTTGTTCAGGCACCAATGAAACCATGAGCATCTTTGGCACAGAAGAGCGGCTGTGTGGCATCCACAGACAGATATCAAATAATTCCCCCCCCTTTTTTTTTTTTCAGGTTACAATCAAATCTTTATCATCCCTATGGGAGCCACAAGCATCCAAGTTAAGGAGGTTATGCCCAGCAGGAACTTTCTAGGTAAGACTTATGTCAGAATCTGTGTGTCAGTCCATTTGGAATCCAGATTAAAATCTGGTTTTGAGGTATGGGCTTTGGGATGTTTGTCTTGAGGGCTTGATATAGCAGAGGGGGAAACTCTCTGGATACCAGGATCTGAATATTGAGTAGTCTTGAACTGTTACTGATGTACAAACTCTGAGCTTCACATTTATCTCATTTTCTGTCCTGTGGAGATCTTGCTGTTAAGTGAGGAATAAAGATATCCAAACCACACTGAGACTTCCTACCCGGAACTTACAAGGAGTCTAGTTGATAAAGCAAAATTTGGCTATGAGTTCTGTTGTTTGGTGAATATAAATCCTAACTACTTCTGCCATCCAAAAGTTTGGAGTGGGAATTCTTTTCTCCATAGATTTCTTTTGGGCATTTATACAACCTCAAGTTCTGGTCATGTGAGGGCAAAAAGGAGGGAGAAATGTCCTCACCTAGCTTTCTGGGCAGGGCTGAGGAAATTCCAGTGGAGAAAGCAAATACTCTTCTGCATTCTGGCTCTTCCATCATCCAGTGCTTTGGACAAATCAGACTGCTAGACTTTGTAGAAAACTGGATGCAGCACCCATCTTTGTTTTTTGAAGAGAATATCTGATGAACTAGTTGGTGTTGTAGAGGCAGTGGGATGTGAATCCCACATCTTAACAGGAAGCAGGACAAAGGCTGACACAGACTGTGCCGTAGCACAGTGGGGAATGCACAGGCCAGGCAGGAATATGCTCGAGGCATTTGTCTGTGCAGCAAAAAAGTGCTGGGTCTGCAGCAAAGCTGGCAAGAACCACTACCTGAACGTGGAGCAACTTTTGGCAAGAGAGCCAAATGGGAGGACAGCATTGTTGGAGGACGGTGGTCACCTTCATTTGCTTGTGACACAGTGTTGAGTAAAAGCATGAGCATCCCAGTGGAATTCTTATGATCCTCTCTCTCTGGGGTGTGGGTTTGCCCAGCTGTCAAGAACGTGCGAGGGGAGTATTACCTGAACGGGCACTGGACAATCGACTTCAGCCGAGCGCTGCAGGTGGCCAGCACAGTTCTGCACTACGACCGTGGCTCGGAGGGTGATCTGGCCCCAGAGCTCCTCCGTGCCCGAGGTCCCACCACAGAACCCCTCGTCATTGAGGTAAGCAGCTGTGCCTGCTCCCTACTGATGCTCTGCTCTCTGCACAGCAGTGCTCAATTTGCACGGTGGGAGTGCGCTGGTGGATACCATGTGGGAAAAACTGGAGAATTGATGGGGCTCCTGGGAATCTTACAAGACTGTAGACCCTCAAGCTAGACCAAGGTGGTCTTCTTTCAGAAACAGCACAAATTGCTACTCTGGTTCTATTGCCCACAAATGAGCAAAGCAAGGCTCAGTGTTGGTTTCCTGCCTATTCCCTTGGACTCTGACTTTAAGGGAGGTGAGATCAGCACCAAGCAGTGTTGGGGCAGGGACAGGCTCCAGGACACTGCTTGGTATGCTGTGCTGTAGGGCAGGAAAGGTACTCACTGTTACAAGAGCAGCTGGATCTTATGAAGTCGAGAGGGATGAATGTACCCTTCTCTGAAGAATAGTGCTCTCCAGAGTATGACAGAAGGCAAGAAGAAAATACAGTGCTTCTTGAATGGGAGGGGTGCAAGCCAGCTCAAACCCTCAGACATGGTGGGGAAATGCTGTGGAGAGGAAAAGTGTTATTTCCCTGACTTCCTCCCATGCTTTCACAGCTCATCAGCCAGGAGCCAAACACGGGGGTGCAGTACGAGTATTACCTGCCCCTGCAAGGACAGGCCCCGAGTTACAGCTGGAGCTACAGTTCCTGGAGTGAGTGCAGCTCCGAATGTGGAGGAGGTAAGCAGAGAGGACCTGATCTCTGGCAGCTGGTGTGGTGTTTATATCCACACCCAGCAGACAGTGTGCTGCCCTCTGCAGCTGCTTCCTAGCAGTCTTCTGCTGGAAGGCAGCATAGGTATCCGCAGGGGACAGCTAAGGTTTTGTCAAGGGAGGGTCATGCATGGAGTCACAACAGGACTGTGCCCCATGCCTTGTCCTGCATTATTTTCCTTGCCCTAGTCCTCAGACATATTACTACAACCTGTTAAGAATCTTCATAGATAGCCTTTGTTTTGTTTTGCTTTGGCTCTTCGTGGTCTTTTCAACCACTTTAGAGATCCTCTCCAAACTGATCTGGCCTATATTACTAAATCACATCATTCTCCTCTACCACAGCCTGGAAGATTCCATCTCCCCAGGAGGATTGTCAGATCTCCTGGGGTGTCCTGTCATGTTCAGTTTACAGATTCTTCCATGAACGTTATGGATTTTAAGTTTAAAAGAAAAAACAATCCAAAAATAACCAATCAAACAAAAAAACCCCCTCTCCAGCTGATTAGTATATAGAGTTCTTATCAGCCTGATATGGTTTGATTCTGGGCTTCTGTTCTGATGGCCATTTTGGTAGCTTTTGCTATATTTGGCTGTAGGTGCTGAGGCTGTATTTGCCGGGGCACTCGTATCCTGTAGGAAGCATGAGGGCACTCGTATCCTGTAGGAAGCATGAAGAGTTGCAAGTTTTATTCCCATATCCAGTCTTCACAAGACTGACCTTT
>JAWWLV010000179.1:27218457-27290386 GCA_035041135.1 Platyrinchus mystaceus | reverse complement strand
TGATATGGTTTGATTCTGGGCTTCTGTTCTGATGGCCATTTTGGTAGCTTTTGCTATATTTGGCTGTAGGTGCTGAGACTGTATTTGCCTGGGCACTCGTATCCTGTAGGAAGCATGAAGAGTTGCAAGTTTTATTCCCATATCCAGTCTTCACAAGACTGACCTTTTAAGCCTGACAGAAGGACCTCGCCCTCCCAGTTCTTCTGCTGTATACTGCATGCATCTTGCAGGGTTCCTTCATGAGCAACATATGGGTATGGCACTTCCCTTGGGAGTCCCAGTCCATAATATAACAGGAAAAGTCTCTCAGCTACACAGAATTATATTGTTTCCCTTGCCCTTCCAGTGGATTCCTATACTGTGGGAAGGCATCATTTGTACATATTGTCAGAGACGAAGAACTATACCTGGTTCTTTTCCAAAATGGCTGGGACAGGTGCAGATTCTACAAAAATTTAGAAACTTGTCTTGGCAACCCCAATGCATTGTAAACCTAGTCTTGGGTAGCTTGTGTTGATCAGACACTCTCTTGCTTGTACTGTAGGTTTCCAGTCCCGACTGGTGTTTTGTACCATAGACAATGAAATTTATCCAGACTATATGTGCAGGAATAAACCACAACCAGACAATAACCGGACATGTGGTCATCAGGCTTGTCCCCAGACAAAACGGTATGATTTCTTTCCTTCTTCTGAACTCTGACTTCTTCCTGAGGTGCTTTTGGAACCAAGAAAAAGAATGACGCGCTCGCTTCTACCCTCCAGCGTGGTTCTCTCTAAAGAAGTGTTTCACTTCTTAGAGAAAAAGCCCAAGACAAAGGATGGGGGTGATAGCACTGTGATGAGCATTTCTGTGTGCACAAGAAGAGGTCTTAATATATTCTGTGTTCATTTTATAGGCTAAATTAAATCTGTTTTCCAAAGTATGGAAAGTCTTCTAGCCCATGTAGGAGATACGAAACAAATTCTCTGGTTTTTGTTTTCTTGACCTGGAGCCTGCAAAGACACAGTAGAAGATCAGAGCTGGTGTCATTTTAAGTAATTTCTGCATTCCCAGTGTCCTTGTTCTTGAAAAGGGATGAATCCTGGAGTTTTTTTCATTCTCCAGCATTTTCAAACCCCTTCACCCAACCATTTCCACCTTGTCCCTTGTTGGCATAGCCTTACAGTTGGCTTCACTTGGCTCTTAAATGGGCATCCAGAGCTGTAACCAGAGCCTTAGCTGTGCATCTCTCTGTGTATCTGATGGGTGCAGTGGAGGCCTCTGAGAGTGCTTGTGTGCAAGAGGGCACCTTGGAGCATTTCTGAATACATTAATCTGTAGCTACTTGTTTTAAGTTCTTTAAATTCTTTGTTCTGTGTATAAAGGACTTCTTACATCTATCTGCCGCAAGCCTGGAGTCAGAGTGGAGCACGGAGCTCTCAGATGAAGAGGTAACGAGGAGAAGGAAGTTACAGAAAGCACAGGAAGGCAGCTGCTCTCTTCTGCTCTCCACCTAGCTGCCCAGTGAATCCATGGGGGCTTTCCTCTTTGGCACTGGTGGTAGCAGTGGCTGTTGTTTCGCTTTTGATTCTTGCCAGTGAAAATGATGGTGGAGGGTGCTGGCTGTCAGCTTTGCTTAGGTGGTTGCACATGCCTCTGGTAACTTTATTCTTACGGGACTGAAAAGGGGACAATTTCTTCATATCTGGCTGCTTATTCTGATAACTTGTTTTTTCTCTGGAATCAGAGTAAAGAGGTTCTGGAAGACTTCTTAAATTTATTTATCAAGATAAATAAAAGAACATAAATGAAAAGAGGGCATGATCAATTGGACAATTGAAACATTGGCCAGGGATGCTAGCATGCCATAGCAAAAGCTGCAGTTTCTTAAAAGCTCTTATTTCTTTGGCATGGGCCCTATAGCAGGTAGAAAAGAGCCTATAAAGTGTGATGAGTACCAGGATATGACAGATACAATAATGCACACTGAGATATGAGAAGTTAAAAGCATCAAAAGCAAAACAGTTGTCTCCCAGCAAGCTGCTAATAGCTTAGGACTTGCAATTTTTGCCCTCTGATGAGGGTCCCAGCCTTATGGTTGTTGACCTCATCTTACAAAGAAAATTAAACAAGTGTCAAAGATGTCTTGACTTGCAATTGAAGGAAGCTGTAGGTGAGTGTATCAGGTTGATACAGCGTTTCTAAAACTGTACATTTGGTTTATAGGAGGCAGAAAACAGTTGGGGGTGGGGTGTTATTACCATTGGAACTTTTGAAAAATCTTAATCAATTAATGTGTTATAAGCCCTGCAACCACACTGCTGTAAATGGCTTCTACTGGCTGTATTTGCTACCTTTCCTATTTTATAGCAAAGGCCATTCAGTTTTGGCTGATGCTTGATGCATCTTTAGCAGTAAAGAAGGGCATCTATGGAGGTGAATGTGGCCAAGTCAACTGTGGAGTTCCTGTTAGGATGTGAATGTGAATTGGCTGGCTGAAACTCAGTTTAGGTGTGGCAAGGGCCAGACTAGGGAAATGGCTGGAATGCTAGGAAAGAAAATGTGAACTGCCTTCACTCTCTGGCTGGGGTTTATCTGACTGCAAGGGGATATAGCAGCTGGCAAACAGATCACCATGATGCTCCCCCTCCACAACCAGTGCCTTTTGACTGCACAACACACTGGAGTCAGGGATGAAACATCATATTGTCCCTGAAGCCACCCCATGTTAAGCTGTGCTCCCAGCTGCCTGGGCAGCTCTGAGACACTGGAGCAGCCAGAGGCAGAGATTTTAGCATCCAGATTGTTTGGTGGACATTCCCCCTTCTGCCAGCAAGGGTGTATCACTTCTGCAGCAGCTTCAGCAATCAAATACAGGACAAAATCTGTTTACATTTTTGGGGGATTTCTTGTATGTGTGCTGTTAGAGAATTTGAGTGATGGAGGAGTAAACCAGCTTTCTACTGGCTCTCAGTGAGAAGTTAACAAGCACTTCTGAGAGTGTGAGGCATGGTTTGCAGGCAGAGTGAGAGCTTGGCTTGGTTTTACTGTTTCTGAAAATGTATAGTTAGGCTGGTGTGGATTGCTTTCCTTTTAGTTGATGTGGATTGTTTTCTTTGGGTTTTTTTCTTTCTTTTTCTTTGATGTTTTATTTCAGGCATGACATTTTTGCAGATATCAGGTGACCAAAACCATGAAGAGAAATCTTCCCCCTCTGGGAGAGCTCTGCACTTCCAGAGAAACAAGTCTTTTGTAGCTTGGGATTCGACTGGAGTGGGATTCATGCTCTGCATTGCCAATTAAGCTGGGCAGCACTTGGTCAAATGGGAACTCACTTCTGACTCTGTTCTACAAAGGGACATTTTCCCTGTTTGATTTCTACAGGGTGGCACTGACCCCCTCTGTGCCTCGAGGCAGTTTAGCTGGGCTTACTTTTTTTTTTTCTTGATTCTGTGACTTGCAGGTGGAAAACAGGAGAGTGGGGATCCTGCTCAGCTACCTGTGGTGGTGGCACCCAGACCCGCTCTGTTTACTGCGTGGCCTTCGACGGCCAGAGCTCCCAAGGGGTGGTGGATAATGCTGAGTGCATGGCCTTTGCTCAGCAGCCTCGCAGCAGCCAGCCCTGCAACGTGAGACAGTGTGCCACCTGGAGCACAGGGCCCTGGTCAGAGGTGAGGGGGTGTGGGTAACAGCCTCCTGGCACCTACTGCAGGAGGATGTGCCAGAACTTGGGGATAAAGAGCCAGACTTCTTTTCTGGGACTATAAAAAGTGTGTGTCCCTGGACAGGTGGCGTGCAGAGGTATAGGACTTGTCCCTGCAGCCCTCCTATGCCCTCCTATGCACACATCCCTGTTCCTCAAAACTGTGCATGCCCCTGCACCTCTGCGCTTCTCATTGCATATTCTTTCTATTCTGGTCTGCCAGTCCTTTCCCCACTGCTGTGTTTTTATCAGACCCACCAGACCCAGCACTGGCTGGGTTTCTGAGCCAGGTCTGGGCAAGGCAGAGGGGGGGCAGGAGAGCTGCTGTCCATTGACTGAGGATGTGCAGTAACACTCCCTCCTCTGTAGAACAGGAGCTCCTGGCTCCTGCCTGTGCTATTTATTTCCATATTGCTGCCTCAGCATTACGAGCCCAGGACAGCAATACTTCTGTCACAAGAGTTGGTAAGCAAGGTACTCTTGTAACACTGGTGACCTGCTGTTTTCTGTGTGTCTGCACAGGGCTTCTCCAAACACAGCCACATGGTGCGTTTTTTATGCCTGTGTGCATTTATATCTACAGAATTGGAAGCAGTTCAAATTGTATGTGCTCAGTGCAACCAGCCAGGTTTGTAGAAGGCATCATATGTTCCAAGGGCTTAGAAAGTAAAGGGAGTGTCTACTTAGCCCATAAAGCACGAGTGAATTTTCCTCGTTTAGAAGAAGGACGTGCACGCTTGTACCATTTGACGTACAGTCTTGTGGTGGTACTTTGAGTGGTGCAGCAGCACAAAATGCAACTTTGAAGCATGATAACCTCGACTGGGAAGTCCTTTTTTATATATTTTTTTCCTTTTGTGAGATTCCAGGTGTGACTTCAGGATTGTGGAGTAAGAGCACTGTTTGGGGAAGTTCTTACAAACTGATTCCTAAGCGAGTCATTCTGGGTTTCTCCAAAGCAACTGTGTTACATGTACTCTCAGAGATAAAAGATCAGTCTAGTAAATGAATGGCTGAAACACAGCTGGGAAACTCATCTAAAGTAATTCAGACTGTCTCCAAGTTAATGTTCTCTGTAAGAGAACTTGGTAATTCATGGAGAAGTAGGCTGGATTCCTGGAAACACCACTGTTAATTTAAAAGGACATTGAAAATGTCACAAATCAGTTACTAGTATAGAAGCTGAGTCCCAGCTCCACACCGTAAAAATGGAGCACAAGGTCTTTAGGCAAAAGACATAGCAATATAAGAACCTAATCTTTTTATCTTCTCTAGAATTCTTTACCGTGGCTGATTTTAATCAGGTTTAAATAATATCAGTTTCCTGATATTTTCTACCATTTATTGTTCATATCCTATTGTTCATAGGCCAAAATCATCCAGTGACTTCCAGATCTCCCAGGCCCTATCCCGTGCTCCCATGCTTGTTGTCTTTTCTGCAGCATAAACAACTACTCTGCTAACTCCCACCCCAGAAGATGATTTTAATGATAGCTGGTTTTTTAGGCAATCTCAAAATGGTGTTCTGCCCTAATATTAGGGAGCACAGCCTTGAATTGCAAGAGGAAACAAGGTGCCTCTTTGTAATTTTTGGGTCCCCTTTCTGCAGTGTTCGGCCAGCTGTGGGGAAGGAGTCCAGACCCGGACCATCACCTGTAAGACACAGCAGGGCTCTCAGGCTCAGGACTTTGCTTGTCTAATGGAGCCAAAGCCATCGGCCACCCAGCCCTGCCTTAAGGAGAACTGCATCCAGGAAATTGGCTGGCACGTTGGAGACTGGGGTCTGGTGAGCATCGCACTTTCATGGTTCGGATGTTCCTGATTATACTGCTGTGCTCCTCACAACAAGCTTTGATCCTTGCAGCCTGTGCATTGGCTGAGGCTGGGAGCATGTACTGCCTCGTTACCACCCCCTTGGCTCACAGTCGCGTTGTAACTGGCACGGGTAATGCTCCAGTTAATCTGCCGCCTGCTTTGTATGCAGCTGCTGCAAAAATAAATCCTTCTGAGGGGCGGATTATAGTTTCAGTGACAGTGGCAAAATGCAGGCAATAAGCTGAAACAATCCACTCTTGCTGCTTATTCCCAGTTCTTTGCTCCATCTCTGTAATCAGCAGAAGAAGCTCTCGGGCCGAGTATGGCTTAGAGCTCCAGGCTTCAAGGCTGTAGCATTTGGTGATTGCCACTGCATTTGGTGATGTGGTTTAAGGTACATTTTTGTAATTATTCAGATAAACTGTGCTTCAGATTGATTAATCTTGTCTTTCTGGAGGAAGCCAGACTGTGTTCAACCTGGGAAAAGTGCCAGGGGGTGGAGATACAGGTAGATCCAATGCACCAGGTGACTTCCAAACACACTTTTTTATTTCTGTGCTAGCCAGACTAGCTAATTCTGAGTTAAAATGTGTTACATCATGAGATGTGGGCCAAGTTTTAGTAACAGCTAAAGAAGTTGCGTATCTTAATCTGATTTTTCCCTGACTTTCTGGTATTGGAAGGGTTCCTATCTGCCTCTGAATAAGAGAGAAATACTCTCCCGATCTTTATGGAGCTTGTCATGAGCTGGGTGGGCTACACAAGTACCTCATACTATCCCCTCCCCTGAGCCACTGCTCATTGCTCCCTCCTCATCCACAGCTTCCAGTGAGATGAACTCCAGTTAACTGCTTACAAGAAAGCCACCAGTTTTCTTTCCAGTTGTAAATTGTTGCTCTTGAATGCATAGTTCAAAACTGACCCCCTCACAGCTGGTGGATCCGCAGAGAACTGAGGTGCCTTCAGGATGAAATAATTCACTCCAGCTCCCTGACATACCACTGTGGGTAACAGCAGCTCATCTGGATGTTACAAGCCGAGCATGGCTCAGAGCCTAATGCTTCAGGGCTCGGTGAAACAGTTGGTAAAATGGTTTAAAGTATGATTTTCTAATTGTTCAGATGAATCTAGCTGAAATATTGTTTGCTTTGTCTTGGTGGAGGAAGCTGTGCTCAGCCTGCAGCTAATCATGCAGCTGTTCCACAGTTCTGGTCTGTGGGGTTTCTGCATTCAGCCTCTGCTGCCTGCTCACTGCCTTGTCTTTGTGCCCAAGTGTTCCAAGAGCTGCGATTCAGGCATCCGGACACGCCAAGTCATCTGTGCTGACGGTGACTCCAAATTCTACAGTCCTGAGACATGCAAAGCCATCCAGCCAGAGAAACCAGCCACCCTGGGTAGCTGCAACATGCAGCCCTGCTACCTGCCACAGCGTGAGTGGTACTGCTGCACACCAGCTTTTCCCAAGATGCTTGTATTAAGAATAGAAATTCCCAGCTCTGCATCAGCTTATGTTCTCATCTTCTTGCCTGCCTGTGTCCATCCTGTGAGTTTGCCATGGTTATGTGCACAAAGCATCTTCAGAGTCCCAGTACCTGTGCTGTTTGAAATGTATGCAAAAGGCCTGGGATCAAAATTGGTGTGTGTCCAGTTTGAATTCAGTATTCTATGATGGCTCATCCAGTGTGTGCTGCAGACTGACCCCAGGACTCCCAGTCCAGAAGGATGGTAATCTGGGCAGGCTCAGTAGCTAAAAACTATTGCAAACTCTCATCCCACATTGGACCAACTATAAAGAAGTCACAACTCTTCAGAAGATTTTGCTTGCTGTCTGTGTCTAGTCTTCACATCAGAGCTGAAATTCTGACTTTTGTCTGCCTGCCCCTTGTAGGTCACTTGTCCTGACAATCCAATTGAACCCAATTGCTGCTGAGCAGCTGTTCCAGGAGAAGAGAAACATTTTCATCTGCTTTCATCTCCTGCTGAATACTGGATGTATTTGCAATTATTAGAGCATAGGGCTGAACTAGCTGCACTCATTTTGTGTATGTCTCTCTTTGCAGAGGTTCCCAGTATGCAGGACACTATGGGATACGATGTCACTCGCCAGTCCTTGCTGACACGTTACAACCCAAACAGCCCCACCCCAGGTTTGGAAAAAATTTCTTAATTTGGGTTTTTGATGATGGGGGACTTGGAATAGGGTGTGGTAGGGGACAGGATCCTCCTTTGATTCATTTCTCTCATTCTTTTCATGGACTTCTAGAAATTCATGGATCCAGGGATAAAATATAGATTCTTTTACACCAACAGTGAGCAGTATCTGAAAATATATCCATGCAGAAGATTCTGTATACAGCATATAGATCCTGGGCTCTGTCAGCATGACTTAGATGGTGTCTGAGAGATATGGTGCCCAAAGCAGTTCATAGGAAGAAAAAAGGATGATGTGAAGGGATCACAGTAACATCACAGGTGTTTTTTCATGGGACAGCAGAAAGAATGGTCAGGGCAGTGAGCAAAGAACCTCAGGACAACCAGGTCTGGAAGGGTAGGCTAGAAGATACACATTCAGGTGATGCAGAAAAGCCTGTCACATAGACTTGGGCAGGTGAAAGAGCAAAGGTGAGAAAAACTGACCAGATTTTGATTCTCACCTGCATACTTTAAGGAGTTCTCTCCCCAGATTCTGGTGATGAAAGGATGCTCCCTGGGAACACCATGATCCATAGTACCTCTGGGAATCACCACATTCCATCCACCAAGGACCATGGCATGAACTTGTTTGCTGTTCGCTGGGAGCCCCAGTCACGCTTATCAGCTTCCCATCAGCTCGGCTTCTCTCCGGACCCCACTGCAGGGCCTGGCTCTCGGGACTGTCACCAGAGCCCACATGGCTGCTGTCCAGATGGGCACACTCCGGCTTCAGGCCCTTTGGGGAGAGGCTGCCCTTTCAGCACCTGTCAACAAAACAGGTAGTTGGAAGTAGATAGTCCTAAGCAAGGAGGCATTGCCTTTCCTGAGGGCTTTCTGAAATTTATAGCCCGTGCCTGTTGAGCTGGGTAGGTCAGCTATTACTGCAGCCCTTCTGTCAGTAGGTATGGGTGCTGCCCTGATGGAGTTTCAGCTGCCCAGGGTCCAAACAACATGGGATGCCCACAATATTACCGCGACATTCGAATGAGCCAAAATCATCCCACTGCGGCCACTCCAACAGTAAGTACAAAAGCTCTTTGCATTTTAGGAGTTCATCAGATACAAAGATTCAGATTTGACCCTGGTGACTCACTTGTGGGTTTCTGTTGGGCTTCATCTCTGCCAGTAATGCTGAAGAACCAATACTCCAGGCATGGCATCAAGCCTTTTGGCCCACCTCACCCCTGTTCAATCTGGAGCATCCACCTGTAATCCTCTATAAGCAGGGAAAAGAGTGGGTGGTGGGGAGATGTCTGAGAAGCAGAAGACTATCCTATGTAGAACTGATTGAATAATCCCGAGTAATCAAATTTCTGTCAGTCATGAAATTGCCATCCAATTTATAGGATAAAAAATGGGGAAAACGTGGCCACTGTTAATTGCCTTTGTTTGTCAACTGCAGATTTATTGAAGGCAGCGAGGTAATCCCTCTCATAGCTTGAGTTGCTTGTTGGAGACAGCAGAAAAAACTGTTTGGCTGCTGGGCTGCTTAGGTCTGTCTTGCAGAGAAGTGAAGCCCTGGCTCCATGGCTGACAGCCAAGTTCCCCACCCCTTCCCAGCATGAAAGCCTCTAGGAGGCAAACAAACTAATAGTGGTGCCTCTAACAGCTGGCCTTCTGCAGCCGACAGCTTGGACACGGTGCCTTGCATGTGCTACTGTCCTCATGTATGCATGATAAATTTTGGCTTTCAATTCCTGTCTCTAAGGCAAGCCAAGCCTTGTCCCAGCAGCATCCCTTGGGCGAGTGCCGCAGTTCCATGTACGGCTGCTGTTTTGACAATGTCGCTTCAGCTTCAGGTCCTCGAGGGGAAGGATGTCTCAATAGGCCCAACTACCGTAAGTGATGCTTTGGCTTCTTGGTTTAGAAACATAGAAAACTGTCCAGGAACACATGGAAGCTTCCTGTGTAGCTTCTTTTCTGCTCTCAGTAAAATGTAGTAAATTATCTCATTGAAAAGAAGTTCTACCTGTTGGCTGAGGCAGCATAAGCTTGGAGGGAGTGTAGAAAAGCAGCCAGAAGGTTCAGTTCTGTCATCTACAGCAGAAATTCTGATCTTCTGCTGATAGTTGGACAGAAGTGTGTTCGTGTGATCTCTGTCAGTCTGTAGGACTTACTGGAGAGCTGTTTGCCCCAAGAAGAAACCCCGAAGCAGCCTGGTGTGCCCCAAATTATTTTCCCAGGTTTAGGAGAAGTAGGGCCTCTCTGAGGAATCGAGGCCTTCAAACAGCTCATGGGCAAGGATGGAATGAGAGCTACATCAGGATGGAGGGGTTGTTCAGGGTTGTGTGCATGCCTTTAGCCAGCAAAGTTCAATCAAGAGCCTGCTGTGCTATAAGTGTGCTAGAACTACTGGGAAAAGCATCTCTGTTCCTTTAGTGCCCAGCTGTACCCTCTGCAGGCACACTGCTCCTGCATTTCCTCACCCTGTTGCTGCAGCAGACACATTGCTTTGTGGCCAACACAATGGGGCTGCCATGGGGAAGGGGAAAGCTCTCTGGATCCTCTCTGCTGAAGCACAGCTTGGCAAAGGACCCCTCAGTCAGAGCTCTGCCTCCAGTGTTTGTCAGCAGGTGACTCAGAGCACAGTGCTGGGTTTGTAGACACATTGGGCTGTGCTCCTCTTTATAGCAGTGTGGGGTGGATAGTGGGGTTTTCTGTAATGCATGAGTCTTCACAACTGGGTCTAATCCTCTCGCTTTGTGGGCTGGAAATGTGTAAATGGTAGCCAGGAAGAGGAAGCCCCAGAGGCAGCCTTGCAGTTGCACATTTCCCCAAAGAAGGCTGTAAAGCATCTGTCTAGTATCTAGATTCAGAAGTGTCTTTGAGGATGGTGGTTCTTCAATCAGAGACAAAACTGAGGCAAAAAAGAAAATGTGAGCTGCTGCCCAATTTCAAAGCAGAGCTGGCTACAAAACACGTGTCCTACTTTTCCACCTGCCCTCTGCCCACATCAGGTCATCTAGATAGTTGGCTTGAAGCAGCTGGACCTTTGTGCTTTGTGCCCCTCACATCTCCCTCTGTTGTGCTCCTTTTGGCAGCATACCCTGTGATCTGCCTGCTGCCCAGCGCTCATGGCCCCTGCACAAACTGGACCACTCGCTGGTACTTTGTGAGTGTTGTTGGCAAGTGCAACCGATTTTGGTATGGTGGCTGTCATGGCAATAAAAACAGCTTTGCCTCGGAAGAGCAGTGCATGAGAGTGTGCCACAACTCTGTGGGGGTCAGTCGTCTGGAGCATCAGCCCTCTTCTGGCACAGGAGCCCTGCAGCGCCAGCAGACTGGCTCCCGCTCTCCTGCAGAGGATGCTCGGGGTCAGCAGCAATCACCCACAAGACAGTCTGCAAGCCACAGCCAAGAAGGAAGAACCTTTGGGGCTTCACACGCCACACAAGACAGCCACAGACAGGACAGCTGGAGAAGTGAGGTGCTGCCGAAGTCCTTGCCAAGGACTGGTATACTGGAGAGCCAGCACTGGAACACACGGCAAAGCAGGTTGGACAGCCTGAGCCAGCTGCACTTGTGGGAAACAGCAGTGCCTGGGCCCTCAGAGAGCCAGAGCAGCAGTGGCCAGCAGGTGCTGCCCCGTGAAGGCAAGCAGTGGCATAAGGCTTTCGGAGCAGGTGTTTCCATGACGGAGGGATTTGGGCGCCAGGAGTCTGCAGACTTGTTCCCAGCACAGGCTCTGCACAGGTGATGATTTTTACCTCCACCCTTTTCTGCCAGCCAATTGTGAAGCATCAGTGCAGCTTCCCCTGAAGTGCAAGTGTTACCCCACTGGGACCAGCTATCTGGGAATACCCTGTGATGGATTAGCTATATATATGACCCCTTGGTAAATGAAATTATTGTTATTCAGGCCCTGGAGTTACCTGCTGTCTTTTTACTTGCAGTCACCCTGGTCTCTGACAGCACTGAAGTATGGTGTGTAAAAAGACTGCAGAATCCTGGAGTCTTTGTCTGGGAGGCCTTGTTACACAGTAAATGAGAATCCATAGGTGTTTTCCTTGTTCTGACCAACAAAATTATCTGACTTTCTGGCTTCAGAGCCTTTATCTCAGCACTGCACAAAGCAGCAGTGGGTTGTTCTACGGAAGACTTTTAAGATGCAGAGTTTGGGTCAGGATCCAGTCAGTATTACCCTGAAAATCAGGAATGCATAGAGCTAGATCTAAACATGTCTGCACTGGATCTGTGCTGTCTGCTGAGCTGAACCTCATTTGTTCAGAAGAGAGGGGTTGCAGGACTCTCTTCCAGGAGAAAGGGCAGCTGGTCATGCTTTGTCTTGTGGTTGTAACTTATCAAGAGTCAGATTAGAGGACACAAAGGAGGGCAGCCAAAGTGCCAATAGAATCACTTTTTCTTTCAGAACAATCCTGGAGGAAGCCAAGCCCTCTCTTGTGACAGCAGTTGTGGGACAAAACATCCAGCTGGTCTGCAAAACAGGCATGTCCCCACTCTCCAGAGTGGAGTGGATGAAGAACAGCCAACCAGTCTCCTCTGACAGGTGAGCTCAGCTCCCTTCATTGTAGAGCAGATGGGCTCCTTGCTGGGCAGAGTGCCAAATGTGCAATCCAAAAAGGACTGTCACGGTTTCACCCCAGTTGGCAACTAAGCCCCACGCAGCCGCTCACTCACCCCTGGTGAGAGGGGAGAGAGAATCAGAAGGGTAAAAGTGAGAAAACTCATGGGTTGAAATAAAGGCAGTTTAAAAGGTAAAGCAAAAGCTGCAGGTGAAAGCAAAACAAGGAATTCATTCACCACTTCCCATGGGCAGGCAGGTGTTCAGCCATCCCCAGGAGAGCAGGGCTCCATCACACATAACAGTGACTTGGAAAGACATATGCCATCTCTTTGAACAGTCCCTCCTCCCTCCTTCCCGCAGTTTTACATGCCGAGCATGATGTCATATTGTATGGAATATCCCTTTGGTCTGTCAGAGTTAGCTGTCCCAGCCGTCTCCCCTTCCAAATCCTTGTGCACGCCCCTCCCAGTGGCTGGGGGGGTGGGGTGAGAAGCAGAAAAGGCCTTGACTTAGTGTAAACACTGCTCAGTGGTAATGAAAACATCAACACTGTTTTCAGCACAAATCCAAAACACAGCCATATACTAGCTACTGGGAAGAAAATTAACACTAGCCCAGCCAAAACTGCCACATGTTATTCATCCCCCCCTTTTTTTTTTAAGAAATAAAAAAGCCCATGTATTGACCTAACAGCATGAACTGTCCAGCTTCTCTGTACACAGCAGAAACAGGTACAGTCTGCACCAGTAATGAGATGTTGGCTAGAGTTATGGGGCAGAGCAAGTGCTGTGCCATAACGAGGCACTAGTGGAAGCTGACATGTGGGTAGCGATGCAGAAAAATGTCTGTCTTGGATTCATCTTGGGGCAGCATGAAGTCACTAGTCCAGGGTGAAACTTACAGCCAAATAACCCAGAGTTCCTGTGGCTGGAAGTTTCTGGCACATCAAATTTTTTTTTAAACTAATTTTAAACCTGTTTTTCCTGGGAGGTCTGTTTCCAGCAAGAGTTTGGAGCCAGTCAGTCCCTTTGTGTTATGAAAATCACAGATAAGAAAAGCCCAGTTATGCTTTTCTGTTTGCAGTTGACTGCTGGGGCTCAAGCTCCTCCCTGGGAGGGCAGTTTGCCTCCTCATGGGAGAGGATTACTGAAAGCAGTTCCCTGTTTTCCCATCTCAGTTTCTTCTCTGTTCCTGACCTCCTTTCTGGCACAGTTATTTCTCCTGCCCATGACCCCTCTGTGGTCAGCAGGGTTTTGTTTTTTGTAAGCCAGGGAGGGCACTGCATGGTGATGGTTTATGTAACATCAGCACGAAGGGCTGCTCTGCCTTGGCCAGTTGCTGCTGGTGGCCAGGCAGAGGCAGTCAATCCTTGCACGTGTTGCAGGCACACCTACCAGTCTGACAGCTCCTTAGTGATCAGCCATGTCAAGCCAGAGGATGCTGGGATGTACACATGCCTCACTTCTGACGGGAGGAGAGAGAGCCGACAGATTCAGTTACAGATCACAGGTGAATTATCTTCTGCTTAACACCAGAGAAGTAGCTGAGGGCTCCTCATTAATGGTCACTGACTACAGGCTCAATAAAGCCAATTGCAGGACCAAACTTTCTTCACTGCCAAGAGGGAGCGGGGAGGCAGCAGAGCCTCTCTTGGTGTTCCCTCATGATGAAGCCTTAGCCCTAAAACACTTCTTCCCCTGCAGTGCCACCCTGTAACTGGAATTGTGGCTTGCCTGTAACCTGCCCCATTTTCTAGCACAGCGATCGTGTCGTCATTGCTGAGAGCCATCAGCTGCCCCCTGATCCTCTTAAGTGCGGGTGCATTTATGTTTTGTATTTTGCCCAAACAGGTCCTGCAGGGTAACAAATGATTCCCTGTTCTGAAAAATGTGCCTTATTTCAGAAACAAAACCAAAAAATTACAAGTCTCAAAAGATGGGCCAGCAAGGCACCCTGTAGCCTTCAATCTCTGAAGTGTGCTTTGCCACAGCAATGGCAACTGGGGCAGAAGGCATTATGGCCTAAGGGATGTTGCAACATGCTCACTGACAGAGGAGAGAAAGGAGTCTAAAATTGCTTGCCTGCAGGTCTGTGACTCTCATTAGTAGACAGTGCAGGTTTACTGCACTAGTCAGCCAGAAAACAGATGGCTGAAGGGCTCTTTGGCTCCAGTTCAGCAAGCTCTCCCAAGCTCATAGAAACCCTACACAAGAGGTCACAGTAAGAAGTGTTCTTTTATTCACATATGGCATTTTGTTTTGAATAGAGTACCAGAGCACTGTTCTGGCAGAGGGTGAGAGAGGTCAGGTCCTTCACAAGGAAAATCAGCAGCTTCGAGAGATATCCAGAGGCAGGAAGGTTGTACATGCAGCCGGTTCCCCTGTGCATCAGCAATTCATATACAGGTAAGTTCACACACAGCAACAGTTTGTCCACTGTGACCAGCTGATGAACCATATGGCATCTCTTCATGTAGAAAAGCTGAAGATTGGAAAGGTCCTGGGTCAGCTGTTCTGGGGCCCGGTTGGGAAGCAAGCGGTACTGAACTGCTGACAACAGGAACGGGAGAAGATGCCAGTCGCAAGCTGTCTTCTGTCGTCCCCGAGGGTCTCTTGAAAGAAGCATATTCTGAGCAAAGATGCACAGGGAAGCTGACAGCAAAGGAGCTATGTTCAAACAAAAGAAGTATCAGGGCAGCATCCTTAGCTGTTCAAGTTAGTGTAGGCAGAAAGAGAAACCTGTTCTAGAAAAAAACAAAGCAAATAGGAACTGCCTAACTAGCACAAAATAGGCATGTATATTTTAAACAGTTCCAGTTGCTTTAGCTTCCACCCATTCATTTTAAATATTTTGTGAACAAACCAGTTTGACCCAAACTTGTCTCCTTACGTACCGGCATATTTTGTAGCTTCTTGCATGGTTTTTTGGGTTTTTTTTGTGCTTCTGGGCCCCACAGAAATAAAACTGGACAAATTATTTTTGCCTTAAATGCAGCGTGTTGGGACTCCAGAATAAATGGGACCATGATCTGATCCCTCCCTTTTTTTGAGTTTGCAACCTAAAACCCAGCCAATTTGCTGAACCTCCCAGCAATCTCCTTAGCTGCTTCTGCCTAAAAGCAGTAATAAGTGATTCACTGAATTAAGAGCATTGAATTAAGGCTCTTTGGGGGGTTTTTTTTTGAGATCAAGAATTCAGGTCAGAGAATGGGGGTGGGGGAGATGATGTTTTATTTGACTCTGGGATCATCACAGTTTAGTTGTCTTCTAAAATGGTGCTTAGCTGTAGTTATTAGAGAGCAAAGAGCACGAGGAGATGGGTGTTGTGAGAGTCTGACCTCAACCTTTTTGCTGCATGAAGTGGATGACCAGGTCCCGGGCCTTGCATGCATTCAGGTGATTGCAATGGGCTCTTTCACATCCCAAAATGGCTCATTTTTATGTGCCAGATAAGCACCTTGGGGGAAGCTTGCTTGGTGCCCTGTTCACGACTTTGTACTGTTTTGCCATGTGTTCATGTTGTAAGTGCTTCCTCAGCTGTTACATGGAGGGTTGCTATAAGAACTGGGGTTGCTGTCTGTAATGGGTTAAGCTGGCAGGAGTGCAGCACCAAGCTGTGCTGAACTGGAGCAGGATTTGATGGAGCTGGTAATGGCAAACATCAGAGCTCTGATGGGAGCGCAGAGACCAACCACCCTTTTCTGTTGGAGGCACAGAATAAGGCTTGTGATTACAAAAGCCTTGTGCTGAAGGTCAAATGCTGAACAAGGAATTTTCTACATCTTTTGCTGTGCTTGTGAACTTTGCAGGTTGAGAATGGATAAGAGCGAGCCCACAGTAGTGGAGGCCAGCGTTGGGGAGAGAGTCAGACTGCCCTGCACAGTGGAAGCATCGCCCACTCTCACCATTGAGTGGCAGAAAGATGGGCAGCCCCTCTCCTCTCCCAGGTGAGCTCCCAGGTGGCTCCAACCATTCAGGTGAAGAAGAGCCTCCTCCTTTCCTTCCCTGACTCCTCCTTGGGAGAATGATGGTGCAGGCCGTGCAGCAACGGCCTGTCCTTCTTTATGCTGGCCAAATTCCTCCATCAGGGCCAGAATCTACTGCTTGCCTGCCCCAGCCTCACTCACAGATCAAAGTCTGAATGTTGAACCCTTGAGTGAACAGCTGTGAAACAGGGTCTACAAGTGAGTCAAGGCTGAAATTTGTTCATCTACAAAGTTAGCAGAAGAAATACTCATGGCAAGCAAATCTGCCAAAACCCAGTTGGTCTGTGAGCAAGGGCAGAGGTTCACAGCAGAGAGAGATCAGGGTGCTTGCAGTGAACTTTCATGGCTACTGGTGCCGCTCTCCTGCAGCTATCCTCACTCTGCTCCCAGAAACCTGCTCTAGCAGCAAGCTTTTCCAGCGTCTACAGCACCAGTCCTGGCATTTGAGGACTAAGGTTTGTATTACAACCCCTGCAGTGTTTGAGCAGCTAAACCTTTGCTCAGTAGTACTACACAGTTGTGCATGAGGTGCTGCGTCAGCTCTGCTGTCTGGAGGCCCATCCTGACATGAGCGCAGACTGAGGGAAGTTGTGGTTTTGTTCCCCAGACACAGGCAGCAGTCAGATGGGGCCCTGGTGATCAGCAGGGTCAGCCCTGAAGACCTCGGCTTCTTTACCTGCACTGCCTCGAATGGACGTGAGCTGGACCAGCGCCAGGTCCTGTTCCGACCTCTAGGTACTGGACGGATGGAGGCATGCATGGCATGTGTGCACACAAGCGGGAAACAGGGAGGGGCTGTGCAGGGAATGTGGGTTTCTTGGCTGGCCATGCCTCCTTGCTGTTGCACCTAATGTTTAACAGGCAGCTTGAGGGCAAGGGAAGAGTGAGTTGTTTTGCCCGATGGTAATCTGTGTGTGTCTAGTACATCATGGTGCTCCAGGCACTGGGAAAAGGCACTGATAGCACAGGAAGGGCCACTCTCGGGGCCTTGTACCTTGTTTGTGGTACACTGGTGTGGAATGGGTATAAGAGCGAGCAAGAGAAACTGAGTAGATGGTCCTCCTGTGTATGTAATATGCATGTGTCCAGCTGGAGAAAAATGCTCTTTGAGGCCTCTGTTACTTGTCCTTGCTTGGGCCAAAGCCCTTAGGAAATCCATATTCTGCACAGCAAAGGCGGCATAGCCTCAAACATGCTGTTTCAAGGCCTAGGGACTTGCAGCTCATCATGGGTTGTGTTGGCCTTTTCCTGCTACCAGGTGCAGCATGGCATTGTCTTCCTGCCGGTAATGTTTTCTCTTCTGGTCTAGGAGAGCTGAGGATCACTGGTCTTCTGCCAAGCATCACGGTGCCTGAGGGAGGGACTGCTCAGCTTCACTGTACAGTGACTGGCAACAATGTGAATATAAGGTGGTCCAGGTGAGCAAAACTGAGACAGAACAACTTCCCACTCCTTCTCTTTACAAACCTCATCATTTACCCTCCAAATACTAATGCAGAGTGTCTGCCAGTTATGGCAGAGACCACAGTTCTCAGCCCAACCAGTGTCACCTACCCTTTCTTAAACAACTTGGATGTTAGCAAAAACTCCTGGGCAAGATCCCTGTGGGGTGTGGCAGGGTCATCAAGTTCATGTTCCAGCCAAATGAGGAGGAAAGCAAACATTAAACTAAGATTTCATGGAGTTCAGAAGGACTCTGTGCTGGAAAGCTAGTAACATGACAATAGCAAGAACTAAAATGAGTAATCAGAGGAAAATCTTTAGTTGCTCTTTATAAAACCTTCTCTGCCCAGCCCTAACAAACGGTTTAGCCCCTACAGTAACAGCAACTCTTCTCCCAGCTTCCTACTGCAATACTTCTCTCCATGTACAGTCAAGTGGAAGCAAAGGAGATTTAAAAGTGGTTTAAAGTGAAAAGCTGTGTCCTCTTCTCTTTGTTGTTTATTAGGAAACTCTATTTGTGCAAGTGTTTGGTGGGGATTTTTCTCCTGTTTGTCAATAATCAGTTCTGGTTTGGAGCCTTCTTACAAAGTATCCAGAGACATGGACTGGTAATTGTTTAAATCCCTCTACTCTGAGGGTTAGGACTGAAGCAGGCCATCTAACAAAGAGAGCTTTTCTTCCACACATAAGTTTGGTGTTTGAGTTAACAAAATATTGCATATTTCAGAGTCTGAATGAAATCCTTTTCAGTGAAACAAATTTAATTTAATTGGTAACTAGGAGTTCATAATTCCGGCAGTTTTCCTGCTGGGCACAGATTATTCCAGGAAGAACTGAACAGACACAATCTTGCTGGTTTTTTTAAAGAAACTTTTATGAGAGAGGAAAGAGGGCACATTGCTCACTACTCCATATGCTCCTCAAGCAATATGCGCTGCTACCAATGCCAGCCAAACAAATACTGCCAGACCACAACCTGGAGAGAGGGAAAGGCACATTGGATTTTCTCTTGGTCCCTCAAACCTCAAAAATGTGTACTAGTGGAAAGGGCAATGCCTTTATATGGAGCACATAGCAAGCTACCTCCCACACAGACTGTGGGCTAACGGATGCAAACCCCCTCAGGCTCGTGTTACTACCCAATTGTAGGGACAAGCTGTGGCTAAAGATTTCTTCTTCCTTCCTGCTGAATTTGTAAAAATTCTCCCCTTTCACAGAATATCAGTTTCCAAAGAGCACAGAGAGCTCCTTTAGCCCCCATGGGTGGGAATAGTGACACAAAATGTTTTTCACCACAGGAATGGAGTCCCCATGCGGGGGGATGGCCACCACATCCACCTGTCCCAGGATGGAAGCCTGATCATAAGCAACGTCCAAGAGGCTGATGAGGGATCCTACACATGCAGTGCCTACAGCAGCAGTAACTCTGTCAGTGCCAGCACGGAGGTGAAAGTGCTGAGGAACAGGCCTAGCAGTGAGTACACCTGGTCTTCCTGCTTCTCCCAGCACAGCGCCTGTACCTTGGCCACTATTATAAGTCTGCCCATTGTGTGTGCCAGTCCACCACCAACCTTGGGCTTCGGGGAGCAGTGGGACCTTGCTTTCACTGGGCAGAAAAGCAGGATGGTGCAAAGCAGGGCACTGGGAGCCTAAATAACATCCTGAGGCCAAAATGCCATGGTTGGTTGACCAAATAGTTGGCTGCAAGATTTGTAGTTGGACTGTGGACATTATCCAGCTGGCCTTACACAGTGTAGGTTGAGTGGTCTCTTGTCAGGAGGTTAGACCCTGCATTCTCCTTCTTTACCTCACCAGAGGTGTCAGTTTTATCTTGAAACTCATCTCATTCTTGATGTTGGACTAAATTTAAAACGATCCCCTCAGAACGAGTGGGGTGGAGGAAGCAGGAACATACTGTGTCTTTTGGGAGGGAAAAGCAACCTGAGAATAAGTTTACAGCTGGTTCACCTTTTGCTTGACTGCAGCTACTGCGAGTCATGTTGTGGACCTGAGCAGAGAGTGCGTGGACCAGCCCCACCTGGCCAACTGTGACCTGATCCTGCAGGCCCAGCTCTGTGGTAACGAGTACTACTCCAGTTTCTGCTGTGCCAGCTGTGCTCGCCATCGACCGCAGGCCAGCGCATCGCATCCCCGCGGCTGACAGGCACCCCCAGGGCGAAGTACAGGTGACCCAGGACAAGGCTGGAAGTCTGAACTCTGTTCTTTGACTGCATGGGACTGTTCTGGGAGCTCCACCCTGCTGCTCAAGAGGGTGAATTGAACAGTGTGTAGTGGGTGTAAAGGTTCAAATGTGGGAGATCCACTACCCTCAAGTTTATTGTAAACTCCTTTTCCCCCCTGTGTGCCTTGCTGTACCTAATCTATCTCTTAAGGGTAGTTGCTGTCATTCACATAACAGGATCATATTGGGAAAGTAAGGATGATGTGACTAAAGAAAGCAGATAACCAGCATGAAAGAGGGAGACACCAGCAAGAGAGAGAAATGCTCTTAAAAAAATGACCTCTTAAAAAAACACACCTCTGAAGTGTTTGAAGATGGGCCTGAACCATCTTAACCAAAGCACTAATGAGCAATGAACATTTATAATCCTGAGGAGTGCTGTCCATCTAAATGCAAACAGCCAAATGAGAAACAGCTTGATGCATATAAAATTAGTGTTCAGGTTCTAGGGGATTACTAGCTCTGGGGACGCAGCTGTAATGTCATGTTACTGTAGCTGTTTTATTCCAGTAGACCTTAGACAAATTTCTAGTAGGGTCAGTTTGGTTTCTACTTGACTGTAATCAGCTTTGGAGCAAAACACAGGAGCAACGCTTCACAGAAAGCTTAAGACAAAATAGAAAAATATTTTTAATCCTTTGTGAATGTAAGGGGTAAATTAGATGAATATGCCTACACTGTTAGGCTGTTCTGAGATGCTGCAGTTTAAATATCACTCATTCTAGGAAGGCTCAACAGATAATTTTTTTCCTCAAACCAGAACTGTGCTGTTCAGTTTATTGCAGAACTGGGGCCGGTGGTAGCACTGCGCTGACTTTCATCTTGGAGGAAACAAATAGTATACACATAGAAATACATGTGTAGGTGCATTTGACTTGACAGAATAAACCTCCCAATGATCTGCTCTAGTCTCAAGTCCAGGGGAAAGCCTGGTTCTGCATGGGCTGATGCCTGCTGCTATGGGCTAACAAGCTAGGACTTCCAGATGCACAGCAGCTGTAGCTGAAAAGCATCCTTCCTTTCAAGGCCAACATGGATGAGGCTCTGAAGGTCTCAGACATTAAGAGGGTGGAAAGTGAGATTATATCATGATTTGTTAAACCAGAAAAGGCCCTTGGGCATCTTCAGTATCTCAAAATGGAATTATTTCTGAGTAAAAGAATTTTTTTACAGCTTCCACATTATTGTTTTACCCAAGCATCAGCCCTGATACTCCCCTTCTTCCTCATTCCAAACTCCCTGCTGAGACTTGGATGGGTTGGCCATGCTAATTAGGATCATTACCCATGTATTATTTGCATAGATCTAGCTTTCAACTACGAGACTGGTGTGTAGATGCTGATGTTTTGTTTGGGGTGGTGGTGGATGGGGTTTTTTTACTTTTGTCTTCTACTTGTGTTACTGTAAGGCTTCTAAGGAAGCAGCTAATTCAGGACTGTGCTCACAACACTCCCCTTCAGTCCCGACTCAGTACCCATCAGAGCAGCAGCAATATATTGGTGTAAATCCTCAGGCTGACAGCCTAAAGCTGGTTTGTACTCTAAGTCCAGTAAATCAGTTCAGATGGACCTAAAAATAAGAATTACTGACCTGATGATTGCACTCTAGTTGGCACAGGTGTGGCTTCAGGATTGAACACACTGCTTAAAGATATGAACAAAACTGAGGAGCCTAGAAGCAATCCAGTACAGGAGCGAGTCACACAGTCACAGACAGTCACACAGCTATTTGGGGCTGGGTCTTTCTCTGTGGTCTGATAGATTCTGTTTGCTAGAAAAAATACTTATTTTGCAATTATGACTCTTTAATTTGATCAGGGAAAACTTCTGCTGCTGTAATGCAAGGCAATTGTTACAGTTAAGTTTTGAAGTAGAAATTATTGGCTATTTAAAAACAATGAGATAGTCCTGAAAATTTCAAGCTGTGTTTGTATGTATTTTTGCATTTAACAGCTCAGACCAGCACCTTTTTGTGTATTTAGGATATTATAGTACGATTTTGTCTTTTGAGACCGGGGACTAATCCCAGACGCTGTAAATTCCAGTCTTATTGAAGCCCTCAGTTTCTATGTGGCAGGCATGCACGGGTAGTCAAGGGCCGCAGACCTGCTCAGGGGCATGGTTAGAAGGTGTATCAGACTCTTGTCCCACAAAAAGTAGTCAGTTCTATAAAATTCCTTTCTACTATGTCAGAGGCACTATTTTTAGGGTATTTAAATATACTCTGTAGTCAGCTATCATTTAAGCTGTATGGCTACACAAGATGAGGTCAGGAAGTGCTTTCTCAAGACTTATGAGGGCTGCAACAGCTCCCTGCATTCTGATAGCCAGGACTGACACTGGAAGTGCTTTGGTTAAGGGAGAGTTTATTCTGACCTCCTTTCAGCTGCATAACCATGGCAGGAAGGATGGGATTGGCAGGCATGCAGTTCCCTGCTTTAAATACATGCCATCGCTGTAAAAGTTATTTAATGGGTCTTTATATTTCTTCTATTTGACAGAATGAGCTTCTCCCTCTCTGTAGTACCACTTATTAACCACCTGACTCAATGTTTATTTTTTTTATCCAAGAATCAAGATGTTCATTTTCTTCCCTAAACAATGGATTGTAGGAAGTTCTTATCTCTGGGGCAGGAGAAGGGTGTAGCTATACTGGGCTATTTTTAGCTGTCTTGGGGGGGCACTTACTGTGAAAGATAGGAAACTAACAGAATAAGCTATTGCTACTTTATTTCCTACTATAAATGTCTATAAATATTTGTTAGCTTTTTGGAAGCTGAAAAAAGCTTTAATACCAACTCAAATACCATAGGGAGTGTTTCCATTACTGTTCATATCATACTGAAAACAGGTAAAAATCTGTAAAGTAAAAAGTCGCTGTTTTTTAGGCTGTGTCACTGTGAGACTCACTGTACTCGCCTGGAAATGGAAGCTGCTGCCAAGCTCCAATACTAGGGCCAGACAAAGGGAGCATTTCTTCCCCTTCACGTTACGGAGTCTGACTTTTCCTTGAGTCTAAACTGACATGGTGCCCATAAGAATGCAGTGAGAACCACTCATACTAACAGGGTAGATATGAGATCACTGGAAGAACAGAAAAGGAGTGAAAATACACCTTCATCTCATATGGTTCCTTTTAGTAGTAGGGGAAAGAAAAACAAAGCGAGTTTTCCTCTTTGCCCTTACTAAATGTTAGTGTCCTCACATGTGTCTCTCTGTAAATATTCGGTGACAGAAAATGTAGTGATGCAAACCCAGAATTTGATGTTATCAGTAACAGCCTCCATTTTAGAGCTCTATATGGTTATGGGTCACAAGGATGTTTTGCAAGTTCAGTCTTAAAGTTCAAGGTAACCTTACACTGTAATAAATGAGAAGTGTTAAGATATTATTCTTAAGCTTTTAGGTTGGCAAGCAGGGCTTACTTATATCCACCTAACAACACAGAAGATACCCAGAAGGGCAAATACTGAAAACTGAATCAGGGTGGGAAATAAAGCTTTCACAGACAGTGCTTCTACCACCAACATTTATTTCTGTTAAAGCAGATTATAAATCATCAGTACAAATATATATAACTTACATTTGCTTGTAAGGCCAAAGTTTAAAAGTAAAGTTAAAATGAGATGGTTTTCACAAGTCACCAGAGGCAGAACCTGGACCAGCTGCAGCCTTAACCACAAGGTTTCACAAATCAGTGGGAAAAAATAAAACCAAAGTTAAAAACTGCTAAGAACTATTGACAGACAAACATAAAATGGTTTCCCAGGCAGTCCCAGGATGTAGATATGATTACAGTAAGTTGTCACAGTAGTGTTAGAACCAATAGATTAAGACAAAGAAACTGCAGCAATATATGAAAGGAAAAAAACCATACTATATAGAATATGTAGATTGATTCCAATAAAAAACAGTAAGTTGTCCCCATGGTTTTCAAACCATGACAATACTGTTCTTTAATTTTCTTTGTTTAAAACTACGATATAATGACTTATTGGTTGTGATTGTTGTTGCAATATGCTACTTACAATGAACAGATACAAGAACAAGCTAGAGCCCCTTTTTCCACCCCCCAATATTACTTACAATAAGAATCAGAGATAAATCAATCTTATGTACAATTTCTTACATCCAACCCCCATTTTTTTTAACCTTTGGCAAGATTACTTACAACTCATACAGCTTTTAATATCCAACTATTTAAAATATTCTAAATGCATAAAAATAAAGATTTTGGCTTTACTTTATTCTTTACATATAATATTCACTTTGTTACTCAAAATGGAAGCTCAACTTTTTCCACAAACCTAGCTTTTGCTAAGGTGACAACATCCCATCCATATCCACCCCCCCACCCTACCCCATTTTTTCCCTGAGGGGGAACATCCAGGACTTGCAGGGCATCAGAAGGACACAGGTACAAAAATCTGCCTTCCTTTCTGTGTGAGATGATTGATGTTTCTGCAGAACAGGCTTTGGGACTGGGTGCCTTTATTTGCTCCATTCAACTTCCAGCTTTCCAAGTGAGGAGGGAATGCAGACTGGGGTGACTCCAGGATTCTTTTTAAGAACTGCACATTAAATTCTCTGTATGTTTATGTCCTCCCCATAATGCTCCCTCTAACCCATTTTTGTTTTAAGGGACTTTTGGGATTATCAAAGCAAACTGATCAGTAACAGTCCCCTTTGCTCCCTTTATCCCTCTATCCTACTGTACAATTTATCCATCTCCCCCACAGGACTGCTTAAAGTTCAATCTCAAATGTCTTCTGTAAATCGCTTGAGAAGGGGTTAGTTGGGGAGGGATTAGTGCGCTGCTTTGCCTTGCTCTCTAGTGCTGCCCACTGTGCTTCAAACGGGTCTACCTGTGGAGCAGCCGCGGGGGGCTGGGAATGCTTGTCCTCGGCAGCCCATTTCCCACCATCGACTCCGTTGAAAGCCGCGGAGCCGTTGTGCTGCGCGGGGGGGTTGAAGAAAGGACTGGCTGTGGCGCTGCTGCTTTCGTACTGCGGGAGCGTCTGCTGTTTGACAAGACTGGGGGACTGATGCGGGTGGGGTGCCGGAGTGTGGCTTGCAGTACCAAAGACGTTGGCTACCATCTGGGAAGGTGTGATTCCAACCACAGGGACGCTTGGGGCTGCATAGGTCATTCCATTTGCTACAGCATAGGGCTGAGCTGGAATAAATGCTGGCTGCATGGGCGGTACCACACCCACCGGCACGGGCTGAGGCGCAATGAAGGTGCTGACTGGGAAGGCTGGTGCTGACTGGGAGGCTGGAGCTGCTGGAGGAGGCTGGAGCAGTGGCTGTGGGGCTGGCGCTGAGGTTGGCTGCTGCTGGGCTCTCACAGTCTTTGAGACCTCTTCCAACCAGCGGTCTGCCTCTGAGGGAGTACGTCTGTGATTTCCTTGGAAGAGACTTGGTGAGGCTGCACCTGAGGAGGTGCTGCTCCATTCAGTGCCTGGGAAGGAAAGCATGGGCAAGTCACTGATATTTCCACTCCTCACCGTCTTTATAAGTTAGAAAGGCTGGAGGGTATACACAAGGACAGACAGGCCTCCTCCCACTACGACTGAAAGATGCTACAAACGCTGGAAGCACCTTTATGCATCCACTGCACTGTTCTGTTTGAGGAAGACGTTCATCAAGAAGGGGTAGACAAGAGCTTTTTTGCTAAAATGCAGATTATGGGTGTTTTTCTTCATAGGAGACACCTGAGATTTTAGGGCATGCAGAAGAGTTGCTGCCTGCACTCATAACTTGGTGGCAATGATCTAGTCCATAACCACTGGTTCCTCTGACTGGAGAGTATCAGTTTCTGAATGTACAGCCCGGACTGGTGGACTTAGAACACAAAGCTACAGAAACTGTTTTAAAGACAAAGTCTGGTGCTCTTACAAGGCCAAGCAGAACCTACTACTTCACTAGCAAAGTTTCTCTTGTCCAGTGGCTCTTACACCAAGAAATTACATTAGTTAAGATTGTAGCCTTCTACCACATGTGGCCACATGGATGGCAGCCATTTCAGGTACCTCCCTACACTGTGTATAACTGCAGACAAGGCCTGGAGGGACAGACTAAACTTACTAAACAGGGGAAATGAACCTCTAAAGCCTTTAAGCAACCAACTTAATCCCTCCTTATGTACGTTAGTGGAAAGAACACACAAAAAATTAATTTGGGTACACATCAATTCTTTCCCCTTCATACACACACATACATAACTTCATTACTTCCTTTTTAAGCACTGAATTTTCTAAAATGCTGCCAAAATAAAAATCAGTCGAAGTTATAGACCCAGAACCAGCAAGTTCATCGCTTCCCTCCATCCACTCGTGCAAAAGGCTACTACTTCCGGCTTTTGTTCCTGTTCCTTCCACTTGCCATTAAATGGCACTGACAGTTGTCTCAAGGGCTCAATTGTGCTTTTGATCCAAGTTCTTATAGCAGTGCACCGGATCTACTTCCAATCTTACCAGTGACCATGGCTGCAGCTCCAGTATTAGCAGCAGGAGCATGAGCCCAAGGATTGGTTTCACGAACTGGCATAGCTGTGGACACTACAGCAGCTTGGGATGGTTTAGCAGCAAGCACACAGAAGGCAGAGGCAGTGCCATTAACTAAAATGGGAGCAGACAACATCAGTGCGATTAATTCATGCAAGGCATGCACATGACTGGAATATTAGTGGGCCAGGTCATACCTATCAACATACAACAACTTTAGACACTTCCACATGACAGCAGTTTGTGTAAATTAGCCAAACTGGACTGACAGTCGATAAAAGTATCAAATTCCATTTCACCAAGCCAACACTTGTTAAGAGAATTGTGGGATGGTGAATGAATTATGTATTTTAAGAGGCCTTGAATTCTGATGACCAACTGAAGTTAAGTTTGTTGTTTTTATAAGGAAGAGAGAGGGCTCACCAGAAGTTACCATATGGTTAATTTTAGATTCAAAATAACACATTTTAGATAGAGTAACAATGACCACATTTAACATGAAGCGGTTCTTTTTTCACACAACTTGCATAAAAGCACAGCAGTGAAATGAAGATTAGCAGCTGCTATGAGTTCCATTTCTCCACAACTTATCTAAGAATTTGTGTGAAAAATAGTAATTGTGGTGGCACAAAATCTCTTCTCTTGGGAGATGCGGCTCCTATGACACACAGTTGGTAAGGTTTTTGCAGTTCAGGAGGCAGAATGTTAAAATTGCCATTATCTCAATGCCAGTCCCTTCTACAGGTAACTATCGTGTGGTAGGTGCATGAATTTTTTGTTAAAAACAAAACCACAGAAAAACTAAACAGACAAGATGAAAAAAGCCGGATGCATTCACCCAAAATACTGGTAACAGGACTTGCACAAGAAGTTAAGACCATGTGTTACTGGAAAGCAACATTCTGTGCATTCAAGCCTAATCCAGCGTGACCGCGGCACGCAAAGAAATCACAAACCTTGAAAGGCAGGAGACTGTGGTGCGACTACTGTCACTGGTTTTGTCATGGGGGCCGAAGAGAAAGGGTCTTCTGAGGGTGTGCTGAAAGCACTGGTGATCTGAGAGCACAGGGCGCTAATGCTGTCTGTTTCCCCTTCTACCTCAGGGACTAAAATGTAAACAGAATTCATTAAATTGGAAGTTTAAAGGATACAGAAACAATTCACAAATACCAATGTGAAATTGAAATATAATTAGTTCCCTTATGTCCTAGATGTTCTTGCCACTGATTTGCTTGACAGCTTTTTTTAAAAATTAGTGTTGACAATCTGACCTAAAATAGAACACCACATTAGTGTATTTAGTGACTAAGTCAAGAGGGTAAGGAGATCACCATTCCAAATTTAAAGGATGCTCATAGCAGAAATAAAAGGTAGCTTTAGTAGAGATCTAAATCTTTCAGTATTAAAGTGCTAAACATATCAAGGATTGGTATTAAGATTTGGCACTCTGTGAAATAAAAATACTTATGATAGATTTAAGTGTTCCAACAACATACTTCTGCAGTAACTACATGAAGTTTAAATGTGCTGACAGCAATGCAGAGCAGCAAGTTAATTCTGGAGTTAGAATGTTGATTGTTCCAGTTCAGCAGTAGCCGAAATCCCCAGCTCCTGTGCTAAAATCATAAAAGCAAATGCTGAATGCTCAAATAAAATGGACACTCAGTTTTAAACCAAGTATCAGCATCACATGGATAAAGTAACATCTGGAGTAAAACTGCCAGCTTACCAGATGTTCTCATTATTACTAATTGCATTGTTTATCAAAAGTACCTATCATCAGTCCTTCATTGCACAGAACTGACATAAGCAGGCATAATCAAGCACAAATATTGTAAGAAACATAAGATGGCTGGATTCAACATGCACCATACCTAAAATACAGGGGGAGGCATGCCCAAAAATTGTTTCTTTGAGGGATAGTCCAATACAGTGCATGTAGTGTGACAGTAAGCAGCACTGGCAGTGGCATATATGGAAACATGCATCATAATTGTTCTGAATCATGAAAAATTCAGATTGTAGTGTGCTCAGTGAGTATCACTAGTGAGTAGTGCACTATTATTGTAAAACTGATAACTCAGTGCTGGTCTTAAAGCACAGGTCACTAAACAAGGATTATAAGAGAAGTCAGACTAAGGTTTTTTCGTTGAGTTTGCCTTTGACACAGTGATTTTTACTTCAAAGCTTAGAACCCCAAAACGAGCCCTGTTGCCAAGTGAGAGTAAGAGTTGGCCTCCAGGATAATCTAGCTAAGGGAACTCTAGGACATTATGCAAGGTACTGAGCACCCCAGGTGTTCATGCTGGGATGAATTGTAGAAAACCGCACCACCATCATGTGGAAACAGTACCACTTTTAAACAGTTAAGTTTCTGTAAATGCAAGGTGAAAAGCAATTTCATTGCTCTCAGAAAGAATTCAGACAGGCAGAAGGACAGACAAGCATCACATGATCCCCTGACAAGTGGTTAAGGACTTGAAGGGATTTGTCTCTCAGGATGCCCTGACAGTAAGTGGAAGAACTGGTTCAGTGACTCAGAAGGAAGAGCCAGCACTGACTAATTCACCAACACCCATTCCTGGAGCACTTCAAGCTGTGATCCAGTATTTCAGACAGTGATTACAATATTTTGTCTTCTGCATGTGGACAGTGCATTTGAAATTCTTGACTATTTCCAAAGCAGAATTTTTCTGACATAGCAATGTTTCTTCAAGATAAATGATAACACGAAGAAAAAAGGATTTATTAGAAAATAAGGAGTTATTTAAAGACACAGAGAAAGAAAGGAGGAATAGACAATATAAGCTAATGTTTCACTGTAACCATTTGGTTTTACCTGAGTTTTTCATGGGGAAATCGGTCTTCCTTTGCACTGTTGAAGGCAGCTCATTTATTCGCAAAGACAACTGGCGTTTAAAAGGAGACATCTTTTGGCTAAGGGCAGGGAAGCCCCTGAAAGACCCTTGCCTGGCAAGCTGCTCTATAGGGGCATGTCTCCGTGGGATAGCGTGGGGATTGCTCATTTCTTTATCCAGAGAGGCAGCAACTTCAGCAGTAGGAGAGGTTGGTGAGCCAGAAGAGGGGGCAGTATTGGTTGGTGCCGCACCTGGTGCTACTGTTTTCACTTCTGGTTCAACTGCTGGAGGAAACAGGGTGAGGTTAGAAGAGTAAAGCAAAGTAGTATTCAGCTGCCTGCCCCATTCTCATTTGTTTTGAAAAGAGAAATTGCAAGGATTTGCAAAACTAGTACTCTACCAAATGAGTTTCTAATAGCATAGCAGAAAAATCAGTTCTGTATACCTCTATGGCCTCCACAGTGTCACTTTACATACATCCAGGCTCCACAGCTTACTAAGGCTATTTCCCAGAAATTATAGCTTTACATATGTATTCTCTCTAGCTGTTCCTGAGACCCCAGCTCTAGAAATACTTGCAATTCATTTATGAGTAAGACTGAAAAATGTATTGTGTGTTTGAGACTTCTACTTTGCCTCACGTAGAACCATGGCCAAAATATTACTACAAATGGTATTAAGTGACTTAGGGTGCCATAGCTCAGCAGCAACAGGGAACAGAACCCAGCTCTAGAACCCTCTTTCAAAAGCCACCCTGCCAGCCCTGCAGAGTCAGCAGTAGCAGCCAAACACACTGCACAAGCTTTAGCAGGCCAAAGGTAGCAGCAGCACTTAACGAGTTAGGCTGCATTCAGTGCTCAGGCTGCAGCTCCCCAGCTCCTCCAGGAAATAATAAAATAGCAATGGGGATTTTTCCATCTCTAGGAAAACTCTCTCTCACTCATAAATGAATTGGCTTTGGGGATCACAACACAGCAGGACAAGGGGAAAATCTCACTATGCTGGTATGAACTATTATTTTACCTATATTGTTTTCCAAACGTTTTAGGAAAAACAATTACCTTTTTTTGACACATCAGCAGAACAACTAGAAGTCTGGTAAAGAGAGGAGTCAGACTAGAGATTTCTGGGGAGCTGGAATGGTAGGAGGAACTAAATATGTTGTCTTGCAAGCTTCAGTACCCATGAGTTGCAGCTGCTCGTTCAAGTGAAACTTTTCTAATCAGTCTTTCTTGGAAAGGATTTCACACACCTTCATTGAGTCAAGACTTTGACTCATGCCCTCAAGTAACAAAGGCCTTGTGTTTAAGCTTCATTTAGCACATTCTAAAACTAACGTATGGGAACAAGCAGATGGATGATGAAAACAAAGATTAAAGTTTTGCAATCGAGGGGCAGCATAAAACTTGCTGTGAAATCCTCTGAAACAAAAGTTTGACTCCACTGTAAAGAGAGTTATGAACAATATTTATAACATTTATTTTTTGTTATCTGTAGAACTCCAGTACTTGTAATAAAACTTGAGTAGTAAGTTCTACACTTCAGTTTCAGAACACTAACTCCTCTAAAGTCAGTTAGTTATTAGTTTTGAATGTAATTAACAGTGTAACAGTTGTGTGTTTTATGGGGAAGGGGTGGTTGTTTTGTTCTGGTTTTTTTAGAAAGCACTCTGTTCTTCCCTCATGCAGTGTTATTCTATACATACACTCTGTAATCTGACATACAAATAGTAAAAAAATTACATTCTTTTTTAAGAAAAATGCATTTCATTTTCTGTTCATTTACCATGTGTCTGGCAAACTTGTCCTGTTTTTATAATTTTCTAATAAAGCCTTTTAGTATAGTATCTACAGTGTTCTCTGCCATAAAGCAGGCTGACAAAACAAAGCAGAAGCAGCTTTCACATATGAAGCCACTTGCACCTTTTCTAGAAGGGATGTGGGAAAATGGGCTCTGAGTGAATCTGGGAGCAATTTTGCATCCTGTGAAGTGACAAGAGTCTGGGAATATTGTTTGAACATAGCAAGGTTCAAGAGAGGGAATGCTCTAAGGAGGTCAAGCCTAGATCCTTGCACAGGCCCCAGTGCTGGTTTTGCTCGCTATAGATGATTAAGTTGCATCTCGTACCTTTCGCATCCGGCATCTGTCTCATAATTTCCTCTCTCTCTGCTTGTTCAGTAGCTGTAGTGACCCTGAATGACCCCTCTCTAGTGAATGTGGTTCTGCTGGCATCAAAGGTGGCAGTCACTCCACACTCCTTCTCTCGCTTCTGCTTTCGCTCCAGGCACGCTGCAAATGCACAGCCCACGGCGTGACTCAACCTTTCCCCCTGCACAAGACAACGTTGCGTCATACAGTGACTGGAACAGAAACATACATGTGCTTCAAGCGTCGCAAAGTGATAACCTGCCTTTATAAGACACATCTAATTCAGGCATTAAAGAGAATTACTGTAATTTGTCGCCTTTAGTATGGCTCTAAAATTAAACCCGGTATATGAAGACACACAATTACTAAGGCACAAGCCATGTTCAAGAAGGCCACCCAGGAACGAAGGAGACAGTTGGATAACCTGTTTAGTTCAACTGTTACTAAGATGATAGGGTGATAATGTGCCTGCATTGGTCGCTTGCCTCTGGATACATCTGTGCACAAAGAAGCTCTCCTGAAGCCATCTTAAGGTGTAAGTCCTGAAGGACAGATAGGCACTATTCTTGGAGCAAGTTTACAGAGGGCTCAGGGAGACACAACCTTTGTGTGTAAATGTGAAAATTAAAAGTACAGTGGTGACTACTTACACCTCTTAATGGCCCTGACCAAATGCACAAGTTCAGAGTGCCTTCTGAAAAGCACTTCCATTATTCACCAGTAAGGTCAAAAGGATCCACTATCCAATAACTGCAGTAAGGAAAGGAAATTCAAGTCGGAGGAAGTCCAGCAACCCAGCTGATACAGCGGCGACAGTTGAGTCAGAGGCACTATTGCTACCAGTAGCTCAACTCATCTATCATAATCAGTATGTGAATTGACCTGTTATTCACAGAGGAAAACACAAATGTTCCAGCTCTAACTGAAGTTTTACTGGGAATTTCTAACTTCATTGTTTAAAGAGAAATGATAAATTGTCAAGTACCACTACTCTGAGCATGCAGCTCTGTGGAGTTCACGTAATAAATTTGCATGAGGTTTCAAGCAGTCTGTATAATAAAGGCAGGAATCAACAAAAAGCAGGTAGAGGGAAAGGCCAGATCACAGAGTTAAGTAACATACTTAAGTCTACACAGCAAGAGACTGAGAGAGGTAACTTCCTTTAAACCTTCTACTCAAAACACCTCTATCACTTAGAAGCAAACAGAATGCTAATTTAATTAAGTTTAGATCCATTCCTTAACATTCGGATGACTTTCCATTCAAGAAAACATTTGCATACAAGAGACTGCACTCATAACCAGTCTGTATTTACTTTTATTTTATCCTAGAAAAACTGTCATTGCTGTTTCAGTTTTTGGCTGTAAATATTTTCAGATGAGAAAATTTTCCATCTATTCTTAGAAGAGCACTTCCTTTCAGCTGGAGATATCTGAGGCTGATTGCTTGCCTTTTATACACATGCTGAGCAGCATTTCTCTCCACAAGACGACACCACAGAGCAGTGGCAAATAATTCAGATATAGGGAATTCGAGCTAAAATAATTTTCAAGGAGTAATGTTCCAGCTGGAGTCAAATCATATTGCAGTATTCCAGGTACTCCATTTTTCTTACCATTACTTCTAGCTAGGAGCTGGAAGAGTTGGGCACACACCACACTGAACTTACCGTGTCCTTCACAGCCATAAAGCAGTGGCATATCCAGCGTCTCGTTGTGCCATCTCGGCAGATGTATGAGAACGCCCGGTCAAAGTTCCTGTCTGGTGCGCAGAAAGAAACTTTCTCTATTGTCTGATCAACTATAAGATCCTAGAGGGAAAAAATCCCCCCCCACAATAAAAGAAACGTGAGGAAATACGGAAAAACACTGAAAAAGTAATTTTTAGTAGTAACTGCACAAAGATGAGTTATAGTAAAAAGAGGGTAACCTGATCTGGCTATAAATTATCTGTCAACAAAGTCACCATTCAGAATCTGATCCCCTTACGAAACAAAAAGAACAGATTACATTTTCCAACAGACACCTGTGGTAGAAGTGTGCCATGGCACCGCTTAGGAATTTAGGGATCCAAACAATTCCCATGATCTCTCTCTAGACTACGGAAGCACACATTTTTGTTTTGTTTTATTTTTTATTTTCATTTTGTTTTATTATTTTTACAGCAGCTCCATAGTCTTGCAATCAAAAAGTCTTTACTGTGGTTAAAACACAAACTGAAGCTTACAGGAAAGGTCTTTAAGTGTGAAAAGATCTAGCAGCTTCTATAAAAAGAGCAAAAACTGATCTGCCAACTAGCTAAGCAGGGATGCAATGGAAAAGCACCAGCAGCACTGGTAGTATCTAACATCCCTGATTTAGTCCCATAGATTGATAGAAGTGTTTTTAAAAAGGAGATAGTACAGTTTAAGACTGTGTCATCTTCATTAAAAATGATTTACTCAACATTTTTTTTTTCAAAATTGTTTCTTTTGGTTGGTGGCTGGTACTTGGCCCCTCTGCTGATGTACTGAACCACCAGGAGGCAATAGTATATTCTCTTTTTAAATCCCATACTTTTCATTAACTCCAGAGTCTGCAAATCTTATTAAAATTCAATTTGAAAATATTACATATATGCAGCAACATTTCTAAAAATAATGTATTATTACTTTTAAATGAGGCAATCAGTAGACTGAGTTCACTCACATCAGTACGTTTGTATTAGAAACTGAATTCTTGAGAGATGGCAGTTTTTAGCCCTGATGAAGCATTCCATAACAGCAACCCTGGAGAAGTCCAGCCACAGAGCAGATATTTGACAGGCAGATATTTGACTGCAGAGGGATATGAATTATCTCTGCCTGCCAGTACTGGCTTGTAGAAATATCTTGTAGGTTGACAAAATGAGTGTTAAATGATATGAATATAAAGCAAATTATTTCAGATTGACAAGAGTTAAAACTGTTCTGATAGCCATGCCATCTTTTAAAATACTAGTACACTTGTAGTAGGAAGCCTAAAGCTCTTATTTCTAATTGCCTACATCTACATAAAACCAAGAACCATTTGCTCTTACTTGCACACAGGTGCCTTGGTGGTACATACTCTGCTATTTCACAAAAAAAAAAATCGTAATTTCACAATAAAAAAATTGTAAAACAATCTAGAAGGATGCCACAAATACATCAGTCTTCCACTTCAGACCAACAGCTTAGATATTAGAATTAGAGACTATCAAATCTGATATACTCAGATACTATTTATCTTGAGTCTGAAGGCACAACCCCCTATTTAGATTACTTTCTTCATTGCATTCTTGGAAGCTCTTGTTCTTTCAGACCCATTCTAGGATTTGGATGCACTGAAAATTACATTGATTTATATATATATTATATTGATTAATGTGAGTTTGCCTGTGTATTACTACTGCAACCTTCTGCAGTGGTGCAGAACAAAGACAAGGGACTCTTCAAGTTCACTATCAACAGAACTTATTGGGGGGGAAAAATGATTGTTTCAGTAAATGCAACAAAAAATATTCCAAGCTTGTGCTACACTTGCCATGTTTTATAAAATGTGTCTCGAGAATAGTGTGGAATTAACTGGGAAAAAAATTAGCAGGCGTATGTATGTTTACAAAGCAAGAAATGATTAAACTAATTACACACTTCAATCTTCCTTTCAAATACCAACATTTGCATTAACATAAAGATTGGTGTCCATTTGAAGATATAGCACGTATATTACTATAGAGAGATTTAAAACTTTTGCCCAGGGAAATCTAACCTTTGTTTTCTCGTCTACAACTCTGAGTCCATCCGCCGAAACCCACAGGACTGCTTTGACGGCCTTCTTCCCAGACTTTCAAGAAAAAAAAAAGGAAAGAAAAAACAAAAACAAAAACAAAACAGTTTTATGCCAAGAGCAGACTGCCACCTGCTTCCCCTCTCCAAGAACCATAACATTAAGTGTAGATGAAGTCCACGGTCAGTAGAGTGCCCAAAGCTCAATCCAAGTTGCAAAACATTCAGAGAACCAAGCCAAAGCCAATATTTCAGAAACAGCACATCGTGGGGATGGGGAGAGGGCACAGGACAGGTGAGGTAAAAATAAGGTGTACATCCACTGACAGTAAAGAATTCAAGATTGACCAAGTGGGTGAAAAATTCCACTAGAGTCAGAAGACACTAATTCATAAGGAGTTACACCACAGGTAGCTTCTTCAGCACAAGTTTAAACATAGGAAAATTCTTACCTGGTATTTCCACCAGCCCTACCCTCTGCCTCAATAGCCACATGGCAGAATCATGGCATCACCTTAAACCAGTGTTAAAAGCACCCCAAAATCATCAGGTACTGTGTAACTCATCGAGCTCATAAGCCTAATGCTAAGATCAATAATCCAAACATGTTTCACTAATTTATTAATAGCTAAATGTCAAATCTTGGAAGAGACATAGAAAAATACGATTTCTTAACCATTTGCTGTGTATCTTGAAAAAGCAATGGTGTGTGGCAGTCTGACGTGGCGGAGGAGAGGTCTGGCTTTTATCCAAGACCCAACTGTGGGAACTTTCAGCTGTTTCAAGCTGAGGGTAAGGAAAAGTGGGAAACACAGGAAGGCTTCAGGAGCCATTTAAATTACAGATTCTTTCTAGACTGTTTACTTTTCAAGGGCAGGTTACAGAAAACAGTATAAACATCATACTCCTCTGAAATGAATTCATTCAAAAGAAAATAGGTCAACATAATTTTACTGGTTGTTACTGAGAACTACTACTAGAAAAACAGTTGTTTTTTTTTTTCTTAGCGTGTTATTTTAATTCACAAGTCCCATACTTTAACCAGTTAATAAATATTCTCCTCATAATGTTTTTTTAAGCACTGGGTTTCCATAGTTTGGGGCTGTTAATGGCACCCACCAGACACCACTCCAGGGAGTGAAAAAAGCAACAACAACAACAAAAAAGATGAAGGGGTATCAGCTAGTGGCTCCAAGCAAGAATTGCAACTATTTTATACTTCTTTAATAGTGTATTGCAAATGTATGTAATTTATATTCTTTCAGCAAGTAAAGGAACCAGGACACATTCTGACATAAGCTACTGCATGTTCCAAGTCTGCAACACCAATTTTAACACTGTAAGGATGAATTATCTTACAATGAAAAGTCTCCAATTATATCACATTGATTTCATTCTCAGAGAAAGCAGCAATGTGAAGAAAAAGGGCCTGGCAGAACTTTTGTTTTCTGGGGAGGAGCTATCTGTCCCCATTTCGGAAGCAGCAATGACACCCCGGGCACTTTCAGAAAGCTTGGTGAGAACAGACAATGGCACTGACTTGCACAGAAGAGTGTTTAAAGAGAAAAGAGAGAAAATAAGCACAGCATGAAAGCAAACTACAGAGATGGACTTGCAGAAGCAAGTTTCCAAATGACCATCCAGCATGGGTAACCCAGAGAAGGTTTCATTCAGAATCTGGAATGCCTAATGGAAACGTTATCATTCCTAACGGAAGATGTACTTAAATTTACCATCATTTGTGTTAAAAAATATTGCAGCATTTAAAAGTTACTTCGAATTTTTGGTCTAAAAAGGCAGTAAGTATCAATACTCACAAAATACAGTCTGTATTTTCAATGCTCAGATAGCTTCCATAGCCTAAAAGTCCCTATTATTTCCAAAAGAAATGGTTTGTAGAGGTCTGTCTCATTGAACTGTTTTAAAAAGAGCTTCAGTTTCTTATAGCCATTAATAGCCTTAAAGATCTTTATTTCAAGCAAATACAAACAATCAAGAGAAGATAATGCCTGCAGGTTAGTGGTGTAGATTGCCATCATTAGAACAAGAGCTACATGTCTTTCCCCAGTAAACAATAAAAATCTTGTTCCTACAGAAACTGTGAACAGTTCCTAAAGTTTGTATTGAAGTCAAGTTTAACTGAGCTGGGTACTTCATAATGATCTTCAGCAGAGCTACTCCTCACCTGTTTTTTTACCAAGTGAGGATTCAGAAATAACTAACACTTGGTACCTCATGTTTCTCAGAATAAAATGAAAAGGCTAAAGGGCTTTCTAAGTCCTCTCTTCCCACTGGAAACATATGTTTCCACATGCAATATAACCTAACATGGGTTTGCTACATTAAGGGAAAAAGAAAACACACTTTCATCTCCCAATTCCTTGTTCTGGATTTATGGATGGTGGATGCAAGTGCTTTGAAAGGTTAAGCGCTCACAGTCTACACCCCAAACCCACTGCTACTATCGCTGGGCAATGAATGATTTTCCCATTTACGAATTCTCAGCTTATCTGTGCCTCCCAGTGATGTTTAAAGGAACACACTTCTCCAAATCAGTTTATATTGGATATACAAATCAAAGTACTACTCCATTATGGGCGGGATATTGCCAAGTAAATCGTGATTACAAAGTAGATAAGAGCATTTGCACTTCTGGCACATACTGGACAAAGATCAGACCAGACACAAGATACTGCATGGAAAGCAAACTCCAGTGCAGGATCTATAGCTTGTGTAATAAACTGAAATGTTTAGGCAACTCCAAACACAAATATTTTAAGCAAACAGCCAATATCCACTGGAATGGTATGGTCTTAAATGTTGCTACCTCATCTGGAGATTCAGAGCAGTAGCTTGTCTTCATAGGAATTCCAGAGTTTTTGGATGACAACACTGCCTGAGGAGAGCCATGTGTGGAACCAACTCCCAGAAGCCTGATTTGTCAGTGCTGAGTCAGCACTGATAGAAACCTCGCTGCTCAGCACTTCTGGGGAGGTCAGTAACCTGCTGCAACACAAGATTCATTATCTGGACTAATTTCAGAGTCCTCAGACATCACCAGGAGGGAGGGCAGGCACTCCTTCTTCCAGGCCCGAAGACAAAGCAGGACCATGGTGGGCTGGGCACAAAGGAAATCTCACTGACAGGCTGGCAATGCCCTAGAGATGGGCATCCACCAAACAAAAGGTATCTACTCTATTGTAAGGTGGAAAATAAAGTTTTAAGGACACGAGAGCACAATTAAAGTTGCCCAATAATGCATTTTTTAAACATTTCTACATTGTTTCTAGTATTTCTGCCTATTTTATTCTATCCTGGGACTTAGAAACAGCTCTAAAGATGTATGTGGAATCTGAGGTATATATAAAGAATTTTTTTTCATTTCAGACTCCAGATAAAAGATTGTGTGAGGAGACATACACACACCCAGTGGAAGCAAAACATGAAAAAGATCATCAAATCTGTACTACTACACTTAATAACAGAAAACCTTTAGTTTAAAAAGATGAAGAGCCTCCTAAAAAGGTAGCTTATTTGATAACTGCAGAAGCCTAACCCAGAGCTATCAACAGACATTACATTTTTATTTAAAGTTGAAAAAAAAGCATTTTCAATACTAAACAATTGAACATTTCCAGACACAAATCTATCAGATTTATCTTTTACAGGGAGAAAAATATGGACAGGGAAAGCAGCAAACATGTCTAGACTGACTTTCTGAGAGCTGCTAGTGTGTTTTAAGTAGCTCTGCAGTTTGGAATATTGTATTAATCCCAATGCAACATATCTGGAGAGAAATTATAGATGAGACAGCCAAAAGATATTAGAGTTATTAGTATTTCTCAATTATTAATAACAGAACAGCTGTCCCTTTCTTTGCAGATTTCCCTAGATGTGGGCTACTGTTGTAGGCCAAAGCTGTAAAAAAGGCACTACCATACTGGTGCTGTGGGGATATCTAAACACTATGGATTTAAGTGCTAATTAATGTAATTCACGGGCTGAAGTAGAAGTAGGTCCTTCTTTGTTAAAATATTATAATACAAGACAAAGCAAATCTACAATGCTGTAAGAAAGTATCAGACTTCATTAAGAAAGCAACTAAGATGTAATACGGAAGATGGCATACTTAAAAATTTAAGAAGTCAGAGAAGGATTTTTATCTAAGTGCTATGCCAATATCTGTCCTTTTACATCTTTGCTTTCTCATGTATCCTAACATAAGTTAATAACAACAAGCAGAAAGAAAACTAACATATCTGATCAGGTTGAAGTAGGGGGTTTTCTGTTTATTTTCAATTTAGCATTTTGGGTTTGAAAGCAAACAGCATGTTTTGACTCCAGTCTTTGTAGATTCCAGCTCTTAAATTTTATTTGTGCATAGGAATGATCTCATTGATCTGACAGATCTGCCATCTACTGTATTTTAGCCCCTTGCCATCACTACACTTAAGATGTGTGCTTTCCCAGATCATAGGAAGAAAACAGAACTGGGGAAACAGCTGTCCCTGTGTGACATGCATCACCAACTGAGGGAACAGTGAAAAAGCAGCAGCCGAAAAAACCTTACTTATTCCCCAAGCAAAGCCAAAACAAATCCACGACTACAGAGTAATCTTCAAAAGACTCCAATGTGCATGGATATTACAAACCTGTTAGTTTCTATTTAAGCCAAGTTTCATTTTATAACACAATATTTCAGAAGCCATATCTTAGATTAACTCCATATGAAAGCTAAATTAAAATGTTTTAAGAAATTTTAAACACAGAGGGAGGAAAGAGATGAGAGGGAAAAGAGAGAGTGGTCTTTCTGCCTTGTGGAGGTGTAGACAGCAGGAATAAAACCGCCCAGCCAACAGTACAGCACATTCATCATAAGGACAAAGAGTTGCTTCTCTTCTTGTCTAAGACAATGTCCTCGTGAAAACAAGAGCAATGATAGAAACTGTAAATTGAGTTGAAATTAGGAAAACGTAGGTAAATTCCTGGTCTCGTCTCCATATACCTTTGAACTAGGACTGTGCTCAAAAACGAAGGTTTAAGAGATGGCACACTGCCTTCTCCCAGTGCCAACATTTGGGGACCAACTCATGGTGTCAGACAGCTGAGCATGAAGCACTTACAAGGCACAGACCTCAGGTAGGTTCTGTAGGTATTTGCCCAGGTGATGTAGGTTGGCACAAGTTTAAGGGTTTAAAAGGAAAATTTTAATTTTTTTCAGGAAGACCAAATCACTTCAGAACACTGGATCTTCAATACAGTCCATAGAGATTTAAGTTTGTGTTTCAGGTTACTTTTTAAACCATATTCTTACTTTGATCCCAAGTCTGTTTTAGAAGCAAATATTCTGAAATGGATTTGGGAACCCTCAACACCCTGATTTTACGGCAGTGCTATACCAGGGATGTAACTCCTTATAGTGCAAGCACAAACAACGCATTAAACTTACTTTTCCAAAGAAGCCTTTGAAGAACTTCCTTTCCTGGAGGAACAGGGGGGACAAGTCGAGCGCTATTACTGAAGGTAGCTAAAATGTCCCAGGGTTTTCAAACCAACAAGCACACACAAGAATAGGGTTTGGAGGGAAAGGAAGGGGGTTTTAGAGTTATCCATGAGAAGGTGCGACAGGCAAATGTGAAAATAATCCCATGAAAATGCAGATCAAAGGGCACACACACAATTCTAACAAGCTACTGCCCTGAAATTGGTGGAAAGAATAAAACCTTAGCCCCAATTTCATGCAAAGTGGTTACTTTATTTTCACTCTCCCTTGTTTAGTCCCTTTTAGTCAGGTTATAAACCAAACTTGGCAGCAGACACAGTGGTTAAACAATTAAAATACTGTATGAGCTCTTGTGAAATGCAAAGTTCTAACTCCAGAAGTGCAGTCAAGTTTGCTCTGTATTGATCACTCTTTCCCAAGCAAATGCTCTGTAAGCTGGAGAAGCATGTACGGCTGTTATAAAGCAGGGGTAAATACTGCTTCCTTTTATTCCATTTATTTGTTGCTCTGGTTTACACACTACTCTTACGCTTCACATCTTCTGAAGTCTTTATTGAAGAGTGAAGAATTTCATGTTACCTTGTGGTAAAACTAAAACACAAGTGAGAGCCCTTCCTCTTTTTCTAAAGCCTTCCAAGACTTTATGTAATATTTATACAAATACTAGTTATTCATTCTACAACTCTGAATGAATAGGCTGAACAGCCTTTCAAGTCAGCTCAGACAGGGCAAAGACAGTTAGACAAGTGCAAAGATACCAACAGCTGAATTACAACTTCCTAAATTTCTTCAGCCTGGAAGCAATTATACTGCTTGCTATGTTTGCATTAAGAAGAGGGCAGCATGCAATTTTAAGCATATTTGCATGCAGTTTAGTTTTATTTCTAGCTTTATTTCGTTATCAGATTGTGGAAATTAAACTAGAAGACCTGAAGCAATCGGCTGAGAGAACGCTTCCCCAGGCCTGGTGCTCTGCGAGCACAGCCACGTGCTGCTCCATGTTTGAGGGAAGCTGACATGAAGCGTAGAGCTGTTCCTGCTATCTTTCCAAATTGTTTCACTTCTAAGAAAGCTATCGTATAGTAGTAACGAGGAGGAGGTGGAGAATTGCAGATGAGACAGGGAGCATCTCTGTGACAGCTCCTGACCCCACATTTACACTGTGCAATTCCAACCTGTTGATCACTGATAATATTATATTAAAAATATTACCACAAATATCTTGAGGCAGTGTCGTGAGAATTGATTGATAAACAAGGTTATATTTAAAACAAATCTATGGTTCTGACGCAAGTCAACAAAAGCCAGGAAGAACAAAGTTAAGAAGGGAGTGTCAATCCCAACTTTGCATTTCCTGGCCTCTGCAGTTGTGTGCCTCATTGCCCCATGTCCTTCTACAGTGCGTTTTATCGAGCATCTGCAACACTTATGTCAACTCATAAAGAACATCTTCAAGTTCAGTCAGCTGAAAACCTTAAGAATTTTTGGAGGCAGGAACGGTTCTGTATTTGGACAGGATGTGCTGAACACTAGGAGGGGAACTAATGGATGAATCACAATGTAGTGTATATAATGAGAAGGGGTTGGATGCTGCTGCCAAGTTGAGCAATGACTATTGCATTACACTAAACAACAGCTTTTTAAAGACAGCAAAAGCTAAAGAGATTCACCAGAAGCTACCTCATTTTTAGGTGATGGTTAATTTTACTCTCAGCAAAATGCTTGTTAAACAAGATTATTTTTTCAAATAAACTAGACAGGGTTAATGGAAAAGGCATCATGCAAAATGGGTTTTAAACAACACTAAGTTAATGTAGTTTAGAGATAACTAATGCATATTTTAAAACATTAAATTATGTCTCTTTACCTGCTAAAACAAGAACATATATTAAAACAAATGCATCATTTAAAACAAAAAGTGGCAAGTTAGAAACCATACTACAAGCTAAAGCTGATTTAAAATCAAAATATGACATGAGAGAGTATACTTTTGTGTTTTTGACACACCTGAGTCGAATACACTTACAAGGCTCTTAAAGTTACTTTCCAGTTGGCACTAAATATTTTAAATTCAGTGAAATGGTTATGAAGAAACCATTTAGAGCTTAGTGTCCAGCTACAAGGATCTGACGACAGGAAATGTGTACAGAGTTAGCAACATATCCCTACTAAGGGAAAAATGTAAGCTACATTGGTAATACCCTTTTAAGGGAAAAATGCAAGCTCCATTGATAATATAAACCCATGTTAATAACAGTGTAATAACTGAACACCTGGATTTCTGATCTATTAATGAGACTGTAGTGCCATTTCATCTGACAGAAAATTACACATTGTTGGTGTGCAGTTTCAGAGATACAAAACTGTAACAACAGAATACAGTATGGATGAGGGATCCTTGAGCTAAAAGTGGCTTCTTTTACTCAGTTGTCATTTAAAGTGTCTGAATAAAATGCTCACCCATCAACTGGTTTCAGGTTCTGCAAGACGCAATAATAATTATGCCACATAAAAGGAACAGGTAATAAAAAAATCCCTGAAAGGTTATTACACACAATAAAGAGACAGAGAGATTTGTTTGCATCTTTTCTTTCAAAAAGCAAAGCAGTAATTAAACTATTCCTAAAGTCAAGATTAACAGTGTTCTATATTCTTGAATAATCTCATTAAATTTTTTTAAAATCCAGGATTCAACCCTATAAAAGAACAGCCTTCAGTTCCCCAAATGAATTGCCAACTGTTGTAGAGCAAGAATTAAGAGGGAAAAATATGTCTATTAAAATAAGACAGACAGAACTTAATTATTAAAAGCTACAAGACACAAGTATTTCAACAATTCTCATTTTTATTGACTGGATTTATAAAACCTACACCTTACCTGCAGAGAAAATAAGAAAGACTGAAGTAGCTCAGGTACATTTCTACGTAGTTAAAGCATACAGAAAGTGAAGTCCAATTTGCCTTAAGCTAGTCTTTCAGTATCAGAGCACTGCACCTTAAACTCGTAATTCTTTCAAAACCAAGAGAAAGCCCACTAAAATAACTAAGTAATGTGAAAGAAGGAGACTACCAGAAGAACAAACTGTTTTCTTATCACATTCCTCGCATGCTGAAACATTACCCAGCGTTCGGCTTCTGCTAAATTAAGAGAGCATACTGTATAGAAAAGAGCTTTCAGCAATAGTGGTGTCCTAAAGAAATGCCTCTGGCTTAAAACCTACATGCTGGAGTGAGGGGCAGGGCTTGAATTGCAGTGAGCAGCTCCAAATGAACCTTGGATCTGATGGAGTCTAGAACTAAAGCACATATAAAGTGCTTTCAGTAATCTGAATCTTTCTCTTGGGGCCCAAAGAGAATTTCACCTCTACTTCTCAACTTCCAACACTGACAAAGGAGACAATATAAAGAGCAATTGTAAGAGATGTGCGCTTCTGTTCAGTTTATATATAGACATCAAAAACTTCAAACTGCAGAAAAAATCAAAATTACCTGAAGAAAAAAGTTTAATTTAGGAGAACAGGTAAAATTCCCACCATCAACAATGTGGAATAATGACATAGCACAGAATAGAGAAATTAAACTATTGATTTCCAGGGAATGCACTGTAAAAGGTAGATATCTAAGTGTGAATCAATAATTTGAATCAATAATTCATGTGATCAAGAACCATAATCCTGGAATTATCCAGATTCCAGAAGAAACTGGGTGCTATGCTTTTACTATGTCTCATTAATTATAAGCTTAGCTAGTCTTAACTGACTTGTGGACTTGTAAGATTTTTATAACTAGAAAAACAGCTACTTCAAAGCATAGCTCCCCAGGGAAGAGAATGAGAGAAGTTCCATAAAGTAGATGCTGCAGTGCTATCTTGTGTGCTAACAGAAAGTATTCTGAGTGAACAAAAACCAGAAAAGGACAAAATCGGATGCAATTCATTATGTGGTCAGTACTTGCACTTTTAGGTACATAAAGTAAATCCACAGAACAAAGAAACTAATTTATATTTTGTGTGGCCCTTTTTAATAAAAATCAATCACCAATCACTGTGGACTGAATGGGAACAGATGGGATGCGGCTTTAACAAGTTGCTATACATTAGCTGAGAGAGAAAAGAATGAAAAGACTTGATTTTAATCAGAGCACTAAACCAATTCAGAAACTTTACAGCACAACAGAAGGCAGAAAAGATAACCTATAATCTTCCACTGTGTGCTAGGAAGAAGGGAAGAACAGGTCTAGATGGAAGCCACTTGAGCTCTCAGATTTGGTAAGAAAAAAAAAAGGGATGTCCAATAGCAGATATTTTAAATTAGCAAAGGTGCTGTAGAAGGGTTTGATAGACTTCCAGTGATTTTGCTGAGCTGCAAGGATACAAGAGTTTCTTCCACTGAAGGCGTACTGAAGAATGTATATAGCTAAAACATATAAGAGAAGTAATGACAAGGATTGCAGTTCTCCATCTCCATTCAAAATTTTTATGTCCTTTCTCCTGTTCTTTTCAATGATGTTACAGCCTCAGTTCCTTGACAGACTGATCCCAGGCTTTCTGGAGTTTGCTATTTCCACAGGATTTTGTGGTATTATTACTTCAGGAAAGAGATGACAAGACCTCTTCAAATGAGCCACAGAACTACAAAGAGCTTTGAACGAGTGCCATTTACAGGAGCAAACGTTCACAGAAGCCAAACTAAGAGCAGCCCACTTCATGGCATATCAGAATTAGGCAGCCTTCAGGCCACTTTGAGCAGATGCAAGCCAGATTATTTCATGCATGACTACAATGCTGCAGTGCATTAGAAAAAAAGCAGCCTAAAACAAGTAATATTTTGTATAATAATGGTGAATTAAGTCACTATTAAAGTGGCAGGCAACAGAGGGAAAGAGAGAGGGGGGAGAAGAAAAGAGAGAGAGGGAGAAAGCTGTTAAAAAACAATGGTTCAAGTCCCATGTGGGTACCAACTTAGCCTGAAAGGTCACAGAGAATTTACACATTTGTTTTGCAAATAGTTTCTGCAAGTAGAAAGAACAGTTGTAACTCTCCCTCTCATCATCAGATTAGCATGTCCCCCTAACTGCAGCAGTGCTCCCAAACCGGCCAACTGTTCTCCTAACATGGGTCAAAAGTTCAGTCCTTAGCTGGGGCACTGCTGCCGAGGGGACCTTTACCAGTAACACTCACAGCCCCAAAGCCAACTTTGTCATGAAAAAAATATACATACAGATTTCAGTCTCTTCACAGCATCTTCACAGATATGCATTCCTCTGGATTCATCCACTTCGACATGTCCCAAGTACTGCAGGAAAGAGAGTAGGGAGAGAAAAGCTTAATACTAGCTCCTTAAACTCCCAGGGTTTTGATGAATCCAAGCTCGGAATTCATCTCAGTACAGCTGAGATGACAGAGACTAACAGCACTTTGCCAGCCTTCTTTTGAGACCCGCATTTGAGGGTTTGACTGTGTATATATATGGTGCACCAGCATCGGCAGAAAAGCATAATACAACTAGGAATTTTGAGGGAAAGACAGACTTTCCTTACTCAGGGGAAAATATGAAATTGAAAAGTACTGAAAACTGTATTTTCCTGCTTCTTCAGAAAGAGCTTCAGTCTTTTTTTTTACCAGCATAGCATGAAAATCTTACATCAATATAGAGATGGCAGTGAATAACTTTTTTTGAATAATGATAAATATATTTACTATCAAAAACTGAATTACACTACACAGTAGGATGAATAAATATATTCAAATGTTCGTGTCCAAATACGAGAAGTTTCAATGTTGCAAACAGGAAAAAAAAAAAAAATCTTTCTTTGTTCCCTTCCCCTCATCCCGCCTTTTTTTTAAAATTGTAAACTAAAATTGTTTATCTTCATTACACCAACAAACTGTTAAGTGGACACAGAGAGATTCATCATTCTTACAAAAAGGTGGGGGTTTCTTTGTTCTATTGTTTTTGTTTGTTGGTTTGTTTTGTGGGTTTTGTTTGCTTTTTAAATTTGCTTTTAAATATGTAGATTTTAAAAAAGCATATTCATCTTACCAAGCACTATTTAAAAAAAAAAAAACAAACCAAACAAAAACACACAAAAAACCCCAGCAAAACAACAGTGAATTGAAACTTTAGGTTTCAAAGCTTTTAAGTTTACAGCCGAGAATAATATTAGCCTATAGGGAAAGCAATTGGAGGAAATAAATCAGTGTCTGGGATAGTTTAATTCTACATTCTGTAACTTTTAGCTCTAACTTTTCCAATCTTTTTTAGCTCTAACGTTTCCAAACTTTTTAGCTCTACCTTTTCCAATCATAGTTCTTTTTGATAGGGGAAGGAAACGTTCTCAGAAAAATTCATATCTTTATTCAAAGTACTTAACTCTTGAAGAAAACTACAGAAACTATTAAAAGCTTTCTGAAGTTTTGTAGTAAGTGCTATAGGTCAGAGAAAACTTTCCCTGATTTACGTGAATTGTACGCAATTCAGCATTTATATTCTAGGCTAGTTAGGGAGTGAATAAGTGGTTTTAAAATATCATAATCAATACTTGTGTCACTTAATGCAGTAGTGACCAAGGTTTATTAATCTATTGACAAGTCCCACTCAATAACAGAATATTCTGTCATGAGTTACCCGAAATCTCCTAGATTTTGTTTCACTGATTAGGATACCGTACTTAGCTAGATGGACAAAAATATTTCTCTCTTTTACACCACACTGAAGCACTCTCAGATTAACATAACAGATTCTACTAAATGGACAAAATCAAGACGGTTTTAAAGATTTAATAGAAATTGGAAAGTTGAGGTTTTTTCATGCAAGGCAAGGCGCTCCAGAAGAAGAAACTCTATATATCTTTAAATATCTTAAGTGACAGAGGGCTTTAGCATTAAATCTCACTATGTAGCATTTTATTCAGAGTTAAATGTGGATGGAACAATTCTATGAGAATTTCATTTAAACCAGCCCTCACAGTGGGAGAACAGCTTGAGAAATAAATTACATAGACACTAGAAGGTAAATTTTACAGCTTTTTCAAAATGAGCTCTGTGAGGCTGAAGCCTTATACTTGAACGCTGGAGTTGCCAAAGCAGCAACTGTACTCCCTCAGCTGAGGTTGTGGAACACTCACACAACATCTTGATTTCTCCAGAACACAAACTAGATCATTTTAATCCTAAAAATACACAAATAGTAACAGCTAAAGATGTAATTACTATGTGTCTGAAAGTATGTATGTTTATCAATGACTATCATAGATGGATCTTCAGTTGTGCCATGACTCCTCGGAAATTCCAGAATCCAGAAATGCAGAAATTCTGTTGTTGTACATATTTGTCATGAGATAGTTTTGGGTTTAGTAACTTCTCTTTAAAAAGAGAGTGATATAGAGCGATATAGACAGAAACAAGGCTGAAGTTTATACCGGACAGAAAAAAAATACATGTAGGGAATGAGCCACCTAGTTTGCACAATCACTATGTATCATCCAAATAGAAGACCACTTTCAGATTTCCTGAGCTCTCTGCACATCTCCTTTACTCCACTGTAGACAAAATGTTTTTAACTGAAGATCCAAACCATTCAGTCCCTGTTCTTGGCAACCTGCCTTTTGGTTGGAAAAGGGAGAAACAGAGCAGAGTAAATATTGCCTCATGTCACACTCCAAAACAGACAACCATTTTCCCCTGTGTTGCCAAACCTCTATTCAAGTTCCATGCTCCAACTTTCAGCAATCAGTCATGCCACTGGTGCTGGAGACAGCAAGTTTAGCCGAAGTTTTCAAATACTGCTTCCACCCCAGTGAATGGGGACATTATTACACATATCAAGTGCATCTACCCACACTAAAGGGCTACAATCCACAGACCTCATTGAGCATCAATCAATTCTGAATTATAAAAGAAATTACACTGTCACACAATACTTCTTTATTATATAGAGGACAAAAGCTGCTTTGTTTGCATTTACACATTACACTTTCAGTCCTTCATTAAAAAAACCTTCTTTTTGCCATTGCACCATTTTTGCAGAAACCAGAAGCTCATCGTTATCAGTGGCCTTGTACATTTTACAGGCAATTTCAAATTTTTCCCTGTTTTTTTTTTTTTTCCCTGGGATGGGGTAGTGTTGCATTAAGTCGTTATACATGTCAATTTACTTTTAAGTTTCTTTCTTGTAAAAATAAACTTCAACTCTATAATCAGAATGCTGTGGTCCTCTTCTTCTTTTAGCCAAGTGTCCCTTAAGCAGTAGGCCTCCTTCCAAGTCTTCAAGCTTATTTCTAAAAACCTTTTTCCCCTGCCAGGCTGAGAGCTGATATACATGGCTTCTGTATTTAACCAGTACTACCATATTTATCTGACTTTTAATGGGACTTAATCAAAGAAATAAATATTTCCTTATGAAAATTGGCAAAAAACTCCTTCAAAGACTGAGACCTTTTCTGGTATGCTTACATATACACAGAAGTGTTGAATTGTAATTATATCACAACCTAGCCTTAAATTTGAAATATTGGCTCAACTTACTAGTGCAACAGCATTTTACGAGTGACATTTCAAAATTTAATAGAGGAAATACAGCTACTAGTTAAGAGTCTGAAATTAAACACCAGGACTTAGGAAAAATAACCCATTGTTTAATTCTGTTGTTCCACCACAGTTAAGAGATTACATGGAAACCACTTTAAAAAGCAGATACACAAATCCCACCCTGATATAAACAACCTTTCAGGATCTCTTAAAGGAACTTCCCTTTCAAACTAAAGGAGAAGAAACATACTGCTGAAGTGCCTGGGCTCACCCTATATAATATATAATTTATTTGCAGTGAATCTGCAAATCTATGATAGCACATTACCACAAACACACTCAAGGACTGGGACACATAACAACTGGGAACACAAAAATCTTTGTGAACTGCCTAAGCCATACTGTGGTGGATGATGACTTTGAGAACAGTAAGGAAGAGAGTACCCCGGACATGTCTGCAAAGAGCATTTCTTGTCACAGGGATCACTGCAGCTTGTGTTCCTGGAGAAAGCGAGTACTTTTCCATCAGGAGAGTGCACATAGCAGGAATGCAGTATTAATATTGAATGCACTCATACTTAATTTCCATAGCAACCAATGAATGATAGTCATGACATCAGCAATTCTCGGACATAAGATGTTCTGTAAGAGATTTAATCATTATACCAGAAATTAACCACCAATGCTTTTACAGAAAGCTAAAATCCTTGAGGACAGAATTCACATACAACATAACATAACATAAAAGCTCTAATCCAAATAAAATACTTTCAGGGGCTGTTGGAGAAGCTCTTAATGCAAACACTACTAAATAGAAGTACTGCTTATATCAACATTTTCAGGGAAAAAAAGGATGATGGTACAGCAAATTAAACAAAACCCAAAAAACTTTCCCTCTTCACCTCTGACTTTTATGTTTTCTTTCACTGATGGTGGTTTTTGGTATCTCAAGTCAAACAGAAAGCAATCAACAGAAGAACAAGTCACACAGCAAAACATCCTTACAACTTGAAAAGTGCTTGAGAAACTTTATTCTTTTTCAACATTTTAAACTTTTTCCAACTTCATCTAAAAATGAACAACTCAAGATACCATATCAAGTGTTTGTGGTGAAGCTGTCAGTCCTACTGTCTTCCCCGAAATACATGCTATTGAAATAGTTCCTATAAAACATCAAGGGGTGATATATCAGGTCAGAAACATTGCTGGTGAGAAACAAAACAGATCTACCATCTGTCCTAGTACAAGGACAACTTTCTTTGTTTTCATTTCTTTCACAAATACTGATTGACTCAGTTTTCAAAATTTTAAAGTTCAACAGTAATAGCTGGCAAAAAGATCCTTCACCAGAGCTCCTCCTACGTAGACAACTCACTCATGCCACTTTTGTTTCTTCAAGTCTGGTAATATGCTATTACAGTCTTTCTCTGAAACAGACTCAGCTACACAAATAATTGGGAGTTCCCTCTCTATCAGCAGATGTTCACATGCGCTGTTTTCTTTGCAATAACAGATTGGGTTCTTCAGATTACACGTGTAACTAGAAAGATGCAGAAAATGAGCTTACATGAAGTCTTGTCCAAGGTGTCCTGTGCTAGGAAACTAGCTGCCACAGAGAAGAGCACACCAGCTGTACCAGAGTACTCCTTGCTACTTTTCCTAGAGGTAGCAACATTCCTCTTTCTTCCTCTGTGTAAGTTCTGGGGTATTAGTTGCAACAGTAAGACTGATTACTTGACACCTGTGTAGATATGCTTCTGGGATTGGCATTGCTCAAGAATTAAAGCCTGAGCTCCAAAGTTTCACAGTGAAACGCTGTCTTGCAACTAGACATAAGCTTAAATCCAGAAACCCTGGATATATCTTAAAGCTGAGCTACTTTTCTGCTCACTTCTGTAAGATTTACATTCCAATGTTGAACGCTTTATTTCTCTCCTCTCACACCCATGCTCCTGCCTTTTTTCAATTTATCAATTTGAAACAGATTTTTGCTTAGACAAAGCTGTAGAAGCACAGACAACAGAAATTCCATGATTAAGCCTCAACAAGATTTAATTTTGACTACTCAAAGCTATAGGTTAGTTAGGATGCTATGCGTATCACCAGAAATCAAAATGTCTCATCAACCTGTTAAACACCCCAAATAAGGAGCTGTAGCAGCCTAAGCCTGCGAAACGTCTATGAACAGTGTGGATCAAAAGAATCCAAAGCAGTATCTGTACCAGCAGTTCTTTGTATCTTTCACTTCATACCCACCTAAGAGGCACACTGTGTATTTCACTTATTGGTTCTCACATGACATTGTGCACAGAAACAACACTGTGAGGGAATAACAAACATTTCCAGTTAGGAATACTGAAGATGATGTACCAAAGTTCAGTACAGGATATACAAATAATATATTCTTCCAAATCCCTAAAATGAGGCAGAGAAGGAACTCAGGACGTTATGTAGGACAGCACTTGCCTCAGGGCAGGATCTTCTTCGACATCTACATCAGAGAAGTCAGCCTTGAAGTATCATGACATTTCTGTAACTGGAGATCAATAGGCTGCACCTTCTACTCTGTAGTTTATATGCCTCACTGTTAGAATGGAAGGTTATTTTGCCAAGCTGTTATTGCTAATGCCTATCCTAAATTTCCCTTGATGAGGTTTTCTCTAAGCCCCTTCCCAGCTTCGCGCACGTACTGCCAGACTTTGGTTTTCGATTGCTTGCTCTGATGTGCAATTTCTATTTTTCCAGGAATTCAACATTCTTAAATAAATTTAAAACTTTCTCTTAAAAAACAAAAGAAAAAAATAGAAGAAAATCAAGTGTTGATAACACAAAGTTTTATACACACACTGCACAGGTGTAGCATGTGCCTTTTCTTCAAGTCCTGCAAAAAATTCAGTTTTCCATGTATGACACTGGAGATCCCCTCATTTTAAAAAACAGAATTGAAAAGTATAATCCAATGAGAACTTTGATTTCCAACACCTAAATTACATTTAAAATTAATATTTCTGCAAGGACATCCAAACTATTTTATGGCTTTAAACATTAATTATCATCTTTAAAAAAACAACTTGAAGTTTATGAAACTATTTCAGAATTTGACCTTGGCCAAAGACGGGAGGTTTTTAAAACTGAGCTAGAAGCTTCATATAAAACTCCTTCTTTGCAAGGCCCTTCAAACAAAACTAAGGATTGGACACAAAAGTGAAACGTTTAAAGATTAGGAATTGCATTACATTCCTTTTAATTGTGACAAAAATGCATAGAATATACTGGAGGCAAGCATCACACCTTCCATTACAGTCACCATTCTTTTATAATTACCTGTCTTCAAGCCTTTTTCCTGTCATGTTATGTGCTGCAGGATTTTAAAATGTACCATTGCTTGCTGAGGGTTAGCATTCAACAGAACAGTCATTGTTCATTGCTAACATCAGTTCGTGCCTTCAGAGGTAGGGATTTCTAGTGTTTAATGTGTAAGGCTGTGCAACATTTCAGAAATCAGCAGATTTGTCACATTAACTTCTTAAAAATACTTAACATAGTTTCCAAAGACTATTTAAGTATCTCAAGCTTTTACAGTCAAAAATATCACATGCCTAACTTAAAGGCACTTCAGCATCAACATGCTGCTAAATCCTTTCACAGCTACTATTATTTCAAAGTAGAAGTGCACTTAAGGCACACAACAAAAGCCACAGCTACCTGTTCTGGTACCAGTCTTTCTGACCTGGGGAAAAGAACAGCATGCAAGCTGTATTTATAAACTTATTAAAAATAAGAGGTTACTTTTAATGTGAGTTTTATAAATTTGACATTAATCAATGAAGTCCAATGTGCAGATTCCAAAACTAAAGAAGACAATTGGGAAGCTATGAGTGGTGTGAGACCACAAAGCAAAGTGAGAGAAATGGCCTGTTTGCTACTGATAATGGTTTCAGCAGGGCCACATATGGCTTAGTGATATAACACACTGCTGGGTCATCACAGGGACCCCAGGGATGAGAACTGACACTCACAGGTCCCAGTGTGCGAATTCCCAGGGCTCAGCGCCAGTTGGTCCCTTCTGTCTCTGCTTGAATACAGAGTAACACAGTGCCTTACAAACATCTCCCACCAAAGCAAGGCTCACATAAGAAACAGTGGAAGAGTATTTGCCCTGAAAAGTCAATTCTTTTATATGTGGAAGTACCACTCTATCTATACAATTTTTATTTATCAACACTAACACAGAAATCAAGATCCAGTGGAAAGGCTAACTTGAGTGACAGCAGGCACTCCGAAGAAAATCCTGGACTTCAGAGATAGAAATGTGGGTTTTATCTCTTCCACATGGGCTTTTTACACTGATATACCTAGTCTAGGTATATAGGCAACAGTAGCTTTAGATACCTTAAGGTCAAAGGAGACTGACCACCAAAAACATGACAGTGACAGTACTTAAGTTATCCAAAGTGCACACAACTGTTGTTTCTTCTAGAACCACAGTAATCAGCTGTTAATATTCTGTTTAACATGTCCAGTTGGTTAGAACCGCCAAGATTTTGCAAATGTTTTGTTTAGTTCTGTTAGGTAGAAGGAAATGACCTAATTTTTCTGATATAAATTTCACAGGCCAGTTACTCTAAAGTACATTTGTATGAATGAAAACCACTTACCCAGAGGGACACTCGAAAAGGCATTTCAGACAAAAGAAGCCCTAGTGTCAAATATTTTAGTCATTATAACATAGAGCAGCTGCATGTTCTCAATGAGGTAGTGTCTGGAACAAGAAAGCAAGTTTGAAAATGTGTATGTCAATGAACTTCAATTTTTTTGCAACTGTGATGTATACAATTGTGTAGAAATAAATTATAGCACTGATAAGCACAGCTGTAATGTCTGTTAGAATAATACACTTCTGAATAGTTTAAAATACAATGTCTTCATCTACGGCCCCTATGCCTTGCATGTATCTGGCACAGTTTTTCTCTCAGAGGAAGGATTCGCTACTGAAACACAGTATTTACTTTTCAGTTTTTTACAAGAGTGGAAAAGAATTTGCCCCTCAAAATACTCTTTTGCACAGATTTTCCAGAAGATGTACCAGTCCCACAATTAATAACAAGGCGACTCTTGGTGTACATCTATAAAAGCTGCAACATATCATGTTTCCAACACCACCCAAGTTAGGAGAGCAACACCATTTAGGTTCCCAGTGGAAGAGCAAAAGTCCGCAAGTCACACTTTTCTAAACACATGTTTTTCATACCTTTGCTGACAGACAGGAACCTGTCTCTGCTGATGCAGTGGAGTGCAACAAACCCATTCAGTCATACGCTCCAGCATCTTTCAACGTGGATTCAAAGCAGTTTACACAGAAGAACATTACAGGAAAGTCAGTAGCCATTGCACAACCCTATTTTGAATGTGTCAGATAATTGCCACAAGTGTGGTTAGAATTCCAACACAGAGAAGAACTATCTGTAAATACATCAACACACATGAAGATCACTGAGAAAATATGATCAGTGGCTGGTTACACACAACACAGCCTCACCAACTAGTGGAAAAACAGACTGTTAAACAGAGTTAAAAAAAGACTGTCATTGTCTTAAAGTAACAGTACACACCCATGATTATCACCACCTCCAAATTTATTAGCACAGCACTGGAAAGAACCAACTGTGCATCAAATCCACTGCCCTGAATTTTAAAGCAACAACATGAGAGGAATTTTACCAATACTTCCCACAGAGCATCTTCTCTACCAAAACGAAGGCGCTCCATAAGTTTATTTGTTCAAAATCCAACAGCACCCTTTAGGACTTGAACAATAAGGATCAGCTGTGAACATAGCACAGAAAGAGCCTCAAAAACCATGCCAATGTAGAAAACCTTTCAATAGCTGTAAATCTGCTTGCTGTACAGCATCCTCGATGCACAATGAATGAGCAGCTACTGGAGTCCCCATACAACACTAATGGAGTGAAGCCTGGAGGCAGGATGAAATCCTATTTGCAACACGACTTTCAAAGTGCTTCCACACATTCTGTAATGTCTAGAAAAGGATAAATCTGTGCTAGCACTCTACAAACACCCCAGCTCTTGGCAAAATATAAATGCCCAAAGGCAAGAAGTTAAAACACAAACCAACTTAAGAGAGTGACATATATCTTGATCTTTTTCTTTTACAAGAGAAACTGAGAGCAAATTTTCCCTAGCATTTGCACAAGTCCCCTCTCTCTTGGGAAAAAAAAAAGAAAAAGAGAGAATATTAGTCTTACTTAAATAAAATAGCAAGGATTAGGAGAAACAAAGCCCACAACATGGCCGCTACTACATTAGTTTCATGTACTTCAGTTTCAAACAGAAAACCTCACAGACAGCTGCAGAATATTTATTAACAATTCTCAGGTCTTCACTGAGCACAGGTAAAATTTTCATAATCCCTGCAAAAGCAACTCTGGTCTTGCCACTCAGTTACACTTTGAGCTCCAAAGAATTATAGAGGATGATTTTTAAGGAGTGGGCAAGGCAGTTCATAATGAATAAGGACAGACTAACCCCACCCCAAAACTATTAAACTGTGGTTGAGCAGCTACACTACACGCAATAGACCACTCTGGAATTCCCACTGAGGAACTCCAAGAAACTTAAGGCATTTTCACCATCTTTCAGATTCGAATGCACTCCTATTCATTAACCATTTTCCCCAAAATATCTCAGTTTATCCTGCTCCACTGAGGAGCATCAGGAAGAAAAGTCACCCCATCAGACATTTAAGGACATAGGAGACGGCGTACTTTTCCTGGAATGTATGTATTTCAAAAAAATCCCCAAGAACAGCGTAACAGGATACTCTTCTTCAATAGCACAAAGTTCTATTCTTTCTGTGAGCAAAATAGAGTACCACCCACTAAACTGATGACTCTACATCTGGTTTATCTCATTCACTCACAATGGCACACTTCCTGTCTGTATCTATTAAACACCAGTTAACACCCACTTTGCCTCTCAAGCCTAAAAAATATTTCCACTTTGTCCATATCAAGGCACAGTATTTTGGACAATAAATTCTAATCAAATAAGGTATAACACCTCTTAATATCAAATTGTTCTGAATTTAAATGTTTACCTAATTCTTTAAATATTAATAGTTTACCATTCTGACCAAACCAAGAAACGTATGTAGAGATGTGTTTAGCTTAGAGTATTTTTTCCAAAGAACAAATTCAATTAATTCAGTGAATTCCAACTAAAAGTGGACTAGTAAGTGTAAATAAGTCCCATTATGATGACAGGATGCAAAGATTCATCCACTTCTACGCCTTTTCAGTACAGAATAGCTCAAAACTTTTTTTTGACTTTGGGTACATGTGCCCAGAATAGATGAATGCTTTATTTAAATACAGGAAGCATTTCTCAATAGAAGTGCAAGTCCTGACTGAGAGTTTAAAAAAAAAGTCAGTCTTTAAACAGCAAGCAGTGGTTCACACCCTTTGTGTTCAGTAAAGGATTGAAAAAGTTTGAATAAAACTTAATGCCTAGAAATTGAGCACATTGCTTTTCACCCTGTATAATGCCTAAATTATGAAAAAATAACCATCCTCAAACTCACAATTCTTTTCTCCCCTGGACTATGTTAAACCTTAATCTAAGTTTGAGCTTCCACAGAGCAGTTACTTTCAAAGCTTTGGCAAAACACCATCTCTGTTTAGTACTGAATTACAGTTCCTTCCTTTTAGCAGAAAAATAACACAAGACAAAGACAATTAAGCAAGCAATCACAACAAACTAGAAATGTTGTACACACTTGAGTATATGTAAAAGCAACTACAGTAGAGCATAACCTAGTGTGAAAGTTACTTCAAACTTGCTATATATCTGCACAAACCCACAACTTCAGAAAAATATGAAACAGTCAGTTTCAGGAGTCCCACCTAGCAACATCACATGTTTAACTATCAGACAGAATTACGTTAAGCATAATACATATAAAAATTAATAAAAGGCATCAGAACCATAGACTCTGTTCCTTGTACATAGATATTTAATCCATTAGCTTTCCCCAAGTGTCATCTGCTTCTAATTTATTGTAGACCTAGTATTAGTGTACCTTTAGAAGAAAGCTTTTGATTAAAAGGGGATTATATGCAACAAGACACCTTAAATTTTATACTAATTTCTATTACGGTATTTCTTAAGTATTAATATTAAATATTATTCTAAAATATTAAAATATGGTTTCTTAAAAAGGGGGGGAAGCAGAATTGGACACAGAAAATACCCATTTATTATACTCTCATAATCTGGAAGAAGTTATCAGAATTCAAAAAGGTGATTTCAGTTTCATGTGTATTAATAGTCCGTAAAATAAACACATACAAAATTGTAGCACAGAAGGCATTCTCAGAAGTTAGCAAGTGCTTCTAACCTCAAGCACTGGTCAAAACTCCAGGTGTTACCTGGCAATGTTTTCAATTATCAAGAGGGAGGAAGGATTGCCTTCCAATCACAGCCCATCACTTACCTTACAAGTCAAACTGTAACTGCAACTACACTTTCAACTTAGAGAACTGAGTACCTTTCCATGCAGTCCAAGAGGTCTGTCATTTCTGCTCTTCCAGAAAAAGGAAGACAAGTATTGTATTACCCCTCTGCCTAGGAAGGCACTTGTTACATGAGTCACCTGGTTTTAAGAAAAAAGCCACATCCTTTGCAATGAGAGCTTACTGTAACACAGGTGTGTAATGAAGCATGCTGCTGGTTTATGCTTGCCAAAAAACCCCAAAGAATAATTCACGGCAAGAATTCATCCATCCCCTCATGGATACCCAAAAGAAAGGCAGAAACTCTTACCTTAACAGGGAAGCTACACTTGCCAGTACGAACGCCTTCTTCATCAGTCTGCCACTGATGGGGCCTGCTGGCCTCTGGCACATAGACATCTTTCTTTCTTCTGAAGCTTTGCCGTAATTTGTTCATTTCTCAGATTTTCACGTCCTAGAAGAAGAAAAAAAAGAATACTGCCAATAGGCACCAAACACATATTTAGCCACTTTGGGTCAATCACTATCATGACAAATGTCCCTGTGAAAAATCTGAGCTTTTGCAAAGATGAACAGAAGTACTTGTGAAAGGACAATATTTCGAACAACGATTCAGAGAAAAGTCAGGTATTCACTTCAAAGCAGAAAACACAAATCCACGTTATTTGTTAAATAACTTTCCACAGCAACTGAAGCATTAGACCCAGGAGTAACTATTACTGGGAGCATAAGGTTACCTAAAATAGACAAAGGAGAGGCTCTAAGGAGTGATGAACATGAAAACCTGACTCCCCAAATTTGAACACCTACCTAAAGCAACCAAGCAAGACAGCAGTAGCACAAGCTTACAAGGCACTCATGCAAGGCAAGGATTCATAGCTTAAAACTGCTCCTAAATTAGGTGCTTGTGCTGTTCTATAAGTACAGGAGATAGCTTCATGCTTTTACTGAGAGGAACAGTCCAGTCCTTGCTTAGTCTACTGGTAGAAGTCTTTACATTTAAATGAGAAATTAACTTCTTCAAAAGGGGAAGATAGTTCTGTAATCACACTTCCAAAGCTAAAATTCAAAGCTTTTTATACACTATTCTCTTATATATCAATTTCTATATACAAGCCAGTCTATACTTTAGACATGCTCACTCTTACTGGATTCAAACTACAATTAGCCAAGATGCAATTGGAGAAATTAGTACTAACAAAAAGACTCAATATTCAGAGTAAAGGCAGGGATAGGAATTTGCTCAAGGATTCTCAATCACAATTATCTAGTTATAAAGAAGTGTTAACTTCATTCCTTCAGAGCTGCAAAATGCCTGACATACCTAGTATCCTAAAATATTTTCTTGAATTTATTTAGACAGATTTAGAGATTAGATCATATGTGCAAAATAAAAACCATGCACATTTCTTACCACTGAACAAGCTGAAGCAGCAGCTCTCTCCTGCTTTCAGCTGGAACAGAGTTAATTTTCCTCCTAGTACCTGGTACAGTGCTGTGTTTTTTATTAAGGCTGAAAATAATGTTGATAACACACTGATGTTTTAGTTGTTGCTAGAGAGTGTTTATACTGAATCAAGGTCTTTTCTGCTTCTCACCAGCAAAGAGGGCAGGAGTGTGGCCAGTGCACGGCTCACAGCCCAGCTGCCTGGGCCGGCAATCCAGAGTGAGAAACGGGCAGGGATACTCCATGCTGCCAAAAGGGGCAACAGACCCTTAAAGCCATACAGCCAGATGCAGTAAGACTAATGTGCCGGTTTCAAGGTAGCTCTGAACCTCGAAAACATCAGTGAACAACAACAAGAACCAAGAACAGCACACAGCCACTGCATCACCTGTGAAAAACCACAGTCTAATTGTCTTATCATAACATTTGTTTATGTGAGCATTCTGTAGGACTCCTCCCTCCTGGACATTGCTTTTGCCCATGAGACTGGTGCCTTATCAGACATTTATTCTGACCAGGAATCTCAATCCACGGGGGAGGACGAGAATAGGAGTTCCTCAACTACACTTCCTATGAGAAGCCAAAGTGGCCTTTTGCCCAAGTATTTCCCTTCAATGAAAAACAAACCCATTTTCCTACATGTTCTAATTTTGAGGTCACACTGGCAACAAGCAATTGAAAAATAGCTTATTCTATTTGATAGAAATGCTGACAAATAGCAAAATTAATTTCTGCTCAGGCAACCAGTGAGCTCTCTCCAATGGCCATACTTGGGTTTTCTGAAATGCAAAGACTTATGAGTAGGCTGCAAAACAGTTTGTCCTACAAACACCTAATTTTCTGATAACATGCATGTCTGCCCTATATAACTAGAACTGTCATCTAATGGGAAAGTGTTAAGTAGAACAATTTACACAGGCAGAGTATTTGAGGATTTAGGAGAGAAGCACATGACTTGCTACAATTAATGTTGACATTTTTACTAATTTTGTCTCGAGCTCAAAATCCTTGCATTCTTAAGAAAGATGAGTGACAGTTTTCTACTTGAATTCTTTGCATATCCATACAAGCATAGCATGTTTGCCAACACAACAGATACCAGCCTAGGCTGCAACAAGCTATCAGGATATTTCTACTAAACTGACAGCATCACTGATACTGTACAAAGTTTTATCCTGTTTCAGGATTATGGAAGATGAAAGTTATCTGTCTCTGATATTTTAATATTTAGCAACTTGGTTTTGTCCTCTAATTAAAAGTATTTTAAAATCACCCAAGAAGAAACAAACCAAACCACAAAAACTACAATTTCTTTTTGACTTTTACAAATCCAGCTTGGGCCCAGAGAGTGAGAGGACAATAGAGAAACAGTATTTGAAGATAAACCTGGTGAGAAGCCAAGACAGGGAACTCAAAATCTAATTAAATCACAAAACATAACATTATATCAGAGACAAACTAACAAAGACTGAAAGTGCTGAGATCTTCTGGAGAAAAGGGAAAACAGAGCCACTTTGGGTCCTGCTACATTTCAAGGTTATCTCTAACAGGCGGCTTTCTGCAGAACAGCTCAATATCTGAATGGTCATGCCCACTGGAGAAAAAAAAAACAAAACCACCTACACAGCATGAAAACCTTCATCACTTTTGCAATCCAAGAGATTATGAGACTGAACATTAGACCAGCTCCCAAAGAACCATAAGAGCACCTACAAAAGGCATCAAAAAGACAAGTGAGTTTTAAAATTTCTATTGCCGTTTATTTTTATGCAAATTGCTATATTTTGGAAACAGAACTCCTAAGCCAATTTAAGGAGAGCTTTAGCACTATTATTCTTTTGACCAGCAGAAAAGCCACCATTTACACCTAAATCAGGCGACTGACAGCTCAGGGGCAGAGTTGTCAGAAACAACAGAAACAATACTGTCATGGATAAAAATGCATATTGAACCACCCTTGGCTTCACTGGCTTGTGCATCATCAGGTTATGGCTGCAGAACAAATTACTGCAAGATAAACCAGCATGTTAATTCATGTCTTGCTAGCTGCTCTGCTGTACAAGTGTGTTCACTTTTACCCTTCAGTAAGCACAAGCCAGCAATTTACTCTTCAGTGAGAGACGGGTAAACTTTCATATTAACTGAAGTTAGATCAGGTGGAAGCTGCTGATGATGCAAATTTGGAGCTCAGCTTGCCTTGCAACAGTTTACCTATGTTTCCTCTTACCTTTAGGTAAGCAGTTCATTTACATTTTGCATGAATGTTTTTTGTATAGCAGTTGCTGCTACAAGGGAATCCAAGCTACAGAATCTGCAGGGTAGAAGGACAATATGAGTACCTGAATTGTGTCCATAAATTTAAGTGCTTAGATTTAAAGCCAGGGCATATTTCACCCTAAGCAACCACTTACAGTTTCAACACCGAGGACAAAGAAACAGCACAAACCCATTTTTTATCTTTCTTCTGAACTCTAGCCTTCACAAAGGTTATTTAATCTGCATTCAATTATCTGTTATCTTTTCTGTTTGCAATGGAAAAGGATAAAAACTGGTATTTAGTCTTCAGCCAGTTTTTTAAAAAACATTCAAAGGGTTTGGGATTGCTTTCTGTTTTCTTTCGTAATTTAATACTGTTTCCTATTTACTTTACCAATTTAGAAAAAAGAGAGTCATGGGTCAAATAAGGGCAAAGTACCCTCTGCAGCCTGCAATAAATACAGAGTACCCGGGGGCAGGAGGGAACACCCGCCTGCCCACTCCCCCCACGGGGTTCCATCCTCCCGATTTAGAGTACAAAGTCCTCTTGCAAGCCTGAACCACCAGCAGTAGTATTGACACTTGAATCAAATTCCTAGAAGTATGCATTTCAAACAGCAGGGAAATGTAGTTTCAAGAACAATGTATTATAGGGATCATTCTAGAATTTACAAACCTCCACAGAAAACTAATTCAATTAATATGTTACTATCAGGTTAATTAAAAAAAAAAAGGACAAAGAAATCTCATTCACACCTCTATTGCCTGCTGGCCACACACAGGTGAAGTATCCTCTCGGCTCCTATGTGCTCTTCCCCAATGAAATGCACCTAATATTGCTGAAGGAACAAGCCAAAAAGAGCCTGAAATCCAGACCAAGATCATCCATCTCTAACGTGGTTTTTGACTAAGAAATACCAGGCATTTCTTGACATCAAAGGTTTTTGAATCAGGATACATTTTTCCTGCCAAAGCTACCTGATACTTCAGACTTAAGAAGACACACAAATCATCTTAATGTCATTGAAAAAAATGCGTTTACCTAACCTCCTTACGAGGGAAACACTCCAGAAACATTCCTCTGCATGGCTGTGAAGACCTGTATCCTTAGAAAACTCAGTGGCTCTGAGCTGTTGTGCAAATACAACCTGGTCACACCTGCTCACAGGCTAATGGTTAACAGCTATCTTTTGAGCATTATCAAAATCTGAATCTTATTACAAAATCCATAAGGGTCTGTACCAGGAAATGCACACAGCCCACACTTCTGTATTCCAGAAGAGTATTCCACATTGCTTTTTCCTATAAAACTCAGTTCCCTGCTGACACTTCAACATTATTATAGATCTTGGCTATGACCAGGACCCTAGGACATCAGCAAGGATGTGTTTCAGGTCATTTTCTTGGGATGATATTTGGCTTTGGCAGGCTTGCCTGCAGTACAAGCACAAATAGAAAGAAGCAGTTCAAAACATTTAGATCTATTTTTCCTTTCTAATGTACAGTTTGAATCCCTAAGTTTAAGATGACAATGTAAGACCATTTCACTTACAACAAAGAGGCAAGCTCGGAAAGCAAGTCGATTGCTGCCAAGGTAAATAGTCTGTCCCTGTCTATTATGAGGTTGCCAGAATGGAGTTTTACTTTTCTGAAAAATCCTTATTAAGCATTGCTGCTAAACAAACGGCCTCCCCTCCTCTCCTACTTACACAGTACAAAAACATGTAATGTCCTATCTCTCCAAGCCTACCGCAAAGGTTAGCCAAAACTTGCTGCAATTGCCCTGCAACAGCTTCTCTGCAATTATTCACCAGCACAAGAACACAGAGTACCCTTATCTTCTAAGGAAGAAAAGGTCACCCCATGTGTCAGATTTTGAATGCAGAACTTTGAGCCTTTTTGTAAGTTTAGATCCCATAAAATCTAATTAAATCCAGCACTGTCACACTGAAGCAAATGAAGGCATGTAACCATATGAGCATGCTCACTAAAACGTTAACAGTCCTGCTTTCACAATCCAGTATGACTAACCACATTATTCACCACATGGCTTTCCAACCCGTTTACCCTTTCATTACCCAATTATGATCTAATAATACAACACTACAAGTAAGCATTCTAAGACATCAAAAAATGCATAAAGGTGAAGCGTTTCTTCATTTGTTGAGCTAATAAATACATTTTGTTGTTATTGTTACTATTTAGAGTTCAAATTAAGGGGATTTTCCTTTTGGAGATAAACAAAGTATCGGATGTAGAAAACTCACCTTCCAGCAGTGAAAGTAATATTTAGATCATACTTTGAAAATACAACAGAAATTGCAACCTCAAAATATTTATATAAGACCAAAGAGGTCTTATTTACAGGTCAGAGCTGTGACAATTATGTCTCTGACAGCATTTTCAGAAATTGTGATGCATTGTCATCTTAAGTTCTGAGGTACTAACCATCCTCTCAAACCCATCACGTATCTTATTGTCTTATACCTGAGCTAAAGTATCATGTGAGCACACCACAGCTGTTTCCAGAGCACTTAACAAGTCTATTTGTACCACAAATTAGGGTGGAAGAAGAGGAAAAAACAATGTTATGACAGCAACATCTTACTGGCAAAAGCCAGAGTTAAACAAAAATTGCAGACAGCTTATGAAATACGAGGAAATGAAATAATGAGCTGTACTGCAATACACTGTTAACAACTGTGGGGCTGAAACATTCAGCTACCAGAGGCTCTATCCCAAAGCTTACGATTTTGTAAAATAAGCCAGACTTTTCAAACATAAATAGCCCCAGACTGCATCAATTAAATACAGTACTCAGTATTCCACAATGTTATGTAACAGAAATACCACCACAGCAAACACTCAGACTCTTAAACTGTCACAAAAATACAAGTTTGATCGTTGCAAGGCAGAAATTATTCCTAAAGATATGCAACGTTCTTTACAGCAGCTGTAAGAGAAATAGTTTGGCTCTCACGAACCTGTGAAGTTCAGCAAATGAAAGAAAGCAAGACTCATTATCTCCATCAATAACTATTCTAAAGCAAATGTACCAATTCATCGGACACCACAGCAACTGCAAACTCTGACTACGGTCCTATAGAATATGCTAAGAGGTTTAAGTGCAGAGATATAAGACAGTAATCCCCTTGTTTTGTAGGTTCACCCTAAAAATACCCTGCAGACTGTCAGTTACCAGCGTAAAGCAGGTCTCCTAAACACTTTATGTGATACAAAGCTAATTGAACTATATTATCTATAATAACTGAAAATAAGCAAATTAGTAAAGAAACACTAGCCATGCCTTGTAGAAAGATGTTCAAGTCATTTTGCTTTGCAGCTCATCTGCACACATGTGAAGAATTTTAACTAATCAAGGCACATCATTTCCAAGTGAATCATTTACATTAAGGGCAGATAAATATCAGACAATTCAATGGCTTTCAAACATGAACACCTCAGTTTAAAAGGTATCCTTATAAATATATGCTGAATTTTGAAATGAAATTAGATACTAAAGAAAGTATAAAAAGGGCTGAAAGAGCAGAAAAACATGTCCCTTGATCACCCAAATCCAAGATCTGAGGCCTGAAGTTATATATGTCAAATCCCACAAAAATAAATGCATTTTCAAAATTATAAAAAAGGAACAAAAACCTTTTATAAGTAAAACAAGCATATTCTATTGGTAGATCAGTCACAAATCTGATTACACTGGAGTTACTTCGGTAGGAGCTATGAATATTTTATAATCAAATAATCAGTGTTGACTAGACCAGGGCAAACATCTTCAGCTTAGTAGTAGAAAAGGTAAAATATAAGTCAGTCATATTTTTGTGCTATTGACCTGATCATTACCTACTTACTGGGACTTCAGAAACATATGAACACACTGTATTTTTGGTTCCAGGTCTTATGCGAGAGTAGAAAGAGTAGACCAAGCAAGCTACAGACCCAGAGCACGCATTTCAGGAACCAACATGCCCTCCAAACCAGATTACTTGGAGGATCCATTTTAGCAAGATTTTTTTAAAAAATTATTTGTATTCCTACCGCAGCTTTACACAGTGGTTCATACGCAGTGCTCAAGCTCAACACAGAAGGGAAAGCCACAGCATATTGGACAACTGATCCTGCAGCAGTGCTCTACACAGGCACACAGCAGTCCAGCCCACCGGCCCCCACGGCCCACGTTCTGGAAACATTTGCAACAACAAACCATAAATTTGTATCAGGTTTGTGAGAAGTCTTCAGTGGGAATGAATAGTATTGTCCTTGCTAAGTCTGTCAGCAAGTAGGATTCAGGTAGAGAGAAACTAGGTAAATCCACGAGTAGCAGCCTGCGCAGATACAAAACAGGGAGTTACAAAGGGCCCTCCACCAGAAACAGTGAGTTTTATTTCATTCATATATGCCCTCAAAAGCAAACAGTTCAGTAACTGTTTACAGGTGATGCAAAATGTTCTGGAGTAAATAAATTAAACCAAACTGATTTTAGACATACAAGATCGTCTCACAAGAAGAAATTATTCTGTATATAAAAACAGTAGGGAAAAGTACATGGAAAAAGAGTAAGAAAAACACCTTAATTATAAATAACGAATATGAATTCAGTTATTACCACCGTCTAGGAAAGATGACAACCCACATGTTTAGTCCTCTAAAAATTTAATTGTCAAATAAGCAAACAGCAGTAAGAATTATTATGAAAGGAGCAGAGCAAAACCAGTAAGATGCAGCAACGTAAGACCAGATTGCACTTCAGCTTCAATACCACATAGTTCTTGTAGTTAACACACCCTTGCTGAAATGACACTGAGAGGTGCAGGAAGGTAACAAGGATAGCAAGGACTACATCAACAGCTTCTGTTCACAGACAGATTAGATACATCAAAAGTCCTCACCTCAGAAAAGCAATTTGCTAGTGGGGTAAGACAGAAAAACTATAGTACCACAAGTGTTAGAAAATTAAATTATGATTTTCCAATTCTTACATTGTAAATGGAAAACAATAGAATTCTCTAGCAGCCCAGGTTTTAATAAAAGGGTATTTCCTCATGATACAGAATTAACTTGCACAATTCCTAGCTCTGGGAAATTTTACAAACTAAAAATAGAAAGGGATTAAAAACCCCCCTCACACAGTTTAATTATTTGATCAAAACTTCCAAAGGCTATAGTGGATGTGCAGCCTTCCATTCAGGGAATCATCCAGTCCAATCTGACCAGCTAGGAAGTCTTACTTCATGTCTGCCTTAACCTTCTACTCTTCCTTGGGATCCAACACCGTATCAAGAGAATTACTGTGCTATGGAGCCTTTGTTGCAAACCAGCACAACTCACAAGCTGGTTTCCCTTCACAGCCAGTTCAGCTGCCCAAAGCCCCGTGTTGCAGCTGTCACAGCACCACAGCAGAGCTGTCAGCCTGGACCACCAGGAGCTGGCTCACTACAGGTGGTAAGGATCTCCCTTTCCCAAATCCACAGAAGCAGAAGTTTCTATAGCTCAAGACATTCAAATGAAATGAATTTGTATATTCCAGATAGCTCACAAAATTTGAAGCACTGTGGCAAGCCATGGGTGGACTAGTCAATCTCAATTACAAAATGAAAGTTAGCCTAAACTGCCACAAAGTTTGTCATTCACAGAATGACAGATGATTCCTTGTTATACCATTACTGCAGTGGGCCCAAGCACTTCAGTCAGTCACTGCCTGGCAGCTGTTACATGGCAGTTCAAGACACTTCAACTTCAATCACTTCCATCCTCCAACAGTTAGACAAATATAATTAAGGTCCTTTTATCTGTGCATTTTCCTCAGCTTGTTCACGCTAAATCAACCAAACTTTTGACTGCAGCCAATGCAGAGAAGGAGGGTGAATGTCACAAAAGGCATTTTTAATACTAATTGATAACTCAAAGTGAAATTGTGAAGGCTTTGCAACATGCTTTTGTGGAAAATGGCAGGTTTTGTTAATAAAAATGAGCCTAGAGGGAAGATGCTGCAAATTTTTCTGGCTGTCAGAATATCAGGAAATCATTTGATCATCCCTGATTAAGCCTAACAACACAAAAAGTTCACTTCACATAAAAGATGGGCAGAATCTTCTTACAGAACCCACTCTTGTGTCCAGCATAGCAACTGTGGTTGACTAGTAAGAACATAAATTTTTTCTTCACACAAATCTTATTATATTAGGAATTAAAATTAACATTTGTACACCTGTCCAGTGCAGGTTTTGAGCTGTTCCATAACTCTTTTCTCATAGTAACTCTTCACAAAACATTACAAGGAACTAGCACAATTATTTCCCAAATCCCTTTTACACAAACGTAATCAAATCAGAAGCTAGCTTAACAAAGCCACATAGATACAAGCTATAAATTCTTTTAAGAACACAGGATGCAACGTTTTCTGAATTCCCTCAGCAGTTAAATACCTTTAAAAATATTCTGCACCCTCTCAAGAACCTAATACATGCCACATGTTGCATCACCCACAGAAGAATTCACACAACATCTAAGGAATCTGTCACCACAGTCCCTATGAGAGGTCTCTAAACAGGGTATTCTAACACAATTCCAGCTTTCTGGTACAATTTTTTTATAGACAACTTGGATTCCTTATGATTACACATAAGTAAAACCTCATTTCATGCCTAATGGCTCCTGTGTCTGCTTATTGCAAAGCCTTAAGATCCAAGCACAATTTCAGTGGCACACTTACTCAGTGATTTTGAAAATTACATATAGCAACATAACTAAAGAAATATGTTTTATAAGCATTTACCTTAATAAAATCCTGATCTGTATAATTTTGTGAAAAAAAAAAATCCCCAATTCTACCAAGTATGGTAGAATCAGCTACCAGAACATGAAGTTCATACAACAATAGCAAGAATACGATGACTTGGTGACTTACGTTTTGGGTTTTTTCCCCTCAGGTTCTGCAATAATAGTTTTCTTAAAAATCCCTCTCTCAAAATCCTTCTCGCTTGAAACTATAACCTTGATTCCATGGTTACAAAAATTATGAAGCTATAGGCTGAAAAAAAACAAAGAGATATGATAAAGTCCAATAGGGGCTATAAAAGGTTTCATCTGAAAACTTATGTCCTTTTCACCCTGTACCTAAAAAGACAATGAATTTTTAGATTATTTCAAGTGTTTCTTTTAAAGAACAATGCCACAATCTGGATTCATTACACCATTATATCGATTTGCAACAACTCTAGTCAAGGTTGGATTTTCCTCAGTGGGGAATATTTGGGTGGTGGATTTTACTGGTCAAAAAAAATTAAGGAATAAAAAGACAAATCAATCATACTGCATTTAAGGTTTTGGATTTTTTGGAAGAACTCCAAGTCACATTTTTAACACTGGCTATTATAAACAGATGCATACTTCCCTCCCCACTCCCTCTTCTTATCACTTAGCATTTAAAGCCTTTTGCTTGTGAGGATAGTAATCCTCACAGTGTTGGTCTTTATGGAGGCAGGAGATAGGAATTTAACTGCTATTGCTACTAAATCTCATAGGCACTGTTTTTCTAAACACTGATAGTAATCTCTGAGACATTTCCTTTCACAGAAGTTACCAGATTTCATGATGATCACTAAAATTAGTAACACACTATTGGTGATCAGCAATAAATATTATGAATCCAGAATTACATGCTCTGAGAATGATCACATAAAGCTTGAGATGTCTATAAATCCAGGGGTCCCCCCCCAAACTGGTTATTTATACTGTCATTAAACTCAGCAAAAACACAGCTCAGTTACACAAACCCGCTTTTAGTATACCTAACAATGAAAATATATTTTTCTAACTAAATAACTCTGTAGGCATCCAAAGAGATAGTTTCTACCCTAAAATCAAATTAATAATTACAAAATTCCTTCATGATAATGAAGATTTTTTTTTTAATGAAAACATTAATCAAAAAATGGAAGCAATATGTTCAATTCTCTAACAATCTAGTCAACATATTTGGTTTTCCAAGACCACAATGAGATCTCAATTCCAGCCTATAAGCAACATTTAAACCAGTTAGTCCAATATAACATTCCAGGGTGAGGTAAAATCTCATTACACTACCTGAGACAGACTGCTTGCTCCTTGTAGAGGAGAACTTGTAGAACTGCTTTACCTACCAAATACACTGCAAGCACTCACATCAGCATTTTACCCTCTAGTCAAAATTAAATATGTGGTAGTTCAGAACACAAGCCAAGTCTTTGGCTTAGGGTATAATGGATTCAGTCTTACTCTACCACTTTCCTCGTGACAAAATATTGGGATCTTAATTCAACTTTTTTCTGCTAGCTTTCTCTCACCCATGAATTCCAACTGTTAGCATGCAGGTTTTATTATTTCTTTCAAGATCAGCACAGACCTTCTGCTACAAAAAACCAAACATGCATTAAAAGCTAGAATGAGCCTTTGAATGTGTGTTTTCTTCACAAATTGTATCACGTCTCAAAATCAGTGTTAAGAAAAGGCCAGAACATGCATTCTAATGCAAACAGTTTAAAGTAACCCTCACATATTAATAAAGAACTTCCACTGAAATTGTCTGTAGAATCTGGAAATTAAGATCAAAAGTGTTCTCAGAGCAATAAGACACAGAACACTTATTAGTGAGATAAAGTTTATCCAACTGCACTTTAATAGTTGACCAATCATACATTCAAAAGACAAAGTTAAGATGTGCATCTCAAAATGTTAGTGTTGCCTTTCGAGGTCCCAGTTTATCTATATAAAGAGCTAACACTTTCACCTAATTCCATGAATACCAAAATCCCAAAAATACATTCACAAAACTCCTGTTTCACCGTTGCTCATGAACACTTCTGCCACCTGATTCTAAACCACTCTTTATTTTAGCCCTGATCTGTAAATAAATTATACATTTAAGAAAAACTGCAAAACAGCATGAAAAAGTGCCTTTTATTACAAAAGCAATATCTACTGAATTAACTCAGAAATATCTCAAGCCATCAGTAAAGCACATTTCATCAGCTAGGGCTGCTAAGAGCTACAGAAATATTGCATATTGTGCTGCAATTGAGCATCGATTAACTTTATTTAGAATAAGGGGCCAGCTGAGACATGGAGAAAAAGATATTCATTATTTGAACAAATTGAGCATTTGTTTTTTTTGTTATAGCTGTTCAAACTTGGGAATAAAGTCCAATTCTAATATCACTCTGAACTACAGATATAAGTAAGTCGTTTTCCTACTGGTATAGAAATTACCTTCCTCACTACTGTCCTGATCTTAAGCAAAGTAGGATGCTGTGTATCACACATGGGATCATGCTTCCATCTCCTTCAGAAAGTTAAACATATCCCACAGCTACATAGCTGGTCATGTTCTCCCAGAGGGAGATCAGGCTGCCCAGGAGTCAGTACAGGAGTACAGGCAGGGCTGCCAAGAACAGTGGCAGTTCAGCAGCTCCAGTGCTGCCAGCAGTCCTCACAAACACACCAGTCTGCCCGAATGACCTCAGCTAGGCTGGATCTGTGAAACCACAGATGTCTCTCACCTTTCTAAATGAAGTGCTGTTCACTACAGTAAAGCAGCTACAATGATGTACCGCAACACATACGGTTCAGTAGCGGGGAGTTCCAAAAAGTGCATTGCCCATAAGTAACACATGCTGGAAAACCACACAGCTGCAATTGCCTCTTGAATCACAGACTAGCTGTCATCTTTCCAACTTTAAATTGCTTGGCAAAGGGCCAAGAAAAGTCAAACAGGAAATAACAAGGAAAAATTGTCTTCATTCTCACGTCCATCAGAGCAATCAATGAAGCTTCAAGCTCAGCACAGACAGAAATATCACCCAATAACCCTGAAATCTGAAATCCTGCACCCATTGGCAGCCTTTCTACATCTACAGCAAAGCATACTGCTACCAGTCCCTCCTCAAAAACCAGACACAGCACAGAGCAAGTGGCAGACCAAAGTAACCAAGGCATCACTCAAATGAGTTTCCTCTGGATAATACATTTGGATTCTACTACTGCCACACTGTGTGTTGCCTGCCAATGGAGGGCTACAGTGGCAAGTGATAAATTTCACTCCTGTTATGGATGAGCTTGACACAGAAGCAGTATGAGCTCTGCAGTCTGGGCAAGTAAGAAATTGTGCTGCTGCTGCTGCCCAGGCTGACAGATGAAATAATGTGCCTTGAGTAGCCGTCTTGGTATGGAGAACATCACCTTACCTCCACAAAAGACAGCTGCCTCCCGGGGTGGCAACAGAGCTTGGCAGCAGAAGGCAGGGTGAAGAGGAAGGCAGTGTAGAAATGCCTGCAATGAAACAGCTGGCACCCAGCAGCAGGGCAGGCATGACAGGGACTCAGTGAAAAGGACAGTCCAGAAAACTTTTAAGAAGTGTGTGTGGCCAGTCTTCGCGAACGAAGATCTGGGAAAGGTCTTTTTACCTTTCAAGCCTGCACAATGGATTTT
>JAWWLV010000179.1:27197514-27218357 GCA_035041135.1 Platyrinchus mystaceus | reverse complement strand
GGACGTAGGTTTGTTTAGAGTGACCTTCTCTTAGATGGATGGCCTTAGGGGCTGACGAGCTCCATCTACCCGGAGGATTGTCCCTGAAGCAGGACCAGGAATTGAACCGGCGACCTTGGCGCTGAGAGCACAGCGTCTTAACCGCTAGACCACCAGGGGTCCCCACTTTTAAGAAGTAAATCCTTACAGAATGTGTAGCTTTCCCTTATAAAATAGGCAGCATATATGACATTGACAATGTGGATAACACCACTTAGAATGTCAAAAATTATGTGGGAGACAACACCACTTTTCTTCACAGAGAATCAATTATATATTCCTTAATTGCAATTCCTCTATGTACATTAAACTTCACCTTATTTACTAAATTCACAGAAATGGAACTTATAAGCAAGGGATGCAAATAGTGAGTTGGTGACACAGGTACTGAGTTGAGGTAGAAAGTGAGCTTATTCTACTCTAGGAAAATCAGATCTCCCAAGAAATCGTCATAATCCCTTCTTGCTGGCAAATTCCACAAGAGTGGATCTTGACTGCAACCCTTGCTTATGTCCCTTTGACATTACCAAAGTCACATGTTTCACTTGGCCAGAAAATATTAGTGCACATGGCAGAACTTAGGAAATCCACTCAAACTACACCGCTCTTCCGCAAACTTCACTCCTGATTAACTGATGGCAACTGGTGTCTTGCAAAAATACATCAACAAAGCACTACCAAACCAAAGGCTGCCTACATCAGAATGGGTAGGGTCTCCCTACTTACATTTTCTAGCACTTGCTGGGTGTTAAGTACCTCACATTACTTCTTAAAGGCCAGATTTAACTCCAAAGGCTGATAGTCCACTTGGTGCACTGCAATTATCTATATTACAGAGCCATCCTACTACTCTGCTTATGGTTTGTTCTGTATCTTCCCAGCTCAAACTTCACATCCTGATATCACCTACACGGCAGCACCTTATCTGCAGCTTTCTGGAGCTGCACACATCGCACCAAACAAACAGCTAGCATGACATAAAGGCAGTGGTCTCCTCTGGTTGGTATTATTTCCTGGAAAAGGAGAGAGTTCTCAGACAAGAACTACAGAACTCCTCATCCGCTGGAAGAGTTTTCTTTCAACATTCCTGGCAGTTAAAGCACTGTAGATAGAGATGCATTTATACAAACCCTTCCCTTCTGAATACAGGCATAAATATACAGCTTTGCCAGCAGTGAGACTTGAGAAGTTGGATTCCTACCCAGAGAGGGTGACATCACAGAACTTATACAAATTAGGAGGAGAAAAAGCCAAGTAGCTATTACATACGTTTCTCTGGCCAACATAGTCTCATGACAGTAAAATTATGCAAGTGTCTACAGGCACTTGAATCACATGCCTCAAAAGTACTGTTGGAAGCCACAAACCACCCTTCTTCAACTTTCACACTAAGCACATTTAAGAGTAACACCCAATTGATATTTTGCAGTGGTCAGGCAAAGTTGATAAACTCACAAATATCATCCAAAAAGATAAATCATCAATGCAATAACACGTTCTTCAGTTATCTATACTCAATATTTTCAATAACTAAGGCTTCTTCAGTGAAATTTATTAAGTTGCAAAAGTAATAACACAATTATTTCCAAGGGCAGCCTAGTTTAATCACTCCTTTTTTATTAAGGAGAGATGAACTATTTTAACAAGTTTAGAGTTCTTATATTTTTATTGTTCCCTCGCTGTCTGTAAGAAAATACTCTATAAAGAGAGGGGCCACATTCGCAAAAATCAGGTTCTCTGTTGTGAAACCACTGGAAGTTCACCCCCAGCTTTATTTATCTAGGGATTATAGAGAAACATTTTTATAAAGTACACAGTGTCTGACTACACAAGCTGACAAAACTCCCTCAGCCTTTCCAAGTCTTGAGTTTGAGCAACCTCAACATTATTAAGTGACAACAGTTTCCAGTACACTCATATTCACGTTGCCTATTGGAAGTTCCTTATCACAAGAGGGGGTTGCAGTCCATGCATCATGTCTGACAGCTACTGTGGGGTTTTCCATGTTCAGTCCTCGTTTTCTTTACTGTACTTAGTCCTTCTGTAGTCAAGCTTAATTTGAGGGTGAGTCCTGCCTTGGTCCATCAACCTGCATTTTAGAAGCTTCTCAAGATTAAACACTACGGCCATCCTGACTGGAGGTAGACTTACTAGTGCTACAAGATGAAACCTCCTTAACCATGAAACTACAACAGAAAGAATAGGATGAAATTCAGGGTACCCAGGATTGCAAACCCTAAAACTGACAAGCAACCACAACAGAATTTTTTATTTTCATGATTCAATATTTTAAAAAATATGTATTTAGTATGTATTGAGTTTGTGAACTACACCAGACCTTTCTTATTAGTCATATAACTTCTCTCTCCCTCAAAGCTTACATAAAAGGACTAAAGCTGAAGGTGACAGAATAACTTCAGTCTGGAATTAAATGCTTTGATAGCCTCTAACATGAACTTCTGAAATGCAACAAGCTGCTGTAACAAAGCCAAGATAACTGAGGTTATCTTGGATTGTCCTACAACCACACCCAGGAATGCAACGCATGCCAAAACTCAACAGTTGGTCACCGACGTAGGCGCAGGAGGAATCACAATGTGCACTGAGTCAGTTTCTCACCACTGGAATAATACATTTAGGCGGATTTGCTATAAATATCTAGTTCTGTAGATACAGGAGGAGATTGGAGCCATATGTAGGAGATCCAAGTCCTAATTACACACAAAGTTTCAGCAATACAAAATTAAGGAATAAGAGGAGATTCAGGAAATGGCCTACTTTAAGGCATACGGCCTGCGTGTTCTGAACTCTCACAAAAAGACAGCAATCAAGAAACAAGGCTGTGGAAAAAAATCAGAGGTTTGGACTACAGATTCTCCTTGTATACTACATACCAATGCATACAACCCCGTTATTGAATTTCTCTTTTCTAGATAAAACAGGTAAAATATGTGTGAGAAAAACCACATCATCTGGTAGCAGACTGCCCTGTAACACAGGACATAAGGATGAAGACAAAACACATGAGTGTTTGTCACACTGCTAGGCTAAGGAGCATCAGCATCCTCCCTAGAGGCTCCAGTTTTGATAACAAAGCTCTGCAGCAAGAGGCATTTCCATGTTTTCTGTCTCAGAAAGGGGCTGTAAGACTTGTACTTGCTCTGTCTCATTTCTGGCCTGCTTCTGCAGTGAAAAAAAATAATACAGGTTACTGACTTGACAACATGCTCAGAGTGAATACATGCTTTATTAAAATGAACTTCTGTAATTCCTGATCTAGTGGTAATTTCCAGAAAAACTGAGATTAATCTTTAATAGTTCAAGTATTTTTAAAACAGTACAAGTTAAAACTTGGGACATTAGTGCTGATCAGATATGCCAATTCCATCCTTCCTTATTAATTAATAAGGCAAAAAAAATCCCAAGATTTGAATTAACATGTAAATTAACTTCACAGAATATACCTAAAATCTGCCTACACATAGGATCATACTCATAAATGAACACAGATGATCTGCTCCAGTTTTTGCAGTTAAATTGCTCTTACTGGAATCTTTTCTTGTTGGTTGTTTGTTTCATTTTGGGGGTAGGGTTGTTCTACTAAGAATATTTTTACTTTTCAAAACATTCTCTGTAGTTAAATGTCTTTTCTACAAAGAAGGATTTTTAAAATTTCATTACTGTTATGGCCCTCTTCTAGAAGCCACCCTGGACTTACAAAACAATTAACACCTGAATAGAATAAAAAAAAAATTATCTTACATTTCACAAGTCAGGACATCTAAAGCAAGTTTGTAAACTTTTTTCCTGAAGGGATAGAGGAGTGGGAATAGTGCAGAACAGGGCTATTTGACACATTAATTTCCCTGATGCTGTAAGAAGGTAAGAAAGCATTCCTAAAATATTGGGTAGTCTTGAGTGCGCAGTAGGAGGCTGCATTTCCTGCTGGATAATATTATGTTACACATAAGAAGGGTTATGTCGGTAAAATTAAAATAGTTACAACACGTGAAGCTCTCAGTAGAGCTCCCCTTCTGCTTGAAGGGAGACTTGGGAAAGGACCAAGGGAATAGCAAAGCACCAGCAAGAGGCATGATTGAACACCTCTGCAAAACCTAAGCATCCCAGGTTGATGACCATCATGCAAAGTTAACCCATGCTTACCCTGGTGCAAAATCAGAACCGAGTCTTCTGACGCTAATTCTCTTTCCTACAATTATTTTGGGGATGGGAAAGAAAAGAAACAATGTGCTTTTTGTAGATATAGTTAGGTAGAGATTATGAGAGCAGACAGTGTGTGTCAGTATTACTGATTATGGATTATGTCCACAAGGACTAAAACATGGATAAAAAGAAATTACTTCATCGTTGGCACAGCTATTGCTAAGTGACATCTTATCCAGCTTTTAGGGTGGTGAATTATTGACAGGCATCACAGAAGAAATAGATTTTGAGTAGAAGTCTGAATATTATTAGCATTATGGATCAGCTTAATGAGGGTGATGTCTAAAAGTGAATCCAAGCAAGGCTCAAATCTTCAAAACAAAGAAACATTTAAATGTATCTACTAAATACAGTGTAAAAAACCCCAGTGTTTATTTAATAAATTTCAAATGTTCAAACTGTTTCAACATACCAGCAACTAATAATCTTTTCTAAACGTACTGTAAGTGGTTAAAGATTCTCACTATGCACACAATTAGAAGTACGAGGTAAAGATCTAACTAAAGTAAAAGGTTTAGGCAGAGATGAGTTCAGAGAACCAGAAAAGCACTTCTACACGATATTCTCAGATATATCAGGATACACATTTTAAAAAGGAGTCAACTTCCTGAGGATGCCTCACAATTAATTCATAATCTTTCATAGAATCTCTCAAATTTTAAAACTCACAGTCTTTAGATAGAAAGATGTGGTATTCAGTTTTAAGGAAATGATGGGGAAGTTCACAAGGTTAGTTCAGGGAATAAACACATTACACAACTAGTCAAAGAAAGCAGAACTGACTGAGAGCACCTTGCTGTACCTAATCCAAACAGAAGTGCTAATAAATACCTCCTTCAATAATTTGAATCCAGTCCACCCAGGATTTGAAAACTACAAAACATTCACTTCTGCCTACAGAATTAAACTGATGGTTCCCACAGTACTTTACTTACCATTTGGAAAAGAAAGCCTGTTGTTTTAAGGAGTCCATAGATTACTACCCACACAGACTTGGCCAGTTACACTACTGACAAATAAATCCAGATGATACAGTTCTCCAAAATTCTGAGCACGCAAAGGTAAAGATCTGCAAGAGTGAGAACGCAAGGCGAGAATGTGGCTGCGACACAGGCTTTGCTGGACAGGCTGCCCTGAGACACTCCCTGCAAATTCTCTTCACCACCCACGTCCCCTCGCATTAGGTATAGAGATGTGAGACACAACAGGAAGGGCCTGGACAGCCTTCATCCTGGTACACTGAAACACTTCTGGGAAACCTACACCAAATGGACCTGGCCTCGAAATAAAGGCTACATGCAGGGTACCTAACTCGGATCCGTGAGACACTGCAGTGCACACAAACCAAAGCCATCTTCAGCTGCCTGGGTTTGCACAGGTTTGGTAGCACCCACATCAGTTCTGAGAAACCTGACTCCAAAGCAAACATTTTCTAACAGACTCCTACAATCATAATCCATCATGACCACTCAATCAGAAGCAGTAGCTATATCCTGCTACAGAAACTAGCATAGTGTACCCTGACTGCCATTAATTACATTCACCAGAAGCAGCATTGACACTGTCTATATAAAATTAAAAATATAATCTACTGAACCCCTTTTTTCTTTTCCTGCAGTTGATGTCCTCATAAAGTCCCTACTTCTGTGACAGAGAATGGAAACCAGTGGGCTTTAGTAGGCAAAACCAGTCCTCCTCTTGGGTACAATAACTTCAGCGAACACCATGCCTTCTCTGCAAACCTGAGCAATTGCATCAGTGGGACGGCTGACCCAGGCCCTGCTTGCTCTCTACAGCAGATGCCTCATTTCCCTCTGCATCTTCAAGGCATATGCAAGGCTTTGCCAGCTCCAGCTGTGACAATCTAAGAAAACTTGCAAAAAAACAGCTGACAAGGAGCAGGGTAAAGTCCAGAGTGAAACATTTAAAATCTGCTGCCATGTATGTAAACCGTGTAGTATGTTTAGTTCTATAAACTGAACTGAGAGTTACTCACGAATCCTCTTTTCCCCCCACAGCATCAGAGTTTGTCATATGACTGATAGAGCTACTTTACTCTTCAGCACGCACCTATAAAAACAACTGTCCAGAGATAGGATCCCAAAGTGTACTAAAAAGACACAAGCCTAGACAGCAAGAAGTTTCAGCCTTTTCCAAAGGAATCTAATACTTAATGGAAGCACAGAAGCCTAGAATTACACAGTTAAGCCCCAATATATGTTTTTACAAGATTACAGCTAGAAAAATTCACCTGTCCTGAAAAGGAAAGAAGCCAAAAGGCAGACTAGAGATAGAGGTACCCAGGAAGACATTCCCAGAATTTCTCACTTCAGCCTTGAATTACAGAAGTCACTGGTGGCTTTTATTCCCTCTCAACTTCCCAAAAATATTCAGTCAATAGGGTTTAAGTAAAGACTAAAGCAAATATTCGGACAGTAAAGACTGGAGCAAATACCCGGAATAAGCATCTCTGGAAAAGGGGTCTATAAATACTTAGAAATACTTTTTTTAAAAATGTCAGAAAACATAAAAGACACTCATTTGGTTATAACTACAGTTATACAGTTGACAGTAGTATAGGTGAGCCTCTGCATTTTTGTCAATTTTTCTTAAATAAACTTACTTATTCTATTATGGCTAGTACAAACTAATGCTTGTAGATTGGATTAAGAGCACAAAATCAGCACTCCCATTCAGACAGTGGAAGGGAACCTGATCAACCTGAAAAAATGCAGTTTTAATCCCAACCTGAAGTATTGTAAAATTTACACAGATGGCAATTGTGGTTGCCAAGGGGGGAGGGGAAGAAGTAGTAAGTTTTCTTTCATTTGAGAATCCAAAATTCTTACAGTTACAGAATTCAGGTCAAGTTTTAGGCAACACTGCCCAATCACTTCCCAAAACCTGGGGCAGCAGAGGTAGTGACTTCAAGATGACATATTTATAACACACAAAACCCCCGTACAACTACTTATTCTATAATTGAACACCAAAACAAGATGTTACTATGAACACAATGCCTCTGGCAACATACTACACATTCAGACGGACACTGAAATATCTTTTAGATAACTGCACTTGATCTAATCTGGAGTTGGTATTTCCTGGCCAATGATGACTAACTCTTCTGAACCATCATTAAGTATCAGGAAATACCCACCCCCAACATCAATCACTACTTAAACATACACCAAAGCGTTATGTTTTGAACATGTTCACTCATAGCTATTTATCCTATAAGCAAATGTGGGGGTTAGGGGGGAAACCCTTTCCATTAGTCTTCAAGTAACCAAAGTACAAAATCAAGTCCTAATATTAATAATAATAAAATGTGACTTAGGAGCCAGACTTCCAGCTTGCTTAACTTGCAAAGTTTCACTCCAAGATAACACTGGGCTCTTCTACAGTCTTATCTCACTCCCTCATTCACACACAAAAAGCTACCAGAATTAAACTGATCCAAATCACTCCCATGCTTGGGATGATGGGTTAGAGAAGAGCTTGGACTAGTACTGTATGTACTTTGTAAAGTGATGACACCAGTCCTGCCCAGCTCTTCCATCACAGCCTCCCAGCCCTGCTGCGCCAACCAATTTCAATCTTCAACAACCCATGCAAAGCAGAAAAACAGATGAAAAGTGCCTCTCTCCAAACTCCAGCCTAAAGGAGAATCCATGCCTTTTCATCTCCATTTTCTGTTCCATTAAACACAGCAGAGGAAAGCAAGCACTTCTTAGCTAAAAACAAACAAAAAAAGAAAAAGAAGCCCTGAAAGACAACATCACATTTATATTCAGGAAGGCTCAGGAGTGGACAATTGTCCTCTTCATTTCTGTAGAAACCAAAATTAAAGGCTCTCAGTAGGAAAGTCACAGCTATAATCCCCTCTTCCCCATCTCCCTGAAGGTATTAACAGAAAGTTTTCATCACAGTAGTCAACACATCACTATGCTGTGAATATTAATCTAATCCAAAGAGTCTCCCATGATTTCCTATCCTTTTCCTATCTTTTTTTCCCTTTAAAGGGAAAAGATTCACTTTCCAACTGCCATGAGTGCACCAAAATTATGTCTAATTTACTTAGAATTAAAAAATAATTTCATCCCTGATGAAATTGCTAGGTACTATTAATTACTGTACCATTTTTTATTAGAATTCTACACTCTTAGCTTAAGTTGTGGCATGTAGTTTTCTGCAAGTCAATCACTTCTTAATTAAAGCCTAAAGTCCTAAAAAGTACCAGTACTTGAAACTTCTATTTTGAAGCAAGTCTACAGCTTGTGTATCAAGAATGATTTTGTTTCAACAGTCATTCTGGTGAGTAGAGTCTACTGCCTGAATAAAGCAGCTTTTTTTTTTGTTTTTTCATTTAACATGAAAAATCAAACCTCTTATGAAGATTGATATTCATTCCCAACCCTCCTCCCAAAAGAGCTAACCACTTATCAAACCACTGCATTAGGTCTTCTGGCAGCTCTTTTATTTGTAATCAGAGATCAGACTTACATTTAGATCTTATAGGGGGGAAAAACCACCACCACCACAGTACAACATCCACCACCCCCATGCACACACACACCCCTTCATAGTTTCATTTTAATTTACAAAGACAGCCACTTTGCACTCATCTGAAAGAGTGTTACATGTCGGCAGTAAAATGGGTGTAGGAGCAGCTAGACAGACAACATCAGCCACCTGGATGATAAAAGAAGAAGAATAAAATACTAAAACAAAAATATTGTGGTCCTTAGCCAGAGCTAAGATCAGTGTGTGTGAAAAGAATCACAGGATCAAGCTGGAAAGCCGCTTGAGGTGTGATTATTCTTTGTGACTAAAAGCAGTCACCTGGGGGTGTGTGCTATGTGTGGGGATAAGAAACATCTGGCCTGGCTTGATAGCTCGGACCAGAGTCTGTATATATACATATATATACATATATATACATATACCCCATATATATATATATGGGGTAATAAAGTTACAAGAGTTAGTTCTGCCTGGACAAAGTCTGTCTCCACTTGGATTCCTTCGCCGCAAACGGGGTACAGCTCTTTTGGAGAACACTTTCAGGACAGATTTTCTGGACCAACAACCCCATAAGCAGAGTGCTTCACCTTGGAAAACACATTAAACTGCTGGTTCAGAATTAAGTTTGGAGGCCAGTGAGCAAATAAGCCCCATCTGCATTAGCTGGCATGATACCTCCCGCATTCCTTGTGTCAAATAGTTCTCGAAACGTTACGTCCATGCCACTGAAATTAAACTAGTGACACTCTTTCAAACTGGGCAGCAATAACGCAAGTAACCCAGAAACAGCACCCACCTAACACCAACTCACAGCTCCATAAGGACAGAAGGGAGTTACTCTACAGAAGAAAGTTCAGAAGAAGACTTCCAGCAGAAAACAGCTTTAAAAACAAACCAAAAAAATCCCTGCAAACCCAGCTCTCTAGTTCTGCTATAAAATTGTCTAACAGTCAGTCCATACAGATGTGAAGGTTATAAACTAAGAGTCATGATTGGGGGACAAAAAAAAAAAAAAAGAAAGGAAAAGGAAGGGTAAAGGTAAAACCCAAACACTATAAAAAAAAAAAAAAAAAACAAAACCCCCAAAAAACAACCAAAAACTCCAAAACAAAACAAACAATAAAAAACTAAACTATATCTACAAAGCAAGGGTAGAATTTTAAACTAATTAGTACAAAGGTCTTCAAGAAATTGAGGTTTCATAAATTACAGCTTTGCACACAGTCCAGTTTACAACGTGGACTTTGTAAAGATTTGATACTTTCCTAGTGACGTGTTCCTGAGTACACAACAATATGAGGAAGTGCTGTAGTTGATACCCCTCTTCTCTGCAGACAATCACATATCAAAGGTGCATCATTGTTTAAAATGGCTCCAGTTCTTAAGGATGAAGATCTACTCCCCGTCCTGTCTTGACCTCAAGGGAGGGACACACTGTCCTCCCAAACATCCTGTCAGGAAAGCAGTAAGAAGTATGCAAATTTGGAGATTAGGATAATAAATACTCTTTAGCTAGTTACTTATTTCGGCTTTCAAAAAAATTGTTGTTGAAAAACATAGATGCTTTTCTAACCAAGCCTTGTCCACTTCACAAATCCTGGTGATGTAGGAACAATGTATTTGTGACGCTCACTATGTGGTAGTCGTGTGTGAAAGTTTTCATTTGTTACAACCATTCTCTTTTGAAGCTACATGTTTCCTGAAACAGATTTAGTAGAACAAAAATGCCATTAATTATTTGCTATGTCTTCCGATCCAGATATTTGGAATTTATTGAAATATAGTCCAGATCTGTTCATTAAGGAAACTGTATGTAGCTATTAAGGAAAAATGGGATTTTTACTGTTTTTGTGGATTTTTTCTATGTTTCCTTTTTTAGGACTACAGCGCCAAACCTGCCAGGAGACGCCCATGACATAAGGAACAAGGTCAACAAGTACTCTAATCAGATTCATTTTCCTTATTTCTTAGAACTGGCACCAAGTGCTTACAGAACAATCTGTTTAGGTCAAAAATAAACTGCAATAAATTGGTAATATTTTACCTACTTCCCTCCTAAGTAAAATTACTGCTTTTTACTGGTCATAAAGTCTTATCTTCCCAAGTACACAATTCCTAAAGGACTGGTCCAGACCACCCGAATGACTTCAAGTGTGGGTTTACTGTGTTCTTATTATTAGACCTTTATATTTAGTTATGAGTTCCCCCGAGATGAAGCAGTGATTTCTGCAGTTTGCTTGAAGTTTATACAAGTGGAGAGCATCAAGCAAATAAGCAACATTATTTCAATTTTTTATTTTTTTTTTTTAGTAAAATGTCTTCTGAAAACTACACAAAAGTTTAATTCAGGTTAGAGATATAAACTCTTAACAATGTTTACTGGAATGAAACAGTTGGACAAACTTACTCTCATATTTAGTTCAATCACTAAGTGTCAGCAATCAGTTTGCATTTCTAGATACTAGCATTTGAAACTGAGATGGGGAGGGAAAAAAACCTGGCAGGTGAGATCTCAAACATCTAATATTTTTTCCAGTTTGAGCTCTTCATACATTAGATAAAATACATTACCTCACTTTTTAACATCAGGCTAAGGTAACGGCTACGGATTTTTGAGAGACACAACGTAATTTTACCACATAGCAAAGAGAACTGTGGAAGCAACACACAGCAGAACACAAAGCCAAGCCACAGAATCAAATTTAAGTTTTCCTATATCAAAACCTAGTTCAAACAGTGAAGCACACTTTCATACCATACTTTTTTATATAATGACAAAGCAAATCCCATAGTTCAGATGGAATAAACCAGATGTGAAGATTTACAGATTCTGCTTACATGCCTTGCAATATATACAAACCATTTCCAAAAAAGTAAAGCAAGATTGAGATCTCCATTTCTCAGGAACTGAAAGTATCACTACATTCACAAATGCTATTTTAAATAGGAACGGAATATGTTAGTATAAGGAAAAGATTCATAAACATAATTTTTTAGAAAGCGCCACTACATTATGAGCTGCTACTTGGGCTTTGTACAGTCTTGCAGGCAAAAATATCCCTTCTTCAAAGAGTTGTTACAAAACTGTTTTGTTTTCACTGTACTTTTACTGTTCAGCTTAGATTGCACTGAGCAAGCTCTAAGAGCAAAAGTTGGCTCTTGAGGTCCAACTTCAGGTGGAGCAAAGTCTGTCAAAAAAACTTCGGCTGAATTTTCATAAGCTTCTGGATTGCTTACCTACGTGTAATGCTATGGTCCCTTTTTACACTGTGCCACAATTACCTCTACTTAAAATAAGAAATCAATTTTGTTAAAACACTTCTTAACTGTATTGTCACTTTAGGATCTTCAGCAAACTACACTGCAGTCATGCTACTATACACATCAGGGAGCTGACTGACTACCATCTCTTTAAAACAGAAAATCAACCCCATTTAATTCCTGCTTGGATCTAGACATCTGGAATCAAGTACATACATGAGGAAGAACCACACAGCTGCAACTGTATAAATATTTTTCTTATCAATTCCCGGCCAAGAGCATCTCAAAATTGTAAGATCAATTTCACAGACAAGAAATAAAAACAGGTTCACGCAGGCAGACAGGCTTCTAGAATTTTGGTGCCCACATTTGGGGAGAGAGGTATTCCATGGCCTATATACATACATCCCTCTTGGATCACATTTTGCAGATTTTGCTTCCTATGAATTTCTGGGGTGGAGCTGGTGTCTCCTTAAACTGGCATAATGATTATCACTGATTTTATCTTAAGAATTTCTGGCATTCACTTCAAATAATAACCCAGCAGACAGCACACATTCCAACTTGAATTATTAGGACTAAACAGGAACTCCTTTCTAGTGACATATTCCTTCCAACAAGGATTATCTAAGCAATTGCCACACTGATTGCGATTGATTGCAGTATGATGACGCATAGACATTCAGGTATATTTGTCAGCAGAAAATGCTGCAGCAAATCTAAGTGTTCAGAAGTTTGATTTATAAATAAGCTTGAGAATGCCCCTTTAAGAAGTGGATATAACACAGTACCTTGGAAACCCTAGATCCTAAAGAATTAATATTTCTAGATTCAGAAAACTAGGAGAGACTTTTTTGTTCACTTCCAGCCAACCAGCCTGCCTTCTGCCTTCTCACACAAACTCGTGATACATATGTGACTTCATTATCAAAATGAATACATATGGACATCAATCACTGACGCACTTTCAAAATCCACTCTTAGCTCTGACACATCTACCAAGCCAACCTAAGTAAAAAGTTAACCACAGAAGCCCATGAGGGTGTTGTGTCTACAGACAAACATCTGCATCAAGTATTAGTGGCACCAAGTTGAAATTTTTCTTTGCATAATCACAATAATCAAAGTTTTATGTTTGAGTTTTTTGTTTCATTTTTTTTTTACTTTGGCTTAACTATGTTGACAAGAATCTCCGTTCCAGAAACTAAGTATAATTTAGAAGCTTGTGATGGCTTTTTCACTCATACACCACCATTCATGAAAGAACAAAACCACTGAAGGATGTCACAGTCTCAGACCACAATAAAGATGCACTACAACAGACCAGCACAAACCCTAAATAACAGAAATTGATCCACTGGGATTTTTAGCAGAGAAGAGGATAATTCGTATCATATACCTATTCCAAGTTTTTCTCCTGAACTATTATCTACTTCTAAGATCAGATGCAGCACTGATGCTACAAAGCTGTTACTTTTCACTCCTTTCAAACAATTGTAGTCACATTAAAATTTCACTTTATGAAAAACCTTCCAGAATTCACAAAACCACTACTTAATATGCAAGTTTGGCCATGACAATCAATAGAGGTCATCTTCAAGTCCTTCTTCTGGACTCCAATTTCTTGTGTCTTATATGGGACATACAAGATACTTAACATACACCCCAACACTTCTAATAAAGCTGTTTTGGTCATCCATAAACAAAGACAACTTAAGAACAACTATTCTTAGTCTTCATCCTCACAGGTTTTGTCTCCTCACAATTCACTTTTTGTGCAACCATTAACTCCAGCTAAAACATTTCAAAAGATGAGAACTGCAAACCAAGACATCTGAAATATCAAAAGAGATGTGCTTAAGCAAACAGTAATGTAAAGTGACATTAGTTCTGAAGACCTAAGGACAGCTGTAAAAGACATTGTTGCACTTTCACAAAGAAATACCTTGCAAACCAAATGCAACTTGTGGCAGTAGGGCCGACTGCACGAAGTATAATGGACCATGGGTTCAGCAACACAGGGTTAGACAGCAGCAACTTTGAAGTTTTCAAGGGGCAAACCATTACATAAGCTGTGATTAAAACCACTTTCACATTCCTTACTTGATGCCAGAGTTCAGTGAAGCAACATTTAAATAATGGTCCAGAGCTGTGAAATTCACCTCCTTGACACTTCAAGTACCCTTAAAATAAATGTTTCAGTTTTGTTATCACATTCTTCTCTAGGACTTCGATAGTTCTCTCCAAACAGTTTTGCATATTTTAGTCTAATCACCACACGCAAATGGCAACATGCTGCTCAAGGCAGAGTACAAGCAGTCTGCCAACAGCTGGCGATGGTATGAACAGTGAAGTACGGGAACAATGATGCTGGAATGCAGACACTCTTCCTGCAGATTTGCTTGCTGAACTTTTTTGACATGACATTCTAAGATTCATGAGATTCCCGTCAGCCCATTTCTTCAGCCTGCCAAGGTCCCTATGAAGGGCAGCACAGCTGTCTGTTGTGTCATCCACTCCTCCCAATTTTGCATCATCTGCAAACTTGCTGAGGGTGCACTCTGTCTCATCATTCAGGTCATTAATGAAGATGATCAACAGCCCTGGCCCTGCTATCAACCCCTAGGGCACAGCACTAGTAACTGGCCAACAGCTGGACTTCGCACCACAGCTCACAACCCTTTGAGCCCAACATTTCAGCCAGTTTGCAATCCCCCTCCTTGTCTTCTTAGCTACCCTGGATGACATCAGCTCAACTGTCAACAAGGGTGTTAAGGGAGAAAATGACAAAAGAACTGTTACAGTCAAACAGCATGGACTTCCCTTTCCTCCTCCACCAACTCAGTCGTTTTGTCACAGAAGGCTGACAGGCTGGTCAAGCACCATTTCCCCTTTTATAAAGCCACAATGACTATTGCTAATCATCTTCTTGTTCTTCATATGTCTGGAAATGGCTTCATAGAAGAATTTGCTCCATCATTTTCCCAGGGTCAAGGTGAGGCTGAGCAGTCTATAAATCCCCTGATCCTCTTGCCTTCTTGGAGGCAAGAGTAACATTTGCTTCCTTCCAGTCCTCAAGAACAGTCTTCTATTGTCTCAGTCTTCCAAAAATAATCCAGAGTGGTTTTGCTATGACATCAGCTCCCTCAACATTCATAGGTGCATTCTGCCAGCTCCCATGGACTTCATTATAGCAAACTTGTTTAAGTGTTCCATTACTTGGTCCTTCTCTACTGAGGCCAAGTCTTCATTGCTCCAGACTTTCCCACTAGTCTCCAAGGCCTGGGACTCAGAAGGCAAATCTTACCAATAAAGACCAGGGCAAAAAAAGGCCTCAGCTTTTTCCATATTTCCCCTAGTCTCCCTCTGGCTGCTGATATACTTGCAGAAGTCCTTCTTGTTGCCTTTCATGTCCCTAAATGCTTACCTGAAAACTGAGGTCCAAAGCCACTCCCAGTCATATCTTCTCTACATTCCATTCCTCACACACACACACAAGCAGAAGGTGAAGCAAAGTTCAGATTCAAAAAAGGGCAAAATAAGGGAAAAGGCATTTCTTGAAAAACTTCTTACTGGGCCTATTCTAATTTCATTATTGCAATACTATACAAACAAATCAAGGAAGCCTTAACCAACTCCAAATTGCCTTTCTACTCTCTTCAACCTTTCAACACAAGTATCATGCTAATAATGGCAGAGTTTGCTCCTACAGTCAAAAATAGAGAGCCTGACTGACAGATGTGATATCCGCTGGAATGAACATGATTAGGTAGCCACACAGCTGTCTTCTCAACAGTAGCACAACCTCCCTGTTTATAACCGTGATGAAAGTGAATTGTTACCTTCAGGAATCTAAATGATGCATCCCTGTGGTTATATATTCAGTGTTTTAGAGCATACAGCTCTTTCATCTTATGTATCAACCTATACGTTATGGCCTGCCCTGCATTTCTAAGGCAAGGCAACATCATACACATGTCAAGAGGTGAAGTGTTCTAACAAAGACTTTAAACAACTCACTAGGTCTGGATAGGATGCATTAAAGAGCTCTGACTGTACACAGCAAATGACTGAGCTACCAAAATGTACACAGTGAAGTCAGATTTATGCCACAGGGTAGTAAGTGTTGCACTCACATGTAAAGGGTGGTGACAGCAGTTCTGAGAATTAGAACCGTATTTTAGGGTGATAAGCTGCTTTAAACAAAGTGTCCCAGTGAAACAGCAGCACTAAAAGCTCTAGAGAACTATAGACTAGCTGATATTAACTGCTTGACATCTGTCATGAAAATGAGATCATTTTCACACTTATAAAAAGCAGTGTATTCTCAAACTTTAGCACGTCTCAAAATAATAAATTTTTTCAAGCCTCCTAAGGGGGATAAACAAAACCCGATGTTGCAGAAATCCAGATATACTTCAGTATATCCAGCTGGAGCCATCCCAGCCACTCTGCCACTGTGTGACATAAGGCAACCGTAAAAGGCACAAGGAGTCTGAACATCTGTAAAAACACTAACAAAACAAAAAAAAAACAAAAAGAGAGAGAAAAACAACAGTATGTCCTTAACCAGTTCCCTACAAATTAGTGGCTCCCAAACTGATTTAACAAGTTTATCAAAAAGCCTTTGAACAAAACTTTAATTAAATCTATTCCAAAACAAGCACCCATTTTGGCTCAGTGCTCTAGGTAAAACTCCAGTGCATTTACAAGTATAATCAGTTTGGCACAGTTCTCCCTCTTTCCAATATAAATACAGCTATTTATGTTTGACCCCCAACCCATGCTAAAACTCAAACACATGCAGCTGTTTCACCCACTTCTTTTCCACAACCAAATCATCAAAACTAGAATGGCAGATGAAGAAATGTTGGGCATGGTACTTTCAGAAAATAGTCAAAAAGGGGTTTTTGGATCTGTTTAATTGTGGTAGTGAATATAAAGATCTGCCTGAGCTAGTATTTTTACAAGTGGAAATACATCATACCTGTAAAAATCAGTATTGTTTTCACAGAATCGCAGACTAATCTGGGTTGGAAGGGACCTTTTAAAGTTCATCTAGTCCAACCTCCTTGCAGGGCACATCATCAACTAGATCGGGTTGTTCAGAGCCCCATCCAATGTGACCTTGAACGTTTCCAGGAATGAGGCATCCACCAACTCTCCGGGCAATTCGTTTCAGTGTTTCACCACCCTCACTATAAGACATTTCTTCCCTATGTCTAATCTAAATCGACTCTCTTTCAGTTTAAAGTCATTACCCCTTGCCTGATTACAACAGACCTTGCTACAAAGTTAGTCTTTCTTATAGCCCCCTTTGAGTACTGAAAGGCCACAACAAGGTCTCCCCAGAGCCTTCTCCAGGCTGAAGAATCCCAATTCTCTCAGCCTTTCCTCATAGGAGACGTGCTCCATCCCTCTAATCATCTTGGTGTCCCTCCTCTGGACTCGCTCCAACAGCTTGATGTCCTTCCTCTGCTGCGGACCCCAGAGCTGGATGCAGAACTCCAGGTGGGGTCTCATCAGAGTGGAGCAGAGGGGCAGAATCCCCTCCTCAACCTGTTGGCCACGCTGCTTTTGATGCAGACCAAGACATGACTGGCTTTCTGGGCTGCAAGTGCACATTCACTGCCAGCTCATGTCCAGCTTCTCATCCACCAGCACCCCCAAGTCTTCTTCTCTGGATCTGTTCATCCCCCGGGCTGTTATTGATACCAGGGGGTGCCCTAAGGCAGGTGCAGCACCTTGCACTTGGCTTTGTTGAACCTCCATGAGGGTGCACTTGATCCCTTTGTATGTGTCACTGGTGAAGAAGCTAAATAGCACCGACATCTGAGGGACACCACCTGTCACTGTCCATTGGGACATCGAGCCATTGACCACTACCCTGTGGATGCAACCAAGAGCTCAGTGTCCTAATGGACATCGGTGAAAGATGGTTTAACCCATCAGACTCAAAACTCCATGGGACAGGTACCAAACAAATGAGTAAAGAAGAAAAAGAAGATTCTATGAAAATTATTGTTTATTTAAATTTTATTCATTTACTAGTTACAATTAACATTTATCCATTCAAAAAGCAGAACTGTATTACTTCACAACACAAGAAGTGAAAATCGAGATATTAACACGAGATCCATAACATCTCAAACCTTCCAAAAGGCCAGGACCCCAAAGCCACGTTCATATCAACAGCATTCTGACCGAGTGTTTAAAAGCTTATCTTGAAAAAGGACTATGGGTGACACTACTCAGCACTGCGTATGTCTAAAGCAGCATCTGAGCATGGAACACAGAGCCTGCTTTGTACCTCACTCGATGATCCCTGTGGGTCCCTTCCAACTCAGAATATTCTGTGATTCTGTGAAGTTATTTCTGCACACATCCAAAGAGAAAGTGTGATCAACTGACAAGAAGCAATTTTATTAAAATATCTTAAAATAACTAACTTGATCCAGAAACTTGTAACATTCAGTAATTAGAATGTAACTATTAGAGTCAGACTATTTACTTTTTTAGGAAAACACGCACAGAAAAAGCTTCAGCACAGGAAAGCAAAAAGTTTTTACTGGTAAGCCACAAGTCAGACACAGCTCATCAAACAACTCCACTTTGGAGTGGACCAGACAACAGGATTAACAGTGAATGCTGCTAGGTCAAATTTCTCAAAGAACTTGCTTAGGTACATTCCATTTTCAGAAATATTGACATGACCAGGATGATGCTGCTAAATACTACAATTTGAGTCCCCGCCAGGTCACCTGTCTGCATTAAACTGCACATAAGCATATTGTGACTTCTGTACACACCTGATGAGAAAACAACCAGCATTAAACTCTCATAAAGAAGAAAACAAAATAAAAGGCCTTCAGGAGCCGAATGAAGGAATTTTCTGCTAGCTTTTCAAAGCATATTGCTGGTTTCATTAGTTTTACAGTTCAAAATTTCAAGATTGATAAAAGCAGCACAGGAAAACTTAAAACAATCCTCCCAAAATACCAGTTTACAAATGAAATGAAGAAACTATGACCCAAATACACATATTTTACATTATGCTGGTTACCACTGAACAAGAAAAACTGGTTTGCCCACACGGACAAAAGAAAAGTACTACTTACACAATCAATGTTTCTCTAATTCAACTTTATTAAAATGAACATGCTCTTTAGTCTATTCTTGAGGAAAACTCAGTGACTGTACAAAGTATTTCAGGTGGTCTGCAAGTTCATTCCAAATATGCAAAGGGCAGAAAATGGCAACAGCGGTCATCCACTAAGGTGATGTATGAGATAAAGAAGCCATAATGCCAGCATATCACTAAGGATTTGAACTTAACACTGCTGAAGGGTTCATCATGTGGTAGTTTGATATTTGAAAGCTTCTGACATCACCAACAGTTTTGAGAATAATAAAAGCTGTCAAAATGTAAAACTTTACCTGTAAAGCTGAAGTCCAGCTTCTCAGGCATCTCTGAACTTTCACAATAATCTCCTAGAGAAGATATTTATTTAGATACTTCCCCTATGACTTTTTTAGGTATCTGCCATCACTTGAAAAGCTTTGTCAGCCAGATGCCTTCCACTATCTAACTACTAGCTGTTCTGGTTTTTTTCGGAAATGTTGTACTTGAACTTTGTCAGAAAAGTCATAATTTTGTGGTGGGCTGACCTTAGCTGGAGGCCACGTGCCCACCAAAGATATCCCCATCATTCCCCCTTCTCAACTGGACAGGGCATAGAAAATATAACAAAAGGCTCATGGGTCAAGATAAGGACAGGGTGATCACTCACCAATTACCATCATGGGCAAAACAATCCTGACTCCCAAGTCAAGTTTGCTTATAATTTAATTTATAACCAATGAAATCAGAGTAGAACAATGAGAAAACTTTTCCCTGCTCTAGCATGGGGTCTCTTCCATGGGAGACAGTCCTCCATGAACTTCTCCAACATGAATCCTTCCCAAGGACTGCAGTTCTTCGTGAACCCACTGTTCCAGCATAGGTCCCTTCCACAGGCAACAGTCCTTCAGGAACAGACAATGAGGGTCCCCTGTGGGGTTACAAGTCCTGGCAGCAGACATGTCTCAGCCTAGGCTTTTCTCTCCGTGGGCCTACAGGTTCTGCCAGGAGTCTGCTCCAGCACAGGCTTCTCAAAGGGTCACAGTCTCCTTTGGGCATCCACCTGCTCCAGCATGGAGTTCTCCAGGGTCTGCAAGTGGATGTCTGCTTCACCTTGGACCTCCAAGGGCTGCAGGGTCACAGCTGCTTCTCCGTTGTCTTCACCACAGGCTGCAAGGGAATCTCTGCTCCAGCACTCGGGGCATCTCCTGCCCCTCTTTCTTCATTGACCTTAGTGACTGCAAAGGTGTTTCTCTCATATTCTCACTCCTCTCTGTCTGCAACTGTTCCCACGCAATAACTTCTTTTCCTTCTTAAATTTGTTATCCCAGAGGTACTACCACCACTGCTGTATTGGCTTAGCCTTGGCCATGGATGGGTCTGCCTTGGAGCCAGCTGGCATTGTCTCTGTTGTAGATGGGAGAAGCTTCCAGAAACTTCTCACATCCCACCACCAAAAACTTGCCATGCAAACCCAATACATTATTGCATAAAATTTGAAGACGCCATAAAAAGGAAAATCAGTATTATTATTTACGCTCCATTTTTAGATATCCCTGGCTATGAGAGTCACCTTTGCCTCCCTCACCTTCCCGCCCCTCCATTTCTCTCTTCTCGATTCAGGGACATAATTCTTTAGCCTTAGATGTAAAACATCACAGAGAAATATCTT
>JAWWLV010000179.1:27147645-27197414 GCA_035041135.1 Platyrinchus mystaceus | reverse complement strand
CCCCTCCATTTCTCTCTTCTCGATTCAGGGACATAATTCTTTAGCCTTAGATGTAAAACATCACAGAGAAATATCTTTAAAGTTAAATATTACTCGCTTTATTTAAAACATTTATATAAATATTAGTCCTAAACAACTTTATTATCCATTTAAAGGAGAGTGTTACTTTTTAGAGACTTTTTAATTTTCATAAATTAAATAAATAAAAGTGGGCTGCAGATGAATCAAGCTTTTTAATTCATTTGTGTCTATATATAAACAGAGGCAAAGCAGAAGAGTTACTATCTGTTTGTTTTAGAAACAACCACACGTGAAGCATTCCAAAGCTGTTCATAAAAGATCTTCTGTGTGCAGCATGTGGAGCCACCTTTGAACCTTGATAACAGAGTTTAACATACAACAGTCTTGAAAGAATCCTCCAAAGTATCAACTCAAGGCAAGTAGATATTTTCAGCTACAGTACAAGGGGCATTCAATAGGTTTGATCACAGAAAGTTCTTACCATACTAACACACAAATTACAGGTTCTGCTGTTCTTCCAAATTCAGCCAACAGAGATCAAGATTTCTGAGAAACCACAGACCAAGTTCGTACTTGCCAAAAATAGAACATGACAGTAGCTTGCATCATACTATCATACACTTCTTGTGTATGGTATTTGTTGGGCTTTTTCTTACATTTAACTCACTGTCATATTCCGTAATAGCCTGCTCTCAATGGAGAAAAGATGATACAGAAACACACACAAAGGCACGATGAGCTTACATAACAGATGCTTCTCAGCTCTGCCAGGTATTAGATACAAAAGTGTGGGCAGCTAATTCCCTACTGCCTGATTCTACAGTTCAACTATATTTGGTTTTATTTAAATAAGATGATGATGTTTTTTAATTTTGTGTATTTCTGTAGTCTGAATTTATGGCAAGTTTAGTTTTACATCAGATCCAAACTCAAGTTAGTTTCAGAGGTCTTTATGCATACCACATTTCTCTCAAAATCAGATTGAGAAAGACAAAAAGTTTTGAGTGGGAGGGAGTAAGAGAAAAAGGGAGGAATGTATTAGCTTGCCAAAAATGTGCCACAGGCTCTACAATACAATGTTAATAATTCTGCCTAATACAAATGCAATAAAGCTCAGCATTTCATATCCAGAGTCAATTCTTTTCTTATTACTGGACAAAAGCCACCATAGACTTTTTTTTTTATTTATTTTAAGAATGACTCATTTTACTATCCCTTTAAAGTGAAGGTTGTCATCTGAGGTTTCCAAAATTTTTCAAAAACTGCTTTCACATGTATGGAACAAACTATTATTTTAAAGACCCTGGATTGCTGTTTCTGGCTTTATTTCCAAAAGTTTGGACAGCATTTTGCACTAAAAAAAAAGCAGTGAAGTACAATAGGTTTTTCAACTTCTTTGGTAAAATGAGGATAACACAATACTTGACTCCATCTTCCTGAGAGTCATTTTAAGAGAAGTTCATTTAAACAACTTAAAATAGACCACTTTGAAGCATATACTGTGCCTTATTTGAAGGACATATAAACCAGTTCATATCTGGTAAAGAGGAAAGGGCAGGTTCTTACTTGCACAATTCAGCCATAAAATTTCACCACATAAATATTTGATTTTATACCCTGCTTTTTATACTGTTAGTCCTATTATGTTCAGAAAATAAAATACTTTTAGAAGGAACACTCCAGAGATTCTAATGTTTGCTTCCCATCTTGGAAGCTCTTGCAATACCCATACTAGCTGTTCAGCAAATAAAGGGCTGGAAAACTCATTTGTAACCCATGGTTTCTTACATTACTAATTTGAGAATTAATCAGATCATATAGTAATTAGTCACGAAATCCTTCTTTTCTCTCTCCTCAGAAATCTCCAGATCTCGATAATACAAATATTTAACAAATAAAGAATGAAGTGCAACCTCACTATTTCACTCACAAGCTCTAAGCTTCTGTCACAAGATTCACCACAATCACAAACTAACCTCTACTATCATGATTTCATAGTTAAATAAAGGCATATAAACCCCATAAAATTTAGCTGCATAATCTTTATTTCAAGTGGGTTAAATGTTTACCTTTGAGATCAATTAATTGGATTACCAGGTAAATAGGAGCCCACCAGGGAAAGAAGAAGATGCTTCTAATTTCTATTTGCATACAGCAGAAATTAGCATTAGGCTTAATACTGCTTGTATTGTACTTATGCTTGAGAAGAAGAATATTTAACAGTAAAATCTGCCAGTATCAGAAACTGACAAATTCAGAGGTAAGAACAAAGGATCAGTTCCTTCCAACAGTGAATTTCTTTCAATATGGTTTATGACAAGATCATGGATAGACAAATGTAAGATCATGGATAGACAAATGTAAGATCATGGATAGACAAAAAGGAATATAGGCTAAATTTCCATCACGGAGACTATCTTGGATTCTATTTATGCCAATAAGAAAGTGAGGGGTAGGTCAATACTTGTTGCTGCAAGAGACAGAAGAAATGACCTCAGAACATACACGCAGGGAAAGTCCACTGTCAGTCCACTCAGCATGTCTCCCTGTTTATCAGTAAGTATCAGCTACAGCTCAGGAGTCCACATTTTAAGAGAAGCTCATCCCACTCCCACACCCACATGAAAACTGAGTTCTTATACTCTACTTAATGGACTTCTGAAATATATAACAGAAAATTAAGCAACAACTAGATTGTAATCTAAATGACAAAGACTTCAAACTTCTTTTCATCTTTTGCTTTTTTCCCTCTAGATCAAGTAGCTGGCATTTAATATTAGACTAATATTTGTAGCATACTTTTAGCCACTGAAATAATTTGCCAAGGCATATGAGGAGAATCCAGCATTTGAAGTTTCAAAAAAAAATGCAGATGTGATTTTTAGCATAAGTTATAATTCAAACAAAACACAGCCCTGCTGCTTTAAGTCTACTTCATGTTAAGTATTTATCACAGTCAGACACCAAAAGAAACTGTATTGTATCTAATTTCTAACTATAAAATCATTTGACCTAGTAAAAGATTTGCCATTAGACTACATTGGTGTAGTTCAAAATGGGGTCCCTAAGAATAAAAAAAAAAAAAAAAAAGAAAACAAGATGCAACATAAGCCTTACCTAAACACCAAGAAGTTGAATGTGGAGAGAGTGGATATCCATGCCAGAGATGAGATTGGTTGCATTTTGAAGGTTTCATGTTTCTCTCTTTAAAAAAAAAGGGAGGTGCTGGAGTCATGAGGGCAAGTAGGGACCCAGGCCAAGATACCAGGTGCCCAGTCCCTAATGCCTGTGGGCCCAATGAGCTCACCATGGTATGCCTTTATTTAAGATAACACAAATTGTCTAAAGAGAAGAATTGTTAAGAAGAGCTTAAAGAATTAGACAAAAAATTCAGTACTATGTTCTACCAAGTTCATTAATGACAACTACCCAATACCTGGACTGCCTAGATAAGCCCATGTAGTCAATAGAGTATCAGAGTCCTTACCTCAGACAAAGAGGAATCTCTGTACCTTATTATCTTGACAGGGAATTTCATAAAGGCCAGTACTAGGGGTGTTTGGCACAAGCAAAGGCCAAAAACGTAACCAGCTCAGTACCTGCACCTTAAACTAAATCACAAACTATAAAGGAGGGGGTCAGTTCGATAACATTTTGACAGAACAGTACTCCAGATCCCAGAAAGCACTTAATTTAAACAGAACTCTGTCTGCGACTCAAACCCTGGACCACGACACACTTCTCTAAAAGTCTAAGCATTTGTCTTTACTGCTGTTTTGGTTTTGGTTTTCTGTCTTTTTTTTTTAATGTTTTAGTTACTCAGAGTACACTAGGAACAAATCAATTTAATTAGAGATGTGCTAAAACACATATTCCACCCCACTGAGCTTTACAAGACCTATGGGAAAGAATGCTGTGCTCTGCTGATAAAGAAATATTATTCCTTTTAACTCTAACAGGATGAAGAAGAGAGACCACAAGGCAAAGTTTGGGTTGGTGGTTTTTCCCTCCAGAGAGAGGGAAAAAGTTACCACAGCTGCATTATCTAAGAGTGGACAACTCTAACTTGGGACCCAGTTTTGCACAGCACACTGTTGGCAGACTGAATCAATACACTCTCATTATCCAGGATAAAGGCTGGCAGCGCTATAGGGTACATATTGTCCCCTACAACAAAGCCTGGGACCCACACAAGTAGATTCAGCCCAAGTTCACAACTCAAAAAGCCAAGGAGATACAGAGCTATAGCCTGGCTGCAGCACCACCCTCACACCAACTCCCCATCACTGGAACCAGGAAGTGCTTCAAAGTATGGCAGCCACTAATGGTTCAACTGAGCTTAACAGCAACCTGTAATTGATCTCTTCAGAAAGTACAGAGGATAACCTACAACCTGCAAGTTTGGCCTTTTACTCCATCTGCACCAACAACATCCCTGACAGGGAATTAAAAAAAAAAAAAAAAAAAAAACAAACCAAAACAACCTAAGAATTACAGTTTTTCAATGCTAACAAAACTTGTTCGACTTGGAACTTCATGGTTAAGTATAATTAAGGCACTGTAACACAAAGCATTGAGAAGAGGTAAAATGCAATATTGCCAATGCTAGGAATTGTTCCACTAGACCTATATTAACTATTCAGAGTGAAACAGTAAATGCTTTATTCTGTCTTTGCTTGTTTAGTTTGTGACTGTATTAACAACAACAGTTTTTCCTAATACTCATAGTTTTTCTACTAGATAGACTTCAAAGACTTAAAAACACACTACATCAACTACTAAATTGCATTTCACAATTTCTTTTGGATTTTGGCAACATCTCCCCCAGTTATTTGAGCAAACCTTTGAAAGACTCAAACTTACTCTCATACTGAGAGTTTCAAAGAAATTGATGTCTGCCTTCATTCAAACAACTAAAGAAGAAAAGCAGAAAAGACTGCTTACATACAGATGTAAGAGAACATTTGTATGTAACTGGAACTTGGTACTTTTTATTAACAATTACTAGGCCTTATCTTAGTCCTGCTTCATTTGAATACGCATTTTCAAGAACACCCATCTTAAAGTGAATGAAACTTGCGAGAAATTCAGCCCTTTCTGTTCTCAATACCTAAACTGCCTTCAAGTTTGAGAGCACAATAGAAGAGATAATGAATAAATACAACCCCTTTCCCACCTTGCTGGTCAAGTATGTCTCTGCTACCTTTACAGATTACCTTTCTGTGAAGAACAAATTGCCTTCACAACCAGTTACTCCAAAAGCAGAGAGATCCTACTTTGCAAGTCTGCATGTTTAAAACTCAAATTCTACTCATAAATTTATCTTTTGCAGACTTTCTTGTTCCAACAGTGCAGATGTAAAGATACCAAATAACAAACTGCTTCAGAATCATCACATTACCCGATTTCCAGACATATATATTCTTTTCGCTATTATTTTGCTATATAGCTATTATTTTTAAGTTCTATTTTGTGACTGAAAGCTGTACTAAGAATAATACAGAAGACTAATACAAAGCTTATGTAGAGATGGAGATATCATGTTTGTTTGGTAGCAGTATTAAGACAAATAATGTCCTCTAAAATTACCTTACTCATTTAAAAAGCAAGCCCTTTTCTTAAAAGTGATGTTACCAGTTGTTAACAGGCTAACTTCTTAGTGCTTCTAAATTTTTTGAGAGGAGCATCAGCTTGCTTTCAGCCTCCTATAGTCAGAACTAAAAAAACCCACCACATACCCTTTAGGCATTGTCAGTTGGCACTTCTGGTTCATGCTGCCATCATCCCAGTAGAGTTGAGGCTCAAGAGAAAAACTGGAAATGGCCATCTCTACTGCTACCAACTGACCCAAGATTGTCTCTTAGCAACCAGGCTGAAATTGCCTTTAGAGAAAGAATTCCTACAGATACTTCTTCACATTTTAAGTCCTGCTAGTTGAAAAACATTAGCCATTTTCAGTTATTTTCCATCTTACCCAGCATTTAAGAATTACGTTGTCTGCTTCAGTGGATATATCTTCATTCTCAGCAAAGCCAGTCACAGAGGATTTCTGGGTGCTTAAGTCTATGTACTTGAACACAAATTCTAATTGTTAGATTAATCATGAACACTGCTGAATTTGTGAGCCTGAAAAGCTTCAGTTGGCATGACTGAACTAATTGCAAAATGAAATTACAGACTTATGACTTGTCATGACCGTGAGGTCCTTCCCCTACTTTTGTATCCAAAATTGATTTTAAAAGAATCATAGCAGACCTTGTGGCTCCAGCATCCATAAAGAGAAAAAACCCCAACACACAAGCTTTGCAAGTCACCCCTATTTAAACAGATAGTCCTCACCTTGTACTTAAAACCTCTAATTACTTAATTTCTTGTATATCTTTTCTCTCCTTGAAGTATCTTTTGAACATACCCTTTTTGTCTTCAAATAAATAAGACCATGGGAGGAAGAAAAAACTTGTCCTACACCTGCCTGATCCAGGATCATTGCTTACGTTAACGTCACGTGGGACCCGAGAACCACAAGGCAGAATCCACCTCGAACAGCAAGAGTTTTAAAGCAACACATACCTTTGCTCATGCTGAGAGTACTTCTTTGGTGTAGACACCGTTATCTCTGTGCTAATAAAACAAACCACTCCATTGGAAAATAACTGTGCACTGATTTTTCTTCCAGTGTTTTTGAAGGAAGATCTTCACTTGCACAATTTAGTCAGAGGCCTCTACAGCCTGCAGGTCAGCAGCTGCTCTGAAAGCAGAATCTGATCTTTGACCTACAGCAGCAACAGGCAGCAAAGTCCTCCTGAAAACACTCATGGGACGGAGAGGAAGGGTGCTGATCTAAATGCACAAGAGCTGGAAACCATACCCAGGTAAAAGCTTCCTCTTAAGCTCTGCCTGCTTTGAGCAGGCATGCCACATGCAGAAATAAGCAGGAAATGTTGTTTCATCTACTCAGTATGAAAATGTGCCTTTCCAGGATAAGATCTGTCCTTTCAAGTTTTCTATAAGTTTTAAGCTTTCCCACTCGAAGAATAATGGGCAACCAGGTTTGACAAGAAGAAAATTAATTTTATTCATGATCAAGTTTTATGAAACAAGTAGGAAAAAAGACTTTCAGTATCAATTATAAAAAGGTGGACTCCCTCCAGACTATTTCAGAATCAAACAAAAGCTGCTCTCCAAAAGCCTCACATGGTTTTTCCACTAATATGCATTCTCACTTTGAACTCTGAGCCATTTTCATACTTCAATTTCTATTAAACTCTTCACTTTGAAGCAAACCTGTTCACATTTATAGCGAAGACCTTGTTCATAGAAAAGTTGCATTGGAACAGTTGCAAAGTCAGAATCTGAAATAACTGCTATTCAGAATTAAACCAGCTAGACAAAGCTAGCTAGACTGAAGGCAACTCACCAAAGACAATTCATTCTCACTATATAATTTGAGAAAATCAAATGAGTTGCATAAGTAATCATTTCAGGAGGCAGTGTCAACTAATAACTTGGATTATTAATCACTTTCATTACCCTAACATGTCCTTTGTATTAAACAGTGCTCAAATGCATCTATTATTTATAGTTTTCCTCACGCTTAGACTTCTCTGCAGCTCCCTTCCTAAGGTGCATCTGTAGGACTATGTTCATGCCTAAGCACAAGTGTCACACTTGATTTCAGGCAGCGCACTCCGACACCTGTCAGAACACCCATGCCCATGTAGAACTAATTTCGCAAAGACGAAGGTATCAAGGAATTAAAAATAAATAAATAAAAAATCCACAACAGTTTCAGAAAACAATGCCGGAGTTGCTTGCCAAATTCAGAAAGAATTTTGATCTTAGGCTCCAGCAAAACAGGGACAAAATACCTGATGCTGCTTTGCTTGGCACAGATTAAGCCTCTGACTTTAAAAATCTAAATGCCTGTCTATGCATAGAGATTTATAAATTACTAGAACAACTGGCAGAGGTTTCCTAGAAACACCAGAACACCCATTTTTGAAGACACCATAATACAAATAACCCCTCACTTCTTTAGGCATAAAAATAAGAGTTGTCCAACACACACATGCAGCTTATCGAATCAGCTTCAGAACATTAACACCCAGGAGACCTGACAACTCCATTTGGCAAAAAGTTAAACAGTTATGTTGGGAAGTTTTGGGCAAAATTAATTTTAATAAAATCAAAGCATACGTAGCCCCACTAAGATTTTTCTAGATCAGCTGTTCTCATCACAGAATTAAACAAACTGGGAAACAACATGTTTCAAACTCTGCTATTTTACTGCCTAATTAAAGTCAGACTTGCACATAGCAAAGCTCAATCACCATTCTTTAGAGAAACAGGAGACTTCAGCATAATAGCTGGAAAATTCCACAGAAATGGTAAGGATAAAGTATGAAGTATAGCTGAACAAACACAGCAGGCATTTTTACCAAGGAAGCAGATCAAAGTGTACTTAATATGCACCTCCTTCTCACAGGTTATATGAAATGTGCAAGTTTACTTCAAAATAACTTTTAAAAACAGCGATTACTTGGCATTTATCATTACAGAAAAGTTGGCTGGAGCAGACTGAAATTAAACACTTCCTCCTGTCCAAATAAGTTTTCCTGAGTCTATAATCATAAAGCATTTCTTTCATGGCTAAAATTCTTTAGCTCTTCCATAAATACAAGGTGTTTACCTCCCTATTAACTGGTCCATGTGATGGATTTTCCAACTTAATTGAATTCACCTATACTTCAGGTTTCCTTGCACAGGCTACTTAGAGCTAACGATTATTTTTTTTCTAAAAACTCTGTATTCTTTGCAGACTTTAAGGACTAATAGCCTGACAATCAACTACAATGTTACCAGATGTGTGTACCTGGTAGTGATACGGCCTAACAGTAGTTAACATTCAAGGTACGGACCTGACACTTCACTTACACACAACCTGTAACAGGTTAGATAATAGTGAATTGATGATTCCACTTCTTTAACAAGTAAAATATGGAGTTTTACAGATTGTACTGAACAGTTAAGGCAAGTGGCTGAATCTGCACTCCCTGGTGCCTCAGAGTTACAAGCAAAAAAATATAACACAGCCTTTTTGAAAGCAAGAGCTGATCAAATGAAGACATTTCAGAAACTAACATATAAATGCTTATTTCCATTAAAGCATCTGTCTCAAAAAAAAAAAAATCAATGCTCAGAGCTCTCTGTAAGAGGCAGCTCCTGAAAAAAGGTTTCATAGGCAGACAGCACAGGCAAGAGCTGCTTCTTCCTTCCCCTGAGAGGCAGAAAGAGCAGTCAGCAGTGGGGTGAGATGAGAACAGACATTAAGGGACCACAGGCAATAACCACCTTCCTCTCACGGCCTAAAGTTTGCTATTGCTCAAGGTTCAGTGTAAGAAGTTCTCTAATGGACACGTTCTCATGCAAGCCCAGCACTTGTTCCATCTAATCAGCCCAGCTATAGCACCACCACTTCCCACATAACAACCCACCTTGCCAATGGACCAAGCAGCCCTCATTTCAAGCAAAAAATCACACACACTAAGTAAGAGTGTTACATGCATACACTGAAGAGAGGGAAAAAAAAAGCACCCAGAGTCCCCAAGTCAGTCATCACAACTTCCATCAGCCTCTCCTCCTTCAGAAGGGGCCCTCACAGCTGGGCTGGAAGGCCATGCTTGCCCTTAGCCCACCTCTCTAGTCTACTATATTCTTTATTACCTTTTCTTAGAACCAGGAACATTTTCAAAGTGATGACATAAAACACGTCCCCCTCAAAAAAAGCTGAAACACTGTACTCGTCCAAGAGCAACCGCTTTTTTTGTTTACCACTTGTGCAACTTGTCCTCTCAAAACACACAAACAACTTCTTTTGCTCCCCTATCATCTCAAAAATCATCAACATGCCACTTACACATGGAAACTGAGACAGGTGAAACTATCTGTAAATTACCTTCTCTGTTCCCTGCATGGGAGAACCTAAACTATGATTCCTTCACATTTAAAACCAGGTTGCAGGAGGTGGCTGTTCCCAACACAACCGCCCGTTGCTTCCCCTAGTTCTCATTCTCCCTTACATCAGCATTTACCAGACCACTTGGAGACATCCAGCTCACCACAGCAGCAGAAAATACTCAACTTTTTGCTGGTTTCATTGAATGATTATGGTTTATGAAAAAGTCAAATACAAAAGATGCAGCAGAAGCACATGATGGACAGTGAGAACAGTTCTTCCAGTGGCAGCAGTCGGGTTAAGAAGGCATTAGACATCAAGGGCCACCCTTAGACATCCTCAGTAGTGTCATTGCCAGGATCAAAAATACTTGCTAGTGAACAGGACTTGCTTGGGAAACAGATTTTTGAGTTAACAGCCCTTGTTTGTTTCTCTGAATGTCATAACACTGCCCAGGAGGCACATCTAGCACCTCCTTCAGAGGTATTTTAGAAGAAATAACCCATTAACCATAGAAATGTTTTAAACTTCCAAAGAGGCTTACAACTATAAATCCCAAGGGTTATAAGCTAGAAAGTAAGAGGACTTGAGTCTAGACTGTGTTTTATTTGCTACACTGAGCAGTACTACTCTTTCTTTTCAATGAGATTCTCCCATTCCTAACTTTCCACCATGAACCACACTCAGGAGAACCAAACCATGATTTGCAGCTTGGAGTTTGGCCTGCCAAGAACCTCAACTTTAATGTTTCAAAATTTAAGCCTTCTGGATTTAAACACCAAATAACCTATCAGCCACTAGATCTGTAGAACAAAATTAAAATTAGGCCAGATCTCACAAGTTTGCCTTTCACTATAAGAACCTGCACCTTTTGCCTTGAAGTTTCTATGGGAGAAGGTTAAGGAAAATAAGAAAATAAATTAAAAAAAAGAAAGTAAAAGAAAATAAAAAAGCAGAGGATCCATGAAACTGCTTCTTCTTTAACAAACTTGTGCTGCACCATGGAACATGGTTTGCAAAATCAGCAAAGAATTTGCAATTTTCTTCCACATCCTTTACTTCCTGTGAACCACAAGAATTCTATTTTGAATTAGTCCTTCACATTGTATTTACTTCACTGATTTCACAGAATCATACAATCTGCTACTGTTCTGCCTCTCTCCCTTCCTGCTAATCTGAATTTCTGATATTCAGATATTCCATTAGTCACAGTTAAAAGAAACATTCTGCTACCTAAGACCACTACATAGTAATCTGTACTTACTACAGAATAAAGGAGAATTTTAAGCACATCAAACTATTCTGATCACCTTTCAGATAAACCCTGAGAGATATTTCTATTCCCGAATAGATGAGTCATAAAAACCTTACATGGATGTGAAGAACTTCCCTAACTTTGCTCTGGACAAGACTGAGAGTAATGAAATATGTTACAATCTAAACAGTAACCACCTCACACATTTTCCATGCCTCTGAACTTAAGTGATCCCAACTCCAATAGGACATTATAATATGTATAATGTCAGAAATAATATACATCAATGACAGTGCTCTTAGTTAAGTCCTTTACAAATGTTATTGGGACTAAAGACCTGTGGGAGGGTATGGGGACATGATTTCTTATCTTTAAGAAAATAAAATCAACTTCTGAATTGCATGAAGGAATTAGCATTAAAACCCAGGAACTTCTGTAACCCAGTTCCAAACTTAAAACAGCAGATAATGAAGTCCCCAAAGCAAACACAGCATTACGCCATACCTAATTTAATACAGCAATGCAGCTTGCTTGAACACCTACACATAAATGAGATTGATCTTCATACACTTCATATCAGGATTACTAAGGGAACATTACCTTTTTTTCCTTTTCTTTTTTTCTTTTTTCAAACTGACAACTGACATGGCAACTATTATGTGTTTGTTTTTAAAAGATGAAAACACAGAATGTGGTGCTTCTGAGGGAAAAAAAAAAATAAAATGAAAAAATAAAAAAACCAAGACCATCCTTGCTACTTCCCTAAACTAAGCACTGTCTTCAGTCACCACGAGGTGCCTAAAAGAAGCAAAAGCTAAGGATTACCAGAATTCAACAAACTCATTGCTTAGGTCTTAAGAGTTATTAAGTCCTAAGTGGAAGGGCTATTCACCATTCCATGTAAACAGCTGTGGAGAGAAGCAATTCCCAGTGTATTTCACACTGGTACCACTCCCAACTTTCTGAAAAGAGAATACCCCAAAAATCAGGCCTGCAGCTTTAAGCCAGTATTGTTTAGAGCCCTGCCACTCATACATGCTTTATAAATACTGCACCACATGGTAAACCAAGGAAAGTGCAGTGTAAAACCACAACTTTTGGTCATGAACTGCTGGCGATATCCACAAATGCCACAAAGTATATCTGAAAGCAGGTTCTGGAAGATGGAATTAATGTTAACCTGATTTTCAAAATATGACAGCTGTAGACATTTTTCACCTACCACGGATTAGTAGCCCAGGATTTGGGGGTGATACAATGCAAGACTGGCACATGCCAGTTCCTTTCCACTGAAGAAACTGGGACAGGAATTCCCAGTAGATTGATCTAGTATCTCTGCACAGAACTAGACCAGATGCAATGGCATCTCAAATAGAGAAGTCAACAAATCATTAGCTATTTCATGAATATAAAGGCAAACCTAGTTGCAACTCATCAGTTTTTACACGATATGTCTCAAAGTTGAAAGACTGTCTCTCAAAGAGGAAAGGAAGCTTATGCAGAATTTACCTAGACCAAACACTGAAGCAGTACACTGAACAATAAGCAGTCATTTACATAAAGCCACATTAAGACTGAAGTAGGCATGTTTCTACCTTTCCAGATGTAACTGGAGCCAAAGTGTGAATGGGAACAAAATAAGCAATCCCATAGCCTAGCTCTGTAAAAGAAATGCTTTCTATTCTTTGTGGAAAATCTGAAGGAAGGAAGATTTTGGGACTACTTTTTTTTTCTCCCTAAGGTAACATTATTAGCATCATTACAAGATAAACTATTTTCACAATCACCTCATTAATCACTTCAGCATTTGCCTACATTTGCCCACACTAACTGATTCCATTTCCCACTTGATCTAATGCCACAAAAAACAAGACATCCATTCAGTTACTACTCTTGTGGTTAGAGGGCTGCACAGCCCTTACTTGCAGAAACCTCTACTTTCTAGGGCCATTATGCAGCGGCACAGAACTAAGTCTGGCCACCAGACTGTGATGTGCTATATGGGGAACAAGAGCTAAGGCAGTGAGTAGAACCCCGTTGGTTTAGATAAAATCTTAGCATCTACTAGAAGCAACCAGGAAGACAATGTGGTAGCAGTCAGGAGGTCTGCCATCACTGATGGATTTGAGATGTGTTCTCCTCTCTGAAACCTAGATCCTACAAGATGATCAGTGTTAGGCTCCTCACAAAACTAGACCTAGAGATGCCTCTCTACCGGAAAAGCATGGAGACAACATTACCCGTGCCACAGAAATCATTTATGGATCTAGAAGTAACACCTGAAGAGCTCCTGAATGAATAACCTTCACCTCAGGTGGGATCTTCTGAAGGTGAGGAAGGCAGGCAGAACACTTCCAAAACATACTAGCTCACAGTTTCATTAGCCAAATGCACCACATCCATGTCACTTCCTTTTAGCAACAGCACAGCCCCTCTGTTCATCCTCCCCCACCCAAAGCTCCAGGGCTAGCGCTTGCAGAAGAGGAAACAGGGAACTGACTCTGCTGAAAACAAACCTGGAAAAGGGAAATTTTTTTGTTTATTCATTTCAAGAATGGAATATACTAAGCAGCTATTCAGAAGTGCAAGAAGCCTAGCTGTCATCAGGCAAAACTGGAGATAAGTCACGATCCAGCATCTCAGACAATTCCAGGATACATCATATTTCAGAAACATTTCTCACCTCTGAACACCTAACTTATTTTTTTGTCTGAAATGCAGGAGATGAAAGAGAGCAACAGACCATCAAATCAACCAAATTTCTGCAGGTGAGAGAAAATATCCAACAGGAGAAGGCAAGCCATTTTGTGGAAAACTTTTTTTCCCCCAACAAATTGACAAGACTCATTCATATCAAAGCAATGCAGTACTACTAGTAAGAAAAAAGGCACCAAAAATGAGGAATAAGGAAATTAAGACAGAATCAGATTTTCATCCTGGATTTTCTCAAAACCAACTATTTTGATCTACTTCTTTATCTTCCCTAGGATTTCCACAAGAATAAAATTTCCACAGTTATAGGATCTCACTGTATTTGGGGTATTTTGACCTCAGCACTGCCTGCCTCAGAGGAAAGGAAGAACTGTATCTATAGTATTAGAACAGCAATTTCACAGTTAAATTAATATGTGGTAGAGCAGATTTTTTTCTTCTCCACTTGAATGATAAACATTCTTTACACAGTGATTTTCAGAATTGGGTCCTTACCTTCAAGTCAACAAACACTGTAGGCAGACAAACAATGCTGCCTTTTTCTACTCCCAGTTAGGTTCCTGATCTGTGCATGGACAAGATGCTGAACACTTTGTGGGTACAACCGACTACTTTGAGAACAAACTCTTTGAATGCAAAGTAAATGATGTCCAAAGCAAGAGTTAATTACACAGAGAATAACTGATTGCAACCAAGAATAAAACTGAAGTACAGCACCATGTCTGAAATGTGAGGTAATGGACATGAGTCTCTATTATGTCATATATGTCAATAAAGGTCATTTCTGAGAAAAAAATTCTGTACTTCTAAGAATGAGGAAAACTTTCAGATAGTACTAAGCATACACCTCTTTAAAGGGGTGTACCCTACCTTGCCAGACAGCAAAGAAATATTTACATATTTTGGCTATTCAAGTTTGTGCAAAGCCCATCTTACAAGCTTTCATTTAATGCCCTTGAACAATTACTAAAATTTCTATTGCAGTACTGAAGAAAAAATAACAGTGACCTTATTTGGAGAAAAACACTCTCAGACTGTGACTACTCCTTATGAAAATCCAAGACACAAAGTATTCAGGTTGGTAAAAGGCTTAGAGAAAACCTAAAAATTATCTTCGATGTACCACTCTGCTCCTGGGGGAGCAGAGAAATTACTTAATTTAGTTACCATATCATTCATTACAGACTGGTGGAGGAGTCTCTAGGCCATCTAATCGAGTGAGTCAGAATTTGCCCACATAAAACCTGATGAAAAAATAAAAGCCACATAACACTATTACAGACATCTAAATGAAATGATAAATGACCCATATTGAATATTAGCAAGATGCATCTATTCAAAACATACCCAGAAAGTCTGACAAAGCATTCAATGACTCTCTTCTATTTGCCAGTTGTATACAGTACATCTAACACATAGCTTATATTCTATATAAAATCAGCTATGAAAAGGTTGTTATGAAATCAACTATATTATAGACACTTTCAGAAAATATCCTAGCAAAAAGATTCAGGCCAAGTGAAGCACAGTCCCTCATTCCTTGCATGAGGCTGGCTTTCTGCTACCAAGCTAAGAGAAATACACAGGGCTGCCCAATTGCTCAAAGGCTGAGTGGCTTTTTACAGGCTGCTTTCTGGACATAGGAAAATTCACACACTGCACAGTAGAGAGGTGCTTTAAACTAACAAATTGCCTCTAAAAACCAAGTTCATGTTATTTTAAAAAAAGCAATCCTCATGTGTAAACAAATATGCATAGAAATGTCATTACACTATTCCAAAGCCACCCTGTGTAAATCCAATTAAAGAAAGAGCACATGATATGAGATGCTCTTTACACAGACACTGTTACCTGCACAGAAATACCAAAGTTTATAGACACAAGCAAAACTGAACATTAATATTAATATTAAACTTAGAATTAAAATTAAAAATAATATTCAAGGCCTGTTAATATGAGAGTACACAATTAATCCTAACCATTAACTAGACTACTGATAATTCAACTGGGGGGCAGGGGAAGGAAAGAAACCCCAAAAATCCAGCTTATCAGTAAATACCTGCTAAAATACAAAAAGCAAAACCAACATCACAGCCACTGAATCCTACAAAGTCTGGTCTATGTAAGACCTTAAACAAGACAATTCTCATATCTGGCATTTTCAGACTGGGTGAGAGAATTCGACACACAGGTGACAGACATTTCAACCCGAAATGCGATGACTCGACATAAATGCAGACTCTGCATTGATCAGAACTACAGAGAAGAACCCACAGAGGAACTCCAGCCCAGCACAAAGCACTAAGCCTTGACCAGCACCACCCTAATGGTCAATGATGGGTAAATTCTTTCTCAGGCTTCCTACACCAGATGAAGCCTCGAAGGCTTTTTGGAAACAGTATCACATCTCATTCTTGTAAATGAAAAATAGTCAGCAGAAAGATCACGTTAAGCAGACTTTGACAGTAAAATACTCAGTCTTTAATTAAAAAAAAAAAAAAAGTATATGTTTTACAAAGGCATATTAGTAAAGCAGGGGAAAAGACTGGAAAATTCATCTGTCCCACTGCCAAGACAAGGCAGCCACAACACCCAGAGCACAGCCTACACAGCTCTGTAGCCCTGCAGTTACAGCAACCTGTACAAATCAAATGAGTATCAACTGTCTTTTTGTAAGAAAAAGAACAGCCTGGTTTTTTTCCCACAGAATTTAGGTTATTACTTTGAGTAAGAAACAAATATTAGAGGGGAAAAAAATCAAGTCAGCAATTAAGCTTCATGGGACTACAGCATTCAGCTATTTGCTTCACATAAGCTGGTCTAGTGCTACTGAGTTCCAAAGGAAAAAAATCCAAGAAAAAAATTAGAAGTTTACTGTTAAACACATTTAGAAGACAGGAACATAATCGCTTTTCCCTCATACTGTGAAAAAATAGAAATCCAACACTTTCAGCATTAGTTACTAAACAAAAGTTAGACCCAGCCTATATCAATTGTGACCCAAGGTTCTATTTATATCATTCTTCCATATGGGGAACAAATTCCCTCCCATGTATCCACAGATTTTTCCTTCAGCAGTTGATGAATTAATGCCTTTGAAAGAAGACTATCCTCACTCAAAATCTTAAGTCAACACACAAAGATATCAGCTAACTAAAGACCCAAACATTTACCAGCCACTCAGCACTGCAAGGCAATCAGAGAGTTTAGCACTCATAAGCTCAGTGGTGCCCATCAGCAAACTGCACAGCCTTGGAAAAGTCAAGGTATCTCTAGTTATGCTGGATTACAGAAATAAGCTTCTTTAACAGTCTAAAATCAGTTCACTGCTGGGAGTGGACCCTCAGCACAGGCTTGAACTGCATTAATGAAGTTTAAACAACATTAAATGTAGACAGAAAGAGAGACTCTTAATGTTTGGAGTTTTTTCCCTAAAAAAAAAAAAAAATGATTCAGAGTGGTCACGTGCAAATTAAGAACGAAGTTAGCAGGCAGTAAGAGTGGTTTCTGGCCAAGTGCATGTTTTTTCTTAATAGCCCCAGTAATACTTGCAGCTCACAGACTGGTGACCTGGGAAGAAGCCCAGGCCACTGACCAAGTAACATACCTACAGAAAGCAGTTCTGATTAATAAACTCTCTGGGTATAAAGATTACTGAGTACTGTTTACAGTTCAGTTCACCAGGAAGTTCCAGCTTGTTGTTTCCCAGAAAAGGAAAGGTAATCAGAAAAAGATTCCAGTTTGGTCCAAGTCTTAATATAATGTATTTGAAACTATTCTTTCACTTAGAAGGCTAACAACTTTGGTTCTGGCTTCAGCATCAAAACCAAACTGCAAAATCTCAAAAATCCTACAGATCCAGCACTCAAGGAAGCCAAGAACTTGTTTGAGATTCCTAGACTCTGAAATTAATGGCTTCACACTTTCCTCAAGAGCACCTTTACATTTTGCCATACATATTCCTCTTAACCTATTTCTCACATACAAATCATTTATCCCGACACACTTTGTCACAAGTCCACAGAAAGAGAAGTTCTTTAAATTAGTATCCAGAAACATCTTTAAGCCATCACATCCGGTAAGTACAGAACACCAGGACTCCACAAATAATTACTTTGTAGGACAAGTGCTGAACAAAGCAACTCAAATTTTCAGAGCTACCTCCTAACAACACACTTCAAACGATTCTGGATGAATGTCTAACTCCAGCTACATACGACATGATGTCATTTCTACTTTTAAACTGATGTCTGTCAGTTGTGAGTCTTGGTCGATAAAAATAAAAAAAAAAAAAAATTAAAAAGGAGGAGAAAAAAAAAAACAAACGCCGCCTCCTGCACAGTGGAACAGTCCTCTAAATCTTGCTTGTTAAGAAAATTTTCTTCTTTCTGATGCAACATCTGCTTCAACAATACACCATAAAGAACATCAATTCAAAATGAGTATGTGATGGATCCCACACTTAAAATGAGAACACATCCTCTTCCAGACACATCTGTGCCAGTCTGAGGTTACTGTGCTTAGCCCATCCCAAGCTCCACATCCTCCACTCATTACTGTTACCACCCACATCAACATGCCAGCTGAGAGAAATGGAAGAACACTCTTCAATTTATTTGTTATTTTATCACCCAAGCCAGCTTAAGCCGGTTTGCTATAGGCCTTTGTTAGCTCAAGTCATGTAAAGGTTGATGGAAAGGTACAGTTCCAGAAAAGCTCAAACAAATTTAAATCGGAGCTTCTATGGCTCCATCTCCAACCCCCTACCTCATTCATTTCAACAGGAAGTCCCATTCCCACCCCCTGACCTGGATGATCAGCCAGTTAAGAAACATGATCCAATCAAAATTCAACAAAACAAAAAAGCAATTAATTACCAGCCTGATTAACTCCCCGACTTTGCTTAACTTACAGCCATAAAGGCTTCCTTGCCAAGAGGGGAAGATGCACAGTCAAGAAGGAGAGAGGACCACCACAGCTCCAGTTTAAGCTGCCAAGTTTTTTGCAAGCTTAGGCAAAACGAAAATAGAGCTGCTTCAGAAAAGAGCAGTCACAGCCTCCTCCTCCTATGCAAGCAATAACATTTGTATAGCCATGAAGTCAGTTCAGGCAGTTGATCCAACTGAAGCTTAACATTTTTTTGTACGACCATTTTCAGCTGGATCAGCAAAGAAAGATTAACATGGGGAAAACAGATCCTTTTGGTGAAAGCATTGGCAGAAAAATCAAAGCTGCTCTGGTGGTAATGCAATAAAATGACTGTAGAGGACGTGTTAAATCTTAGCTTGATTGAATTTATGCTTAGTATTCTGCAAAAAAAGAAAGGCAATACACTCCAATATCACTTATTAAAATTGAGATCTCAATTGAGACTGAACAAGTAATCTGCAGTTTTAATATATGTTCACTGATCAAAATAAACTCCAAAACCAAGACTAACGGCATGATTTCATATTAGTATAAACCAAGCTTGCTTGATAACTGGCAAAACTAATAAAAATACAAATAAACTTTGACCTCCCCGCAAAAAAAAAGAACAATGTCAGCAGAATGTGTAAGATGAGTGCAATAAGTAGGATAGAACCCCTAAGTCATCAATTACACCATCTCAGGCTGTCATGAGAATCTCTTACCTGATAGATACTGTAAAACAACTTTTCTAGAGTGCAGAAAATTTAATTTCTATACAATTAGGGCGATTTAATTTTTTCCCATTGTTATGCAGCTCCATCAATATTACTGTGGAATAAAACCAGCTACAGGCAGAATTCAAGGATCCCGTAGGGTGCCGTAACAAGTCCTCACAAACATACTATAAAAAATCTACAACAATATGTTATCCCAATAGCCCCTATTCCTGGGGAGGCAAGCACTTTTGCAAGGATTTTCACTATCATTTCAGAAAGCTTTTATCCCACCATGTTCTTTTCAGAAAGAGAGAAAAATACTTACAAATCACTCTGACACTAAGCAGCTACATCAAACTACAAAATGTAAGAGTCAGAAGTCTGGCGAGTTTTAAGAGCCCAGCGTGGCTTGTTGGTTTGGGTTGTTTTCTTCCTAAATGCATAATGCTGTCAGCTCTTAATACAAAATCAGAGGGTTTCACAACACTAGGCTGAGAAGATACACAAACTTGTTTACTCTGTCTAGTTTACATGCACCTTCAGTTTCCACATATTTAAGATAAGTAATAAATGCAGGAAAGTATTTCCCAGGATGAAAAATAAATTTTCTGCTAATAAGGATTTAAATGGCTGATCTGAAATGCTTTTCACATGTATACTTTAGGAAAAAAGAATCTTTGATGTGTTATGTTTAGAGTTCTGTAAATCTGAATTTTCACTGAGGCTTAAAACCAACGCTTTATTCAATTACAGATTAAAGAGTTTACTGTAGGATAACTCAGGCTACCAAAAGTCTTAGAATCACAGGCAAGGATGAACACATCTCCAAATTCTTTTTTTTGGACTTTGTTCACGTTATTTCTCCGTAAGACTTGCTAAGGGAAAAAAAACAGCATTTCCACAGAGAATTGCCAAGAGATGAAGAAATGGAAAACACACGCTGATGAACAAAAAAACAATATTGTTTCTCTATGGTAACTACTAACTTCTGCATAATCATAAAGACCATTTTAGAAGTAACCACAGATCAATAAGTCAAATAGAACCGAGTCAGAAATCCATTTAAATATTTACACTTTTTGCTACAAGCCATACCTAAAGTAATAATGCAGCCAAACCTAATGACTGTATCTTCCATTTTACACACTCTCCTCATTCAGTAGCCTATCTGGAGAGGCAGAATGATCAAAAATACAAAACAACAAGAATGCAAAGTGAAACTAAATTAAAACACCTTAACGGTACAAACAGACATTGGTGACAGTTATGAGCATCCCCTACTCCGGACAAATAAATTACGAAATATTGACAACAACACTGAAAACAGAGCAGCACACAGAAAAAGCTCCCTCATCATTCCATAAACCATTAACGAGAAGGTTACATAAATCTACTGGACCGAAGGAGTTGTAGACCAGAGCTGCTGCAAGGCATTAACTCTTCTCTGAGGGATGCATCATCTCATTCTTGAAGACTGTTCATCTCCGTGAGCGCAACAAAAGGAGTTACGCGCATTCCGAACAGGAGCTGCGTTGTAACCCTTCGTGACCCCCGAGTACCGAGCGGGCGATGCTCCCGGCCCCGCCGCAGCCCCCGCTTCGCACGCTGTTGCTCATCCATCCCTCCTGCGCCCGCAGGACGGGCCGAACCCGGCCGGCTGTTCCTTTGTGCAGCCTGGCGGGCTGCCGCACACGCACAGCGGCACCGGCCAAGCCACGAACCGGGTGGAAGGAGACGAGCGAGTCCCGCTGCTCGCGGGGGCCCTTTCCCCTACAACTCCCGCTGCCAGGCTGGGTCCTCAGCGCCATCGCATCGGAGCCTCGTCCCGACGCCTCTCGAACTTCACAGCGCCCCAGCCCCGGCTGAGACGAGGAGAGGGATTTCGGTGCAGCCTCAACTCCCCGGAGCCCCCGCTCGCTCCACCGGCCGCGCAGGGGCGGCAGGCGATACAAAGCGCCCGGGAGCGGCCGCGCCGGAGGGACCCTCTGACGGAAACCTGGCCGGGATTCAAGGCCTAGGAGAGACCGCAGGCACGGGCAGCCCCGGGAGAGCCCCAGGAAGCGGCGGCGCCGCGGGGGTCGCTCTCCCGGGCCGGCGGCTCGGTGCTACACGCAGGGCCCCTCGGTGCCGCGGCCGCCCCCCGCGGGCTCCACCTGCGCCGGGCCCCCGCCCCGCCGCACCCCGGGGATCGCGCCCCACCCCGTCGTCCCCCCGGGGCGGGGACCGGAGGGCGCACCCGCATTGCCCCCGGCCCCGCACGCACTTTCGCGGGGCACCACCGCTTCGCCCCCCACGCCGGCCCCTCAGGCTTCCCCCGCCTCCGGCGCGCCCCCCCGCCGCCGGACCCACCCGCGCCCCGCGGGGTTCGCACGGGCCCACCACGCCCGCCCGCGGCACCGGCCCCCGCCCGCCGAGGCGAAGGCCCTTCCCCGCACCGCGGCCCGGCCGCGCTCACCTGCCCCCCGCAGCCGCCTCCCTCCGGCGCCTCCTCCGCCGCCCGTCGCCACCGAGCAGCGCCGCTGCCGCCGCCGCCGCTCCACCCCCGCCCCCTCGGCCGCCGCGCCCGCCCCCGCCTTCCGCCACGCCCACCCCGGCCGCCCATTGGCAGCGCGCTCCCCGACCTGCGTTCGGATTGGAGCGAGGAGCCGTCCGTCAAAGCTCCGGCCCCGCCCGGCCCCGCCCACGGGTCCCGGGTGTTTTATTCACGCCGGGGCTCTGGCGCCCCCACTCACCCGCTGCCGGCCACGATTGGCTGAGGCGGTGGGAGCAGCGAGCCAGGATTGGCTGCCCGAGGTGCCAGTGCGGGGCCGGGCCCGCCCCCCCTCTCGGGGCTGGGCGGGAAGGCGGCGAGGCCGCCGCTCGGGGTCAGGGCAGGGCCTGCCCGGGGCCGCCCCGGTCGCGTCCCGCTGGAGCGGCACGGGGGGACGCGCCTGCCACCGCCCGCCGGCCGTTCGACCTGCCTGGGTGCTCGTCCCCCCGCCAGCTGCGGCAGTGGGGGCACCAGGAGGAGGATGGCTCCCCCAGGCCCAGTGCCACCCTGGTTTCCCCCCGATAAACCACATACGATGACTGACTCCTGACCCGGCGGCTGCAGTGAGACGTGCTGCTAATGCCAGCGCTCCAGAAACCGAGCACGTAATGTTCCCCATCAGACAGAGGCCGGGCTGGCAGGAAAAACGCGAGCAGGCTCCTTTCTGCATTAAGCTCCACGATTGCGACTTTCTGAGAACCAAAATGTTCCCGGTTATCCTTCCTTCGACCCGAGAAACACAAGCATGCCTCCATTTTCGAAGTGGAGGCAGTACCAGGTGCTGAATTCAGCAGGGAGGATGCGCTTCAAAGGGAAGTTACCCAGGGGAATCCTCCGGGAGCAGCACCCTTGTGACTGTGCATACGGGGCTCGGCTTGAACGCATTATCCAGAATGCATATTTCCAACAGCTGTCTCCTCTCACCAGACTTTCAAGCTGCTACTTCATCCAAGATGCAAGCCAGAACAGTTCCAGAAGCACTCAGCTGATAAAAAAAAAAAAAATCAGGAAATTGAAATGCAAAGATTACATGAGGTTTCTCTACATTATTATCTTCTCCCTGCATGGACCATCCCCCTTATTCCTCTTTGTCTCTGAATCAAGCAGAGAAACAGAGCAACAAAGAACATGGGCCTTAATGCTGACTGGCAAACATTCAGAAAATAAGGCAACTGAAATCACTGGGAATTTCAGAACATCGTGTGCAAAAATCATTTACCAAGTTCACGTAGGAGATTCTCAGGCAGAAGTATGAGCATGACGCTGACTCTTGAGTTTCTGATGCTCTGACACCCAAATCATCCCTCGTTCATAAAGTAAACTGAGAAGATACAGGGTTTATTTCTTACAACTTTTTGCATATATCCCTTTGCTTGGAAAGCAAAACCAAGGCAGAGAGCTGCCTTCCCTCTCACAGTTGCTTCTCAATTACTTTCAGACTGCTACTCTCAGCCAGCAGTACGACACAGCTGTGTTTGAGCCAAGTGTTTTAACATGACTAAATGGCCAAGACATTTCTACCAGTCCTAAGTTTTCTTTTGATTTTATGAAAACATTTCTGACCTGACATAGCTCTTAAAATACTGCATTCCCAGTAGCTTCAGTGTAACTCTGCATCTTATTCACAGTCTCTGGATTTCTGACAGAATTCTTTATAAAACATGCACCCTAAACCTTAATTTCTAAAGAACAATTCCCATATTATCAAGAAGCTCAACTTCCAAATGAAAAGTATTTGAGGGCTGGCCAGCAAAAGGCCAGGACATGCTATTGTAAATAAAATTCTAATGTGTGCTTCAGCTATATATAGCTTTTACAAATATTTATTAGATAGCTAAATTAATTTGTTGCCATTACTGTTTCTCTGCTCAGCTGATAGCTTGACCTCCCCATATGGTCATTGGTGACGGAAGGGAAAGGAGGCTGTGGTGGGAAAGGAAAGGAAGATGACCATAGAGGTCACCTAGCTGGACAAGCATCCAGCATAACAAACTGCACATTCACAGTGCCGTGCTGTGTGTCCGAGTCACGTTCTGTGTAGTTAGTCTTCCCACTGAGTTTCCATGTGAGGAGGGCGAAATTAATTCTCTGAGGTCTGATACTGGAAGCAATGCTTCAAGTGTTTTAATCCTTATGAATAACAAAGAATTGGGAGAAACTTCATAGCATTCCCAAGAAACCAAACTCAATTTTCCCCTTTTCACCCTTTCTTTAAGATAGAGAACAGGGCTCCATGGGCAATACATAGGATTAATGGACTTGACTGATCCTGTGATGCCCACGGACTCCTGTCAGCTGTCCCTTTCTAGCTGAGATCCTTCCTGGGACAGCAGGATAGTATGCTATCCCCTAAGGACCTGAGAATATATTACAGACGCATCCATGACAATGCACACTCCTTATCCTCACTGCAGATACCCAGAGGCTTAACATCATTCTTCCCTATTGGTTATCTAAAACAATGTCAGTGATTAAATCTCCCTTCTTTAATCATATCATATTATTATCCCTTCTAGGAACAAGCCATACCAGCATAAATACTACAACGTAACCATTTTTATGCTGCTATAACTGTGCTCACCAAGAGGAATTCCATCTTTTTGGCACTATATGTAAAACACTGGGAGCTTGTGTATGTGGATGAGCATGGAAAATGTTCACAAACACTTCTATAAGGTGCCATAGTGTCTAGTAGCCACGTAAATCTGCTATGGAAAGCAAATAAGCAAGTACTACATGGGCTTTCTCCTGTCATGCTCTGAGCAGATCTGAACAATATGGTTGCTAAATCAAGACATCCTGTTTTCATAATATTTTCATCTTGGTAGTGCTGTGTCAGACAGAGGTTAGCAAGCAATTTCAAAGTATTTCAGAAAAACCTCAGTATAGGAAATAGAAGGTAAAGTCTTTTTGCAAGGCCTCTGAAAAGGAGAAACTTACAAAATAAGCAAATGTTGAATGGTACTGCCCTTTGTTAACATGGCTATATGTTAATCTTGAAACAGTGGGCATAAATGTATTTAATGAGCAAAGCTATGCAGTTGCAATCATTAATACGGAAAGGATATGAATAGCAACAATCCTTTAAAATCTGTCTTCCATGGAAAAGCATCAGCCAAACAGCTCATCAAGAGCCACACTGTGCATATCAAGAGAATTCTCTAGCACAAGATATGTGATTTATGCAGGAGGAGTTTGACTATACCTTCTATCTCAGTTCTCTAGATGTGATTAATCCCACAGGGCAAATAATTCGTTCAGGTTCTCTCTGCTTGCATTTTAGGATGGGGATTTTCCCCTCATGGCCATTGCTTCTCTCCTTCTGCTGGAGCGTTGGAGTCAGCAGCTTTGAATGTAGCCACTGCAGATGGTATCTGCACAAAGCTACCAAGTGCTAGGTGGCATCTATTTGGAGCACAAAAACCCTCATAAAATTATTTAAAAGGACACATGCCCTGTCAAGGGGTTAAGTAAACTCAGTCAACGCTGCTACTTAAATATATCAGGTAAATTCAGCTTTAACTATTTTAATGTCACATGGTACTAAAGAAAATATCTGTGCTTCCAAATCCCTCCAAAAAGATAATTTCACAGGGAGGACTGGACCTTCTAATTATTATTTTTATAAATGTGTTTTAATTTGGCTGTTCCATGGTGAGAAGGCTTCTTTTCTCAGTGGGGATCTGTGTACAAGATAACCAGACTTAAAGACCACAACCAGTGACTGAATAAGAAAATCCCCGAGAAGAGAGAAACAGCTGGAGAGAGGCCAAAGTCTCTGCCAAGAGATGCTTCAGTGAGTGAGTGCATTCACTCGGATGAGGGAGGCCAGAGGATAGCTCTTGAGAAACAGTTCCTGAATTAGCTTTCAGTCTTGTTATCTGGCAATGAACTTTATAGCTTTCACAACAAGGAGCAGGCTTCACAGTCCAGCCCAGTGTCCTTCCAATGATGACATAGTGCATCTCACTAGGCTGTATGAGAAAGATTGTCAGCTATGAAAACCTGTTAGTGAAGGCTTGAAATGTTCTTTTTCCTTACTAGGTATTGTTTTTGGCATGAGGAAGGTGCAAAAGGAAGGTTGCCAGCAAACTAATAATAAGAAAAAGGTTTAACTGGGTTTAACTTTCTAAAAGTGACTGGTTTACATTAATAGTTTGCTGGCAACACAGAGAAAGTTTGCATGGTGGTGAACAACTGAGCGTGCAATATGCTGAAAATTGCAAAGAATTTTGCCTTTTCCACTCATTAGTGAAGACTGTTCATAGCTCTGCAGGATCAGGCCTTACTCAAACTGCACTTTAAACTTCAGATTTCCATTACTTGAATGGCATAAGGTTAAAACGTCAAATGAACCCTACCATCTCTTTGAGGTGCCATTTACTTACTTCTTTTGAAGTCACTTGTGCCTCTTTAATAGGTTGTACTCACCACATTTATATGTCCTCTTAAATAAAATGTGTGGCTCTTGGCAATGCAGCTTATATGCTCATAAAATCTGAGTAACTTTGTGCTAAATTCTAATTAAGAAATTTAATTGAGCTTCCAGTTGCTACTGTGTCGTGAGCAGCAGCTGGGGACCACCTAATCATTCAGAGATCTGTGCTACTTTTGTTTTGTTTATTTAAAGACCTGTACATGACACTTCTTTCTTTAGTAAACTCCTTGAAATATCGGACAATTAATGCAAACAGCATGTAGACCTTGTGGCTACTCCTAGACAGACAACTAACTGAGTACTCTGTAAGTGATACTTAAGCTCTCTCTTTTTGCCCTATGTCAAAACCCTTTCTTGTGTCACACGGAAAAATAGCAAAATTCTTTATTCTTGAAAGCATTTATTTTTAGAAAGTCTAAATTGTCAAAACAAGTGTTTTATTGTCATAGAGATTTTACCATTATTATTTTCCACCGTGTCCTTCACTCAGAGACTTTGTTATACATCAAAAAAGAATCCAATGTCAATCAACTGTCTCTTAGCAGTAGAAAGTGACATCCATATGAAGATCAGAGCCACTGAATAAGACTGTGAAACCCACCCCCCCCCCCCGTACTGGTAAACATCCAGGACAGCTTTGCTGCAGTCATTACAGATATTCTGGTGTAACTCAGGTCAGGCTCTGTGTACAGTGCCCGGCTTCCTCTGAGAAGGATCAGTTGCACTTCAGTAAATTACGCAGTAACACAAATAACAATCCAGATGCCCAGGTTTTTCAAAAGTCTTCCCCCTCCCAAGCCTATTTAGCCATGCTTACATACAATTAAAGCATGCAATGGCCTAACTTCTACCATATTTCAAAGCACTTGCATCTCGATTTTGTTAAGGGCCCAGTTCTGTTGAAACGGTTTCAGCTGATAAGATTATTCTGGTAATCAGGGTTTAACCTTGGGAAAACAAAGAATGGATTGAAATAGAGAGTTTGCCCTTCCCTTCTCTTCCAGTCTACACATGCATGCACAGGCTGCTTGCACTCTCCTCTCGTTTTAAACCTCATTCACGCCAGTCCCCTTGACAGGAAGACACGGTATCCCCTTCCATGCGCGTTTCCCATCGCAAGGGCGCAGAGCGCTGATCGGCCTCTGCCACCTGCTGGCAAAGCCAAAAACGGTCCAAACGTGAAATGGGAGGCTGAAGAGTTGCCTACGCACGGTGGTACAAACCGGACAGTCTTCTGCTGTTGCTCTTCCCGCAGCTTTGGCTGTAAAGGTTGTGCCCGATGAACTCTGTCAGAAAAATACCTCCAAAATGAAAATAGTCGTTACTGCTTTTATACAAGAAGGGTCTTTGTTGCTTATAGCTCAGTGGTGGGTTCTGAGGCTAATTTGTGTTGGTTTTAAGGCAATTCAAGCAACATGCAATTTTAAGATATTTGCATCTGTTCTAGAACTTGAGACTTAACAGCCGAACTTATCCTCATTAGGCCTAACTGATTTCTGCTCCTGAATTGTGGTAAAATTGAAATGTGGGTCTGGATTGAAACCCTGGCTAGAGGTGAAAGTTGTCTTTTCAGCTTTGCATCCTATGCCTAATACACTCAGTAGCCCACACAGCAGATCTGCACATGCCTGTGAATGTTAGCTGTTTAACACATTGCGTGCAGCTGATATTCATATCTGTGAGGTTAATAACCCCTGTGACCCAGAGGGTTTCTGGGCACACTTGGGTAATTGCTCCAGTTAAATGCTTTAGACTCACAGCAGCCTCTGGAGACGACATTCTCATGCAAAATTCATTCCCATGAATTACAGCAGCCCATAACAGATTCTTCTCACAAAAGTACTGAAGTGTGAATTTCTTGTACTGAAGCTTGTTCTTGATCAGAAGAGCACCAACACAGTCTGACAATACAAACCCCTACAGTTTTTCACATTTGCCACAATCAGAGTCTTGCTGGTCTGTCCTCTACTCTCCTGCAAAGCTTCCTGTGCTGAAGTTGCAGTCTCTGGAACCACAGAGCAGCCCTCAGGCTGTCCAGGTACCTACAGCACTACTAACGTCCTCCTATGAAGCTTCAGGCCTAGGAGAGAGACGGAGAGGGTACGAAGGTCTGCCCATCTTATTAGGCAGTTAGTGGATTTGGAAAAAAAATCAAAACCTGTCATCACCGCTAGAAGCACAGGAAAAGGGGAGGAGGGATGGTACATCAGAATTGGCTCCATCCAACTTGGATTTCTATTTCTTGCACAACAGAGCCTTATGAAATCGGGTTTATCTCATCTCGCCTCATTAAGCTGCAAAGTAATTGCAGGCAGTCCAAAAGCATATCCTTATGTTGCACCTTCGGAGAAAAATAACTTTATGAACGTGCTTAGTGCATGCCCCCGGAGCGAAGCTTGCCAGCCAAGGAACACATCTGCCTGCATCGGTTCCCAGGGGATTCACCTCTCCTCTCCTTTTGCTGGCGGGGGGAAGAAAATACGCCCGTCACACTTTAAGCGGACGTGATGACAGAACACAAGATACATTCCGTGCAGCACGACAAGCACTCCCGGGAAATGCCCTTCCGGGGGCGGCCGGGCAGGCTCCCAGCCCCGCCGCGTTCCGTGCCCCGCAACACGCCGTGCCCGGGGCGCTCCCGGCGGAAGCGGCGGGGCGGGGCCGTGGCGGCAATGGCGGCGCAGCAGCCGGAGCTGGGGCGGCTCTCGGCGCTCGCCGTGTACCGCCGGGCGGAGGGGGCCGGGCGGCTGGAGCGGCGCCGCCGCGGGGCGCCTCTGCCCGGGGGCCGCAAGCGGGCCAAGGCCCGGCCGAGGCGCGGCCGAGCGGGAGGCGGCGGACCGGAGCCGAAGGCCCCGCCGCAGCCGGCGGCGGCGCCCGCCGCGCCCCCGAGCCGCGTGGAGCTCCCGGCGGAGCCCCGCGTGGAGCCCCGGCCCAGGGGGGCGGCCGCCGTGCCTGAAGAGAAGCCGCGGGGCGGCCCCGCGGCCATCCCGGGCGGCCCGCGGGCGGCGGGGGAGGACGGCGGCGGCGTGTCGGGCATGCTGCGGCGGCTGGAGCGGGTGGAGGACAGCCGGCAGCGGGCGGCAGAGCTGTTCCGCTGGCTCCTGGCCCCGGTGGCGCCGAGCGAGTTCCTGGGGCAGCACTGGGAGCGGGCGCCGCTGCTGGTGCGGCGAGGCGACCCCGGGTACTACGCGGGGCTCTTCTCCACGGCCGACTTGGACGCCGCCCTGCGGGGCGGCGAAGTGCACTTCGGCACCCACCTGGACGTGACCAGCTACGCCGAGGGCGTGCGGGAGACGCACAACCCGTCCGGCCGGGCCCTGCCTGCTGTTGTCTGGGACTTCTACCAGAACGGCTGCTCCCTGCGGCTCCTCTGCCCACAGGCTTTCTCCTCCACCGTCTGGCACTTCCTCTCCATCCTGCAGGAGCAGTTTGGCAGTATGGTGGGGGCCAACACATACCTTACGCCACCGGGGACACAGGGCTTCGCCCCTCACTACGATGACATCGAGGCCTTTGTGCTGCAGCTGGAGGGGAAGAAGCACTGGCGTGTCTACAGCCCCCGGACGGATGCTGAGGTGTTGCCCCAGTTGTCCAGTGCAAACCTCACGCAGGCTGAGCTCGGCGAGCCTGTGCTGGAGACAGTGCTTGAGTCCGGGGACCTGCTGTACTTCCCCCGTGGCTTTATCCACCAGGCTAATTGTCTCCCTGATGCACACTCGCTCCACATCACTGTGTCTTCCTACCAGAGGAATTCCTGGGGGTGCCTTCTGGAGAAGCTCCTCCCAGCTGCCCTGCAGATGGCCCTGGAGGAGGATGTGGAGTACCGGCGAGGGCTTCCCATGGACTACCTGGGGTACATGGGGGTTGCCAACTCAGATGCAGTTGATGCTCGGCGAACAGCCTTTATGGAGAAGGTGCAGAGCCTGATAAAGAGGCTTGTTGACTATGCACCCATTGATGCTGCTGTGGATCAGATGGCCAAGTCATTTCTTCATGACTGTCTGCCCCCTGTGCTTACACAGAGTGAAAAGGCACAGAGTATCTATGGCTTCCCAGCCCAGTGGCAAGATGGAGGCCCTCACAATGTTGATATACAGATAACAAAAGACACCGAAATACGCCTCCTCTGCTATGGCATTGTTAGATTATGTAATGAAGAAGCAGGTGTGATGCTGTATTACACTACAGAAAACTCAAGAGTGTATCACAAAGAAGAACCCAAGTTCCTTGAGCTAGATCCTGAGTATATAGACAGTATCGAATTTCTGCTGTCTTCCTATCCAAATCACATCACTGTGGGTAACCTTCCATGTGAAACCTTGGAGGAAAAGATTTCTCTAGCCACGCTCCTGTTTGAGAAGGGCATTCTGACTACAAAGAAACCTCTGGTGCAAGTGTAACTCTTATTTTTTAACAAAATAAACATACATTTGTTTAGGAAGTATTCTGTCTTGGTTTTGCCTTACACCTGCTAGATGTGAATCAGCAGTCCAGGTCCCTGCATCTCATCTAGGGGCAGAAGGGCTATGGTATGGGTAGGGAAATGTTCTGATTAAAATGGGTATCTGGTCTAGGAGCAATTCTGCATGGCTGAGTGACTAAAGAAGGGAAAAAGTTTTTTTTTTCTTTTACCAGGTATGTTACTACACCCTAGGTAACTTCAGGAACCTAGTGACCTTTTTTGCAGGCTGTAAATCACCTTTGTATTTTCACAGTATTTTAAAGCAGCCTGCTCTGCTGCGAGACGTACTCTTGTTATTCACAGGCAGATTTGGTGATGGTCAGCGTTATGTGTGCCTGTGCTGTGCCATGCTGCATGGGCCTTCAGGTCTATGCTGTGTTGTAAAGATCCTTTGGTCACAGAAAAAACTTGTCCAATTCTTCCTGGAAGTGGAGCTTGCGGGCAGCTCCCACTCAGTTCCAGCAATTACGTCACCTACATGAGCCTGCCCTTATCAAACAGTGCAGCAAGATGCCCTCAGGCAAACATGACCTGCTGCATTTGAAATGTTTCAGGCACACTTGCATCTTCTTCAGTCTGCAAGGTGTCTTAGTGATAAAATAACCTCCCCTACTGGTTTTCCCACAGCAGCCCCTAGCAATGAAATTACTGGTCCTTTCAAGGCAAATGGGGCACCCTCTAATGTGCTTTTTTTTTGTGCTGGGTGAAAAAAGTTTTATTTAAGGACCTATCAAATTACATGAACACATGCCTGACTGTGTGGCCGATTCCCATAAATACTGACAAACCTCTGATATGCTTTTCCTCAATGCTATTTTATCATAGCAGTCAGCAGGTGAGGGGTATTCCGTCTTTAAAGCCTCTTGAAGCTATATCCACAAGGAGCAGGGTGTACTACCCTGTGGTCCTCTGAGCTGTTGGATCATCATGGTTTTGCAAGATGGCACACATGCACTTTTAACTGGTAAGGATTTAAGTGTATGCTATGTCCTCCAAGGTCCCATACTTGCAAAAGCCAGTGTGCCAGTCTTTCCTCCCTCTTTTGCCTGTATGCTTTTGCTAAATCTTGAAACTCGGGCTGTGTAAAACTGCACAGCATGAGAGCGTGCTGAGGTGCCCTGCAGGCCTCTTTGCTCTGTAAATCACTAGTGGCTGGACAGAAATGCTGTTGTCACATGTCCTCTGACCCTTTTGTCTACTCATCCTTAGCAGAGGGTCAGCCATCCTAGTCCCACCATTCATGCCTCTGGTAAATATCTCATGCCCAGTTCCAGGGCTGCTCTCTGTGGCCTCTGTGCAACCACGAGCACCTGCATTGCAGTTTGCTGCTTGGGGGCTTGTGGTGCAGTGCTGCACCAGGAGCTCATGCAGCCCTTTCTGTGATGGTTGTAAGCAACCCCATGTCCATTTCAAGTACGTTAATGACAATCAAAAATGGCACAAATTTTCCTTAGCTTTTCCTTTCCCTGGACCCTGTTTTCTAAAACAACATAATACTTCAGCTGGGGCGGGAATTCTGATAATTCCTCCCCAGCTTCTAAATCTACTAAGGAAACTGCCTGGGCTAAACACCTTACACATATTCCTCACCGTTTTACACAGGGCTAGCCAGGCACAGAGTTTGTCTTTTCTTCTTGGTTCTTTCTCCATAAAGGTATTTCTCACTAAGACTGGTGGAGTATACCGAATTTTTTGCACTGGGAGGTGCTGGTCCATTATGATCCTAGTAAGAAAAGCACTCACATTCTGTAAAGTATCTCAAAATGCTATTTATTAGAGCTAACACTCTAAAAAGAGACTAGTATAGATAATCTTACACCCCTTTAGATGCTGAGAACCCTGAGCAGTGAAGCATGTAACAGGACTCCACCCCACATAGAGCATATCATGCAGACATGGTCCATAGCAGATTCTCCCCTTTCGGTCTTTTAAGGTATTGTAAGATTTGTGTGTAAGGAAACAGCTCTATTTATCATATCTACAGTCAAAGAGAAACAATGTTTGCATGGGAACAACTTGCTGCACTGTTTGATAAGGGCAGGGCCATGTAGGTCACGTAACCACAGGTACTGGCTGGAAGCTGCCTGTGAGCTTCTGTGTAAGGAAGAGATGTAAGGCTGTGTTTCCCATAAGGCTTGGAATCTGTACAGCACAACACAGGCCTGAAGGCCACATTGTAAGGACAGTGCCTTTACATTAACTGCAGTAAGCTGACCTCGGCTGGCTGATGGATACCCACCTAGCCACTCTCTCAATCCCCTTTGGCAACAAGAGAGGTGAAGAAACTTAGATGAAAAACCTCATGGGTCAAGATAAGGATGGGACGTAATTAATTAACTAACACCATGGGTAAAACAGACTAGACTTAGAGAAGATTAATTTAATTTATTGCCAGTTAATAACAGAGTAGCACAGTGAGAAATAAGAACAAAACTAAAAACACCTCCCCCTCATCCTTGAGCAGCATCAGGTCTGTCTCTGAGCTGGCTGAAACTGTCCTTGTCCAACATGGGGGAAGCCCTGGTCTATTCTCACAGAGACCACAGCCTCCCACTACCAAAACCTTTCCACCATAGCTCTGCATAGTCTTCTGTTTTGCAACCAGCACTCAAATGGTATCATTGTGCTTGCTCTCCCTTGGCTATCATCAAGGAACATTTTGCATGGGAATGGAAACAATTTGTGCGGAGGAGGTTCCTATTACTTGTCCAGAAGAAAAACTAATGATTGCCATCACTTTCTTCATGCGCTTTTGCAAATTCTCAGCATTAGACAATGTTCCCCTCCATGAACCAGCTGTCATGCTTTTCAGCTCAGTACTGATGAGCATTTCCTCCCATATGCCAGGTGAAGGGTCCAGGGATTGGCCTGCTTGGTTACTCCAGAGGAGGTGAACTGTCTCTCACCACAGCTGCCTTCCTGAAGAACATCATGCCCGTTGCTTCCCTCAATGGCCCTGTGGCCACTACACATATTCCTCTCTGTTACAAGGATAAAACCATCCCCATTTTGACCACATATGAACAACATATCAAGGTCACCGATTCCAATATTCTTGATTGTTCTGATGTTCTTATTGGCCCCTTTCAAGCCCCTGGCAACTGAAGCCTGATCCCAGTAGAGAAAGCTGAGGCACAGTTACTATTCATTGTGGGACAAGATGACCATGTTGTCAAAAGTATTGTGCTACTGAAGTCTGCAAGCTTTTGCAGGCTCAAGGGAAGGAAAATTTTCAGATTCTCTCCTGCCCTGGAACAGGGCACTGCATAGACCCTCCCTTTTTCCCTTTGTACCCCATAGGAAACCATTCTGTTTTTCACAAGCAGGCAGTCCTGGGTGGGGAGTTTGGGGCTTATTCTAAAGCTCAGGTTCATGCTTGGCCACAGATCTGGGCTTTTTTCCAGAAATATTTAAATGACAAGTAATGTGCAACAAGTGATATGCAAGCAACACACAACTTTGAACAACCAGATCTGATAAATTCTGTTACAGTTATCACTCTAACAGCTTGTCTCAGCTGTACCAGTACAACTACAGTATCTTCCATGACTTTACACATCCAGAACTCAGAAAAGAAATGGGTCTGCCTTTTCTCTTCTTCCTTCTCTTCACCTTTTTTTCAAATGTCAAGAAAATGCATGGCATTTTTTGCCTTTTATAAAACACCTCATGTGCCAAATGTGCTGTTATGTTTCTTGGGGGTTTTCTATTCTCCTAATGCATTCTTGACAGAACTTTCCATATCACTGTGGCCTCTACATGTACACACTATCCTCAGCTCATACTTGAAAGCAACACCTCCCAAATGACAATTCTAGAGCAGGGATTTCACTGTTGTTACGGTGAATGTCTCATTGCAAACGGAAACATCTCTGACCTCTGTGCTGCTGGGAGTGTGCAAAAATGGATGCTATAGCCAGGAAGCTGGACTGTCTCTGGTTTACCCTTGGGGAAGATCGTTTGCTTTCCGTGCCTTCTTTCCATCTTCCTTTCAGAATGCTGTGTTCTGGCTAGTGGATACTTCTGGCCCCAAGATATAAAGCAAAAAACTTCCTGCTGAATTTAGAGTCATTGTGATCTTCTCCCACATGATGTGGAACATTTTAATCTTTGTTATTGGGTTGAGAATTGTAATAAAGGACTGAGATTTGAAAGCCATGGAGTCACTTGTTCTGCTTTGGTTAGAAGCAGGGTTTGCAGCTTCACACCACTAAGTCAGACATGAGGAGTTCAGAGTGTGAGGCACCCCTACCTGCATCTCCAGGAAGAGTCTGGGAGCCTAAGGAAACAGCTGTCCCTCTGCAGTTCCTTTTGGATCAGAAGATCCAGCTCTGGGTAAGATGGACTGAATGGCCTTCTTTTTAAAACCTTGCAAAATCCATTACTATAAGAGCCAGATATTTCCTGACCTACCTAAAGGGTCTGTGAAAGGACTCCCTCCTCATCCCTCCTGCACCACTGACGATCCTAACCATCCTTCCCAATTTAGCTGGCTATGCAGCTGCTAGGGCTGAGCAGAACCTGGTGGAGACATAAGCCACCTTGCCCATGCCTTGGGCAGAACCGGCAAGGAGAGGCGAAGCACTGCCGGGCGGGTGCTGGTGTGGCTTCTCCCCGCCCCGGCTGGTGTTGGCCCACGCTCCGGTCTCTCGGCTGAAAGGCAGAGCGCAGCTCGGCCCTACTCGGGATCGCTGCCGGCAGGCAGCAGCTCCGCGCTGCCCCATCTCTGTGCGGTCGGTCCCACGCAGGCCCTTGGCTGCCCGGACCGTGAATCCCGACTACGATTCTGCTCGGTGGCTCGTCAACACCTCTGCCCGTCCTGCCCCGTGTGTCCCCCCGCCCGCAGCCACCGCCCGGCCCGGGCGAGCGCGGGAGGACACCGAGGAGCTCTCTGGGGCCAGGACGGGTCTCAAGAACTCGGCAGAGTTCAGTAGAGAACCCTCCCACAGCCGGAAGGGCAGCGGGTAGAAGACAGAAAAGGAGGGGAAGGGTAGGCGGCCAAGGCGGCAGGGAAGCAGGCAGGCGAGGCGAGGGAGCTGCCGCCCCGCTCCTCCCCGCGGAGCCTGACAGCGGCACTCCGGGAGCGATCCCGGACCCGGTTCCGCGGGGACCTGCCCCGGAATCCGCCCCCAGAGGCGGAACTACCCGGGACAATGTGGCAGATCACTGCCCGCTCCCTGCGCCGGGCCAGCTCCCGTAGCTGGCAGAGGCGACTGCCCCGGCCCGGCCCCGCGCCTGCAGCCCCACGGTGCCGCAGCCCCGCGTGGACCCCCGGGACAGCCTCCGCCCGTGGACTCGCCTCCATGGCCCCCTCCATCCGCCTCTCGCCTTCCATCCGCAGCCTCTTCGATGAGCCGCTGGCCATCGCCGTGCAGGGCCTCGGCCCGCGGCAGCAGGTCACACTGAGGACATCTTTGCGGGACGAGACGGGAGAGCTCTTCCAGGCCAGTGCCCGCTACCAGGCAGGGGTCGACGGGGAGCTGGACCTCGCCCGCTGCCCTGCGCTGCCGGGAGGCAGCTTCTCCGGCCTGGAGCCCATGGGGCTGCTCTGGGCTTTGCAGCCCCAGAAGCCCTTCTGGCGGCTGGTGAAGCGGGACGTGCAGAGCCCCTTCCTCCTGCAGCTGGAGGTGTTTGAGGGCCACGGGAAGCCTCCCGGGCGGCTCCTGGCCCAGGCGCAGCACGAGCGGGCGTTCCTGCGGGACGGGGTGCGGAGAGTCCCGGTGCGAGAGGGGAGGATCCGGGCGACGCTTTTTCTGCCCCCCGGTGAGTACCGGCCGTGCCGGGCTCCTTCTCCCACGGGTGTTGCTCTCCTTTCGGCGCCGCGCTCCCAGGCCCGGAGCCTGACCCTGTCCAGGCTTCCCTTGAGGACAAGGGGGAGCCTCACCTTCCCAGCTGGCACTGGACACCGCTCAAGGAGCAGTCTGATCAGCCCAACCCTCTTTGGTCTGCTGGGCACACCCCTCACGTAGAGCAGCTATATGTGCTGAAACACATGTGACTTTGTTTAATTGATTCTTACTGAACATGAAGGCATTTATCACAATTCCCTTCTTGTTCCCAAATGCTGTGGGAGGTGGTGTCAGCCAGTCTTCAAGATACCTTTCCTCTACCTGGCTGTTTTCCAGAGAATTCACCTAGTAATTCTTTGAGTAAGTAGGAAGTTGCTCTCCCAAACTATAGAGTTTAAGCCTGCTGCTTCCCTTTCCAGCCTCTCCACAAATCCTGAACTCAGTTATATCCTAGTTGCTGTAGCCCAAGGCAATCCAAGCTGCCTTTTGCTGCCACATTTGTCCCCAGTTCTTCCTTGTTTGTGAGCAGAAGATTAAGGAAAGCATTAGACAGGTTTATTCTTACAGTATTTTTGTCATAAAGTAATCATTACGAGGGTCTGTGAGGTTTTCACATTGCCTGACAAATGCGGTGTTGTCCTCCCAGCAGCTATCCAGATTTCTGCTAGTTGTCTGTAGGAAATCTCATTCCCTTAGTTGAGTGGTTTGCAGCAGCTGCACCACCGCCACATCCCAGCTTTCTTTCCCCCTGTAATCCAAAGGCTTTCACCAAGCATGTCTCTGGAACCCCACATACTCAAAGAGCATCTCTACGTATCATGTGCCTTCCCCTTTCTTCCCTGTCTGTCCCTGGCAACTCCTCCATGATAGCACTAAAATCATACGTGCTGTCCCAGCCAGTGTCCTGGGCTCTGACTGCGCTGTAGCCTTTGAGGCTGGAGGTGAATTTCCAGTTCTTCTTGCTCATTGCCCATGTGCTCCATGTTAGTCTGCAGACACTTGAAGGAAGCCTCACCTTCCCTCCTGAGCAGGAATGGGAGTCTCCCTCTTAGCCTCCTCCTTTCCATACTTTGTTAGCAGTTTGCAGCAATCCCTCTCAGCTTTGGACCTATCCCCTGATGAACCTAATGTAAAGCTTCTCTTACTAGAGTTAGCAAGGTTGGTTTCAAATACTTCTCTTAATCCCAGAATAAATGGCCATAGTACATTTACACTGAAACTGAGAAGCTGAAATCATCAGAAGATGAGATTTTTTTTGATACTGAGAAATGCAGCAAGGAAAAACCTCCTGGGTATAATTGAAGTGGAGCTTGATACCTTTGCAGTGAATTTACATGATACAGAGAACTAGTTGTGACTGTCAAAAGATCCCTTCTCATCCAGCCACATGTTCCCTGATGTTATGCAAAACATTACTAGGCCTGCTAATTTGTGCTGCCTTTAATCTTGAAGCAATGCAGCCATTTAATTAAAACTGGCACAGTAATTTAGGACTCTTAATGCCATTCTGCTGCTTTAGGTTTTTTTCTTTTTTTAATAAGACACATTCCCAGGCCTATGATATTGGCATATAAATTAAGAACTGTGGATTAATGTGTCCTGTTATGTGGTCTCTCACAGGAAATGGCCCCTTTCCAGGAATTATTGACTTATATGGAACTGGAGGAGGACTCCCTGAATACAGAGCATGCCTGCTGGCCAACTATGGCTTTGCTGTGCTGGCTCTGGCTTACTATGGCTATGAAGATCTTCCCAAAGAGATGAAGGAATTCCACCTGGAATATTTTGAAGAAGCTGTAAACTATATGTTACAACACACCCAGGTTGGTTTGTTCATTGACTCACTACAGTGAACTATCATTATTTAGGTCCTGTCACACTGCAGATGGGGCAGAGCTGCTGTATTTAAAATAGCATCGCTGTTAAGTTGGCTGTGATCAATTTGTTTTATATCTTTAATTCCCATTACAATGGCTCTCTGGCAGATTATTCCAGTTCTTCCTTTTGAAGTGGCCAGGAGAAACAGTGACACATAGGTCACATACTGGTAATTTCTACTCCATTCAACCCAGTGTCATAACTAGGGTGCTAGTCGCCTGGAGACTTATTTGACTTCCAGCGGGGCTTTTAGGTTTATGCTCTGTAGAATGTCCTGCAGATCTTAATGTCCTTTCCAGCTGTGGAGCACATGGTAACCTTTTGTGATACATGTCTCAAGGAAGTCCACCAGTACACATTTGTTGCTGTGTATTTTATATGCTGTTAGAATCACTCCAAATGTTGTTATTTGGTGAGTGTGGGTTTTAGTAGCTAGTTGTGCACTTAGGGATCCTTCTAAGTCAACACCTCTTGAAAAAGAACCTGTTTGGTTCTGCATCTCCTTGCAAGCAGCTGTGCATGACAATAGCTAGAACTGCACAAGGCAGTTTCTCTGGAGAATGAAAACAAATACGTTCCTCAACCTCAGAAAGATGAGTACATGTTAAAGGTCTTGGTTGCTTTTCAGATGCCTTAACTGCTTGTGCCACCTCTCTGCCCAAAAAAATCTGGAAATTGCTTCCACTTGCCTTTTTTTTCCCCTGGGAGCAGTACCATTGCCTTCCATTAACACCTTCACTGAGACCTTCATCATGTTTTTAATGTGTTGCAAAGTTTCAGCTGTATTTTCTAATTTCTCCCTTCCCATGTTTCAAAGTCAGTGGGTTTGAAGCATATTACACTGGTGATAAGACACGAAAGATACTAAATTTTGATGCTGTCTCAGATCCTTTTTGCCCCTAAGGGTCTTTGGATGTTGAAGCATTTGTGGTATTAGCCAACCTTCCCATATCCTTAGAGGCTTTCAGTACCCTGTAAGGTTATTTAATTTTTCTATTCTAGTTCATTTGCCTTGTGTAAAAGAAAATGAAGGTAACCTTTTCTAGATTGACTCCAGAGGACTGTACAATTCTCTTAGAAAAATGGGTTTAATAGGTTATTTTTTTTAAGATACATTTTAATGAGTAGGCTACCTCAGAATGCTTCCTGTGAGTTAGTGTACTAGAGAAGCGGGAGAGCAGCTGATGTGGAGGCTGCCACCTCATGTTATCTTCTTAATAAGGAAACCAAAGGCAGTGGTTGAGTACAAGAAATATGTTATCATAAGTGATGACAGTATCATAGTCATTGCTGACTTTGAGCAGTTTGCACTGAAAGAAAGCATTTGTAGAAGAAGCCTCCCCTTCTTCCCTCTTCTTCCCTCAACTGCCTTATAGGCTAAGTGAATTTGGGACTGCACGTCTGCAAAGTAGCTTTGCTAGGATGGTACTGCAGTCCCAGCAGGGCTTAGGACCATAAATCAAGCACGGAACAGTGCCCAGGGTCCCTCAGATCTGGGCCCTGCACACAGGAACTTAGATGCCTGTACTTGGGGTCCAAATTTGGGACAGACATGGCTGCGAATGTGGCAACATCTTAAAGAAGTGGCACGCTACAGTTCATTGCTTGTGGTTTCTCTTCTCTCACCTCCAGGTTAAAGGTCCAGGAATTGGGTTGCTTGGAATCTCGAAGGGTGGTGACCTGTGCACCTCCATGGCCTCCTTCCTAAAGGGCATCACAGCCACTGCCCTTATCAACGGTTCAGTGGCAAATGTGGGTGCAGTGCTCCGCTACAAGGACATCATCATTCCACCTCTTGGTTTCAATTTGAAACGCATCAAGGTCAGCAAGTCTGGGAATGCTGATATTGTTGATGCATTGAACAACCCACTAGAAGGGCCTGACCAGCAAAGCTTTATCCCTTTAGAGAAGGCTGAGTGTCGCTTCTTGTTCATTGTTGGCCAGGATGACCGCAACTGGAAAAGCGAGTTCTTCGCAGTTGAGGGGAGCAAACGTTTGCAAGCTCATGGGAAAGAAAAGCCTGAGATAGTCTGTTATCCTGGAGCAGGGCACTACATTGAACCTCCCTTTTTCCCAATGTGTGCAGCCTCAATGCACCTGCTAGTTGGCAAACCTGTGGAGTGGGGAGGGGAGCCCAAGGCACACTGTGAGGCACAGATAGACGCTTGGCAGCAGATCCAAGCTTTCTTCCGCAAACACCTCACAGACAAGCCATCTGGAAACATCCAGAACAAGCTGTGATGTGAAGTAGGTTACTTTACAGATGAGGATGCTTGTGTTTCAAGACTGCTTTGTTAAATGGCTCAGAATGAGAACAAGGAACATCAGAGAATAAACTATTGGGTTTCTTGAAGGATGACAGCAGGAGAAAGCATGAAAGCTGCTTTGCTTTTACACCCTCCTGTAACCTTGGTTCGAGTTTTGTGGCCTCCTGTTTTGTGTAGTATAGAATTAAAAGCTGTGGAAGGCAAATGTGGTAAGGCTGGGTGTTCTCTGAATGTGAGTTTAAGTGGAAGGTAACTTATCCAAGCTGAGAACTGGGGTGAAAATGTACCTTGGCTTTCTCAGAGGAAATATATGCCATTGCCCTTACCAGAGCCAGCTTTGTGTTCTCATTCCAGTGTTCTAGCTTTTCTGGAAGCAGCAGTTCTCTCTTCCTGCCTCCAGTATTTTTTCTGTTTTCCCTGTGCACTTCCCTCTCCTTTATTGCTCATTCCCCTTCTCTCACAGCACTAAAATGCCTTAACGATATCTAATATGTCGCTTAGCAAAATCAGCAATACTGTGTCTGCATCCTCAGGCAGCAAATCTCCCGTTCACAGGCAACAACAGCCCATAGCCTGATGTGACATTCTGGGCACATGCAGTAGAAATGAGACATTTAAACAGTTTTTGAACGTCTATAAGCATGAGAAAACAACAGACCCGGCCCTATTGGTAGTCATCCTGGAGCCGCCCTCGGGCGTCTCCTCGGCTGGGCTGAGTATCCGGTCTAGGTCCGCAGTGCTGTTGATGGGTAGCGTCTCCCTGGCTGTACGTTCTCTTAGCGCCTGCTTGCAAAAGTGACTGGAAACAGTCCGGCTGTGGGGCTGGCTCGGCGGCTCCCTGAGGCGCCGGGTGCTGTAGGGCGGAGGCGGGCTGGAACGGGCGATGGGGCGGCTGCCGTGTTGTGCCGGAGCCGGGCTTCGGCTGCATGTCTGGTTCTCTCTAAGCAGGGGTGAGCTGTCAGCCCCGCCGGGGATCCCCGGTAACGTTTGGCACCCAGGCGCGGGGTTGGAGGAGAAGGCGCTGGATGTTGCCGGCGAGTTTGCGCTGGTGTATCCGAACACGTTGTACCCCCCCAGTGCCCGACAGCCAGCGCGGGCCGCATCCAGCCTCGGCTGCTCCCCGTGCGTCGGGCGGGCTTTTGCATTCCCTGTGTTTGTAAGAGATTAAAGTGAAACTTTAGCCGCTGCCCACGGCTCGCTGCCCTAGTCGGTTGGACGGCTTGGGGGAGGCGGGAGCGGTCCGGGACTGGCAGCCTTTCCCGGGCTCGCTGCTCTACTCGGTTGGATGGTTTGGGAGAGGTGGGAGCGCCCCGGGGCTGGCGGCCTTTCCCGGGGGCGGGGAGGGGCTCTGCTCTCGATTGGGGCCGCCTGGAGGGGGCGGCGGCCGCGGTACCGATATTTTGGGCGGCACGGCGGCCCCGCGCAGCCTCCGCCGCCGCCGCCGCCATGTGGAAAGCGCTCGCCGCCGCTTCCGCCGCCCCGGCGCGGGCCCTGCTCCGCGCCCGGCCGCCCCGACGGGCGGCCAGCCTGGCCGTGTCCCCCGCCGCCGGCCCGGCCGACGAGCGGGTGGAGACGCGGGTGGCGGGGTTGAGCCCGGGGCAGCCGGTGACTCTGCGGGCCCTGGCGGCCGGTGACCGCGGCTGCCTCTTCCAGTCGTGCGCGCACTATCGAGCGGACAGCCGGGGGGAGCTGCACCTGGGCACGGACGCCTCCCACGGCGGGGACTACACCGGCGTGGAGCCCATGGGGCTCTTCTGGAGCCTCTCCCCCGCCGCCATGGAGCGGCCGTACCAGCGGCTCGTTCCCCGCAGCACCGACGCCCCGATGAAGGTGGAGGTGTTGGTCCACCAGGGCCACAGCCCGCCCGGCGCCATGCCCGGGCCCGTGGTGGCCAAGACTGAGGTGGAGAGGTGGTTCACGGCTCCCGGCGTGCGGAGGATCCGGCTGAAGGAAGGAGTCGTAAGGGGCTCCCTCTTTCTGCCGCCGGGTGAGTGTCCCGGCCGGAGGCCTTCGCCCCGGGGCTGAATGACAACCCCCCCCCCCCCCCCCGGTTTCTCTGATCAGAGCAGGGAAAGTCTCACAGAACAAAAACATATCTGCTACCCGCGGAATCCGTATTCCGTCAGTGAGCCGAACGCCCTCCTGCAGACAGGTGGCCGGTTTTCTTCCTTGAAACCTTACGGAGATGCTCCCGAGTGCTTGTCCTGACAGGGCCAGGCTTGTGCGTGTCCTGGTCCTCCTCGGAGGCACGGGGCAGGCGGCTCTTGCAGGACGGGAAGGAGCTAAAACAGGGGTTCTAGAGTTTACTACAGCACTGCAGCACTGTGCCCTGCGTACGGTTTTTCAGTAGATTGGATGTTTGTTCTGGTCTACCAGAATCTGTAACATTCAGAAAAGCTGATGCGTTTCATTGTGTGAGCCTGCTGAATGTCCCAAGGATTTTACCCTAAGTAGAATTGAATCAGAGGCATTTTTCTTCCATGTGAAACACGTGCCAGTAAGCAAAGCAACAGAAGAGCTTCTAGAAAATACACTTATTCCCCCTCTGTTACATCGGAGCCAACACTGAGTTAGTAATGGGGTTACTTTTGGTAAACAGGCAAAATATGTTTATCAGCAAGTTCTGCCTGTTCTGCTTGTGGAATGGTTGTGCTTTATGAGGTGTGATATTCTGATGGCCTGCTAGTGGTATCGGAAAACAAAACTTTACACCAGTGATGTCGTTTGTATGCTTTAGCCATGATCTAAAATTCTTGTAGTTCCCTGACTGTTGTGCTACTGGAACGGCCCTCCACATTACCTCTAATTCAAATCTACTTGGTTCAGCAACTCCTGTAAGTATCACTACACTATTAGGTATTAAAGTATTTTCAGTGAATTTCCAAACCAATATTTTTTTATCTATTTAGATGTGGATCCAAAGTTCACCGAAGGAAAAAAACAACAACAGAGATTGAACTTTGAATTTCAGATGTTTAGTCAGCATGCTCTGAGACATGATTGTTCTGCTATCCTGCCTTAGAGGATGAGTTTGATTTCTGCTGAGCTCAGTGGAATCCAGAGATCTGCAAGATAGAACTGTTTTCTGCTTTAGAAAGTTTGGCACTGTAATAGTGTAGAAAAGTCTGGAGTCATTGCTTAAATGATATTGGCATCCCTCTTGATGGAGGATCCAGTTACAGCATTACTACCATAATTACTACCCCCATTTGCTTCAGGGACAAAAAAACGTTAAGATACTGTTAAGATAAGAATCTTAAATGTGAACCATTCTTAGTAAAAGTGAGATGATGTGAGCGGGCTTATGCTGTAACTTTAATATGAAAAAAATCTTAATTTGGGCATAAAAGTTACAGGTGTGGGGTTTTGTTTCTTTGTTTTTAAATGGTAGTAAAGTTGTCTAGCCCATTTTATCCTGCTTTTTAGTGAGCTATGCAGAAACTATACGTGGGCATGTGTAGGCACTGAGGGAGGCAGTCCAGGATCCTTGTATAAGTTTGTCTTCATGAGAGAAACAGTCACGCTTGACTGTGTTCTGAATACATGTTCTTGCTAGAAAGCTTTCTGGCTTTCTAGATAAATGAATTGATAAATGAATTACATGATAAATGAATTACGTATTTTCCAGCCATGTAGGCTGTCTGCTGTTAACTAAAGGTTACTGTTGATCATGGCATTATGATAAGTTTATCCCAACGTATTTTCTCTCAAGAATATTGAACTTCTATGAAAAAAAGATCAGAACTGAAAGACAGATAACCCAAAAGCATGGTTCAGTCCCTTTCTGACTTCCTAATGCTTTAATTTAGGAGGTTTCCACCATCTAGCATGTCTTGTCCAAAACTTCCTTTTCTCAAGTGTGTTGAAGTCAGAGATCTTTTCTTTAGTGCACAGAGGTAATGTCAGAGTTAGCACTCTCTTGCACAAGCAGGTCCTTTTTGTGAGATGGTTGTAGTGAGCTGGATCCAGGTACATCAGAGGTGACATCTTGTGGCCAGGGAAAAAAAAAGAAAAAAAATTGCTTGCTTGGGGTCTTTATAACTCCACAAGGTAGTATCCTTAGCCTTTTAACCCAAGATCTGCTAGCTTGGCATACAAACACAGTGCAACACAACCTTGGCTGCAAACACATGGCTGTTTAAAATTGCAGTTTTGATTATTTCTGTAGTTTTGTGGGACAAATTGTACACATGTATGTGCGCCTTTATCTGTACATCAGTCATGCATGCGTAACCACACCCATACAGCTCTCAGTTTTACCCTCTATCTTGTCACATCTGCAATAGCAGTTCTCCTACCAAGTGTTACGGTGCTGATGTTGAAATAGAGCTAGTAAGTCCAGTTGATTTTGTTTAGCAATAGGTGTCTCTTTGCTGTGCTTTGCTCAATGCAGTTTATTCCAGAGTTTATGTAAGTTTTGTAGAATTGACTTTGAGAGATTAGTGCTCTTTGCTCATTATTCATGAGCTTGCACTTTGTGAATTAAGATGTGACGTATTTGTGGGGAAAATAGCAGACTTAGGGTATGATTGTTCTGGAGGCAGGAGGTTAAGACCATTGAAAAATACATTTTGAACAGTTGGGTTTTTTTAAAGAAAAAAAAAGTCTAACTTCACATATTTTTGCAGGCATTTAAGGACCTTTTCTTAGTTTGAAATAGCTGAAATGGGATACAGCGCTGGTTCTCTTAATCTCTGCTGCGCAAATGGAAAAGTAATGAGTAAATGTCTTAAGCATTCTATATTTTGTTGTTCACTCTTCACCAGATAGTTTTTAGTGTCCTGTTTGTTAACTTGTCCTCTGTACCACTTCTTTTTAACACAGGGGATGGCCCCTTTCCAGGAGTGATTGACATGTATGGCGATGAAGGAGGCTTGATTGAACTTAGATCCAGTCTCCTGGCTACCCGTGGTTTTGCTGCTCTTTCTCTGCCATATTTTGACTTTGAAGATCTTCCTAAGGTCATGAAAGAACTCAAACTGGAGTACTTTGAGGAGGCAGCTAGATTCCTACAGCGTCACCCAAAAGTGAGTGTAACAAGAGATCTCTTGGGACAAGGGAGGATTCAGCAGTCATGCCCAAGTGGTGGTGGTGATTGGGTTTTGGGGGGTTTTTTTTGAGTATCGGTTTCTGCTGGGCAGGTGTAGGCCTAATAGTGGGAAAATTGTAGACCCTGCATAGGTGGCTATGCATATGACTGTGAGAGTGAATTTATTCCAGCACAAACTGTCTGTTAAATAAATTCATGCTAGAAACTAGAAGACTGCTGATCATTAGGGTAGTGAAGTGCTGGAATGTCCTCGGAACAAGAGCAGTGGTGATAATTATTTTGGGTTTTTTTTATCAAAGCTGTTAGTCTAAGGGAGGATGATACAAAACTGCTCAATAGTCATTGAAAGAATGGATTCGATGATTTGGGATGTTGCTTTCAGTTTTATTTCCAGGCTAGAAAAAGACAAGATTAAATGCTACTTACCTAATCCTTCAAATGCAATTTGTAAGGTTACTTTATTTGCCCGAGGCACACGTGTGCTTGAATTTCCTGCTACCTGTTTTGGGAAAAAAAAATTTGTATCAACATATGCGGTAGGGCCCGGATGAGGATCAAGTGATGGTACATCTTGTGCCTGCCTTTGAGATTTTCTGTGGGGTTTGACAGCTCTTGGTGTCTCTGAAAAATAAGACAGTAAACAGACGGAGGAGCTTGGGTCCAGGCTGTAGCTTTCCAACAGGTCACATCAATAATTAACCTAACCTTTCCCTTTTTTAATAACACAATTCCAAAGTCACTTAATGGCTAATCCCATTATAATGCATACTTCCTTTATTCTTTTCTTCCTCTCTTCTCCACTCCCTATCTTTTCTGAAGGTGAAAGGACCAGGAGTTGGAGTGATTGGGACTGGAAAAGGGGCAGAATTAGCACTCTCCATGATCACCTTCCTGCCAGAAGTCGTGGCTGCTGTCTCTATCTCTGGCTGTAGTTCAAACACAGTTGCAGACCTCCGTTACGGTGATATGACTCTGCCTGGGCTGCGTTTTGATATGAACAAGGTCAGTGTCTCTGACACTGGTGTATTTGATATTTTTGAAGCTCTGGATGACCCAACGAATCCTGCTAATTCTCCTTGCACGATCCCCATTGAAAAAGCAGAAGGACACTTTCTCTTAGTGGTAGGGGAAGATGATCGTATGTGGAAGAGCTCCTTATATGCTGAGCTGGCAATCAGGCGTCTTCGCCAGCATGGGAAGGAGAACTTTGAACTCTTGAGTTATCCAGGAGCAGGTCACCGAATTGATCCTCCTTCTACTCCATTTTGTCACGTAGCTATGGATCGTGTTTTGGGGGTACCTGTTCTGGGGGGTGGAGAGAGCAAAGCACATGCCCATGCACAGGAACACTCCTGGGGAAAGATTCAGGAGTTTCTGCACTTGCATTTGGGATGAACATTTACGCACATGCAAGCTGTTGCAGAACTGCAAGGACTGAACTTGAGCCACCAAAATGGCTGGTGAATTGGAGGGACTGACTGAGAAAAACCTTGAAATGTGAAATAACCAAATGACTACTTAGCTACAAGTATAAATCCAAAAAAAAAAATTATTTGGATCAGGTTATTTTAACTAGGTACACAGAGGAGAAATGAAACAATAAGTAGGCTGCACTGTGGTATAAATTTGACAGCCCAAAGTGGTCATGATATGAAGAAAAAAGTATCTGAAGAGAGTAGTAGGAACTTGCTTGCCTGCAGTATTTATGACTTGGAGAATGTTCACAGCCAGCCTGCACCCTCAGCAGTGACAGACAGGATCACCCCTGAGGAATGACGGATGATAAACTTTGACATCAGAATGATGAATGATTCTGGCTTTGAGTCCTCAGTTACCTTAGCCCAGAACTCAGATTTACAGCCGTATACACCTTGGAAATATTTTCTATTTGCAGGAAGCTGGGGATGTCTATTTGCAATGAGGCTTGTATACTTTGTATACCTTATGTAGTGGTCTTCTGGTGACACAGGCTGCTTCTTTCCAAGAAAAACTACCTGTAGCATGAGAAAATGAAGAGTACTTTCCCTGTCATCCAGGGAGAATGGCAGCACTAGCACTGTGCTGTATTGGGGGTGTAACTATTTGTTCCTGTAATGTCTTGGATTGGCAATTGACACTCAGGGTATTAGAATTCTGTCAGATAGGTTAGAGCATGGCTAAATGCATCCAGTAAGTAAGGGATTAATTACTCTTGGAACTTTTTAGTAATGATGTCAACAGATGCTGACAGCTGTTCTTAGGGAGGAAGCAGAGTTGAGAGACAGAAAACTTCACCTGTAGAAGATTTAAACTGACTGTAAAAAGCTGTCACCTTATGGCAATGATTAACTTAGAGTCATAATTCTTAAAAAAAACAACAAAAAACCCCAACCAAACTAACAATGCCCTCCAAAAAAACCTAAACCCAAATCTAGGATAACTTTTCCATCTCTGCCTGAGAGTGGTTTTTTCATCCTAGTTAATTTTTGGCTAGTACCTTATTATTCGCCACCGTTCAAGTAGAAAGAAACAACTTCTTCCCAAATGAGTTGATCTCTTGAAAGGGTCTTGCTGAAATGGTGCCAGGTTTAATGAGGACCTCTATCAAAATTTTCTCCTTCCAAAGTCATTTTGTTAGACCACTTTGAGAGCTGCCCAGGAAGATACAAAACCTTTATTTATGGTACTTAGTTTTGTTTTGCTCTCGGGGATCTTCTTTCTTCAGTTAACCATCATAATGCTGCTGCTCAGGTCTTATTAGCTTTCTGCAACTTATTACTCCTTATCATTTGATTGAAGTCGCATGTTCTTTACACGCAATCAATGCCAACTGAACAATTTATCCATCTTTACAATTCTTTACAAGAGAAGCTCCGTCCTAACTCCACACAAGATGTCTTCATACCTAGTCTCTAAACTTCCTCACCAGCTGAAGAGGCTTTTGCCAAGTCATATCTGGTGCTTGAACGTCTGCTAACACCAGCAGCCTCAGAAGTCCAGGACCAGAGCCTGCTGTGATGTGCTTGTTGGTGTCACTGATGCTTGGTACCCTGCCTTTTTTCCACACATTCCAAGTGGCAACCATAGAGGAGAGGGTTGTCTGAAGGTTTCTGTTTGTCTGTCTGCCTTGTCCTGTAGTCGGAGCTGTGTAATTAATTGTGCAAGAGCAGCACCTCCCCTAACCCTGTTCTGTCACTCTCCCAGTGCCAATACCTGTGTCTCCACACTGCAGTCCTACCTCAGCATATGCATTGCTACGCAAGATTGCAATCTGGAGGATCAGGAAGTAAATGTTAATTTGTAAATAAAAGCCAGGTAGGTTAAGAGTCCTCAGACTTAATTTCTAAAGCACAAGCCTTTAAAATAATTCAGTGTTAGATTTTGTCAGATATATGCAATTTGAAAGAGAAGTAAACCGCTTTATTAAAAAGCAACCTTGTGTAAGAATTTGATGTTAGATTTTTGTTTCTGAATAGTTCATTTGTTTGGAAAACTGAATGATACTTTGTTTAAAAAGGAGGAAAAAAATAAAAAGAATGTAATTTTACTGTGAAGATCCTTTTATGAATGGGTCAGGGTATTCCTGGACAAAATAATTCATAGAAGGGCCTGTAGAAAACCAGCCAACTTTTACACTATCATTCTGTATATTTACAATGCTACCTGGGGACCAAAGACACATTGCTGACACTGCAGAAAACATTGCTGTTTCCTGAAGTGTACATTAAACTGCGCTCTCAGCGCCAAGGTCGCAGGTTCGATTCTCGGTCCTGCTTCAGGGTCCCCCGGGTAGATGGAGCTTGTCA
>JAWWLV010000179.1:27132814-27146885 GCA_035041135.1 Platyrinchus mystaceus | reverse complement strand
GGGGAGGGGGGGCCGCTGCGCCTCGACCCCCCGGCCACGGGCCGGCGGTGGCGGAGCCCTCCGCGGCAGGGCCACGCCGGCAGCCCGGGCTCGGCGTGAGCTGTGCGGGGGCAGCGCGGGGCTCGGGGCGGCGGCTGAGGCGTGGTGGCCTGATGCTGTGCCTTGGGAAAGGGGGATTTCGGGATAGGCGAAAGAAGCGGGGAGTCGGGGGTGTCATCGTACGCAAACCTCAGCGTTTTTAAGGCAGCAGTGTCTGCGATCACTACAGCGATTAGCTTGTTATCGGTTGCTGTGCAATTCCGATTTCCTCTTTTGAACATATAAATAAATATTTGCAAATTAAGGCGAAGTGTCGCTGTTTTGCTTTTTCCTGGGGGTCTAAATTTTGTAAATAGTCTATGTCCATCTGCCATGTTTAAGGAGGGGAAATACTTCTTGTTATAACTATTATAATACAAGTGTGTTTGTTTTTTCCTCTTAAGGTATTTTGTTTCTTTCTCCTGCCATGTTGATGGTGATTCTTTAGGGTGACAATTGATTACTTAGCATTTTGAGTATTTTAAGTATTATGACTTTCTTTAGTCTAAATACCTGTAGAAAATTGTTCAATATGCAGGTAGAGGAACCCTGAAAATAAGCTGCTCAGAGGGAAGTTTCCTTTAGGTAATCTTGCTTAGCAGAAGATACTCTTATTTATCTACAGAAATTTCAAGTACACCTCAAAGAGAATGAAATCCCTGGCATATGTTCTCCAAATAACCCACTGTGCTGATGTCCATGTTTCCAGCAACTTGGCAGAGATAAGTCAGCAGAGGTCAGGGAAGAAGCTGCTTCTTGTGTTCACATGGATCGCTAGCTTTAGTGTCCAATCCGGTTTTAGGCATGACTTAGAAACAGAAGCAGATACTGGTCGTGTAAATCTGTCTCTGCCTTCAACATGAGTGACCAAGATCACGTACCCAAGTGCTGTACTGATTTACTGCCATAATTACGAAAACAGCAATGAAGTTCTGTCCGGAAAACCCAATTAACTGGAAGCCAGCTGTTCTTGCTGGCACACTGGTAGCTGTTAATTGGATTGCATGAGGCTGTTGGAATGGGAACTTAAGGATGTGATCTTCTGAACAGAGGAGGTCATGCAGCTGTTTATCTGTGGCAGACACTGAGGAGATGCTGCCTGGCACAAGTTCGCCAGGTCATCTCCAATGAGACCATGAGCTAGCTATCAGTTGGTATAGACCAGATTGAAACAAATGCCTCTCAATGGGCAGAAGCAGCTGGAACATCTGAAGATGCCCAGTGATACATGTCTAAGTGGAGGTGTATATTGGTGTTTGAGGTGCATGCTCAGGCTCCCTGGTGTTGCTGGGTCTTGGTGGTTGCTGAGTGTTCAGTGCCTGTGGCCATTTTTTATATGCAGCTGCCTCAGCTGTTGTCTTTTGCCCTGGGACCAGTGTCTCCAGTGATCCAGAGTAAAGTACCCAACACTAGAGCTCTGTGGTTGAGGCGGTTGCCTGTAAGATTTTGTGTGGAAGTTAGTTTGTTGGGTTTAACTTTTACAGTAGGAGTTTTTTGTATATCTGGTTACCTGAAAGACTGCTTTTATCCACATAGTGGATGGTAGTGCTACACATAAGAGCAACAGAGATGCCAAAACTAGAGTCCTCCTGTATTTGTACAAAGGAGGCTGTCGATCAGTGTTTGTGAAAGATTGGTCTCTTTGACCTTTTTAATCCAAAAGACGTCTTGGAATATGTTTAGTGTTTAGAGAAGCATTAAACATGTTGTTTATATACTACTGTTTTGGATATCTTCATGTGGTTTTATAAGACTCTGATGTGAGACAGCAAAGTTGGAGTTAGTGTCAACAGAAAGTTGGTCAGTGGGTCAGTCCCTAAAAAGCCTTGTACAGCAACTCGCAGATTTTTCCAAACTGAATAATATGTTCAAACTCAATAATATCTCACATGTATGAAATATTTCACATACATTTTCACATCGTATGATGCAACTCTATGCAAAGCAATTGGAAAGAAACACCAAATATAAACAATCCAGATTGCTCTTTAGTTTTGGCAAGATGTGCCTCATTTTCCTCCGTGAATCTGAAGAGGCTGTATCATTCTGTCTGCTTACAGGCTTGCTTTCAAACAGGAAGTTGCTAATGCACAATAGAAAGTGTGAGGGTTTAAGAGCATTTGACCACAATTTTCAGTGCAGTAGCTTCTTATGCCTTTGAATTGAATGTCACCACCAGACCTAACAAGCAGCATCCCATGGGGCAGAGAGTAAGATCAGGAAGATACTGTCCTGACATTAAGCCCATTGTTTGCTTCTGAAAATGCTGTCAAGTTTCTCAGAAAAAAAAATTATGGGACCCGAAGGGGTTCCAGCTTCTTCAACTCAGCTGACGCAAGACAATACAGGGAAGTGGTAGAAGGGGATAGACAAGCAGGATAGGGAGAGAGAAGGGAGAGGAAATAGGTTTGCAGTGAACAAGCCAATTATAAATTTGCAATGAATATTCATTTAAATTTGTTTCATTTTTAGGCCAAAGCAACAACTATCAAAGAAGCTCTGGCCAAATGGGTAAGTACTAGAACAGTGTCTAGCTGCTTTGCAGTACTCTGTGACATGGGGTTTGACTGTATTCAGCTAAATTTGTTTTTCAAACATTGTAGGAAATACATTTGCTTGAAACATCTGCTTTAAGAAGTTTCACAAAGTAAAATGATGATTACTCTTGTTGTATAATACATTCTGTTGGATTTTCTGTATGTTCTTGTTAAATTGATATGATTGGTAAAGATGAGTCTGTTTTGCTCTCCTGCCTCATTCTGCTGCATATGCATTGGCGTGAAGCTACAAAGGGACTTAAAGTTGGAGATGTCTTATGTTTTAATTATGCTCTTTTCACTTTACCTGACTGTAGTGCTTCCCACAGAATAAACAAGTATGAAATTCTCAATGTACTGAATTCAGTGAAACTTCTACATGTCTTTTGGCATGTTGTCCCTCATATTGTGCAAAGCTTAACTCAGAATCTGAGTTTCTTGCTTGTTTTTCTTCTTAAAGTATTGTGTTAATACAGAAGGTCATTAGTCTGGTGGTGACTGACCTGGTCTTTTAGAAAACTCTGTGTTGGCAAGAGTGTGGATGTAATTTCAAATGATGGTGTAGGATGCTCTGGGCCAGGTTCACAGTCCAGTAAAACCAGTGAGAATAGATTAGGGCACAGAGGTGCTGCTCCGTGTACATGCACTCACCCACTATTTCTGGCCGGCTGTAGAGCAAGGTTTTATAAATATTTTGGTCTCTAGTAATCTGGATGTGAGACAGCATGGGCAGGTACACTTGAAAGCCAGAAGATCTGTACTATCATCAGCTCAAGGTACTAGCCTGGAATTGAAGACTATTTTCATTTTAATTTTTATCATTGTTTAGTACCTTCAGTACTTCAGGGGTTTCCCAGTTATGTTGACATATCCCACAAACTTCACTCCTGCTCTCCTAATAAGAGCTAGAATGCAACAACTTGTGGGCATTAGCATTACCAGAGGTGTGAACCGAGTGTTAAAAAAATTTGCTCTTCCTCCCTCACTCTTTCTGCCCTTCACAACCTCAGCTCTGTGTTTCCTAGTGAAGATTTATTTTCCATTTGCTTCTCTGTCACACATCTCTTAGAGACAATAGGCCTGTGTCAGTGGCTTTCTGTTAATGTTAGGCATGAAGTGCTGAATTTGCTTTTCTGTTTAGGTTATTGGGGATGGGTCTAAATCTTCCTTTTACTATTCCTAATCTGGGTCCCATGTGACTTGTATGATTGGATCTGGTGTTGTGATGCATTCTGGATGTTCTTCTTCCCTTTGGCATAAGGGTTTACTATGCCCTACAGCCAGCTTGACATTAGGTAAATCAAAGCAACTTTAAATCAAAGCAGCTTCAACCTAGCAAACATGTAACCTATTCTTAAAAAAGTGTGTCTGTTCTACCTGTGGTTTCTCTATGGCATATTGTGGTTGTGCAGTTGACCTTTCTTCCAGAAGTACTTGGCAATCAGGATGAATTTTCTTCCCGCAGGTGCTCACTGCTGGCCAGAGTCTGTGTTGGAAGCTCTCTCCCTTTCATGTTTTTAAGGAAAAATGTATTTTTATTTATGGTATGAACCAATAGATTAGAAACTGAGCATAAATGCAAACAGATACAGTGTTGTTCTTAGAAAAGAAAGTGGAAGTTTCACATTCATACGGTGACTTAGTTTATATACATATAGCCATGTTCTAACAAAACATCTGACGTGCTTATTTGCTAAATCGCTAATTATGAGTAAAAATACTTTCACACTGAATTTGGATAGAATCTAGAATACAAGTAATTGTACAAGACAACGTGCTAATTGTTTATTAAATTAAGTTTCCTGAAGTATTTTGGGTTCATAAGAGGGAAAATAACATTATCAAACCTGATCTTCTGCTGTGGGATTCTTAAAGCTTTCTGGGATACGATTAATTTCATTACAAAGTAGCTATATAAACCAGGCCACACTCAGCTATCTCTCTTTTTAGTAGCTGCATAAAATGGGGGAGAAAACAAGAGTCCTTGTTTTGAAAGCACCATTTCTCCTTTGTTAGTGGACCTCCAGTCCTCCCACTGAACTCTGAGTGAATTGACAAAATGCTCCCTTTGTGCTGTCAGGGAGGCAGCTGTCAAAACTGCTGCTACTCCCTAAACAGATACTTGTTCCGAGTGTTTAGCCAATAATTACCATCACTTCAGAATTTTAAAAGATTTAATGGACTATGTTTTTTAATAAACCCAGATGCTGAAGTTATTGGCCGTGTTTCTAAGGCTTTGAACTTTACTGAGTATTTTATTTAGAAAATTACTGGCCTAGGCTGTAAAAAGGAAATTCGTCTTTTGCTGTATCCTCTAAAGTGTGAAATCTTCCCCCATTCTTTTTTAATGGCTAATCACAATTTTTTTTTTAGATTCTTAACTCTATGAATCTGTTGAGGTTTTCTACCCCAAAAAAAACGACTCCCCCATGTTCAGTTTGTGTTGTGAGTTAGGTGTGAGTTCTGAGGTCTCTGGATGAAGTGGGAAGGAGATTTTTCTAGCAGAGCTTTTAAGACTCTGCTTCTGCTACAGATTGGCCAAGGCTGATATTTCCTATATGTTAAGTCTCCATGGAAATACCTCAGTTCAGAATTTTAAACCTCCATCTAGTTTCCATTCTTTACAGCACAGGACTCCTTAATTAAGTTCATTTAATAAACACAACTTTTAAAAAAATCATATGTAATGTATAAGTTCTTTTCCTATTTTGAAAATAAGCTAGCCTTCCCTTTTTATGCTACACGATCAGGAATCTTGATAAACAGGATTCAAAATGCTTTCTCTTTTCAGTAATATCTTTTAGTAGTATATTGGAATTATTTCTATAGTAATTGCTTTTGTAGTAATTTTTTAGTATAGTAATTTTTGGTAATTGCATGTAGCAGTGAGCCTCTTCCTCACCTTCTCTTTTCTTTAGGAAGAAAAAAATGGTCAGAAGGCTTCAGAGGCAAAGGAGGTGAAACTGTACGGTCAGATTCCTCCTGTAGAGAAGATGGATGCATCTCTCTCCACACTTGTTAACTGCGAGTAAGTTCAATTAGAAACAAATTAGAAACAAAATATTCTCTTCATTCTTTTTTTTTCAGTTTTTGTGCTGTCCACTGTGCAAATATGTATTTACTAAGTGTAGCCTTCAAAGCAGCAGCTTTCTCTTTTTTTTTTTTTTTGCCTCAGCTGAGCTTCTCTTTCCACACACAGTTGCTCTTTTTAATTCAAAGATCCCTGCAACTTAACTCAAAAAATGTTAGGGTAGATTGTGTATTAATATTTGTCCCCAGAAAAATGATATGTATGATATACAGGTCTGTGTTTGGAGTTTGTTAACTAACTGGCACATTTATGATCCACTCCAAAATATATGAAAAAAAAAAAAGCAGGGATTTAAGCAGGACTTTCAGAAAGAGATTAGGGCCATTTTAGAAATAAACATCTATGCATTTGATAAGGCCAGGCATCAAAAGATAATCCAGTATGTCATATAGGTACCTCATGGTACTTTCCCACAAGCTAAATAAAGTTCAAGAGGCCTTGATGGTTTCAGGATATTTTGAGTCTGTTAACACATACAGTCAGTTCACCATTTAATGAGAGAACAATAGACAATTATTTCTAATGCATTATTATTTCTAAATGGTGTTTAGATGTGGAATTCTTCCAATACAGTGATCCCATATATACTGTGAATTGATTATTCTTGCTTTTAAAGGAAACTATCGCTGTCTACAAACTGCATTGAAAGAATCGCCAACTTGAACAACCTAAGTAAGTGACAAGCCAGCCTGCCATTATGTTTGTTTTCTAGTTGTTTGTTAGGATATATACTGTCATTTGTTATATGTATCCAGCTTTATTTAGACCTATTCTTATCCTTTTTTGTTCCTTCCTCATAGAACATTACAAGTGACTGTTAGAATTCTCAGTCTTACTGGAGAATGCATGCTTATCAGTAATGGTGTATCAAAACAGGTACACCTGCACTAGCCTTGACAGTTGTCTCACAGTGCAAGTTTAACAGAAAAAAACAAAAAATCCCCTTCAGTAAGCACTTCAGTACCCTCCAGTGGGCCTCGCTGTGCTATTCAACACCTCATCAGTTCTAGAGTGATGTAATGAGCGTTTTCCACACTCATGATGGATATAGTCTGTAGTTCAACAACTCCACAATTGCCTTATTTCTTGAAGTGAGGTTGGAGTGTTGTAGACCTGGATGGAAAAATGTCATTCCACTTTGCAGAGGATTGGATATACTTGGTTTCATGCTTCATAAATGGATGTGCCACCTGTCTAGAAGTAGAACTTTTCTTTCTTGGACAGCTAACTATCAAACTGACTGGGCTACTGATTTTGGGACAGAAGTCTTAATGGTCTGTCCTCAAGATTTCGACTCTGTGGCATGAGGCTGGCATAGAGCTGCAGGTTTTAGGGTGGAGCTTCCAGGTTTCTCTGTTCCCATTAAAATGCCAGTGGACAGACAAGGAACCTGGAATTTTGTCCTCTCCAACTGCACACCAATAGGTCTCTCAAAGAGCTTGACGAACTTAATTGCTTTCATAATATGCTCAGACTTCAAAAAATTTGCATATTCCAATTAGGAAAAAAATATTCCAGTAGTCTCTCCAAATAACTGTACGGTAATGCTTCAATTTGAGTAACTCAATCATGAGAGAAAATAATTAGCCAGTTATACATAAAAGTGAAACCAACGAAATCTTTAAGTGGGATAAAACATTAAAAGCTTTTAAAGCATCTTAAATATTTATATTAATAAAAAGTGGATTCAAAGCCTCCAGTCTGTACCAAATACTAGATCCTAAAGCCTACAGCTTCTGTCTCTTAAAGGTACAGCAAATGAGGAACTCATTGTCTGTTGGCTTCTGTGAAAGAGAGGGATAGCAGTACTTACAGCTATAAACAGGGCACTAATTATTACATACTTGCTTTTGCTTATTTCACAGAGGAAGGTGAGAAACCTCTTTAAGGATCTACACTGTTTTCAGATGGAAAATATGATTATAATGGATATACCTGAAATGGTAGTTATGTCATGTCAAGTAGACAATTCTGTGTAAATGATTGCTCCCCTGTATCTGTACATGAGGAAGAGGTTTTAGATGACAGCAACAAGTGTTAGTTTTGTGTTTTAGGGAGTGTAAATATTCCATGAGGGAGGTTTTTATTCCCTTAAAATATACAATATCTCAGAAAAAGAGTGATAAAAAACAGTAACAGCAGTTGGAAACAATTTTAAGACATGGATTTTTAAGCAATCTGTCATCAGATTTCAAAAGCTAGGGCAAATCCGTGATTTATAAATGTGAGTTACAGAGAGAATAGAGGCCCTCTCCCAGCATTCTCCCTCATGGATAGGGATACTTGGGGATATTCTGGAGAATATTAGCTATAGTAGGCATAAAATAGTTTAGACTTAGTTTAAACATGAAATTTTAGACTTACTGGTTATGAGCCTTTGTTTTTTGAGCATGGTTGTGTATTAAGTTGTTGTGCCTCAAAAGAAAAAGAATTTTCATTGTACCTCAACTTTTTAGTGAAAACTGATCGTCCTGTTATAGAATATTTGCTAGGTGTGGTTTTAGTAGGTATGGTTTCATCAGGTGTGGTTCCATCCCTGCATTTCTTGAGACAGAACATGCAGCTGTCTGTTCTTGATCAGCATTGAATCTTCATCTGTAGCAATCTTGAGAAGCTACATGTGCTGTCTATGAGTATCTGTGGATACTTGGCTGGAACTTGCACTGGTCTTGCCCTTAATTACTGTATTTTCAATCATTTGTAAAAGAGCAAAACAAGATCATTAAGTATTTCATTCTTAATGCAGTTAAGAAGTGTTACAACATTAGTGAAAGGTATACATCCAAAGATAATGCAGTTACATGCTGCAACTCAGTTTGCTTGTTTACAGCTACAAGAAAGTTTGTGGGATAAACGAAAAGGATTTATCAAAAAGACTGCTAGTTTGTGATAGCTTTGAGGTACACTAGTATTATACTACACCCAGCATGAACAGCTCACTTGGAAAGGAGTTTTGTCTGCCTGCTAGGCAAAGTTGAAATGCCTCTCATCAGACATCTGTAAGGCAGCTTTGTATGCTGCTTCTGGTATAGAAATCAAATCTACTTAAAATAAGATCAGAACAACTTTTGCCTGGAGGAGAAGGGGTATGAATTATGTAAGATAAAACAAGCAAGTTAGAAGTTAGAGTTAGGTGAAATAATAATTTTTATTCAGTATTTGTCTGGACTGAATTTCAACTAGGTAACCTACACGAGCAGCTTTTCATTCATCAGCATATTTCTGAGTTGTTTCCTGTATCCATTCCTGCTGATTTGTGTTGTCAGGGTCATTCTTTCTTAAGACAGCCTGTTCAGAGTGCAGTTTGCAAGTAGAATATGGCATTTTACCTGACTTCTAGTGTCTTCTTATTTAAAAAAGTCCCTGTTTGTTAACAAGATTTTTTTTTTTTTATCTGTTACAGAAAATTTGAGGATTCTGTCTTTGGGGAGAAATAACATAAAGAACTTGAGTGGATTGGTATGTGCTTCTTAGTATCAATTCTTCACTAACAAAACGGAATACTGTCTAGAATGTGGGGTAATTCCCCTACGTTCATACAAGTCTTTGCTGAATTTAATAAAATTTTATTTTCTACTTTTGCTATGATCTGTTCACAAATTACACATTGCTTCTGAATTTTTGGATAATCTTTCACTTTTTAAAAATTCTTTTCATGTTTGGAAATTCTGCTACACTAATTTACTGCTCAGAAGAATTTTAGAAAGAGAGATTTTGGTGTCTTTGATAAAGACGAGCAGAACTTTTACTTGAAAACTGCTGCCCATTTGTAAAGCCATTTAAATTCCACTGGCTTTACATAAATGTAATTCCTACAGACTTTTTGTATGCAGAATTTTCTACCTGAAGATACTTAAGCTACTCTTTACTACAAATATTGGCAGTCCTATGAACACACACTTCCTCAGAGTCTGTCCCTTTTATGCTGACTGGCACCTGGAACTGAGTGGCTTTAGAGAAGATGGTGGTAGGACTGAGTCTACCAAGTAGGGAAAAATTTGTTGAGGAAAAAATTGGATCAGTAATGTTATTACATTTTAATTCAGGGCAGAAGAACTTTTTTCAGTCAACACATTTTAATGAATATATAAATTATTTCCTTTCTCAAGAGATACTTTGTGTTTCTTCTGCAGAATGTTTCTCTTCAAAGCTATTTCCACCTTCAGAGATGCCAAATCTCTTAAGTGCAAAATACAGAGTCAGTGTGTAATGATTGGTCTAAAAAACCCTCTCTGTTGAGAGAATTATGAAAGCAATTTCTGGTCAACAGGTACAAACATACACGCATCTGAATGAACGATTCTCTCTCCTACTCTATAACATCCCTTCTAAAGCAGTTTTTGAATTACATTCACTTCATGTATGCTTGCAGTGCACAAGCAGCAAAATTTGTTTCATCTGCCCTTATATCTTAAGAACAACTCCTCCATCCAGCTATTTCTTGTTTTATTCTAATATTGTGATTTCTGTCCTTCTTACATATATTTGCATATATAATTTTGCTTTTAATTCCCATGAGCATTTGTCATGCATAATTAGGGACCTGCTTAAAATGAAATGAGGACCAAAACACCTTAGTATTTTCTCACATGAGATGACCTGTATGGGGTGAAGAAATAATCTGAAGAATAAGGGAGATGTACTTCTGCTTACCTGAATAGTCCTGTCATTTTCCAGGAGGCAGTTGCTGATACTTTAGAGGAGCTGTGGATCTCATACAACTTAATTGAGAAACTGAGAGGTATCAATGTAATGAAGAAGCTGAAGGTTCTTTATATGTCAAATAATTTGGTGAAAGACTGGGGTAAGCCTTGCATCTCTACTCTGTAATTTCTCCTGTAGAGTGATTAATGCATTTTACAATACCAAGTAAAAAATAGTGCTGTATCTTACAAGGTTTTGAGTCCAACTGACAAGCCTGCAGATATGCAAAATCCCTAAATATCCACTCATGCAAGAGATTAAAAATAGTTAGAATGTTGAATTTGACTTCTAAGTCCAATGAAATTTGTGCTTTGAATCATCTTCTTGGACCTCTTTTAAAATGCATACCTGTTCTTTAACCTGATACCAGTTAGAGTCCAAGCAGTCCCTCTCCTGTTGTGTCCCATGCTCTTTAAGTTTGAACTGAGTTTGAAACGAATGCGTGGTGCAGATGTTCTTTCCATGTTCCACAATCTGGTTGGTGTTTTCACCTTTGTGGTTGCAGCAGAGTTTGTGAGACTGGCAGAGCTGCCATTACTAGAGGATCTGGTGTTTGTAGGCAATCCACTACAAGAAAAATATGCCTCCTCTGATCAGAAGAACAGTTGGATTGAAGAAGCAACCAAAAGTGTACCAAAGTTGAAAAAGCTGGATGGTGAGTTTGGGGCATGAAGCAGTTGGTGGGAGTTAACAGCGTAATATAAAGACAACCACAGGGAAATAAATCATAACCTCAGAGATTCATCTGTGCTCGTGAAATTAATATTCCTCCCTCTGCTCTTTGGAGTTATTCAGAAGTAGTTACTCAGGTCCTGACTGCAGGATCTTCTTAGAGTGTTTGGTGGATTTTGGAGTGTTAAGTCTAAGTGGCCTTGCAGCCTACAGTTGGGCATTACTCCATAGTTACCCAAGTCGTTTTAGCATATGACTAATAGGGAACTGAAAGATTTTGCATTAAATAACTGAACTAGGCTTTCATCTGCCAAGTTGAATTACAGTTTTCCCAGCAAATTTGATGTACAGTTTTCCCAACAAAAGAGGTGACATGAGGGAATGGAGATAGACAGGGATGTGCTCTGCTTTGCTTTGGATGCAAGGGCAAATTTTCAAAACTTCATGCAAGTTTTCTAAATGCATGAATATCCTCCTCCATCACACTGATGTCTTCTCTGTGGTGCTCAGTGACAGGATCCAAGGGCCTGAAGTTGTCTCAGGGGAAGTTTAGGTTGGATTAGGAAAAGGTTGTTCACACAGAGGGTGGTTGGGCATTGGAACAGGCTCCCCAGGGAAGTGGTCACAGCACCAAGGCTGACAGAGTTCAAGAAACGTTTGGACAATACTATCAGGTACATGGTGTGACTTATGGGAATAGTCCTGTGCAGGGCCAGGAGCTGGACTTGATGATCTTTGTGGGTCCCTTCCAACTCAGCATATTCTGTGATTCTGTAATTTGTGAGCTGTCCTCTCCTATTTAAGATGCTGACACGAAAAGATACTAAACCATGTCCTGATTAGTAACTAAAAATTAGATAATTTTAAAATATATTTTTAAATATGTTAATTTCTGTTAATTAGCTGTTCACTGTCATCCCATTTACTAAAGCAGTGAAGAGGAGAGCAGGACTGGTAACACTAACAAAGAGAATAGCAGCAGGGAAGGGAAGAGTGTAGGGATGTTGACAAGAAGAGACAGCTTAATTACAGGGAGCAATAGATGGGAAATCTATTACCAGATTCTATCTAAAACTAGATCAACTGTAGTAAAAAGAACTATTAGGAAGTGGAAGCCTGATGAGAGAATTGCACTGCTAGGAAGGATGGCCTGCAGTAGTCCATTTGTTGTTATAGTAGGAAACATTTTGAGAATGAAACAGAAAATGAAACAGGGCACATATTTTTACAAGCAAAGGGTGACCTTGGTAGTATAAGGTTAGACTTACTAGCCATACTAAAACTTGGTCATATACGTCATGGAAATAGCAGCACAAAGTAGTGGCCCCACGAGAAGGGTGATGTTGGTTGTTAGCAGTTGAACTGATGTAGTGCATCTCCCAAAGACCACTTGAGGCTGATCTTTGCAGATCCTGCTTTAGTACCTTTTTATTCCCTGTTACCCAAGAAGCTGGAAAAATATCCAACAGAAGAGGTCATCACTTGAAAGCTTTTCTATTTAAGACCGGTTCAGGTATGCAGAAGTTCATGTCAGTTAGAAACAGGCAAGAAATACAACTCTAGACTCTTTCCAACATCTGTCAGATAGATCAGCATTAACTATGTCTTTCTCTGAATAATCTGTTCATAAATATTTGCAGATTTTTTTCTCTTTTGTTTTTTTTTCTTTCTCTTAGGTACCCTAGTTGTTAAAGAAGAAGAAGAAGAAGGAGCAGAAGGAGCAAACTGATGACACTTTCTTGTTGGGTATTTAATTATTTAAGTGACTCCAGATAGCTTGGCACATAGAACTTTTATATAAAATATTTGAAGAAAATCTTCGGGCCATTTTTAAAAGACCAGCTTATCTCCACAGTCTCTCACCCAAAGAATTAGTTACCAAAATGGTCACACTGAATCTGTCAAGCTTATGACACATTCTGTAGCAACTAGTGGAGCTGAGTTTATCTGCTGTTTGGCTAGCAAGAGATCTTTACCTAAACTAATATATAACTATTTTTAATTCCTGATTAGTGGTGCTTGTTCACTCTTGGGTTATAAGAGAACCCTGTTAGCTTGTTAGGTGCAGCTGGCCAACATTTAATTGGAAACATTTGAGGCCAAAAGTATAATGTTGTGGTTTAGAGAACCTTACAAGCTTCTTGTGTTTAATTTTGTCGTGGGACTCCCTCAATATTTTTAATATGCAAGTTTACCTTTTTATTCCCTGAACTGTTATGCCAAACAGGCCCAGTAGTTGTGGATGTACGCACAAAAAAGGTGTTGATCTGATGATCGTTTGTTCCTGGCCTTAAGTTTTGAAATGGGCTTCTCACATTGGAACTCAACTGCATTGCTTAGGAGGCTGTGTATAACTTATATATATTTATTTATTAATAGACAATGGGAATTCTTTGCATGGTTTCAGTGAGACTAAAATACCTGCTAGCTTTTTTTTTCATCTCTAACTAAGAAATTACTTTGGATTGGAATATATGGCCTATTAGCCTGCAGCTGGTTCCTGGGTTTGGATTGGGTCACTGGTGGAGATAATCCTTCTCAGCTCTGGAATCTTCCTATAACTAAGTAGGCTGATACTAATAGAGAAACAAACAGTGAACAGAAGACCTGGGCTTGAGGACAGAAAGGTTTGCCTTGGGGATACTTATTTTTTATGAAAGCAAAGGTATAAGAAAAAGCACAGGTGTAAGCAGTGAGAGAAAGTGTACGTAGTCAGTGGGGAAGGTGAGGTGAGATGAGATGGAAAGTGGGCATTGGGAAAAAAAGTATTGAAAAGGTACTAAATATGCTATATTGCAGGGTAACCAGTTCTTATATGACTATTTCTAGTGAAAAGTATTAAACAATGGTGAAGATGTGCCCGATTGCACTGTGGGATGCCATAGTGCGGTTTAAATTCTTCTCTTTGAAGAACCTGAGTAGATTTTTCTGCAGCTCCTTTTTGTTTTTTTACCAAGCTTTTCTTCTAACTTGTGGTACCATCTTTGTT
>JAWWLV010000179.1:27094517-27132714 GCA_035041135.1 Platyrinchus mystaceus | reverse complement strand
ACCTGAGTAGATTTTTCTGCAGCTCCTTTTTGTTTTTTTACCAAGCTTTTCTTCTAACTTGTGGTACCATCTTTGTTTAAATTCAGGTGGTGACAAGTGCACCTGCTGGTTCCAGACATAGAAGGGGTAGAGGCAGAACACCGCTCTTAATTATTTTGTTTGCGAAGGTATGGCAGGAGTAGAAATCTTGGAAGTCATGGTCAGAGAAAAAAAGGTAGAATTGGCCCAGGCAACAGTGGTACTGACCTCAAGCTCCAGGTATATTTGTAGTAGAAGATATTATCTCTCTAATGTATTTCTAAGTGCACTGTGAAGTAGATGATTATAAGACAATCACAGTTTAATTTCAATATATTGCTACTTAATCTGTGATTGTTAGAGGAATTCTAAAGCATTCCAGTTTAAATTGGCAATTGCTGATGGGGTTTGAGTCTGATTTAGATCTATTACTAAAAAGAAGATCAAGAGCACAATAGCAAAGACTGTGGACATTCTTCACTCAGCACAAAGTATTTCCAGGTAGCTGTTCTCTTTACCAGAAACTAGTTTCATAGTTAACTAGTTCACTGGATTTAGCTTACAGACAACTTCGTATTGGTATGTTATTTCTTTTAGAAGTATCCTCCTCACTTTATCATTAGTAAAGGCACCACTGACCAAGAAGCACCATGGGAGAGAGTGCCTATAGCCAACAGCCATTTCATCCGGGTGTCTTCTGAAGCTAAGCCTCTCAGTTCACTTGGAGCCAACCACTCTTGGCAAAGTGGATGTGCTTTGGCAGTACAGAGCCTGTGGCACATGTGAGCCCTACTGACCCCATTTGCTGAGGGGGGACCTGTGCCCTTGATGACTGTAATTGAAGTGTGGGAAAGGGTGGGTACCGTGAGCCAGAGCTTGAGTGACACAAAACTTGCCTTCTGAATGCTTCCAACAAACAGAAATGCCAAATTCGTCTCCGTGTTTGGAGATATTTTCAGAATACACCATGTGGTGCTCTTCTCCTAGCGCTTGGCCACAAAGAAAAGTGGTTGAACCTCCGTACCTGGTCTCTCCTAGAACAACATCTGTAAGTGTGGTGTGTATGGCTGGGTTAGCTCCTCACCTGAGATGTGACAGGAGAGAAAGGGAGTGACGAACACAGGCCAATGCCAAGAAATCCTGCTGGTTGATCTTTTAATATCTAAATATGGTCTAAGTCTGTACATTTCTGAAGGCCATGTTAGATACAGCAAATACTCTACACTTTGGCTATTTTGGGACGTTCTGAGAGCAAAATAGAAACTTAGTGTTCTGACTACATGGTGACAATTGAAATGAAACACAGCTCCATCGACAAGCCCGGAGGGATAAGAGCAGTTCCTGGCTCTTGTAAGTGACCATTAGAGGCTACACCTCTGGGAATCAGTTGAAGAACTGTTGTAGATGGTGGTGGAGCTGGGTGTACTGTGCAGCCCACTGTCACTGGCTCCTTCCACACATTTAACAGCACAAATTCTATAGCTCTTTATTGGGGGCCAGCACTGTAAGCACCACCAAAAGAGAAAAAACAATTATTGAAGGAATGGAACATCCAGTCTCAACACAATTATAACAGCAACATGAGGTACAAGATTTCTCTCACCTTTCATCCTTCATGCTGTGATAAATTAGCATAAAACCCTTCTCATAAAAACAATGTGTCAGTCTCAAGCAGACAATACAGTAAGAAAAGAATAAACCGTGGCTCTTGTTTGTCAGGAGATGCTTCGTCTTGAAGCTGGGTGAGAGCTTTAACTTAACATTGCTTTGCCCAGTGAGTCATGATTACTCTCAAGAACAAATCAACATCCCCCCCAACTTTTTCTCCTCCAAAATAAGATTTCCTAAATGTTTAAATTTGCACTTTAAAATGATGCACTGGGTGTGGTGGAAGACATACAGAGGTGGTAGAATTAGAACAGATGGTTTGCATGTTGCTGGTGCTACACGATGTCACGTATAAGCTGACAGCGACACTCGGCCTGTGCGCCCGGAGGGACGTCCGAGGGAGATGCTGGAAGGCCTGGCTTTCACTGGTACACTTTACTCTTCCCTAGCACACCACATCCAAGGAAGTAGTAAGCACATTATTATTCATGGATGAAAAGAGTACCCATGTAAAACATGCAAGCCGTGTGGAATTCTGCTTTTCCCAGTGAATTTACGGAGGAGTAGCATCCACTTTATTCCTTAGAGAAATATCCTAAAATTAAATTAGTAGTAGGAAACAGCTAAGCTTTTTGCTTGCTTGTTGGCACGGTGCCCTGTCTTCAAAGAGCTGATCTATGCAGTGATTATTGAGAACTGCTGGAAAAATAAGAGAAGAGACCTGAGAACCAGCAGATGACTCAGGTTACACTAGAAGTAGGCTCATCTAGAAAAATCTTCAAGCAAGAGAGCACTTTTAACATCCCCCTTTGGCTATCTTTTGTATACATAATTTTGTAGCATGAAAAGCTGTTAAATTTGCTGTGTTTAAATTATTTAGGCCTATGTTTATAAATGTTATTCTGTGAAACTTGGTTTAAAAATAATATAACCTTATTTTATACAAATGTCTTTGGCTGTTGTGTAATGAAGTAATTCAGCTTGTGAAGAGTGTTCAGAAATTCAGTTTTGTTCTCATTAAACTTTCCTAGCTGCTCAGGGAGCAATGTATTTATAGTATGATAGCATGTAAATGCTGTTCCTTATTGCCTCTCTCTTTTAGAATAGAAAATAACTTAAGACTTTAAAAATGCTGATATATTGTGATTGTTGTCATCTGATACATAAATATTTTTCAATTTTTTAAGATACTGGTTGTCAGAATTTGTTCTTAGGTCCTAATAGAAAAGTCTACTATTGCTATATAGGAAAAAAATACCCAAATAAGTTAAAGAAATGGCTATTCTTTCTTCAGTACAAAATTACTAATTCACTTTAAATTTAAAGTCTGTTAACAGCAATATACTATCAGTTCCATTAAACCCAGATAAAGACTTCTCTAATAGAAACTTTAGCCTTCAGTAGACCGTGTCACTGAAATGTAATTTCAAAACTGTGACATAAAGAAAACACTTTCTACACCACAGCCCGTCTCAATAATGACAAGAGCAGCATCCTACAGTGATGGTTGTAATGCTATTCAAAAAACATATAGGGAGCTGCTGCAGAATTCCTCACAATACCACTAATTCAAAGCTTACTGATCACTAAAATGCTTTATAAGGTCTCTTTCACTAACTGAAATAACTTACAGAAGCTTGGGCCAGTTAAAAAAAGATGGAAACTAAAATGCCAAAAACTTGTGACTTCTTTGATTGTCCAAAGTTTGTTTGCATGGCTTCACAGTTTTAGTACAAAGTACTAAACTTCAGCACTTTTGCCAGCTGGCTTTGATGGGAAGGAAAACACATTTATTTAAAGCCTTAAAGTCCTGATCTGCTAACTCAAGCGAAGGCCTCAGTGTTCCCTTTCTGTTCTGCACACCAAGGAAAAAACCACTCACTTCTCCAAATGCTATTGCTGATCAACAGCCACAGGCACAGGACTAAGCTAAAGCAAAGACTTCTACACTGAGGTGAAAAAATGAGTGTTTTCATGTCTTGGGCTGAGTCTTCCTCCTGCCAGCTTTGCTAAGGACAGTGAAATGAAACAGTCAGCATAAACTAAATAAACCAAAAATAACAGCTAAAAATAAAGCAGGTGTGCTGCCTTAGATTCTCACTGCAATCTCACAGGAGGTCGGTCAGGCACTGGTACACGTTCCTGCCATCTGCTTTGTGCAGCAAAACATTTGCAGCTTTTAAAGATGTCATGGCCGTAGGTGTGAGAGATACCTATGTAGCTTAGTTAACTAAAAACAATTAAGTACTGAAACAGAAGGAAGGTGTTGTGAGGATGGATGGAAACATGGATATTTAGAATCCACAGCAAGAGATCCAGCTGCTGCCAGAGGGAACAAAAATAAGTGCTGTGTAACCAAATAAGTTAAAAAAACCCCTTAGATTCAGGTAACAGGCAAGGGTCTTTAAGACAGTATTTACTAAAACGTTTTTTAAACTCTACCATTGAAAAATGTGGTGCAATATGATTTACAGCTGAAGCCACCCAGGAATGTGATGCAGGCCCCTCGGGTACTAAGTTACTCCATGATGCCTTTGCTCTGCCCACTGTCTTTGTAGTTGTTTCAGGTATTGTCAGAACCCCACCGACCTTACCTACAGCACAGCGGACCCAGAGCTATTCCCCATCAATCTCCAGCACATTACCAAGGTTGTTTTGGCTTTCTGTGAGGGTGCTCAGCTTCAAGTGGAACACACACCCCATCAACACTTCTGTAAAGCAATGGAGCCGCATCTGCCACTTATTTTCTTGGATATGAGACATAAAACACATTGCAGGCAGGTGTCTTGGGGGGAGAGGTTTACACTGAGAAACAGCCTCGAGGGTTGCTATGAAAAACACAGGCGAGTACGATGAGAGAGCAGCCTGGCTAGAAGGACTTGTGACAGCTTCCTCTTCTGCACCACAGCCAGCCTGAGCCCCCCAGACACTCCCTCATACCATCAAAATACTCGGCTAGGAAACTATTTTTTAAACCTCTTTTAATAAAAGGTATTTTAGATATATAGAGGATATTAAGTAAATAAGTTACATAGTACATTACAATCACATCAGCAAGATTTCCTTTAGTGTATTAATATTTTATAAAAAAAGCACACAAAAAATAAATTCAGTCCAGTCTATGACAACTGTACAGCAACAGGTAAATATATTTATATATGTACATTTTAAACACATAACAGTCTTTTAAAAGGTGCCCTAGGCAGCAGACACACAAAAGGAAGTGTCTGTTCACGTGTTAAAATAAAAGTAATATACTTTATTATAAAGCATTTATACAGTAATTACAAAGGCAGACTGCTCCTGTACAGTACACCAAAGCTTTGACTACAAATTTAAAAACAGAACATAAAAAGAATGAACACAAAAAAAGTTCATATCAAATCTGAACTACAAGGGGGAAAATTCATGTGGTGAAGCTGCAGGAAACTTTTTAAAATACAGAATTACATTTCTATAAAAATATATATTGTCATCTAATCTGGAGAAGTTAGGTTTTTTTTCTCAGGCTCAGCTCTCAGTGGAATCTTAGTCTTGGAAAGAAAGAGCCTTAGACAGCTGGGAATTCGAAGTTTGTGTCTTCCTAACATATGACACAGGAGAGAAGGAGGGCGAGTAAAGCAGCTGAACCCAAGTGACGAATTTACATAGAAACTCACCCCCACAGAAATCAAACATGATTTGTAGACTCTGCTTCTCTGTATCTTTAAAGCTTTATAAACTTCCAGACATAGATCAGAAGATAAAGCAGGGAGAAAGTTTGTGTGGAAAAATGTGGATTAGAATAAGGTTTCTAGCAGAGGTAAGCATTGGACTAAAAGTGCCATCGTATGAAAGCAGAGAAGACTCCTACGGTCAACAGTCCTCCCTACTCCCATTTCTTTAAAATAAGATATGTCTCTATAGAAACCTTCTAGTCCACTGCCTGAAAGAGAATTAAGAAGTGTATAACTGCTGAGAATGGTTTAGGAAACACTTTTTTTGAATGTTGATTTCAATCTAAGCTTGTTGCAACGATAAAAATAACCAAAAGCCTCAGTTTGACAAATCAGAGAGTATTTTTACCTAATTTGGACATTATCTATAATGGGATTTAACAGATGAGTTACCTTTAAGCTTCTGAATTTCTATCTCTGCCCTGCCTTTAAGCAGCTCCATTCCTATCTGTTCCTAGCCAGCAAAATGCCACAGTCCTGCACAGCTGAGTGAGATTCTGTAGGCCTTCAACTTACAGAGCCGAGTTCTCTCAGATACCATTATCTGTATCGGTAAATGGGCAAACACAAAATAAAATGCAGAGTGGTTCTTGCAGCAAGACTGCAAAACACCTGCAGCTGTATCAGATATGCATCACAAGTGCATGCATCTATCTAGTAATTACATACACACACACAGTCTTAAAAAAATCAGATGCTATCCCATGCAGATCACAAACCTGACAGATGGAATTTATTTGTAACAGGCAGACAGAAGCACAGGCAGAAGTACCTGATCATGGCAAAACGTGACCTGTCACTGCATCTCTGTGATGCCCAATGCTGTTATCAGGACTCAGGTAATGGTTTTGAAATACAGCCACCTGAAGCCTGATCTTGCACTGTAAAAGGCAAATCTATTAGCACACATTTACAGAATTGCACTGTATAAATCTTGTATTTGTTCCCATAGAAAGAGCTAAAGCAAAATGACACTTTCTTCAAACTTAATGACTGAGCTTTTACTGCCCGTTTTCTAAATTAGCAGCAAACCCTTACACTAAATGGGGACCAATCAATAGGCCTTTAAATGATGGAAAATAATGACCATGGAGTTTTAAAACAGATATATCAACAGAACACAGACAAAGAATTTTGTTTGTTTGGGGTGGGTTTTTTTAAACCCTAACTGGAAAAACACAGCCTTAAATTAACACTCTACCTCAATGAAGAGCCACTCAAGTTATTTACCCCCCACCAGGAACATGACTCACTCCAGATTAGACAAATTCAGTTCAAATGCTTTGTCCACAGAAATTGGGTTGGTTTTTGGTTTTTTGGGTTTTTTTTAAACAATTCTCTGCCAAGGTTTGCTAGTAGGTAGGATCTAATTCAAATGTAGGATCAATGCCAAACTCCTACTGTAAGCAAGTGGGCAGCAGGTTTGGGTTTGCTTGTTTGTTTTTTAAAAAAGATGATCCTTGGAGGAATAGTTTTCCTTATTACCATGACAGAAAAGAGGTCTTCTGGTAGCTACTAGCAATTTGTAAATCTGCTCAGAAACATTCCAACTTGATGCCACTTACCTGGAACATTTATCTGATTGCAGTCAGCCATGCTAACCCACAGCTCTTGAAGAGGTTATCCTCAGAAAAAGCCCTTTTCTGATTTTCTCCCAGTGACAGACCTCACTGTGTCCAGTCTTCCTGCTCTCTTATACTGCAGCAGGGTGGGAGAGGAACAACCAGTACTGGAATCAGTGTGTAATATACACAACGTTTTTGTGCAAGTAAAGAAAATCTCCAATTTATCCTTATCAGCACCTCAACGCTTTGTCCCTGATCAGAGGAAAAATTGTATCAGTTTCCTAAAATAGGGAAAATCAGTGAAAGATCTGGTCTTTGGAAGACTATAACAATGCTTGCATTCATGCATCATCATATCTGAAAGAACTGGTACTTAATGCAATCCCATGATTTGCTCCCTAAATCTTTGTTCTTCAAAGCATCCAACTGATCATTTTATCTGATCAGTTGTCACCATAATTTGTTATGCCTTAGCTAAAACTACTTCAAGCTTGAAAACTCCTAAGGGCCATGACTAAATGTTTGCTCATTATCACCCAGGCAGACTTCCAGACACTAAAAAAAATAAATGAGTAAATGCAGGTGATGTACAGGGAAGGTAAAAGGCAGGGAAATACCCTGATTTTCTGTCCATAAGGAGACCAGTTCATTTCAGCACAAAACTCTTTGCAGATTTACCCTACTGGAGAACAGACATAAGTTCTTCTAGCTTAGCATCCTGTTTTCTAGCTGGAACTATACTTAGTTCATCCTGTCCCTCACTTTTTCCTAAGCAACTGCTCCTCATCACTGTTAGAAACTAGACATGAAGCTAGACAGAACTTTGGTTTGTCACAATATGAACAGCTTCTGGTTTTCCCTAAGAGATTACACTGATTGATTTTGTACTGCTTTAGCAGGAACAGTAACAGCATTTTCCTAAGTCACTTTGATTAACTTTATTTTAGTTCTCAGGTTTAATCAGATCTCCTCCCCAATCTAAAAAAATATTCATTTTTTGCCATGTTTCTCAATGTGTGTGAGTTCCATCTCCATTTCTTTGTTATGTGTTTCTAGACCTGCTGCAGCACAGGTATTCCAGACAAATACATCCCTTACAACAGGATCAGGTTCTACATCTATAGTGTAGAATATCTACATTACTTTAAATCCTATTTACATACACTCACAAGCCCTGCTTGTTTCTGACCTGTTGCCCTGCAGTTCTCAGGATCTGGCAACTTCCCAGAAACATACTTCAGAACTTTGTTTATTTGCATCACTTTACTGGAATTACTTCCAGAACTATAAGTGGACCATGAGGTCCACCTGCTTCACCTATTCTCCATCCTGGCACAGTGTTCTGTTCTCCCCAAAGGCCCTATAATGGCAGAAAAGCATTTTCTCCAATTTGTAAAATAAAAAGAGATAACAATCAACACTGAAACTCTTAATAGGAAGACTGATTTGCTTAAGCTTCTTTTTAATGATTAGCAGCTTTTAGTTCTTTGCAGTTTTTGAATGATTTTAACAGTTCATGAAGTGCCATCTGCTTCCACAGCCTAGTTAGTCAACAAGACCCATGCATGAAACAGTCATCCAAATGCTGAAAGGAAAACCTATTTTGATAGGAATGAAAAATACAACCTTGGCAGAAAATCGAACACTTACAGGCCAAGTGTCAACACTGCAAAAAGTGCAGTCCTCATGATACTCCTACTGATTTTGTAAGAGCAGTAACTGTTTCTGCTATTAAGAAAAAGGATTCTATGCAAAGGCATAGATATGGCAAAGCAAACATGGTACAACACGAGCCTCCCAAACAAATGAGTGAAGCCATCATGGTTGCATAAAACCACAGGGCAGGAACACTGCCAGATGGCATGTTGGAGTTAAAGCCACTTTCCATAGATATCCGGGAATTTATCTAGCAGCTTAAAGGGTCAAGATTTTTTTTTAAAAATCTGCCAGTCAGGCACAGTCTGTAGTTCATGTCCAACAATGTCTCTTGGATCCCTGCTCAGGAATGCAGGAGCGATCAGCTCCTTTGGTGCTGCCAGTATGACACAGTGCCAGCACCCAGGAAGCTGGGGATCAGTGCTGCTCCAAGGACTGGCTGGAGGGAGGGAGCTGGGCAGCTATGGTATGGGCTGGGACCAACCAGTCATGAAGCACAAGGAAGTGATCCGATTCTCTGCATCCTTACAAAGTAATGATAAATGTGGGCTAAAAGATGTACAGAACAATCCTGTGCAATCTGACATCTGTCACCTGGACCACTTTACTTCTTAACTCTTTCACCAGAAGCTTTTGGTGGTTAGACATTTTGGCTATTAGCTTGTGTCAATTCTGAAGGAAGAGTCAGCCTTTCAGCAAAGAGCACGGCTCCCAGCAGGACAACCCAGCAGGCCGTGCTGCCCAGCCACTGGTGTGTAAATAGGTGACAAGTTTCTCCTGCACGTACATACTGGGAAGTATTTGGGAAACTAGGACCCCATCATAAAAGCTCTTGATGGTGGCAATTTCAAGGAGTAAATGAGGGATGTCACAAGACAGAAATGGATATTGAGAATTAAAAAGCATTCACAGAGGCATCACTGCTGGAGATGAGTGTCTATTCCTCCCATCTCTGAGGTGCACACAATCCAGTGCACAAAACCTGGGTTCATTTTCACTAAACAAACTTGCTCCCATTTATGCAAAGACAAACCCAGCAGTTTTCATTTCAAATTGCACTTGTGAAGTCCAGACTACTTTCCTTAAGGTAATCAAAGGCATACTATTTTGTTTTCCAAGATGAGACAACCCGCAAGGCCTGTGGCTACTCTAATCCCACAGGGTATTTTTATATCCATTGCTGCATTCTTAATGCCATAAAAGAAATTACCTCAGGCTTCTGTTTGAAAAATAAAACTTCCTCTCAAAAGGAAGAAGAGTGTCTTGCTTATCCCACTTGTCATTTTTGTGAAACACAGGTCAAAAGTGCACACTATCTTTCCACAAAATTTGTTGGTTGCCTGAATAATTGCTCAGAGAAAAAGGCAGGAAAGCATAACAGGAAGGAGAACTTGCTGAGAAAGGAAACATCTAGAAGTCTCCAGTGTCACAGTAACTGGAAACACTTAGCTCAGAGTAGAGTTTCATTTTCTTGCTCTGGTCTGGAAACCTTTATATTCAAGAGTCCTGTTACCATGATTCCTGACAAGAACAAAAAGAAAGGTCTGACTGACCTGAGAGAACTCACTTCCACTGCAGGTGACATTGTTCTATTATGTACCTTGGGTATCATTATAAATAGAATAGAAATTTTATTAGTCTTAAAAAAAAAAAATCCAAGTTATCCACCATTCTGGCTTGGTCAGTACTGGCAAGGTGAAGTGGAACATGTGGCATGAGGAAATGGCAGCACTGAAACCGAGACCTGATGGTTCAGGTAAGAAAGTGCAAGCAAAAGAAGTTAGACCACCAAGAGGGAGGTTGGGTCCAGCCTTATTACTCCCTCCACTTCTGGTCAGCTGCTATATTTCTCCATCCTCATCCGAGCTCGCACTGCTGCTCCCACTGCTGCTGCTCCCACTCTCGCTGCTCTCCTCCTGCCGGGCCTGGCTCCGGGCTGCTGCTGCCGCCGCCGCTGCCGCCGCCTCCTTCTCTTGCTGCCTCAGTGCAGCCGCCTTCTTCTCCTGCTCCGCGTGGCTTTTCATGTGAGCACTGCGGCTCTTCACCTTGTAGAACACTCTGAGGAAGGCACACGTGTACATTAGCACTGGTCTCTCCTATTACTTCTCCAAAAGAGCTTCTGCTGCTCCAGCCTCGAGTCTGTGAGCTTCAGCACCGGAGCTCACGCTGCCATTGCAATAGAGCATCCACAGCAAACACCACTGCTGACTCAGCATGCCAGCACGAGGTGGAATGCCAGCAGGAAATCCTGAGCACCCTCAAACCACTTGCTTCATTCCTTAATATGGCTATTTCCTCTTATTTCGCATTCAGTCCTAAATTCAGAGGTGCAGTGCTGGTATCAGAATTACACACATGCTGCTTAACACAACAGGGCCCTGGTTTTCAGGCATTCCCCCGTGCTGCAAAAATACAAGCATGGAGGCAAATGGTGGCCCAGCGCCCCTCCTGAGCCTTGTGCCCTCCTGAACCTTGTGCACACAGCTAGAAACACTTGAGCTTTTTTCTCCTGACTTTGCACTTCTATGATCGATTCCTCCACCTTTCGCCATTAACTATTTGGATTTTGCACCAAATGCCATAAGAAAAGATTAGACACCATTAAGAATCCTTTCCCGATTGTCCTTTGTCAGAGGCCAAGACCAAATCCTAACTGCCTGACCTCTTAAAGCACTGCCTTTTTCAATGCCCTGAGGGCATGGAGACAAGATGCCTTCAGGAAAGTCCCAGCCACAGCAGGAATCTGCCATGGCCCTGGAGAGGTAACTGGACAGATTGCATTTTCTTGCCATTCTCTAGCTTGGTGTCTTTTTTAAATAAAGGGATAACCACTGGTGTTACAAGACTCTCCTGTTTTAAAAATGAGCAGTTTATGTAGGAAACTGAACGACAGTTATGATTCTGTTAACAACAAACCTACAAAAACTACTAGAACCGTGTGAGGAAAGACAAACATTTTACATCCACCAAAGATGAGTGCAAATTTAACTAGATGAACTATATACCTACTGGCCCAATCCCTGCTGCTATAAACAGTGGTAGTGTCTTACATTTCTATACCACTGTTCTTAAGTCTATACCATGCTTTTAATTTGTGATCCAACAAATGCATAGAAACTATTCATTACAAAAATACAAGTGTTACAGTAGGGCAATACAGCAGCTGCTTGAAAGTACAGCGTAACACCAAACACTGTACACAGCTGAAATGCAGGTAGTGTCTTATTCCATTTGAGGAAAACAGTCTGTAATTTGCAAGTATTAGTGGGGCAATAAGTCATTAAAATTACTGCCAATATCTCTGGCCTAAATAGAAAGATGAAAAGCTCATTTGAGTAAAAGCTTCCACAGGAGATGCCCTACAGTGATTCTGTGACTATTGCTGGAAGCAGAGTTGCTCTTACCTGCCACATTTTTTACACGGAAATGTGTTTTCTGTGTTTTGAGTTTTACTCGTAGCATCTGATTTTATCTTCTGTTTCCGCTTCTTCCTCTGCACTGGAGCAGTAATAAGCTTTCGAGGCTTCATGGTTGTCTCCCTTGGCCTCCTTCCAATTCTGCCTGTGACAGTTGCCTCTTGACTCCTCATATTGCCATCACTGGCCTTTGGAGAGAGGAGAAGAGTTAAGGCAAACTGACACTTAAACCCACCATCAGAAGGAAAACAATGGCTGAGCTCCTGAGCTTCCTTTATTCCAGACCAAGGTTTTATTTAATGAGAAAGTCTTCAGGCTTTCAGGACATTTCTCATCATGGTCTTATGTGTGCACCAACCACAAAGAATTACACTGCATTTTTCTCTCTTAAGCATCCCAGTTCTCCCCTCACAGAACAGAATCAGGCTGACAGTAATACTCTGAGCTACCTCAGCTCAGTCTCTTGCTCCGTTGGAGGTGGAAACTTTTTACACCTGGATCTGCCCACCTGCTATTTTCTAAACTACTTGCAGAGTGAAGATGGCATAGAAAGCACGATATGCACAATGCAGCACTTACTATTACACCATCTTGTAGTGTCTGTTCATCTCTGAGAGCATCTGCGCTCCTCTTTCTGTTTTCTAACCCTTCCTCTGCCTCCTCTTCTTCCTCATCTTCCTCCTCCTCCACATGCCCCTGTTCTTCACTGAAGATGTCCCTTCTGAGAGGAAGAACACGTGCAAACCTATGGGAACTCTTCATCAGAAGATAAAGGAATTGTTAATTTTGGTGTCTGTAAGTAAATGTCATTATGTGATACAGGACACAAGTTTACGAGTCTGGACTCCTCCTGTAGAGGAGACAGATTGTTTCTGCTTTTGATTTGATCAGCAAATGAGACAACATGCAAGACTTCAAACCGCATTCCAAAAGAGGTGAAAGAAATTTAGGAAATTACCTTGATGTCAACTTCAGCTTCGTCTTTCATAGATCTCTCATTAGCACCATCAATGTCCCCAAAGATTAAGGTCCCGTTCCGACCAATTTTCACCTGTTTCTTGTACGTGTAGTAGAATTCCACACACTGAGCCACTGTTTTGGTTTTTATCTGGTGTTTAAAAAACATAAAAGTCCAATGGATCACATGATTATAAGAAGGCTTATAAATAATTACTAAGAGTGCAATAAATACACTTTGTATTTTCTTTCCTCAGTAATCTCCATTCCATCACAGCTGCTGCTCAGGCCTTCTTTTCTGTGTCACACTCGCCTGTATGCCTCATCCCACAGCCCATCCCCTACTGCCATTGTTCACTTTTAGAACTACAGGACCAACTTTCCAAAGAAAAGCTGGTCAATGTAAAGGTGACAGAACCTGAAACTTGGTAAGCTTAATGTACCTCTTGGCCTCTGAAATGTTTCAGCTGAGCTGTCAGGCTTGAAAGCAGCCTTTCAGTTTATGGGGGAGCTTTATTTTCCAGTAGCACTTCAGAGAAGACCAGACCAGAATACCAATCCAAAAATGGAGATGAAGGTTTGCAGCCCTTTCCCATTTCGGCCACATGCCTTTCATAGGCATATGGTGGTAGACAATTATCAGTACAGACCCATGAACCATCTACATATTCTGTATCAGTGATTTTTCTGAAAGTTTTGGAATACATTCTTAGCTTCTGAGCTTTTGCAACTTAAATGCCTTTGGGAGTTTATTCAGTAAATATGTATCAGCTCCTGGTTTTGCACTCTCCTTCAGTGATGTCCCCCTTGCTGACATGTCATACCACATCAAAATATGGGAGTGATCACTTTTGCAATCATTTTCACAAGAAACTGGAAAGAGAGGTCCTAAAGGATGCATCATTCACACATCCTCTGGTGCTGTCCATCAGTGGCAAGGATGTGTTTCTATTTAGTGTCACAGGCAAGCCATTTAAGCCAAACATTACCAGCACTCTATAAATATGCCCTGCAGAGGAGTTATCTGCAGCACGGACTAATGGGAAGTAATGCAGCAAGTACTAAGGTTAAGTAAACAATAACAGTGAAAGAACACTATTGTTGTAGCTTTCTAGTGAGATTTTACGCTGTGCTGGATGATAAAATTTCTCTGAAATCTTCTGAGTGCAGGACTTGATGCTTAAAACTGAGGTTTCAGAAAAATCAAGATTGAACTTCCTATATGAAATGCTTAACAAATGTAAGAATGTATCACTGCTGTCATTTAAAAAAAAGGTTACTTACAAGCTTTTGGACTAAGAAAAAGTCTTTCTTGTAGATTGCAATGCCTTTGTTGAATAACTTTTTTTCTGCAACTTTCCACTTGTCTGATCCTGTAGGTAAAAAAAAAATTGTAGTGGAAGCCCATGCTATTTCAAATGATCTTTTCTTCATGTTTGCCTTAAATAAGACTAATACACACATCTAGGAGTGCAGTCTCTCCTCACACCTACTCCAGTAAAACTGCAGACTGCTGTTACACCCTCCCCTACAGCTCCACCTCAGCTCTCCTCTCGTCACTTCCTTTGTGTTAGATCTAATGCTCATCACCACAGGTTAACTCAGTTCAGCTTGAAAAACCACTCAATTAGATGAACTAAGATGTTGCCCAACCAAACAGCAATGTGAACAGACACACTGTGGTGGCCCAGTCACTAGATTTTATAGAAGGGAAATGGTGGGGCAGGAGAACAGGATCTTCTCTTTCAGCAGCAATCCACTGTACTTGAAGATTTATTACATGTCAAATATTCCTCGCCTATTCCCTGCCTCTAATAATAAACACATTTTTTAACTCCTTCCTTCCTTTCAGATATTAAGTAATATTTGCCAACCATTGCAACCATTACACCGTGTGTAATAGTGAAGAAATGTAATTTCTATGCTTTACCACCTTACATCAGGTCTTTCAGGTGGCTCAGGTTACTCTCGATCACTGAAATTAGTGTCACACAGCTGACTATGTACTAATTAGGTGCAAGACTACAAAGGAAGTTTATGGCATTTAAATTTTGCCGACACACTGACAGGCATCAAGAGCTGGCTGAGGCTTCTTCAGCAAGCTTGCAAGCTCTTCATCATAAAACCCCTGCTTAACGCTACCCTGGAAACTCATGCAGACAGGCTGTGATTCTAAGGCAATCAGAGCCTTTCTATCTATCTTTCTGCATTCTCTGTGGCTCAGTGCAAGGGAATGCATTCCCTTTTCCCCATTAAGGAAATCAGAACACATACATATGCCAACACACACATGCACATGTTCAGAAGGATGCAGTGTTTCTTGTAGGTGTCATAATTTGCACAGGCACAATTTCTGGCATGTCATCATTTGATTTATGGGAGAGGAGTGGTCTTTTAATCTTATTGTAAAGTTACAGAGTTCCTCAAAAAATCAGAAAATGATTGAAAAATTCCTGTAGGATAAGTAGGCAGCATGGAGTTACTCAGTTAACAAACCTGTGTAGTGATAATCTGCCAAAGGGTGGGTAGGTGGTCGCACTGGCCTCTTCAACAGCAGTTTGGTCAGAGCTCCCTAAGATAAATATGAGTAAAATAATGAATTTAATGTTTGGGGTATTAAAAACAAATATCAGGCAACTGTTAATCCTCCTTTTTTTTTGCAAGCTAACTGAAAAGAACCATAGCACAATTTAACAGCTGAGACAACTTTAAAAATCAAATTCTTCATTTTCCACCTAGTCTTGGGTACACAGGCAAGTGGCACATTCTTGTCACTTCTTCATGTCTGTGAATTGATACAATCACCACAGTACTGTGAGAGCGCTATTTCCATAAACAGAAACCATGCAGCAGTTTCCTCTCATTATTCAAAGGCCTCTATTCCATACTTGCATCCAAAAACGCTGCCCTAAATGATGCCTGCCTTACCCATCCAAGTCACTGTGATCTGATCTCACTTAACTAAGCAATATTTCAGAATAAAACAGCAGTCACATGACTGAAAGATTCCGCGCACACACACAACAAACCCCCCACCTCTCAAGCTGCTTTTTCATTTGTATTTAAACTGGAAGTGCTTTCAAAGTTAGTAGGAAGATGACAACAGAGTCATGCTTCCACTGGCAGTGTAAACTACCTGAACAATGAGCTCCTGCTGCCAACAACAGTCCTGCTCCTCCCTAATGCCAGCAACAGCATTCACAATGTGGGCTGGCAGAAACCTAACACACATGCACAAAAACTATGTTGTATATGTTCTCTTCTCCATACAGGTAAATGCAGTCTTACAAATTCAGTGCAAGGGGACAAGAAACAAGCAGTCAGGCAAAAGTGTGGGATACTTCTGACCACTCCCAGGAGTGTCAAAGTGCAATAATGAAAGTGTATCATGTCTTACAATACTGATAAAAAAGTAGCAGCACAGCTGTTGTACAGACACAGACAGAGAAGTTAAACGGATCTGCCAAAACAAAAAGGAGCAAGACATTGCACTCTGTCTCAGCTTCAGCCCCAGCCTCTTATTTTTCCTTCCAACATGGTAATCATCAATCAGTCTCAGCTCAGTCACCCTGGTAGACTCTCGGTGCATCTGTTAAAAAGCCAAACATGTTGAAGTTGGAAATATAGAAGATAGTAAGTGAACATGGCACTGTACATCAGACAGAACCCACTTTAGGGACATCCAAGGGACACTGAACAGTGGAAGCCAGATGCACTGCAAGGAGTTTGCAAGGCTTTCCTCTCAGGAGTGAAAAGTTATCTGACCTTCCTAAACATCTTTGACCACACTGAGTTGAACAGCTGGGAAGACTCACCAGAATGCTTCCCTTTGCTTCATGTAAGAAATGCAGCGCCAGCTCCTGGTTGGTTCCAGCCCCAGGAAAAATGCTTGAACAGGCAGCAGCTAGCAGGTTTTCCACTATTTCCAGAGGAGTACAAAAAAACTCAGATAAGAAAATTAAAATGAAGTTTCCTACAGATTTCCATGATTCATTAGCACTTTTGAAGGAGGACTAGGCATAACAGAAAGTAAAACTTTCAGAGAAGCTGAATGTCCTTGCAAATTTATCTGGGTCAAATTTGGACCCAAGAACTCATTAGACTGCAAGGTCGTGCTGTACTGTTTACACACAGAGTTTCTTGCAAATCTCCTCCCTCCTGTAACATCTTCCCACGTCCCTTCATCTCAGCAATTTCTTGAATCCCCTCTTATATTGTGAATTTCCATTTCACAGTACCCTTTTTTCTCTCTACTCAGAAAGATTTCTTCTAAGCTTGCCCACTTCCCTTCAGGATTTATACAGGCCACAACCCATGTGCAACAAATGCAGACAGCTCCCCAGGTCTGCTACTAGCTGCCACAACTCCTGCTTCCTTGTCCTGACTTCTGTCTACAACTTGATTTTTCCAAAATACTATTACGTCCAGAACATCCCTCAAAAAGACAGAAGTGTATGTGGCTTTCAAATGTTAACAAAACCAATGAAGCTTCACTGAGCAAAAGGCTACTCTTTACCTGACTAGAAACAAATGGTTCCAGTTTTCTGTCAACAAAAAAACCCCAATCCTACTAACCTCCCCCTTCCCCACACATTAAACCTGATAAACAAGTTTTACTCCTAAAATTGTTTCCAAGACCATTCAAACATGTCACTTGACTAGCAGCTCAGAGATTTCAAATTATGCCTACAGTAGATCTGTAGTTACCCCTAAATCCACTGTGACAATTCAGTCCCATTTACCAGCCTTCCACCTTCTTACCATTCTCTTGGGTGTCTTTGTTGGTTTCCAGGTCACCCCATGGTTGCCACACCAGCTCTGCTTTATGGTCATCATTTTCTGCCAGAGACCTGTCCTGGAGTGATGGGATTTCTGCTTGAAAGCGAGTTCCTACATTTATTCGCCTGCAGAGAAGGAAAAAAGTAACAGTCAGGCCCCCTTTACAATATCCAGGAAGTCTCCATATCTGCTAAAAACACCAATTATGAAGAAACAAATGCAGCAGGCTCTTGCATATGACACAACAGTGTTGTAGGTTACATTATGACTCAGAATTTGAGAGGTTTTATGTCCATTACCAATTTCCATTGTCTTGTCAGCAACCGTTGGAAGTTGTCTTTAAATTAGCATTCCCTAATAGTGGCTCAAATAACAGTTATTATCTTCCAATAAACATCACTTTTTGAGAGGCTGTCACAGACTCCCCTTATGGCAAGCTTGCTCCTCATGCATAAGAGCCAGGTGAGCCTGTTTCAGTGTTAGCGTTTTGTCAGCCATAACAGCAGAACCATAATCTCCAGAAGTCCTTTTCAACCTAAGCAATGCCATCTGGTCCAAATTCCCATTCAAAGCAGGATCAAAATTTGTTCCTTTATGATCCTGACACAAGCTGGTGTCTTCTAGATACTCCTTCTAACAACTGAAACAAAAATATAAAGTAATGAAAGCAGTATTGCTCATTCTGTATCAAAACCAAATCCCATTCTTTTAGCAGCAATCTCATACTTTCAGATCTGAATTAGCAGATAGATTTTTCACTACATGCAATCCACAGAGCACTACACTTGCTTTAAGTCAAAGGGCTATCCAGAGACATTCTACTCCATACTAGCAAATGTGACTTTGTGCACAGAGATAGGTAAGAACCCCCACTAAAAGACTGTTCTACCAGACTTTGAGGTCTGGAGGTCTACACCAAGAGCACAGCAAGCAGTGACAGCACGGAAGTGCTTTATCACTAATCTATGTCTTAGTGGCAAAATATGCAGAGACAGCAGTAGCTACTCAAACTCTGCAAAATATGGCCAAGGACAACTTTCTAAGTAACACAGAAACTATACATACAATTCAGAGGTCCAGAAGAGAGAACAAAAGAAATGTCCAGGCTAAGTAAGCAAAAAACAGCCCTTCAGGAAACCCTGATATCAGAAAATCCAAGATATCTGAAAACAGCTTCTGCTCAGACCTCCTATTCTGAAATAAGGTATTTATACTTAATGCAAAAGCGTGTCTCTTTCAAATGTCAGTCAACTAGCATCACACTGGTAGCTCCTGAAACAGTAGAGTATATAGAAATAAGCTCTTTTTTTGAGACAGCAGATCAGGCAGTGCACACAAGATGATTAAATTCTGGAGGTTCTTCATTAGATAAAAAGGTAAAACCCCCTGGCAAGGTTTCCTATAATTCTCAAGTCGTGGCTTCGTGCCCCTCCAGCATGAGGGGAAGCACATCTACCAGAGAAAAAGCATGATCTAGTGCAATAAGACATAGTAACAAAAACATCCAAGAAATAAATGCAACCTTCAGACTTTTCCGGTCCTCTGGTATTCTGAAATGACACATGCATGTCTACTACAAAAACAAAAGTCTGGAAAAGGTGTGAGTAGGCCTTGAAACAACATATATAACCCAGACAAAAATCCAGAGAGCTACTAGCAAGTGTTTCAGTAGGGTGTTTTGAAGTCCTAAGAGACTGTGATATCAAAGGGAAGGAAAGGAGTATCATTTAATGTTATGGAAGGAGAAGAAGCAAACACCTTATTTCCCTCTTTTATGCCCAACACATCATTTTGGTTTTGTCAGTAAACATCAGAATCATGAGATGTCGTGTTGGAAAAGCCTGCATTCAAAAAAAATGGCAGACTTCTAACACACATAAAAAGAGATTTTAAAAACTATTGCATCTATAGCAGATCCAGATCTACTTAAGATGAACATGTAAACAAAGAGATACAGAAGTTAACTAGCCTACACATTTGTTCTGACTTCATCACCCATTCAGCAGCAACTCAACTCTGGTGGGGTGGGATTCCTACTTGGACAAGCAGAATCTGCTAAATACACAGACTGGTGCTAACTTTCAGTAGGTAATGGCAAGTTGACATCTAGCATGATAGATGTAGCAGGAAAGTTTTAAACAGGCTGCCATATACTATCTGTCTTTTTCCCAGAAACACTATCTCCAATACCTATTGAAGGTAAATCAATAGGAACACTACAGATCCCACATCATGGCCATGGGCAGGGAAGAACTTAAGCAGTTGAAAATGTTTTCCATTTTTTCTTTCCTTGTCCTGTTAATTTTGGACACAGAAAGCACAATCCAGACTAAAAATAAAAAGCAAGAGATTTCATGAGAAGACATGGCTAGAAACTTAAGCAAAACAACCACCCTGGTAAGCCAGCCCTCCTTTCAGCACACTGGCGGACTGCAGAGAGATGTTAATGTGGTGTCTTTGCTCGCTGTGATTAGTCTCGCTTACTGTTATGGCTTGCACTTTCTCAGAGGAGGAAAGGGTTATGGATTATGATCTGCCCTAGAAGGGATGAAATCTGAAAACTGACACTTTGCTGTCATCTTGTATTGGGTTTCTATGGCCAGTTTTTGGTAGCGGGGAGGCTACAGCGGTGGCTTCTGTGAGAAGCTGCTGGAAGCTTCCCCCATGTCCGGCAGAGCCAGTGCCAGGCAGCTCCAGGACGGACTCACCACTGGTTAAGGCCAAGCCAACGAAAAATGATGGTAATGCCTCTGTGGTAACACATTTAATAAGGGAAAAAAAAAGCTATTGTGCAAATGAAAATTGCAGCTAAAGAAAAGCAGAATGAGAACATCTGAACAACTCTGCAGACACCAAGGTCAGTGGAGAGGGAGGGGCAGGAGGTGCTCCAGGCACCAGAGCTGAGGTTCCCCTGCAGCCTGTGGTGCAGACCATGGTGAGGCAGCTGTGACTCTGCAGGCCATGGGGGATCACAGGGATGCAGAGATCAGCCTGCAGCCTGTGGAGGAGACCAGCGCTGGAGCAGGTGGATGCCCAAAGGAGGCTGTGACCCATGGGAGGCCCATGATGGAGCAGGATCCTGGCAGGGATCTGCCAACCCATGGGGAGAGGAGTCCATGCTGGAGCAGGTTTTCCCGGCAGGACTTGTGGCCCTGTGGAGGATCCACGCTGGAGCAGGCTGTGCCTGAAGGACTGCATCCCATGGAAGAGTGATCCATGTTGCAGCTGTTTGTGAAGAACTGCTGCCCATGGGATGGACTCACACTGGAGAAGTTCATGAAGGACTGTCTCCTGTGAGAGGGACCCCACAGTGGGCTCCTCTCTCTGAGCAGCAGCTTAAACAATGTGTGAACTGACCATAACTCCCATTCCCCATCTCCCTGTGTCACGGTGGGGGGAGGAGGTAGAACTTGGTAAGGAGGCAGGGGTGGGGGAAGGTGTTTATAAGACTTACTTTACTTCTCATTCTCCTGCTCTGATTCTGTTAGTTATAAATTTAATTAATATCCCCATTTCGAGTCTGTTTTTCCTGTGACAGTGATAGGTAAGTGATCTGCCCCTGTCCTTATCTCAACTCATGAACCCTTCGTTATATTTTCTCTCCTCTGTCCAGTTGCAGAGGGGAGTGAGAGAGCAGCTGTAGTGGGTACCTGGCATCCAGTCAAGGTCAACCAACTACACACTACAAAGAGAAAAAAAGATTGTTAACTGCACTTGGGAAATTTTAGAGATTTTGTGTCCCAAGACACAGACTCCTCTGACTTTACTTGTGAGAAGGAAAGACACAAATGGAAAAGCTAGAGGGAAAGAATGTGGGCCTTCCTGAAAGGCTATCAAAAGTTACTTTTTATCTTGAAACTAAACTTAGAATGATAACTCTGTGCTAGCAAAGACTAAGAATTACACCTTCTACATGCAATGCCTGAGTAAAGCCAGCATTCTACTACAAGAGTTGACCTGACCAACCTGATCTAATTTGGCCTGCTCTGAGCAAGATGGTGGACCAGAGGACCTCCAGAGGTCCATTCAAGCATTATTCCACTGTTCCTTTGCTGATGAAGCCTAGATACCAGTACAACAAGAGCTCTTCCCTGTAAGAAACGATGGTGCTCCTGCAATGCCCACCGGGCAGCTGAGTGTGGCAACATCCCGAATTGAGGCTGTGAACTGGGAAGGGGATTAACAGCTGATACACCCCAGCTATATTTAAGGCTGCCTAGCTGAGGAGTAACTTCAAGACTTTGACACAACTGGATTGCAAAAGCAGTAGGACACAAGGATCTGTGACACCAGCTGCCTATTGTACCACTTCACAAAGAATTAAGCTTCATTATCACATTTCCTATTCCAAGTCTCTGCAATGAAATGACCTTTGGGGAAGCATTAGCAGAAGATTTGGGAAAGCACAAGCAATTAAGAACACTACATCGGGTAATCACAAATTAGGGTCAAGACTACAAATCAAACATTTTTTTTCTTTTACAAAAAAAATGCTGCCACATTTTCTTCAAGGAAGGTATGTCTACATAACTGACCACAACAATGCTGCCAAACACAGAATGACACCAGTTTATTAAATTATCATGGTTAAAAGTTAAAAGCTATCTACCCGCATAAGCATCTGTTCAGTAAGACTTAAGATGACAGCAAGACAACTCTGCACATAACTCTCTTTTGGCAAAAGGAAATGAACTTGCATTACTGAGTTACTATGGTTTGAAACTTCCAGCAACGCATCTGCAAATTTTCACACACAACTGAATTCGCAGCTAACATTGTACCATTAACTTCAGCAGTTTAAAGCAACAGCCAAAGGCAACTGCACCATAGAGAGGTAAAAGATCAAAACATGGGGGAGGGGGGAGGGGGAGAAGAGAAACAAAAATCTTTCCAAGAAGTTCCCCTGGATTTGTGTGAAATGAACCAACAGCAAAAAGATGAATTAGGCCATTTCTAAAACAGATTTAAACAACACCAAATATGCTTATTTCCATGAATGGGCTCAGTGTAGAGGAGATCTGCAAAGGTGACAAGAATAATCTGAGTTCATTTGCAATTGCAACACTTGCTCAGGACAGCCTCCTACCACAAGTGCAGAAAACTGAGCTTCAAACAGGAAGGCAGAATGGAAAAAGGCCAAGAAAAAAAATAAACTGTCAGCAAACGCTCCAGTCCATTTTTAAAATATAAGCCATTTTGGAAGAAAAAGCAAAATAAGCCTACCTGGAAAGGGTTTGAGTTTAATATCTCAAATGTTACAGGACACACTGCAGAGTTAGAGCGGAGATTCCGCACCGTACAGTCAGTGATGCAGAGCCATGTGGGTGTCTTTATGCCGTATGGGTGTTTCCATGCCATGCATCTCCATCATTAGATTTTGCAAGAGTTCATTAACTAGGTATAATAATGAACTGGAACTACCTTGGTGTAGTTCTGCAGCACTGAGCTTGAGCTGATAACACTTCTCAGAGCATTTGCAAAGGCTGTGCAGAGACATTTGCTACTCTGCTCAAGTTTAGCAGAACTGGCCCCAGGCCTAAGCTTACAACATCAGCTGCAGTATCTCCAAATTGTGCTCCCCAGTGCTGCTGTGAGCTTACATCGGAGCTTTCCCAGCACACAGCCAGCTAAAACGACTAACAAGGTTTATTAGCTATGGGCACATTCCCCATACGCCACCAGCTGCAGTGCTTTCAACTGAGCTCACCTGGGGGGAGTGAAGTGTTTATAGTTGTGCTGCGGCTACAACACACCACAGGATAAACAGTGATCTGACCAGTTCATGTGAGAGCTAACTATAGTTTTCCATACTATATTCTGTCCCTCCTCTAAGGGAGCATTATCCTCCCACTCTAAAACAAACACAGCGTACAAAGAAGTGCTCCTATACAACAAAACCTGACAGATTCACCCTTAGTTAACTAATAGTATTTCAGCCCAAAGACAGACAAGCAGTAATGGAAAGCAATTATTATCTCCAGAATTACAGTGTTTGCCCAGCAAACATTATTTTTCGTAATTTTTAATCAAGACAACCTATATTTTGAATTACCAGTACGAATAGCTTTAACACTTCTAAAAGATACATGAGTTGTACAGAGAGCAGCCTGAAGGTTTAGGAGGAAGAAAGAGTCTAAGGATCTATGGTGTACTTACGGTTCAATGCTGACTGGGGTGGCTTCCCCCACTACTGTAAGAACCGGAGGGGTCACTTCTGAACTATCTGCAAGGAGAAAAAAGAACAGCTCAGACAGCTCAGCTTCATATCTGAGATTTACATTTCACACAGCCTGCAAATCTAATCAGAGCTGTCCATCTCTCAAAAAAGGTACCCACACACTAGAGGAGTTTCACATGACCAAGAACGAGCCTTCCTCCCCTCAGTTCAAGATACTGATAATCTGCTACAGAGGAACTAACTTTTCCATTCTGAAGAACGTCAGCAGGGGGTGTTGCAGGTTGCTTGTTAACAAATCTTAACACCCCCAACAACACATTTCCTCCATCCCAGTTCCTCAGACAATCATTAAGAAGCCCCAGTTCCACATAACCACACTTCCTAAAGGCATGATCTTCCCCCTATTACTCCACAGTTCCTAATCATAGATTACCCAGGAAAGGAAGGATAAAGTAAAAACTTACTTGATCTAAGAAGAGTTCTGTGACCACTTTTCGGTGTCATAGGAGGTGGAACCGAGTGACCACTTGTAGAGAGGATAGCATTAAAATACAGCCCAGATCCTTCTCTCACTGGACTAAGGATTGGGGGAGGAGTGTAAGGAGGTAGTTCGAAGTTCCTGTCTGAAGGATGATCCGCCAGACGGACAGGTGACCGTAAGTGGCTCTGATATGGGGTAATGTTAGAATAAACAGGGGGTGCAATGAAGGTGCCAGCTTTCGGTGGTATGAAGAGTGGCTCGGGTCTTGGCCGCTGCTTTGGTTTTCGGGCAAAGCCCTCTGCTTCATCCTTTGGAACAGCATCTTCATGCTATTAGAAAACAAAAATAACATACTTTAATTTTAAAACCTCAGGTCATTTGAAAAACTTCAGAGAGATGACAACACACTTTCATGGCAGCTCAAAATCTGGATGGACAGTTTGGGGGTGTCTCAATAATTACCACAAAAGGAAAGAGGAAGGAAGAAGACAGGGAATGGAATGGACACAGGAATTATTAGGTAGCAGCACTAGCTCTGAGTGATTATGAAGTTATATTTTACAAGAACTACACATACATCTGCTCCAACCTTTATAGTAACTTTAAAAAAGGACATAAAAGCATAGCAGAATCCTGGTATACCAGGATGATATCAAATAGCAGTAAGAGAACAGAAGACAATATAACAATATTTTATTAGATGGTCAAGCATCTAATTTGAGAGAAACTTCCTTAGATTCCTGCCATTTCTCCGATATCTGAACAATCTGTTGTGCTTCTGGATACAAGAGAGAGAGGAAATTAAAAAAAAAAAAAAAAATCAACCCACCCACTCACTACCACCACACTGCAGGGGAACACAGGTACCAACCTTCAAAACCTCAGTAAGAGGTTTCAACCCCAGGAGAATAAATCTTCACCTTGGATTTTATTCATATAGAGAGATATGTGCTCTATGTACAATTTATTAGTATCTATGTATGTATGGAGGAAGCACTCTTGGCACAGACAATTAATCAAGTATTATTGCCCATATGGCTCTATTCTCTGTTTATTAGTGGGGCATAGCATTAGGTGTAGGTCATGAAAAGCCAGCAATGCCCAAATATATGGCAATATTATGATGGAAAAAAAAATCCCCAGACTACATATGTTCCAAGTTCAAGCCCTGAGATCAAATTACTTTCATAGAAAAGTTTATGGTTAAAAACTGTGTAATTAAATCTAACAGATCTGGCCCATCTTTGGCTTCTTAGTCTATCCATACCTGACTTGAGGTTTCCATGTTAGTATTACGATTAGATCGCCTCCGAGTGACTATCACAGAAGGCTTGCGTTCACAAGCAGCTCGGTCATTTGTTTGGCCTCTCGGCAGCTTTCCATCCTCAGACTTCTCCTTTTCAAGGCTCTGCAGGTCAATTTTTCTCACTGGCACAGACACAGGAATGATAAGAGGCACAAGACTGTTGTCCTCCCGGGCTTTTTTGGGAGCTGGTGAAGAACTGGCAAATTCCACAACACTTTTTGCAGCTGTAGGTCCTGGAGCTGTTACCAGCACACTCTTCTTCTCCTCTGAATTATCCAGTTCCTGAGAAGAAAAATAGATTCCTAAAAAATTCTGTAGTACTTACATAAAAAATCAGCTGATATCTCACCTTCAGTGTTTATCATGTTTCTCAATGCAATTTACAAGCTGAAATGGATTTGGAGGCACTACTGAAGGAAAAAGAATACTTCAGAGTGTTACAGGTATGTCATGACGGTCAACAGAAAGAAAGAAAGAAACGAAGGCTTATTTGGGGCAACATAAAACTCTCTTTATTGATCTCAGCTACTTTTTATATCCCTCTCAAAAAGCAAGCAAGCAGCAAGCAAGCAACAGTGTTTTTAACTGGCTATCTATTATTGTTAATACATTTGGCAGCAGTCATGAGACACCTGGAGATGCCCAAGGTTAAGCTGTGATTCCCACACAACAAACTCACGGACTTATAGTCTGTCTTTGTTCTTTAATTAGGCTGTGTATAAAATTCACTTATCTTCAAGGACACATATGAAAGTTTACCAAGTCAATCTCTTCTTCCAAGGAGCTCACAGACCCGCTGTTAACCCCAACATCAGAGTGTTACCAAAATTTTACAGAATTACTTGAGAACTGCCCATAGTCTCAACTGCTAGAATATTTATACACCTTATTCTTAAGAACCATTTCACTACATATGTTTTGACATTTTTTTTCCAGATAAATTTATGCCCTGCTGTATAGCTTCCAGCAAAGGTTGTTCAGTTTTAGTAATGATCAAAAGCTGCAGGTTATGCGTTTCAAATATTGGGTTTCTGTTCCAGAAAGACTGAACTGTGGTAATATTTTAATTAAACCTCTCACACCAAAAAAAACAGAGCTAGCTTTTTGCTGCATTTTTTATTCTGACTTAGAGGAAAAAAAGGAATTTTTCTTATTATAACTTGAGCCTTTGAGTTTTGTTGTCTAACCAGGCTTGAGCGTGAAGGACTTTTACTCAGAGAATCAACAAGGTATAACTGCAAGGCAGCACTTTTGGCATTGATATTACAGCTTCCATGTCTGCTTTACTCATGGAAACCCTAGAACACTGAGCTCCAAGGATATGGGAATGGAGGAGTTACTGGATAAACACAAGAATACTCATACACCAAATGGCTTTAGGTACTGCTAGAGATCATTGATTTCTAGTCCTTCAAATTACTATCAACATGTTCATTCCACTCTCAGTTCTGAAGTACTTGCCAGCTCACTTAAAAGCCAGATGTTAAATGCAACTTTCAAAAACACCTCTCTCCAGGGATGTAAAAGGTCTTCTTGAGCTCTGATAAAGTGCAATGTAGAAGCTGTAGAAGATGTTCCTTCTGGTGTTTCAGAACACTTCCCCACCTTCAAGCTCTGTTTGGAAAGCCTTTGGATAGAATCAGGTATGCAAAGTCATCCTCCATTGGAGCCAGAATGTACTGAGAAATCTACCTGAACAGCTGTGTTTTTTAGGTAGAAACTAAGTCACATAATCTCTCAGATATGACAACAGGTCTCCAACCTGGATTTCCAAAATTTTCAGGGATTTACTGAAGCCCTCAAACAGAACTTACTGTGTGTGATTATGAATACCTAATCCGGAGTAAAAAGCTGACATGAGAGGTTTTGTCCTAAGGGTTCAGACACACCCCCAGTCATTCAGCTTCACTGCTGAGTAAGTGAACATGCTCCAGCTGGCCCATGAAGAGTCAATCCACAATAGCTAGAAGGACACTAGGCTGAAGTCCCATTTTGATACTATATTTGTATTGAGGGAAGCACAACTGTATTGTCACAACATGCATCAGTCAGAGCCTAGGGTTAGTGCTCTGATCTCTCTCCAAATGAGAGTCCTGGTAATTTTTGTTGTTTTTAAGAGCAAGCAGGTCCACCCTGGAAAACATTAAGCCTTCAAAATAAGCCAGGTACCAAGCATGAGCACATAAAATCTACCATATCAAGAAGATTCGGGACTGCCTTCTTACAAGACCTTTTATTAGAGTAGGGCTAAGTGAGCACAAAAAGGTTTATCCTGTAAATGACACTGCCGTTTCGAAGTCCGACTGCTTCTTCACAGAGACTGCAAATGTTTGCCCCTACCACACAGTGATGAAACACACAACTGTAAAGCCACAAGTGGCTTCTGCTGTCCCAGATTGTGCTTCAGGAGAAATTAATGAGCTCCAAGGACCTGCCTTCACTCCAGGCTGTTGACGTGCACCTGCACTTTCCCATAAAACTTCTGATTTTGGACTTGGAGGGCATTCATGCTGACAGACATGTCACTAGAAACCACTACCTCGAGACAGTAAGGGACTCTTGTAAATTTTTCTAGCCTCCCTCCACCACTTCAGGAAAGAGAGACTAACAAGGATGCCTTTTAAACACATGAACAGGGCAGCTGCTGGAAACAGACTTCTATGCCTACTGGTCCTGCCCCAGACCTGAAGAAGCAGCTCACACATGGCTTAATGCTGTTCTACACAGGCCTCCATTCATCAGGGAAATTGATGCTGTTATCACCTTATTACTGAAGCCTAGTTAAACACCTGGAATAGCTCTGGGGTCATCTCCTGACACCGAGATCTGCAGCAGGTAGTTTTAAACCACTGTTTGGAGCAGTGCATTCACACTACATTGTTCAGACCACTGTCAAGAACAAGCCTTGGTTTTAATCAGCACTTTGGCCCACTTTGTGGGTACTTCAATAAAACAAGTAATCACAATGGGAATATGTGAACAAGCACCAATTCTGACCAATCTACAAACCTAAGGTACTTCCTGTGTGCTACACAGATCTCTGTAGGTCAGGAGTCATGAACTAATTTCCTGATTACAAGGAGGAAATTATGGCAGCTAGTCACACAAAAGATGTCACTTTTCTCTGACTGTACAATTGGCTAACCACGCTCCTTTTATTTTCAAGACTGGGATGTTACCAGCAAAGGACTCTCCTCCTTAATGGCGTGAGAGATGACCCCTTCAACAGAAAAGAGGAAGAGGAGACCTGAACAGTAGCAAAGGTTGAGAAAAGGCACCAGTGGGAACTTAATATATAAATAGTTGAGACATCCTTAAAGATGTTCTGGTCCACACCAGAGCTTTTCTGATCATGAAAGACCACACATACCTAAGGTTTACTAAGAGGGGACATGACTAATTTTGGAATTGAGCTATTTGTTTCAGATCCCAAAATAGTTTCTGAACTGTTTGATTATTCTTAGAGGTAAGCAGAAAGGAGTCTCTGAATACGGGATGGCACCTTCAGTTTTAGAACTGCAACAGGATTTCCAGCTACCTCAGCATCCCTGTTGCAGAATTTGGGGCAGGAGGTCTGCTGGATAACTCCAACAAGTGCAACTTGTTGCACTTTCACTTAGACTCTTCCATAAATATTGCGGGATAAACTAGTAGAGTCCTCCAGGAAACTCATCAGACATTCTGGCACTGATCCTGCCTATCCCTCAAGTTGTTTCTAAAAAACTTAGAATTCACAGATAAAACTCAACTGCAACAGCTGGAAGAACTGTTTCAAGGCCACTGCTGTGATCAGACAAGAAAACACATCAGGCTTTTAGAAACACCTGCCCACACACTGCTTTCTGCCATCATTTTGCATCAGGCAGAGGCAGCTTCCCTCTGCAGTTAAAAAGGAAGCTTGTCCATGAAGGAGTTCCGTAAATAAAACTTTTTTTTCTTTTGTAGGTGAGTCCAGAACTACAATTCCACAAATAAAACTTTTTTTTTTCCTCTTGTAGGTAGCAGCTGGTGCCCTGGTAACCAAAGTTACCAAACAGGTCAGGTAACCAAAACTGCTGTCTCCCTTCCATAAAGACATATTTAAATGCACTCTTTAAGATGGCCATTTCAGATTTGAGAAAAGTTTTCTGCACTGTTTAAGACAACAAATCACACTGCCTTTTTGCATAGAACAGTTATATGTGAAATGAAACCATAAAACTAAGAGTTGAGAATTTACTGCAGCTTGTAAGCAGCAATAAGCTTGCACCACCTGAAAAAAAGCAGGCACAGGTGACGGGCAGCTCTGGTGCAAAGCATCAGTCGTGACACTGCATGTAGACAGATACTGCTGTCCAGAATACTATTTCTGCAGAAGATACACACACTTACATTGGAATGTTCAAACAACTTGTTCAAAATATGAATGCATCTTCTGTCATCAATAATTTAACTCTACAGCCTTTTACACACTCTTCACATAACCACGCAGAAAAGGCTTCTAGGTTGTTTGTAATAGAAAGACATTAGAGTAAGAGAAGCAGATCACTTTCCTCCAGTAAACATTTCCTTTTTCTCTCTTGCATGATATCCAACCCCTTAAAGATGTAAAAGCCATCAGACCTTAGGTAAGAATTTTAACATCTTTCAAAACCTTATCCCGAAGGCCTGAACAGATCTAAACATAGAGTTCTTCTGCTGGTGCCATCATGGAAGCAAACAAGCTGCTTGCATAACTGCAAAGAACAAAAGAGTATCTGCCAAAACACTTCTCTGTTTGGTCTTTACTTTATGAACCAAGCTGCAAGCGGACATGCCTTCAAATGGCCAATTTCTTGCTTCACCTCTCAGGGCCTTTTCCTAGATGCTCTATTTGCTTTTTCTTGCTACTCTGTTGGTGATCAGAGTGCTATGGGAACTGCAGGCCTTCTGCAATATAACCACATAATGGCTAGGAAATGTATGAGCAAACAGACCACGCTACTAACTACTACTGGTTTTCTATCAAATCTGCTTGGTCAACTGGAGTTAAGAGAAAAAAGGATTGAAGGCAGCATCAACCAACAGTTATTGTTTGCTGCTTGCTGTGCAGGAGATGGAGCAGGCTATGAATACTCACCACATTGTTTTTTAGTACTGTTTTTTCACTGAAATAGCACATTCCTCTAAGGAAGAGATGGGGAAAAACCAGCCACAAACAGAATAGGAAAAAAACGATGATGAGAACAAGACTGGGAATAAAATACCCTTCCCTCTGCTGTCTGACTGGGCCGCAACACAAGTGGCAAAACTGTAGGTAAAAGTGGCTCGTGCCCTAACATCTGTATTTCATCAGCCTTTGGCAACAAAGCTTCCAAAGTAAAGTGTATGGTTACTTCTCATGACAGGCACTCAATGAAAGATTAGTCAAACTACAGCTGTAAGAAAACCTTCAAAAAACAATCCCTCAAAAAACTTCACCCAACTCCAAAGATCCCTTGCCTTCTCCTAGGGTAGTGAATTTTGAACTCTGTCATCTTGCCATATGGAATATATACAGTACAATTTAGACTGATGGGATGCCAAAAGGACAGGAAAGGTGAACTATCTAATCAGTCAACACTAGATTTCTTCCCCATCAAGCCCTACAGACAGTCTACAGGCAGTCTTTATTCTCAGAAACAAGGTGCTGCATGAGACAGACTTTTGTTATGCCTGGTATAAGTTCTTCATGTAAGTGAGGCTTTCTCAGGCTTTTAATATTTGGGAAATATTGAACATTATGTAATTTTTAGATAACACAATTTAGAAATGCTTCAACTGCTGAAACTGAAAAACTGGCAGGTAAGCAGCAGTCTTTTAACAGAAAAGGAACAGAATGTTAAATTGGTAAAAACACAAGTACACTGCTTACACTTGTCTCTCAAAATTCCTGACACCTTGAGGCCTAAGCTGAAAACATCCATATTTTGAAGTCCTGGACTAAAACCACATTCAGTTTTAGTGAAATAAAACTGCCATTAGGGGGTTTCACTGCACTGGATATCTGCTCTCGACATCTACGAATTACAGTAGTTGAACTTACACACCTCCACTTCAGAGCTGCCCTTGCTGTACTATTTCAGGATACCATCCTATCCTGCATATGAACATAAATTCCTTTCATTTCAGCCCTATTCTGTAATCTAAAACATGCTATATTGGTTAGGATGTACACCTTACCTTTACATTCTGAAGAGAAGCCAGTTCAACAGCTTTCTGGGCCAAAGTCAGCAAATTGGCTTCTTGAGAAACACGTCGTCTCCGTCGGGTACTCTGGATTACACCACCTCTGACTCCCTGAAAATCATTAGTTCTCTGAGTGTTTTCTTCAGCTGCTGCTGCCTGTTTCTCCTCATCTCTACCATTCTGGGCTGGGGCTTGCCTGTCTGTTTCCATCTGGCACTGCTCACTATTGACCAGGACATCCTTCTGCTCCAGATCCATTCTTTTGGGGTGCGAAAAGCCACTTTTGTTGTGGGCCAGTGATTCAGACGGATGCTGTAAGGGGACCTCTTGCTGATGTGACTGCCAGTGATGCAGAAATAAATTGCCAGGTTGTTCTTCTGCCTGCTTGGAAGTCAACACTTCTCCTGCAGATGTCAGCAGGACACCTTCTTTGGAGAGTCTCCGTGATCTTCTTGGAAAGGGAATCTGGGTCTGAGGTAGCACAGTCTGTTGATTCTGCTCTGTTAATGCCTTGAATAGTTCCTGGTTCCTCTCTGTTTGCTGAAACTGGTGTGCCACCATGTGATGCTGAGGTGCTGCAGCTGCCACATGAGGCTGTGCTATGGAAGTAGTTTGCTGCAACCCGAAGGTCTGTGCAGCAGCCTGTTGCTGCTGCTGCTGCTGAGGATAGAAATTTTCAAACAGCTGTAGCTGAGGAAGAGCTTGCTGCTTTTGTTGGGCAGTAAATGCTGGACTGGAAGAAGCTGGGGCTTCTTGAAAGACATGTAACAACTCAGGAAGACCTTGCTTTTGGCCCTGGTGACCAAATGCAAGCTGGAAAGGCTGCAGTGGCAGACTTTGATTCTGCTGCTGTTGCTTTTGCATTTGATGAAAAGAATTCATTTGAGCTTGCTGTCTAACCAGGGCTTGCTGTTCCAGCTGTGCCTTCTGGGACATCATCTGCTGGACAGCATCTCCATATAAGTCCAGCTGTGACACGAACACTCCTTTCTCTTGATTTCTTTTAAGGGCCTCTGGGTGGCCATAGAAGCCTGGGGCACCAGCATTGGAGTGGGGTCCTTTTGGGTTGCCCCCAAAAACCATACTGTGGTTCCACACTGAAGGTGGAGATTGCCAGTGGCTGTCACCCCTCTCTGGCAACCGGTTTCCCATTAGTGAATTCTGCCATTTGACAGCTGTTACTGACTGGGGCATCATCATTGATTCTCCCCTATCTTGACTGTAAACAGAGTTCATCAAAGCAACATTGTTGGGTGCACTTGTTAATCCTCCTGTGTGAGGAATCTCCATAGTTTGGGAGACCGGTATATTCCCTCCATGACCATAGTACTGTCCTTCCTTAAGCTGCTGCTGTGGTTCTTTTGACAGCATACCTATTTCCTGCTCATTAAAATAGGCAACTCGTTTCCCAGTCCTTTTGCTTGAAGACTTTTGCTGAGCCTGAAGATTCATGGTTCAGCCTATTCTCCTGGCTGCACGCATAGTATTTACAATCCACCCATCCCTAAGGCTGGGGGAGGAAAGGCACAGAAGTCTCTCTTTTCCATTCAGTTTTAGTAATAAAGGGCAGGAAAGAAGTCCAGAGGAAAGTGCATTCACTTCCTTTTTCTGTGTGTGCTTCTCCCACTTCCTTTCACTCCAATACTTTGTGGTTCAGAGGTCAGTAGGGTCCACTTAGTTACAGGTCCTGAAATAGAGAAGCAATTGCAATGAATCATCACCAGACACAACTGGCCTATGAACACTCACGCGATAAGCAACAATGTGTATGTCTGTCCTGTTTCCTATGGAAATGAAGACCAGCATAATACAGGTAAGAAACAATAGATCTGACTGCTACAAGAATGTAAACCAAAACAACTCAGTTTTACAAAACAGATATCACGCTGTACTTGCATGATGCAAATCCCAATTGTGCACAGACTTCCGACTAATTGCTCAAGCTCATCCTGAAGGTTTTTCTCTTAAACTCCTTCTTACCTGGCCAATTACTTCTGTGTCTTCCAGAATAATCTGTTTCTAATCTCAACTCAAAACTGCAAAACAAAAAAACCTTCATGGCTTGCCAAAAGGCCACATTTCCCAAAGACCTTTACAACACACACCTGTACACAAAGGCTGCAGCCAAACACATAGCAAGATGCTCAATGAAGTGTTCTGAAGGAAAGGGCCAGGAAGCAGCTCATCAGTCACACTGATCCCCACTCCCCCCCAATCATTACAGCTGCTTTCAAATTAAGAACTGCCCACCAAGCATCCAAGCACGGGAGACAGGGCCTGCTCTACCTGTTGCTCTCTCAGATGTTTTCTTCAACAACTGAAAGCAAATGCTCCTGCTCAGGTCACACTCATCGAAAAGCAGTTCAGACAAAATGTTACAGCTGCTCCCACACACTGGCAAATACCTGTTAGTGTAGAGCTACAAACATAACAGGAGAAAGCCTCTCCGGAAAAGGCAGTCTAAGACAATTCTACTCTCACACCCTCTTCTTCCACAGAAAAAAAGCTATCCACAAACTCTAAGAGCCTAGCTTGCAGGATTAAGGTCTCATGTGTTAACATGTACACTAGTATTTCTACGAGGACACTTAAAATGTTTTAAGATGTTTAGTTTTAAATTTAATTAAATTCTTAAACTAGTACTACTAACACTCAAGTTATTAAGTGCAAGTCTCTATCTTTTTAAATATGCAATCCATTCCACTTCAGTTCACAATGCCAATGTATTTCAGAAAGATTATAACAAATTGTTAAAAACTTATTCTTGTTACACCCCTTTTGCTACATGATCAAGTTTCTCTTGAGTGGAGCAGGTAAGACTAACACACATCCACTCCAATGAAACCTGCAATCCACTTATCTCTTTAAAATGAAAAATAATAAACTGATATTATATAGCACACTGAAGTCCTGTAACCTGAGCTTCCTCTAAACAGATATGGGTACAGCGCAGAATTTAATACTGAGGTGGGGTTGAAAACATGAGGAGGAGGAGGAAAAGACAAAGAGTTTTAATTAACTTACACAACTTCCACCTCAGAAGCCAAGCTTGGCTTCAGTGCTAGTGGAACCATGGGACTGTGCTTCAGAGCAAAGTGAGTCACTTCCTCAGGCTGTTACATAGCTGTTCCCCCACACTGCCTCCCCCTTCACCCTGGCTACAAATCATGGACTCCTGCCACCTCCTATCAGAGCCAGGGCATTCCTCCCTCCTCTAAGCACAATGTCTCAGCTCGTTTTCCAGGCCTCTCTAACCAGGACGAAAATAACTCTGGGAGAAATTATGGACACGTGAGATGGAAAGTTCTCTCTAAACTGCAACTAGTATACAAGCAAATATTTCATAAAGTAAGTTTTTCCTATTTCAAAACTTCACTAGGAGAGGAAAAAAACATCTTACATCAGGAAACGAATTCCTGGTAGCAAAAATGTAGAGGTGGAAAGGTTGCTATATGCCTCTCAGGAGCATTAATATTATCCTCTCTCCTTGCTTTTTGCAGCACTGCAAACATATCAGAGCTAACAGCTAAACCACGAGACCCGAGGTAATACTACTAACAGTGGTTTGTGACACTGTTTTACTTTCTGAAATCATCACAAGCTGTTTTTCTGTCCAAACTAGACAACCTTGTAACAGTTTTCCTTCCACTGATGCTTCTACTTGCTTTTTATATTGATCAGTCACATAATTCCGATAAAAAAATGCAAGGTTTTTTGTGTACCAGAAGATGTTATCACTAGATCAAATTTTAACCTGCCAGACAGCTTTCTGAAGTTCTGCTGTAGATTTTCTACACTTTGAGGAAAAATGTAACAATAATTGCCAAAAAGCTGGCATTCAACTTCAAGGGTCTATGTTTTCAAGCTGTCTTTAAAAAAAACTTAAAAAGAAGAAATTAAAATGTAAAAAAAAAAAAAAAAGTCACAAAAAAACCAGTTGATGCTGTTCTTAATAGTGGTGGCTGAAATTTGCAGCTACCACACAGACAAGTATCCAGAAGACCTTTAGCAAGAGGATTCTCAGGTTAGTGAGAAAGCATTGGATTAGCACAGCTTTCCAAACCTCCACTTGTGTGGACTTTGGCTCTGCTTTTTCCATTACTAGGTAAGAAGCCACCAGCATTACAAGACCTAACTCAGACCAGTTTAGAACTGCACTGATCTGGGAAAGAGATAAAAAGATGCAAAGTTTAAAATGAAGTAAGTTCAGATATAACCTAAACGCAAAGGATAATGTACAACTGAAGCTGTTCTTCAGCACAACACCCAGGATAGGGAAAAAGACATTACCGAGGAGGAAAAAGATTTAAGGTACTTTGAACAAGACGTGATTACTGAACATCCCAGTTATATGCAAAAACAACTATATCCTAACTAAGCGATCACCAAGAACAATGGAGGATTTGGTGCATCCAGTATTAGATGGTAAAAGAAAACATCATAAAACTAGCTCTTTAGAAGTTCTTTCTATATACAAAGAAAAAGAAGAAAAACATCTTTTATGTCATCCTAATAATAATAGTCCATAGTTTAAACTGCACTGATAAATGTTCAAGTTGCAGCATGACTATGCTTCAGGAAAGCTCACACTTGGCAGCTTCACTGGATGAGCACTGCTGGCTCTATGACTAAGCAGGCTTCCCTCCCTGAGGTTGAGGGATGAGCTCACACTATCATCACCCTAGCCAATTACCAGCTTTGGGGCTTTTTTTTTCTTTTGTTTTACTTTAATTTCAGCACAAGAGTCAGCCTGCAGTAGCGCACTAAAATGGTAACACACTTCCAGCCTTAAGTATGCTTTGGAGCAGTACACCCCTGACCACTTCTTACCTTTGAATAAAGCACAGAGCCAGTTCCAGTACTGCAATTCCCCGAAGATACTGTGTCTTGCCTCCAAATATACTGAACTGTTACGATACCTTGCACTGCTTTTACACTGCACAGAGAAAAAGCAGAACCTAGCATCAGTGTATTTTGTTCTACTAATGCTAAGATTTGGCATAAAACATCATCAGTTATTTTCACTTCCAGGAACTTCTGACATTCAAGAACACCCCTTGAACTTTCTTCAGATGAATAAAAATTGTGTGGTACCTCCTTTAATACTGTAAATATTTTCATGTTTCTAAGGAATTTTTCATATTGCAAGGCTTTCTCGTCTAAACCTAAAGAGAATGTCAAATTACATACACATATACCCAATGGGCACATTTGCAGTATTTTCTGGAATGAAATGAAAAATACATAAGTAAAGTAACCTATGGGACCTTACTGAAAAAGGTCAAAGGTAGCATTTTTAGCTAAAACTTCTCCAGTGTATCTGCAGTACCACCTTGAAGAAAATCACAAAAACAAACACCATGTGGGCTACATTTACACAAAGCATCTTGAAGGACTTCCTCAAGTATACAACAGAACTGTGGAGGAGTCTCTGCCTGCATCCAGGATGTTGGTTCTGAAATTATGAAGTCCTTTCAGAGTAGAGATGTCTGAGAAGTGCAAGGCACAGGCACTCAGAGCCACTCAGTAGGCTGGTACCAGTCCTGAGGACCCATCAGCGGATTTTACTAAACCCAAAGCAGAATTGCTTAGACATCCCTATCCATTGCAACCATCTTGTCCCAGTTTAACATTAGCCTGAAGAGTTTGCCATAAAACCTTAATTAAAGGTTATTTGATTTAGGGGACAAATTAAAAACACTCAACTGCAATCATTTAATGTAAAATATATCTACCTCTCTTTAAAACTTGTTGCATGTATATTTAATATCCACCCACATTTCCATTTCTGTAAATATCTCTTCAATAAGCATGTGAATATTTGTACAGTTTCACATATTAAGTTCATGACCTCACACATTGCAATAACTTTTAACTTTACTCTTTAATTCACCTGTTGAGGGCTGTGCTGTCTTGTGCTTTGTTTAGTCCATTTGCTGTACCACCTGTATCTGGCATGATAAGCAAGTTTAAATTGTGCACATTCCTCATCTCCTTTGAGATCATTTGTACACAATCCTCTGACAGAATGCTGCAGAAATGACTCAGGAAAGACTCTGACTTCTCCCTAAACCTCACTAAAATCAAGGATTCAGTGGTTATAGACCATCTTCTATTCTACCACCTTAGCTTTTAAATTCCTCTATTTTAGATTTTTTTTTCCTGTAAAATAAAGCGCTCCTGGGTTCCAGCTAATGTACATTCTCAGCTTTAACTGCAGCAATGCTGTCACAGCTCCTTACAGGAAATCTGTCAAATTAGAGTGATGAGAATCATTTCTCACTAAGTCCTCCTGCTGCCAGCAGCTGAAATTACCCTTCTTCCCTCAATC
>JAWWLV010000179.1:27076719-27094417 GCA_035041135.1 Platyrinchus mystaceus | reverse complement strand
AAATTAGAGTGATGAGAATCATTTCTCACTAAGTCCTCCTGCTGCCAGCAGCTGAAATTACCCTTCTTCCCTCAATCTTACACTTAAGTCAAATGCAGAAAGCTACCTGGTGTCCCTCTGACACAGCACAAACAAACCTTCCTTCTCCAATTTGCTCATTATTATGGTCAAATCCCAGAGTTATGAAACACAAAGAATCATGACACACATTTTACTAATGAGGAACAGAAAGAGAGGAAGTAACTCACTTCTAAGATCACACAACAACGAAGGTCAAAAATTAAGCACAGAATAAAGGATAAATGCTACCAGCTCACCTTGAAACCTACACGAAAAAACGGTGTTTATTAAATCTACCTATAAAAGATAAAAATTGGGTGTGCTATTCACACATGTGCAGAAAGAGCAAAAGAAAATTTAATTCCTCCAGTGTAACAGCAGGACAGAAGAGGTTCAGTAAGGTAGGTTTTGGTTTTGGTTCTTTGTGCTTTTAAAATGACTGGAGATGTACAGGGCATCACAAACAAGAAACTTGTTCCAGCTGACAGAAATTTGCCCCTATAAACCACCAGCACCATTTGAAACAGTCTTGAGTAAGAACTGAGAAAGGGATGAAAACATGGGAAAATTTTTGTGTTTGATAAAAGATTTACAAACCTTATTGCACATATTCTATGCTTACCCTGCTGTATATGAAAACAGCTTCAATCCCTCCCTCCAAAACCTCTCCTGCACATTCACTTTGTCACATTTTCTTCCAGACAGTTAGCTACATCAAAATTCCTGCAGATTGTCTGCAACCTCCTACTCACCACCTTGAGGCACCTTGGACAGGAAAGGTAACAGAACAGAAAATAGACCATGTTTGTAAATTCTATGCAGCGAAGCACAGCAATCTATCTCCTGATGAAGGTGGGGGAAAGCTCAAAGCAACTGAGAAACACAAATGCGTTCAAGAAAGTAAAAAACATAAATGGAAGACGATGGTTTTACATTCCTGTCACCTTATCCCAAACGGGAAGGCACTTGCCAGACACCTAGAATGCCTGTCTCTATAGCAAAAGGACAACAACTGAAGCCCAAAGTGAACAAGCAAAACCAACTGAACCAACTGAACGGTCTCCAGTTAAAAAGCCCACTGCAAAAGAATGTAAGTAGGTATCAATCATCTCCCCCAACACCTCCAAGTACGAAACTAATCTTGAGAACTGTATCAAAGTCCTAGAATCAATAATGCCTATGAAATCAGGAAGGCTGACTTATTTCTGTAGCACTGCATAGCAAACAAAGGAATCCTACAGCATGCCCATAATAAAGGCAAAGAGATGACAGGAAAGCTGCTTCACTGTCAGACAGACAACAAAAGGGAAAACAGAGCATCCAGGAAGTTTGACAACTTCCACGGTTTCAGGAAGATGCCTGCCTGGGGCGAGCAAACACATACCTAAATAAGTAGTATGCATGGCAGATGTTTATAAGCTACTCAAATTTTCCCGTCATCGGCCCATTTCTATTGCAGAGAAAGATTGTGACTACAATGAGTGACTACAAAGGCGCCTCTGCCCTGAGGACAGCATGGTTAAAATTACTTTGTTACCACTTTCACTTTCCCATTTTCAGAGGCTGGGAACTGATAAAGCTTTCTTAAACCTCTGTACTAACCAGAGACTCGAAAACGAAATCCATCAGCTCTGTGAGGTGAAGCAGGGGAGACAGCAGTCATACTGAAGGACTCTGTGCCAGCAAAATCACGTAGATTGTATTGTGCCACCAGATGCAACGAACTACTGCTCCAATCTAGACCATTCCTGACATTCAGCACCAGAGGTTAATTACCCACAGCAAGCAAAATAACACAAAATGTAGAACTGCCATATTGTTTGGGAAACATACACATACCCAAAAGGAAAAACACAAATTACACCTCATGAACTAATCAATCCAAGGAGAAATACAAATCGTACTTCAATAAAATATTTTGGTCTACAGTAAAGGATGTACTAAAAGGTGAGGAAGTGAAAATGCATTCTCAGAAACATTATTTAACTGAGTGGGTTTCTGTTCAAATGGTCTTCAAATTCACCAAACAATGTCATCTGATTCAATTTGGACCTACTATTCACATCCATGGATGTGGTTTGATTTATCACCACAATTTTCCACATTCCATCTAAACACACAGATCCATTCTAGTACATAGGACATTACAGAGAAGGATTTTTGAGTTTTGAATTACAGGGTCTGAAGCACCACAGATACAACTCAAAGAGAAGTTTTCTTCTAGAGTTGTGTATTTTCAATGAACACTCAAAAATAACCTATTTTTTGGGTTGTCTTCCTCAATTCAAGGTGTAAACTTGGTGTAAAGGCTTGCTTTTCAAAACACACTTGAGATTTTCCACATAACTTTGTTTAAAAGGATGAGAAAGAGAGAAAAAGTTGTTACAAAGAAAATGCCCATCAAGTGTTGATTAGTCTTGTCCTTATAACAAACAAGCCAGACAAAACCTGGCTTACACAAATAGCTCCACCAAAACAAAATCAGCACAGATGGAGAAGAAAAACTACTAAAATGACAGACTGAAATTTTAAAACTTAGCAGATTATTAAACAAACAACAAAATGAGAAAAAATCACAAATCTGATTAATTTTTAAAGAAACTGATAACATTGTTTCTACCAGCTATTGAAGAGGTACAAGTCAGATCCTCAATTTAATTTCTTTTTGAGCAAAACTTTGGTGTTTTCAAAATAATTGAAATTTTGGAACCTTATCTCATGAAAACAAACAATTCATGATTTACACCAGACCAGTCTTTCATGTTGCACTATGAGAGAGGCAGCTACAGAAACCAGTCTTTTGTGAACAGGAAAATATATGCAGGAAAGCCCATCTGTACAAATGGCTTCGCAACACACATCAGCTTATCCTTTAATAAAATAGGTACGTGGTACATTTCTTAAACTGGTTAATGTTTATAAACTGTATTAAAGTTAGGAATATTAGCTATTATAACCTGCCATCATGATAAACACCATGATCTGAGGAGGCTGGGGCAGCCTTAGAGTGTAGAATGAGCACAGCAATTACAGTGTAGGAAATGCCGCTTTCAGGCTTTGTAAAGTTACCTGAACATTATTCTTCCCACTGGAAATGCGTTAACAGTTCTAATTGTAAGCCCTTTTAGATAGCTATTTTAAGCTTTTTGGTTTGGAGCTGTCAGGGAAGGCAGTTGCTAGCAACAGAGAGACCAACACTCCAACATGCAGGAATCACAGCAGGCTCCGAAGTCAGAGCGGCAAAGAGCAGGCCAAAAGCTTTTCCCTGCCCTTGCATTCACATACCTGACATAGCCACAATGTGTCCTTCACTCAAAATGCCTCTACTGCCACAAACACACCAGCTGCTGAATTGCATGGACACCCCAGAAACAAACTAAATCTGTCTGCACCTCAGCCCTGAGGAGAAAACACATCCGAATGCACTGAGCTGCAGCAGGAAAGACTGCTGCAAATTCAGCTGTTCCCATCTCGGCCTCTCCAGCACAAAACTAGGCATGCATGGATGTCCAGTGTATGGAATACCACAGTTTGAGTACTCCACAGGCACTTCAAGGTTTTGCAAGAGGCAATGGGCTACAAATAAGGGAAGAGAATGGTACAGGTTCACAGACACAGTGGTACTTTCCATTCCCAGGGGTTTCTTCATGAGCAACTAAAATGTCCTCAATACCTAGGCCATAGCCCTCAGCACAGACATTGTTAACACTATCAAGCAGGCATCATCACTCACCCAACTCTGGCTGGAGAAGAGCTGAGACTAAAAGAACAGTCAGAAGATCTGGGATCAGTTTCCAGCTCTGCTACAGACATGCATCTTAAGCAAGACACTTCTAACTGGTTCATAAAATAAGACTTGAAACCCAATATACTGATATTAATGAAGTAGTCTGAGGTCAAAAAAGTTGTATTATCTTTAACTGTAGCCACTAACAACCTGGATGGGGATTCTTCCACAAAGAGCTTAGAAGCCTAATTTGAGACATGATGCAACTAGGGCAGTGATAACCAAAGACGAGGGAGTAAGCCAAAAAATGAAGGAAAAAGGTCACACAATAACACAGTTGTTCTTTTGTCATATGCCTGCCTCTATCTCACTTGACCCAGAAGTATCTTTGTTTATCAGCAGTTATCTAAGCTGAAGCAGTGCTGACCTTGGTTTGCCCACATCCACACACTTTTAGCAGACAGATGATAGCAATGACTGAGATAATCTATTATAAAACTACCCAAGCAGTCAGTTTGTAACAGCACTGACAGGGCATTAGTCCAAATTTCTAAAATTATGTCTTTTAAGAATTCCTGCAGTCACTGTTGACTATAAAAGGGGTTTTTTATTGTACTGGTCTGTTACAAGGTACAGTAAGCTCTCGGCCATGACTGGGGCTGTCAGGCATTACAACAATGCAGCTAAGCAAATGCACACTAATACTGGGAGTAGGGACATTGAAAGACATGGGCAAGTATGACCATTACTTGGTGAAAAACAGCAAGGTTTTAAGAATCCCAGGGCCCAGAGAGCCTCTGATTTCCTAATCTTTAATAAAGAATCAAAACACTCTCCAGGCCCCCAGATTCAGTATTCCCTGCCAGTTACCTGCCAGAAACCTGCCCAATCTCCTCCTTTTAGCCACAGGGATTTCAGTGGATGAAGGAAAGAGCAGATGGTTGGCACCAATACTGGATCAAATACAAAGCTCTCCCATTTCTGTAGTGGCTTATTTGTATCCTTACTAACATTATGAAACACTTCCACAATGGGGCATAAATGACATCAGCCTCATACCAATATATTACTCAGAGCAAAGTCAGAAGCTTCCTAAAGATTCAGCTCAACAAGCCCACCTGAAACCAAACAAACCATTCATCCTGTACTTCACTACTAGAAAAAAAAAAGTCATTCAATAACAGCATGAGGAAAGGTCTCCTCTATTAAGAACCCTTACAAAGCTATTTTAAACTGAGCAAAAGACTCAGTTCTTAGTAAAACACAAAATTAAGGTCACAATGATTAAGTTCAATACTTCAGGAAAAACTTAAGTTTATTCATTAATCCAACTGAACATGGAATTCTATAAGTGTTAAGCAGATCAGAACACATCCTGCACCTACATAGTCAACTCTGTGAGTCCCAGAACAATATAAATACATTTTAATTGAAGTCATAACATTTTGGGTCAGTAATCCCACATTACACTTTGAACAACTGTATTTGCTAAAGATACAAACTATGTAATTGCTATTAACAGGAATATTAAGTACCTGCAAATTGTGAAAAAAAGCAGGTCATAAATAATTGGAAAGTCACACAGCCGCTAAGAGGATCTGTGCTAAACACCTGACCACCTCCAAAAGAAATCACTAAGCACTAAGAAAAAAAATAAAATCCCTTACATGATACAGTTTTCACTTTGGAATGAAAGTCTAATAAACTAATCATGTCTTCAGGTATAGGGATTCCATTAACCTGATCCTCTCACAACAAAGAAGTTCTGTGATTGGTGCTCCTTCACAATCCATAATGCATCTAGTTCAAGGCTAGGTTGGATAGGGCTCTGAGCAACCCTGTCTAGTGGAAGGTGTCCCTGACAATGACATGGGGATTGGAATGAGATGATCTTTAAGGTCCCTTCCAACCCAAACCATTTTGTGATTCTGTGATAGTAGATCCCTTTTTCACACCAGCTAGACAGCACTCTCTTTATTTTAAATAGGTTACTAATTCAGTTTATGTCCCACAGCTTCTGATGACTTTACTATTTTCAGCAAATCTCCAAACAATAAGAATGAACGTCCAGTCTCTCATCATCAGGCTGATATTTGTTACACAGTTCTTCCCCATCTGGAAAAAATTTAGGAATCAACTGAGGCAGAAAAACATTCTACCAGTTGTTACACTGTAGACAAATTTTTTTGGGGGAAAGTAATTGAACTAATTTGTCCACAAACAAACTTGATGTTATTGGAATACTCATCATTTACAGAACACTTCACAACAGTTAAAGCAATATACTAACACCAATTCATCCAACCTAACCACATGGGTCAGGTGCAACATTCTATACTTTTAACAGGTAAACAAAGAGAGACAAAGCAGCCTGTTTTGCACTAAAAAGCAAAAAGATAGCCAACAAGAGATTATTCTTCCGTCATTCCTTGATCTCAGTTTTGCTCACAGACTGCATTTGCAAGATGTCAGGTAAAGCAACTTCATTTTAAACAGATACACCATCATTGAGAAACTGGTATAGAACATTACATGTTAAGTATGCCATAGAACTCCCCCCACCCTGATGTAAATGTTAAGGCTATTTTGTTATAAAAGTCACAATGTCTTCTAAAGCACATGAAAGTTCACCCACCCATATCTGTAGAAGAGCTCTAACATTAAAATGTACATGTCAGTGTCACACTAGAGATCTCCATGAATACTCCACAGATGCAGTGTTCTACAATGCACTTTCCACAAGCTCTGCCTGGAATTGCAGGCTAAGGGCAAGGGCTCTTCCCTTGCATGAACAGCACTGCTTGGGGCTTTTGCGTTTTCTTTTTTTAAGAAAATGACAACACTAACCAGGTGTACTCTTCTAATTGTCCATGGCTTCATTCCTTGCACTGTAGTACAGAAACTGAATTACAGCAATTTATACTTTACATGGTTGTGTGGCCTCGTACTCACACTACAACAGCACTATATACTCTTAATGCACTTAATCTGGCAAGGCCTCTTTAATGGATGGAACTTCTATTACACCCATTTTACTGAAGAGGACTAAGTCTAGGAGAGGGGAACTTTGAAATTACAGTCTGTGACAGAGGACATAACCTAATTCAGTGTCAAGCTAATGCCCTACTCTTTCAATCACCTTTAGCCTCTTACTCTATTTGAAATCCCATCCTAAGGATGGCTAAAGTGCATGTGTAAACCTCTCCAAAACATTTCTTTCTACTTCAGCCTGCCCACCCACCAGACTGTATGCCATGCAAAATAATAACTCGAGATGAGCATGTAGCACTCAATGCAGGATTATTATGGATCTAAAAATACTGTCCTAGCTTTTATTAAAGTTGTCACCTATAAGGCATATGAGCATAGTGATACACTAGCCTTGGCTGCAGTAGCATCCAGGGGGGACACAGAGCAATCCAGGATAGTAGGCAGGCCTATTCATATGCAATTACGACCCTGTTATTAAATTACAAATTCAAGTGAAGAACAAAGGGAAGGAACATATTAATTTTTAGCTATATGTAGATTAACTTTGATACATATTTTCAAGTGTTTACATCACTTATAATCACCATAAGCATAAAAGCACACTTTGGAATCGGAGAATAAAACAAGAGAGCTCTTAAATCTGTAAGACGGTTCTTTTGGCAATTACCATGGCATATACATTCCTCCCATCTTTGCAATCTCCTTCCTGACAACCACTCCAAGGGAAAAGGATTTTTGCTCTTTTCCCACAATTGCAACATCCGAGGCACCACAAACAAGAAACAGTTTTCAGGCCCACAAGATACGGATGAATGATAGACTTGCGTGATGGAGCTCACCCGTGCAGGGACAAGCTTCCATCCCTTGAACTCTCTAACTGAATTTTCTGTTTAACCCGGACAAGTTAAGAGCAACTTGTACTGATTTTTAGCAGGAACACAGCACAGATTGCAACAGATGGTCTGCAGGAACAAGGACTCTTTCAGCAAACCACGGAAAGGGCTCTGCCACTGCCACCACTGGCCTTTCTGAGGCCCCGGGCTCAGGGAGCACCATGGTCCTTGGCCACTGTTTTGCCCTACAGATTTCTGTTACTGAAGGGGTGAGAGGGGGAAGGGAGGGGCAGACATTTGGTTTCACATTTGGTTGTGAAACATAACAAGGTTTCACAGAAAAAAATAAAATAGGGGCCGAGTTTTTGAAATGCAAATCTCATTTTTCCCCTTTCCATAAAAAGCTATGTATTTTTCACAGCTATTTAGGGGAGGGAGAACAAGGAACAAACAAAAAACAAGAAAACCAAGCCTTGAGAGCTATTCATGAGGAATGCTAAGTCACAGTATTACTTAGAAAGAACAAGTACTAATTTGCACATAACTGTGATGGCATTCACAGTAGATTAAGTCGTTAAGTCAATCCCCTTCCTAAATCTCACGCCACTTGTATTTGTGGCTTTGTTCTCTGCCTGCCTGACTGAAAATCTCGAACACTGCACAAAAGGTTCCCTTGTAGACAAAATCTGCCAAATCAGAGTCACAAAAGTACTGTCAGAGTTATAAAAAAGAACAAAAAAGCAGAAGACATTTCACACTCATTGCTATCTGCACATCAAGAAAAAAAAGTTTAGATAAAATAATGGCTTCTACACGTACACAGTTCCTGCAGGTAACAGGCTAAGTTTGTATTACTACTGCAGACGTTTCTAAACTCAGCAGCTTTGCTTAAGCAAGGTTTCCACGTTCTCGACGCGTGACCCTTTTGATGGCATAAAGCTTCACAGTAGCATCAGTGCAGAGACAGGGATTCCCCAGCAGCACTTTCAGAGGCCCAGGGCTGAAGAATTCACCGCTTTCGATTTCAGACAGAAGTGGTTGGTTCGATTTCAGTACGGTGGTTGGTTTCCATTCACGTTGCAACACGTAGGAAGCTAACACGAGAGAAAAGGGTGAGACGACGAAAAAACTGGCAGAGAGAAGAAAATCACTCCCTACTGAAACCAGAAGTGTATTGGTCCCTCCAGACGCCCTTCCTCTTGCACCTTCAGTTCCAGTAGATTTTGTCCATTTTCTAGAACACGACGCCTTCCAGTTAAATATACTCAGTTCCACTAAGATACCGCGGCAGGACAAACTGTTTCAAAGGACATGTACCATCCATCCAACTAAGCAACAATAATAACTTCTTTGAGTGCCACCCCCTTTATTTTTTTAAGGTGCCTTCGCAGACTTGGTAATTTGTTTAATACAATTTTTCTACTTATACCTTATCTGGAAATAATAGGATAGATTTCGACATTAAACCGCTGCCAATAAAAAGAAGTCGTTTACCATTTCAGTTATACTTCTCAGCTCCCTTCCTGAAGATATAAAAGATTTTCCAGAACATTTTGCTTGTTAATATATATCTTTTAATTTTATGCACAGATATTTGCATGGTAAAGAGGAATTAGCACTTTTTTTAATATGGAAAGAATGTTTTGTGCCAAATTTTTCAATATAATTGGAGGAACAGTTTATAGTTCAAATTTGCAAGTTGTTACAAATTTGAAAAATTTCATACACAAACTTCCCCCTAGCATTCAGTATACATTGGATTTAGAGGTTCAAGTTTTTAACAGCAGTAGTTGGAAAAAACCCCAGCTGTCAGTTGATCAGCTCCCAGTATCACTTCAATAGCTCAAATTCTAAAATAAGTATATCTGCAGCTCTGATGTTAAAAAAAAGAAATTGCCTGCCACACTCCCATTTTTAAACTTTTTATACCTTAAGTAAAATGACACTTCTGGCGGTCTTTGAATAAACAGTTTAAAATAAAGCCCCCAGCAATAAATATACTTTGCTTGCCTAGCTGCAATAGTAAAAATTTCTGCAGCCAAACATGGACACATTCTTTTCCTGTTCATTGTGGAGAACTAATTCTTCAGTGATAAAATCCACCCACTGTGTGTTTCTTGCTAATCTGTGTACTTACAACGGTCTCCACTATTAAGAGTGACTGAGCTGTTACACTAAACCAGCCTAGGAATATTTTCCACCATCATTCTGGGGAGGAATGAGGGGAGGTGTGTATGTGTAAATGGTTAACACTCCCTTCAAGCAAACTCTTGAATTTTGGCTTCAATTCCCTAAAGTAGCTTCATGCGCAAAATCAACATGTGGAAAGAATAATCCCTGGTGACCAACTTGCTGAGGGTTGTGGAAAACTGGTCTGTGCAGCACAGCAAGCTCTTGCCAGAGATCTGCTGCAGCACAGACCTCAGCGAACCTCAGCGAACCTCAGCGAACGTGCGCCACAAAAGCAGCACCATGTCCTTCCCAGGCATTCTGGAAAACTTCCGTGTTTAAAAGCAATCACTGACCATCTTCTCCCTCCCACACTAAAGCTAAATAAGTTTTGTCTTTTTATTTTTTTAAAGAAAAAAAGACAGACATACAATTACAAGTGTATGCACTAACTTAAAGTCACGTTTTAGTCTTTAAGGCATGCAACTCTATTACATGGCCCTAAGGCCTCCTCTGGGTACTGGCACCATTTCTATCAGGAGACAATCCATCTATTTTAAGACACAGAGGGTGTTGTTTAAACCTACAAATTTGTTTTCAGTTTGAAGCTGCCTTTTTAAAGCAAAATCACACCAGTAACAACTCCCTCTTTGTGAAACATATTAGAATTTGAAAATTATGAACAGTACTTCAGCAATTATTAAAGAACTCCCTTGTTCATTAACAAACAAATTAAATAAACCTCGAATTATCTTACACCAGATCCACTATTTTACAATCATAATTCCTTCGTGAATAAGCAGCAACTCTCATAAGTGCTGTCTATGTATAATTTTAGCTCAGTACTTTGCTCTATTATTACAAAATATTTTAGCAAGTGTATCTGTAATTACTAGATATCTTCCAGATTTGTTGGGGGGTTTTTTTAGTATCTTATTTTTCTGTATTTTGGAGGCAGCAAAACACTGGGTTTCCCCCTGGCAGGGGAGTGCTATCCTCCCCTGCTCTCTTCGAGCGCACACACACATCCAGTAGGTCAGTACCTCCAGCACACAGACCTATGTTACCATGGTCCATTCATGCTGCTGTAGAAGAACTGCTCCCAGACACTTTTGAGGCATCTGGGCACCAACAAATTTTAGTGTACACTGCTGTTGTAGCCCACGGCTGGTGTCTCCCTAGCTCCTTTATTTTTTCAAACTCCATGAGATGCCTGTCTCATTCCTACTAAACAGGAGTAGTGTACTCCAATCACTGCTACAAGAGGCTGGTATAAGTACAAATTTCCATCTATAGCTCTCCACTGAAGTTTTCTCTCTTGTTCAGGCAAACACTGGACTCACTGTGATTACAATCCATCTGTGCATATATCTGGTAGAAAAGTTATTTCCTCTTACGGGGGTCATATTTATTTAGCTGTCCCAGTACAGCTGCTCCAAAGCCACTTGGAGTCCAAAAGCGTGCTTTTCTGATGTTGCATTTCCCAATGAAATGCCTCAGCTGCTGAGCAAGAGCCCAAGTGATAGCATGAAGAAACATTATCTTTCAAAGGGTTTGTGTCCACCCTGCAGCTGAGCTCACCGGTCTCTAGAGTCACGAAGCACAGGCTGCCCTCACAAACAGCCCCTGGCAGCTCCCCCTGGCCTCACAGGCAGCCTGGCATGCCACGACCTGTGGCTGCAGCTGCTGTGACACTCAGTCCCCACCTTCACTAATTCAGGCCCACCCAGGCTCAGGCAGGCCCTGAACACCCCTGCCCAGGCAGGAGGGGCTATGGAGGTTTGCAGCACAGAGTCCTGCAGCCTGTCCTGCAGCGCACAGAAAGGCATCCTGGAACACAGTCACTACAGTTAGGTCTTGGATGAGGATTTTTCTTTTACTTTCTTTTCTTTATTTAAATATACAGCCCCTTCTGTTGTTTATACAACTTATTCTGCATTTCTACAAGCAATGAATATACACAGCTCCTTTTCCAACTTTTGCACTGCAAGGAAAGTAAGCTCCCTAAAATGATAGATTAAAAAGTCTAATTACATAACAGTGCTCAGACTTCACTAATGGGGAAGGTTTTTCTATTTTGTTCTAATATGAAAAAAACTCCCATACACTGCTACCAACAATCCTCAAAAAAAAAAAAATCCTAAAACAAATTCTCAGCTGCTTTAATCCTCAACTTTCAAGAGATGCAATGCTTTCAATGAAATTAAGGCCATAACATATTTGTATATCTTGTTTGGTAAGAAGAGAAGACTAATGCTATTTGCAAGCACAATTTGCTGCTTGTTGTTGTGACTTCAAACAACACTATTTATCATTAACTAGTTGTATTCTATCTTGGCCATACGTTACACCTATGCTGTATGTGTACATGCACACATTTACATGACTACACACACTGAAGGTATGAAGAATTTCTTCCATTTAAATGATTTCTTAAGTAATTTACTTAATTATTTCTTTCTTAAAATAATGCTTTATCCCCACAAACAAGCATTACACAACACAATCTGATTAAATTACAAAGGCTCCAGCATATTAATAAGGTCTTTGCAATCATCAAGGAATTGTAAAAACATGCTCCCTTGTTTAAATTTTGAAATAAAAGCAGTTATTTTGCTTTCAGTAAGTTCTTTTAAAAGATGCATGAAGGATCTCAGAGTTTTTTCACCTTTACTTTTCATGTTTCACCAATAAGGTGTTTGTCATTGTTAAACTTGTATTTAAGGTCATCTACAAAGAGGAGGGGAAAAAATATTTCCAGCTGGCTATACTTTAATATTTAAATGATACTGCAATGGTATTCTTAAAATTAGGCACATCTTATAAAAAATGCTAGATAAGGTTATAAATTTATTAAAATTAAGTTGAAAATTAGCACTAACAGTACTGAGAAGAAAAAAAAACTCACTATATTAACATTCCTGCCTTCAATTAAGATGTGAGACTCAAGACAAATTTTTCCAGCAATTGTATTTAACAATAGTAGGGGACCGGGACTGTTACTGAACAGATAAGCTGACATTGTTCCAAACACATGAGTTTTCCAGATCTTCCTTTTTATAAAAAAAAAAAAAAAAAAAACCAACAAAAACACAAAAAAACCCAAACACCAAAAAAACACCAAAAACCACCAAAACCCCACACCACTGCTATCTCTAATTAAAAGTCACCTTTAAAGTAAAATGGTCTCCATAAGTCCAGTCAGTTTGCCAAGTCTTAACTTTTGCTTTATTTTATTTCTTCATCTGTCAGCATTTTTAAAATTTTGTTTATAACACAAAAAACTCAAATCAGTGGTTCTTTCCTTTAAAAGTGATCGGTAACTTATCTGCTCTCTCAATTCAGCATTTGCAAGAAATCCTGCAATGCTGGTGTGAGACTACAAGTGAATTGTGTGAATGAATAAAGGGATATGGAATAATTAAGGGTAACAAACACAACTTTAACTTTTCAGTAAGATGACTGCAAGTAACATTAAGTAAAATGCTTTGAAGTTATTTATTTCCAGCAATTAAGTTGTTTTCAACTAAACTGACAATGCAGTTGAGAATTTCTGATGGTGTCAGAGTACCGAATATTAAAAAAACCCATCTTCCACAATAAACTTCCCATTTACTCCATGCAAACTTGTATCAGCTCTCTAAACGAGGGCAATAAGTAGCAGCTACAAGGAACACACTACAAGAAAGCCTTCTGGCTTTTACTGTCTTACACACTATGCGAAGGGTACTGATTTTCAGTAAACCAGTCACGAGCAGAAAACTTACAATAAAAAGAACAAAATTTCCACAACACTTTGCAGTTGTTACTGTCAGTTTTTGATTCTGTCTGCTGGGTCTCTCTAGCCACATAGTGCAAAAACAGTATCAGTGTCATACAAAATACAGCTGTGCTTTTGTATACATAAATATGTCTCTCAGCTCCTTACTTGCTCGTAACCCAGTATCACTTGTGTGCAAGACTGCTCTATCTTTTTTATGTTGCAGCCTTTTGTGCCCAGGACCAATTTTGAATCCAAGCTATAGCTATTCCCAATGAACGGGAAAACGTAAAACGTTACCAAAAAGCAATCTATCACCAAAAAATTTTTCCCCTTTTTCAAGCAAGAAAACCTCATGCTCTTCAAATCTGACATATTAAGCCATTTTGTGTTAACAGAGTAGTATTAGATTTTCATTAAAATATATCAACACTATGCAAAAATGTTCATGGGAAAGCAAAGGGTTAAAATCTCCATGATAGTTGCTGCAAATAAATTGCAGCAAGTATATTCACTAAGTCTCCTGCATTCAAAGTCATGATGCTTTTCCCTTTCAGACAGGGCCACTGTGTCCTGCCAATTCATGAGTTCCCAAAAATAAACCAGTTGAGTAACTAAAGATGTCAATAGATTTTCACATTGCCTCCATGCATCCAAACTGTGTGGCTTAGACAGTTACTTGTAAACAGCCAGGCATCCTACACTTAACCTAGAGCACTTTCCTAAGCAAATTCTGCCACTTAAAATTACTCTGTTATAGCTGTCACTGAACACATAATATCCTTCCACCTCCAAACTGTACTTCTCTCATAAATCTAATCACTCAGAAAGAACTGTCTTCTTAAAATGCTTTTTAGCACACAGCAAAACTAAGTAGTTCTATTTATCTTCACAATAAAAAAAAACACAATTAGAGCAGATGAGAGATGTAAAAAATGCCCTGAACCCATGCTCCAGGGGAGAAAGCTGATCCACCACTTTGGTTTCTTCCATCTTTTACCTTTTCAATGACACTGACAAAATTACCCAACCGAGAAACAGAAAAGTAGGAAATAAATCTGCATAAGGGCCAGGCTGAAATCACCTAAGTGCACAGAACCAGGGAGATAATTTTATCCACTGACAACATTATTTAGAGCCAAGTAACCTGGCTAGGGAAACAACTCAATCTACTCAGCACCAAGCCTGTCTGAGTTCAAGAAGCATTTGGACAACACTCTCAGGCACATCGTGTGATTCCTGGGGTGTCCTGTGCAGGGCCAAGGGTTGGACTCCAGGATCCTTATGGGTCCCTTCTAACTCAGCATACTCTATGATTCTAGGAATCTGTTCCACACAGAAACTGGTGACTAATTTCTAGAGTGCAATCCAGAAGCCTCAGTTCCACATCTTGGAATTCTAGCACATGATGGGATTAAGCAGCTCACAGAGAACCAAAAATCAGCCTTTTAATCACAATGTCCGGGAAAAAGCCAGTCAAATGGGGCCCACGGAGAACGTATATAGGCAAACATGTATCTGCAGTTCAATGCAAAAAGTGGCTATTTTACCCAAGGCTTAAGTGCTTCTGTCTTAAGTGGCTCTGCATGCCCACCACAGAGGATGCCAATAACCACTTCATAACAGCAAAGTCAGCTCCTTCTCAAATACAGCTGAACTCCTGTACAAAGCCTGATGACAAAACACTCACCCAGCCATGGAGATGCAAATTCAGACTCATATATCACACCTTCCCCTATCAGAGCCCCCATCAACTCACCGGCCTGGGACAAAATCTCCATTCCCACTCACATTATGCCACTACTATTAGATCAGAGTAAGGTTCTGTAGCCTCCTGGTTGAAGACAATTACATCACCTTAAAACGAGGACGATAACAAGGCACAAACCGTGTAAACTGCTTTTCAGCAGTGAGCTTGCAAGAAAGGGAGAAAGCTGGAAACAGGTTTTTTGTGTGTCCTACCGCACCAGAAAGCACTTCCTCCCTGAATAGCGTTTTACTGCCTTCTCTTTCAAGTTTGCCGGTCTTTAGTCCTACTTATCCTGTAGCTGTTTTAACAACTATTTAAGTTTGTAGATGCAAGTGTAGGCTCATGTATCAGATGAAGGAAATTCAATGACTGGAAGACCTAATGGGTCTTCTGGGAGAAGGCAAAGAGCATGACTTGTTCTAAGCTCAGGGTACCTTGTCCTGACCATTTTAGTTTCAGTACAAGCAGCTTGGTTGTTTAAGTGTGAATAAAAGGTTCAATGAAATCATAAATCATCTCTGCCCCTTAAGGGTTGGTTGTCACAAAAAGAACAATAAAAGCACTTCAGCCTACCGAAAGAGATCAAGAGCAAGATTTTATTTAATATTTTAAAAGGCTACACAAAGCCATGCTTCTTGGGAAGAGTACGGATGTGACTTCTTAAATGTATATTTAGAAAGCTGTATATATTAGAAAGCTTCCCCTAACTTCAATTTCTAGGCTGTATTCCTGAAATAGATTGCCGTAAGAACTGCTGGTACAGGCCCAGTCACAGCATTGCAACCTTCACTTGTAAGTCAGACCTTCAAATTTACTTTTGACAAAAGGGAAGCCCAGAGGTCACTTAGCCTTCTAAGGGTCTAAATGTAGCCTGTGCCTTTGTTGCACATTATTCAAATTAAAAAATGGTAAAATGGTAAAAACCTGCAGTAAAACTACACTGCCTCAGAATATGAAAACTGTAGACTTATCTATACCATGTAGCCTGAGAGCAGGTGTGGTCCTTTTTATTAATGCTCATGATGTAAAGTGTAGAAGCAAATCATCTTCTGCTGATTTGAATTATTCTCAAAAACCCTCTTCAGTAGATCTCTGCTCAGACTTTTGACATGAGAATATAGAAAACTGGATTTTTTTTGCTTCATAAGAAATTGTCTTTCTGTATTTGATACCAAAGAGTTGCTGCAAACAGTAGTGCCATCTCTGCTCTTTAGCTGAGTAACATGTGAACCAGTTCAAATACTGAGTTTTCTTGTTTGCTTTTTGTCATATGGTCCTTGAAGTATGCTATTTTGCAGTCTATGGACTTAGAGAGCATTTACAATTTGAGATCAAAATTCAAGTATAGTTTAAATACCAATATATCTCATGAATGAAGCATTAAAAGCTTCTAAATTTAAGTATCTTCCTACCTTGGCACTTTTTTATTTTTTGTGTGCATGAGAATGTTTGTTTGTTTCTGGATTGTCTTTTAAAAACAGGAAGTTTTGCCCTTCATCTAAGTATCATTCTTCCATAAACATCAACAGTAATTTGACAGTACTGTAATAACAGAATATCGCTGATCAGGATTGGAACAGATTATTGATTTATCACCACTGGGAAAAACAAAACAAAAACCAAAAAGCCATTTCAACATCACTTTTGTCAGCACAGAAGAATCAGCACCTTGACATCAACATCAACTCCAAGTATCAAATACACTGTCCCTTTAACTAAATATCCACATACACGTGGGTCAAGCAATTGTTGGTGTTGACAAGTATTTGGGCCACTGCCCTTGGTCTCATACTTGCCTAATGATACCTCTGACAGAGGTGCCTAGTGGAGAAATCCATTAACTCGCTAAAAAAGCAGCAGTGCACTCTGAAGGCCAGGGAAAGGTCTCCAACCTTGCTCTTTCACCTCTGTGTTATAGATGCCTTGCTTCTTTATGACAAGTCTATCCAAGTTTCATCTGTATCCTGTGCTTAACAATTTAGCGGATATATGTTTATGTCATTCTTAGACAAACAAACAAAAACCTGCATTGTGGCATGCATGTGTGCATAGGCAGGCTAGCTCATTTTAAAATGCCAAGAGAGATTACCTGAATAAGGAAAGTGAATTTTCCAGTGTGTAATTTATGTCAATAGTAACTATTATTATTAATAAAGAGCTCTTCCAGTTGTGGAGAAAAACTTTACAAATCAAGGCTTCAAATCTGCATTTTATTTCTTTTGCTAACAAAGCTCTCTGTATTTTAGTTTCTTCTGGGAAGGTAAGGTGTAGTGGGTTTCTGTGGCTGGGTTTTGGTAGCAGGGGTGGCTACAGGGGTGGCTTCTGTTAAAGGCTGTTAGAAGCTTCCCCTGTCCCATGGAGCCAATGCCAGCCGGCTCCAGGACAGACTTCCTGCTGCTGGCCAAGGC
>JAWWLV010000179.1:27042993-27076619 GCA_035041135.1 Platyrinchus mystaceus | reverse complement strand
GCTGTTAGAAGCTTCCCCTGTCCCATGGAGCCAATGCCAGCCGGCTCCAGGACAGACTTCCTGCTGCTGGCCAAGGCCGAGCCAATCAGGAGCGACAGTAACGCCTCTGTGATAACATATTTAAGAACAGAAGGTTGTGGCGCAGAAAGAATTCCAGCCAGGTAAGAGCCAAGTGAGAACATGTGAGCAACTCTGCAGACACCAAGGTCGGTGCAGAAGGAGGGGCAGGAGGTGCTCCAGGCACCAGAGCTGTGGCCCCTGCAGCGGGTGGTGCAGACCATGGTGGGGCAGCTGTGCCCCTGCAGTATCAGCATTGACTTCAACAAAGCTTCTTGCAAGGCACCCCCTTACTCACTGTTAACAAGTGCTAAACCTAAGTATAGTATCAGCTACACCAAATTTCCCAGGTTTTTAATACCTCATTTCTTCAAATGTTCGTTCTTTACATCTCAATTTAAAAATTAAAACTAACTGTTTATAGGGACTTTCAGATTCTTTTTTCATATGCATAAAAGGGCATTTCTGTTACAGATCAAATTTTTCTACAGAAGAAGTTACAGTACATTTTCTATAGAAAGAGAGCTGCAATAGCAAAACAAGTCAGCTGAGTCAGTACTATACCCGAAATATTTCACTTTTGCCAAATTAAGAAGAGGACTAAACTGAGGAGGAGTCTATGTAGTTCTCATACTTCAACAGGAAAGAAGAAATGTCTTAAGTACATTTTGCACTCTTGAATGTATTTAGAAATGGCAATAAAGACTACTTCAATATCGAAATTATATAAGAAAAAAGTGAAGCCCATAATCAAATGCAACATTTTGCACAATTATTTACTTGCAATCTCACCCTTTACATGCAAAAGACTTTCCAACTATTCAAGGAGGACAGCTTAGACTCTTAATAATAAGGATGCTCAACGGTGCAGTAATACTTCATTACTCATAGCTTTCATTTATAATATATTCCTTTACTTCTCCAAGTTATCTCAACATCTCTTAAAACATGTCAATTTAAACAAATACCGTTATAGAAAGACTACATGATTTACTCATGATACAGACTTGAAAAATATTTATATTTTCTAGAAATTTGAAAATATAATAGCTTTCCAATAAAAACCCCCAAAATTTATAATCTTAAATAGAATAAATATTATAATTGTTCTCTATATTTAGCATGTCTCATATAGGATAACATCTAGAGCTTGCCAAAAAAGATTCTAAGAAAATAATTCAACTCAAGAGTTTTCGAAGTCTTGAAATCAAACTAAACCAGCCAGATTCCCCCGCCAGTTTCGCACAGATGAGTATTTGGGATCCTATATTGTCATCACTGGAATCTCCAAAAGCAATCAGAAGGGCTTACGGCTGTGTCTTTGTCTCCCTCCTCTCACCAAGAATTTGACAGTGCTGGGATTTTGTTCTCAAATGGTATAAAACCGAATTTAAAATAGGAAAATACTTTGCTAAATTCTCCTCCGCCTAAGTGCAGTAATATTCCACAAACACAGCAAACTCTCCTTTCACGAACTGCATGAAAGAATAATCAATACATTATGTAGGAAGAAATAAAGCCTGAAATTAGAACAATTCTATGGCGAATAATCCAGTTGAAATCCCAAGGGTATTGTTAATGCATGGCACTTCATTTTGCTTTATTTTTCAATGTGTCTAATGGTGACTGTTCAAGATGGAGAATCTGAACAGATAAGGGTATTATAAAACTGCAATAGTTGACTTGCATTACTATAGAACTCTAAACAATAATGCAATTAATGACAAATTGCCAGGACACATGTGCAGGAGTTCAAAAGGAGATGCTCAAGGAATCCTAAGTGTAGGCAGGCGCAGCGGATAAGGCCGCACATAAGCAGACACGATTAAGCCAAGTCTGACCTCACGCAACAACGTCAAGCAACCTGGGATGCACTTTTACCTATGAACTACACCATAACAAGGCAATTTGGAGATTATTCAAATTGGAGATTATTCGACTTTGGAACTCATCAGGACGCACACCACAGACAAGGTGAGAAGCATTTCAGCAGGCTGACTGCCCCACAACAGGCAGCTTCAGAGAACAACAGATTCTAGTTTACCCACACTGAAGGGAAGCAGATGATCTGGTAGCTGGAAATTAACCATACAACACTGTATCACCACCAGGCTGCAAAACAAAACCAGTATTTAAAAAAACTCTTTCAGTTAAACACCCTTCATTAAAAAAACCAACCAAAACCAAACAAACAAACACTAAAACAAACATAAACCAAGAATAAACCTTGTAATCACAATTCATGCATGTTTGGGTCACTATAGTTCTAGAAACACCAAAAGCAACATTATCAAAGACAACAAATTGAGATAAACCCCAAAATTTAGCATGATATTCAAGCTTGAAATAATAGTACAAACAGCCAGAAAACTTTCTCAGGGGACCTGAGTTACAACATGAGATATTTAATGGTGTATTAACAAAATAGTGTGTTAACGTATACATATAAACATGCATATGCATTTGTCTTCCCAAAATAATATACCAATATATATTATTGCACTGTAACCTTTCCTTTTAGTAAGCTATGATGGGGAAAGCCGAGCAACTGAGAACCAATTTTCATGTGAAAAGATATTATACAGAAAATTAAAAATAAAGCATGGATATGGACTTTATTCTACTTCCTGTCTCTTTATATCTCAACACCGAACATGTAATGAATTGGTAGCATATTTAGTAAAAAAGATATGAGAACTGTTTCTCAGTTTACTACTTCAGTCACTAATAGCATTTAACATAAAATCACAGAATATGCTGAGTTGGAGTCCAACTGCTGGCCCTGCACAGGACACCCTAAGAATCACGTCATGTGCCTGAGAGCATTGTCCAAATGCTTCTTGAACTCTGTCAGGCTTGGTGCTGTGAGCACGTCCCTGGGGAGCCTGTTCCAGTGCCCAACCACCCTCTGGGTGAAAAACCTTTTCTTAATATCCAACCTAAACCTCCCCTGACACAGCTTCATGCCATTTCCTTGAGTCCTGTCACTGATCAGGAGACTGAAGAGATCAGTACTTGCTCCTCCACTTCCCCTCAGGAGTTTCAATCATTACCAGTACTTAAGTCAAACTATAAGGAACTTAATTTTCATTAATTAATGAAGAGTAAAAAAGAAAACATTATTTCATGCTTTGCGTTTCAAGATGCCTTTAAAAACAACAACAACAACAACAACAAAATAACACATATTGAACACTTTGCCACCCCCTCCAAATCAAGCTTTTCACAGTTTTCAACTTCTTGATCAACCACAGTTGTCAATTCAACCAGGGGCATTCATGTAATTTACTTGTACATAAAGAAAACATTAATTTTTGGGATATGTACATTTCAAAGCCTATCTGTACATCTTCCATATTATATATATAGTAATGAATTATATTAATTGAAGCCTGGTTGTCTCTGGTTGTCCAAATACAATAAAAAGCATCAACACAGCCAGAAAAGCAAAAAATTAACTACCAAGACTATCGCTGCATCCCCAATTGAATGGTTGCTCCTAAATACCTGAATATTGACAGCATTCAAAATGCATATATTCACATTTTTTCCCAGTGTGCCGACCATAGCTTTTACTCATAACGTTCTGTGTATTTTTCAGTCACTGGAGTTGATCAGCAGAGCACTGAGAAGGGCTACAGTTGGAGACCATTCAGAAACAGAAGTTATGCAAAGCATTGTGAGCTGCTTATTGAGCAGCCTCATGCTGCAAACACATGTCACTAATGCACTGGGAGCTGCTGTAGCTGCCAAGGAGCTTCCATGCAGAATGCAAGTTGCTGGTATGCAGCTACAGCAATTTAAATTAGTACTTGACCAACCACCTCCTTCGGGGACCTACATAACACAAGACAAGGATTTCTTGGTTTGGATGCTCAAATCACACTAAAGGAAATGTGTGATTCAAAGTACAAACAACTCCCATCTGACAGACAGCTCTCTGCCACACTTCCAATTATTAGGGAAGGTCCTCAGGATGATATTTCCTTGAATTAGCAGTACATCCCTCCTATTTACAAATTGCTCAGTGACAAGTCTTCTCTTTGGCTGTGACTCATAAGCTTTGGCTTGCCCATGCCAGAACTTGCAGCTTTTTGGACATGTGTTGCAAAACCTCACAACCAGAGCTCTTGTTTCCCTCACCTCCCCCTTTCACACAATGAACACTCAGAGAAAAGTGGTTTATTTCTCACTTTATGTCATTTAGAATTTAACTAGTTGCACTGGAGACACCATGCAAACTTACTAGACTTCATTTTAGCATAAACCATAATTTACTGCAACCATTACTAAGATTTTATACAATGCTTCAGTCAAAAAAAATATCAGTTTGTTTTTGTTGGTGGTGGTGTTTCTTAGAAAAGGTGAAACAACAAAAATGAGCTCTTACCAACATCCTCATTCAACAATTCCATCAGTAGGTTAAAAAAAGTGGCTGCTAAATGCTTACCTAAGCTCAAAAGAAAACCAGGTAAGTTTCTTGAGTAGAAACTCAAGAACTGCTAAGCATATAGAAAACATATCCACCTTTGGAAACCAGGCCACAAGCTAGGCAGACTCCCATTCTGATTCATGACCGTCACTCTTGTCTCCTTACAGGCCTGGACACACCTCCCCACACACACACTGCTGTACCACCATCACCGAAGTGCCCATTTCCAAAGAAAGGCTGCAGGTCCTCCGTCAGGGACAACTTAAGGGACAGCTTAGCAGCTCAACAGAACAGTGTCATGGAAGGGATGGTAGGCTTGAAAATATCTCCTGCGGTTCTGCAGCCACCACTGACAGGTGACAGTAAGAGTGAAAATGCAAAAACATAGCTAACATCTGGAACGTTTATGCAGACTCTCTAAATGCTTGTACTATGCTACAGCTCTCACCATTCCATATTACCACTACTCCCATGCACCCGGATGGGTTAAAGGCCAGCACGGCTATGCCTCCGTTTTGCTAACATGCCCACAAATGTATATATATATATCTATGACTAATTGCACTGAGTACCACAGGACGACTCAAGGACATGCAAGTCACCTACTGCTTTGTATACTAGCCTGAAGAATCCTGGCCTAAAACTTTCTCTCCTACCGCACAGGTTGTGAAAAGCAAACGACTTAGCATAAGGAATGACTATATTGTATCATTACCAAAAATGATCCAAGGAATCTTAAAGCACTATTCCTGTTTTACTCCAGAGGTAATTTTGACATTAAAACACCCAGTATAAGATAGATTGACAAGTCAGTCAAGACATGAAGTACAATCCTAAGAAAAATCTACAGGTAGACCACCACAGTAATGCACAGATTAACATATATTCATTTTGTATTAAAAGAAAATGCTCCAATAAAATTATAGAAGGATCACGATGAAAGTCTGTCAAGTGACAGGTCTTGTCCTGTGGATCATTAGCCACTTACAAAAAAACCACAAAAAAACCCCAAACAAACCCCACCCCCCCATCAGTACATCTGTACATTCTTCATTAACAAAGCTACATACATTTTACATGAAGTATTTAATTGACAACCTGAGGAAACTACCAATAATAAGACGATCTGTGTGTTTAGCTAAAATATGTTCTAGTTGAACATCAAGTAATTTTAAAGCAGCTTTCCATTTTTATAGTCCTTTCCATCACAGTACTCAAAACACTTTACAATCAGCAGTGATGGCTAAAGATAACATTTCTAGAAAATTGTCTCTAATGTTAGAAAGGCCAATTTCTGAGCACCAAATCTGAAATCTTTCAGATCTGATATTTCCTTAATTTCAAGTACTTCCAAAACTAAGACGATAAAGATAACAGATAACCAACACCTCTGAAAAACAAATCTTAGGGGCCTTAAGTTGTACCCACAAGAGCTTTGGCATAACTATGTCAGTCTTTCAAAGTCTTAGCTAAAAGACTTACTAATACAGTGTCAGTGGCACATATTTTCAATGCTTCTTACTATTCTCTCAGCCAACACTGCCTGCGAGATCACTGAACAATCTGGAACTCCAGTTAAAGTTGAAGCAGCATGCTCTAAGCGTACCTCCTTTCAAGCTCTAATTTTTTGTGGCCTTACACCGAAACTCTCCTCAATGCTCTTCATTTCCAAGCAAGCTAGCTGAACTGCAGTTGTTTATTTTAACATAGGTTTTTCTCCCCACACATGCACACAAGAAATCAGACCAGAGCAAGAATTACAGTAAACCTGCAGAAGCGTTAGCAAACCTGATTGATTTTCACTTGCTGCATCATCACTTTAGAAACATGAACCCATAGATTCAACGAGCTTTCAGTTTCTGTCTGCTGTGATTTCAGAGACTACTCGCGGCATTTCTGCTGAGTATTTCAGGTCTGTGACTTCTATGATCAGCCTCGCTCCACTTCTCCCCACCTCCTCTTCTAATTCTCCGAAGAAGTTAAAGAGGAACGTGGCAGTTCAGTGCAGAATACGTTCTCTTTAGCATTTGCAATGCAAAACTACGTTTTGTTCGGTACAGAAATCTTGCACAATAGTCTGTGTATACGTATTCGTTCCAACAATGCTGTCCTATGCAATCACTCTGTAATTACACACAGTCATAAAGCTGCTGCTGTTGCTGTTTGGAACTGCAGTCTCGCCCTCTAAACAACCTAATATCAGTGTCCGCATTAGGACAATTCTTTTCTCTCTTCCCCTCCCTTAACTGCTTGCTCCAGTACAGATGGCCTTTACATTGCGCTCAAAACACGCAGTCGGAATGAAATCAAATTATTATAAAAAAATAAGCTGTTTTAAAGAAGATGGAAAGTAAATCTCTGTCGAGCAAACCGAATGTTTCTCTAATTCTGCAAGCTGCAACCACACAAGACTTTACAAACCAAAAATAAATCCTGCTTATGCCTGTTTAAAAAAAAAAACCCGTAAGTATTATATAAGACTCTCACATACGCGCGTAGGTGTATTGTTAGCTTTTACTGCTAAACTGCAACGAATCAGTCCTTTGCAGTTGCTGCCAGAAAAGAGCTGTACATTGGAGAGCACGGGATATTGAGAAATTATCTAACAAATTCCTCCCCACCCCCCCTCCACTGCGTAAACCCCAGCAGAGCGATCCAGCCCCGGCCACTCCGCTGGCTCGGCGGCGGCCGAGGCTCGGCGGCTCCTCCGCAGCGCCCGGGGCCGCCGCACACGCCGGGCTGCCCCGGCTCCGCCACGGAGCCTCCCCCCGACCCACACCAATCCCCCAAAGTACCATCCGCAGGCAGCTCACCCGGACACGGACACATCCCGAACGCCCTGCCGCAGCCCGACAGCCGCGCAGAAACCCCTCCGGAGCGTTCGTAATAACTCTCGGCGAGGCGGGAGGCGATGGCTCAGCAGCCGAGCCCGGCCCCCCGCAGCAGGCGGGCCGGCAGTGCCGCTGCCCCGGCCCCGCGGGGCTGCGCGGCCTGGGCGCGGAGCCAGCCGCCCTCGTCACCTCCACAGGTACTTCTGCTCCTCATCCTGCACCCAGCACCCACAGACAAAGCACGCACCACCACCCTCAAAAGAAAAGCCCTAGGAAAGTCACCCCCCTCTCCAAAATGGCAGGAAAACGGAAGCAAATCATGCGAATAAAAAAAAAAATAAAGGCGCGGAAAACAGGAGAGGGAAGAAAGAGAACGTGCTGGCTCACCTGCGCAGCGAGGCACGGCGGGCGCCGCGGGGGACGCGGGGCGGCTGTTCGGAAAGAGGGGGCGGGGGCGTAGAAGGAGGGGGGGAAAAAAAAAAACAAAAACCAACAAACTTTGTTTCTTTCTCTCCGGGACTCAGGGAAAGCGTCACTTCCTAGTGCGGTAAGCGGGGAGGCTCCCGGGCCCGGGCTCCTCAACTCCTCCTCCTCCCGCCCTCCTCCTCCTCCTTCCTCCGGGGCGCAGCTCCCAGTCGGCCCCCAGCGCCTCTGCCCGGCACGGGCCTGGGCCCCCTGCCCTGGTGCACAGATCTCGGCTTGACCTTCTGCGCTCGGCTCTGGCTGCTGGCGGGGAAGGAGGGGAAATCTCCAGCGAGTGAGGACGGGCAGAGAGTTTGCAGCACCGATTCGGAAGCCAAGCCCTGCAAAATACTGCCGTGTCCAACATCTGGCGGGACGCGCCGCTCTGATGCCGGGAGTTCAGTGCCGGCCTCCCCAGCAAGGTCAGGCTTCATGGCCTTTCTGTCTAAAGAAAAACTAACACCTTTAGTTTTTAAGGAACTGCTTGTACCAGATGAAAACGTTTTTCTGTTTCCCCCTTTCGGTCCTTTTTTTCACAGCTTTTTCAGAAGAAAAAGTGGAAAAACTGGGAAGGGAGAAAGGATTTTTGTCTAATGCAAATCCTCAGGTCATCTCTATACTGTTGGCTATTTTACCAAAAACCTGGAATGTACTTTCACAAGAATACATACTGCTAAGGTTTCTAAAAATGTTCAGCTCCTCTACTGGAATATGGCTTCCTCTTTTACCTTGGTCCGAGAGTAAAAAACACAGTGTGCTGACAAATGCAGGCATGCTACTCTACCCTGCTAAGGCAGGAAATAAAGAAGCTGCTTTGTCATTGCTCCCTCTGTAGACTGCTCTGCTACTCGAGTTTGTTCACAAACAATGAAACTTTTAGATTATAAAATAACCTTTAGACAGCATTCACAGTTTATACTGACATTCAGTGAAACGTGCCAAGCAACATGAAAATGCCAAACATTTTTCTCTAACGTGCACGTTGCCACGTGTTTACCTTCATCCAGGCTCAGATCATTCAGTGTACACAGTAGCATAGCTGCTTTCTTTTTTTTTTTTCTTTCAGACCAGCACTGCAGTTTCCCTTCCAGCATGGATTGCTCTATAGAGTGAAATACAGAAGTAATTTTTGCACTGCTCATTGTAGTTTGCATTTCTTTCACAATAGTTCCTGCAGAACTTTTTACCAGGGAAGCTCAAGATGAGTAGAAACAGGAGCCCAGAGAAGTGACTTGCCCATGACTACAGAACGTATCAGATGCATAACCAGGTTTCTCTGATGAGTCCCAGGTCAGTAGTCTAATTACCACACCCAGTCTTTTCCTGTCACGGTGCAGAGAATAACAGTGAGAGACACATGGAGGTAAAGAGCAAAATAGTAGCCACAGGTACTACTAGTAAAGTTTTTTTTCTTTCTCAACCATGGGTATCATTTGATGCACCACTGTCTCAATAGGACCTTCAAGAAAACCTCTTCATATTACTATTAATACATTTGCTCTTCCAAACTTCTGAATAGACAGGAGCAATTGGTCTATAACTATATAAATCAATACAAAAAGAATATTCACAGGTGTTCAAAAATTACCTAATATGTAAAGCAAATATAAATAATTGAACATATGACATATGACTAGCTGTAGTCAAAGGCATACAACCCATTCTCTTAATTTGCCCAAGTAAAGATTGAAAAGACAGGTTCCATAAACTGGAGTTATTTCCTCTCTATTACAAATGTTAGGCAATCAGTGCCTCCCATGAAGCACATCAGATATTGATAAGATTATAATTGCTTATCTCAACTTTCATTTGAGGGAAAACAACCCAACAAAACCACCAACAACAAACCCAAACACCATCAGTCTCCTACAATAGTAAATCATGTTGTAACAGCAAAGTGTATCTCTTCCTTGCAGACAGAACAAATGCATGTTGTACCTCACCTTGTTGGAGGCTGGAGCAAAATGATGACCAGCGTCTTGTGTTTCACAATACATAATCACGTAAAAGCGGCAGACAATGGCAGAAACGTCATCATCCGGCTACAGAAGCTAACATTGCGCAGGCCAGGGAGTGTGCTCTCTGCCCTGCTCTGGGAGACATTTTAACATTGCTGGGTTTGATAATTGCCTCCTAAATAACGTATAAGGTAGATAGGAATCCTGCTGAGCCAAAGAAAGCATAGTAACCACAAGGACAAAGCTGAAACACACTATAAGGTGCAAAATCTGTAGGAAAGCATAAACATACCAAGTAGGATAAGAATAAAAACAAGCAAGCTGGTAGGTACACCAACTAGTTTATAGACCTAAAATAGAAGAAGCACACTTAAAGACACCATGGTGTTTATGGAACTGTACGTTACTGTTTATCTTACTGAGCAATAAAAGTTTAACAAAGTGTTTTGTAAAAATTTTGCCATTATACGCTCACTCTTAGGTGTATACACTAGTTCCTAGACTATTCCTCATGTTACACAGTCCTTACATCTTCTCTGGAACCAGCCATCATAATTCTTCTTTTTAGTAGCAGTTTTTGCCATGATTTTTAAGTTTTCTTTTTCTTTCTCATTTTCTCAGCATTTGCTGAGGCTACATGACAGCTGCGCTTCCATCAGTTTTACAGTAACAAAACTTAATACACATGCATACCCTGTTACGTCATTATTTTATTGCTACATTAAAGAAGGAAGATTTCCTAGCTATCAGCATATAAAATCTTAGGTTTCTTTGGCTTGTACAGACACATCTTGTAGTGTAACAACATCAACTCATATCATTAATAAACTGGATTGCACTGAGTCAGAATTTGAATTAAAGACTATGCTTTACCTACTTAGGTTTACAAAACTGGGCCACAGGCTCAGTAGGTGGCACTCTTTTCACCACATCAGAGTAGAGCCAAGGCCCCATCTTCTCTCTGGTCCTCAGAAGCTGAACTATTGCTCCAGCATGATGGGAGACAATAAGGAGCTCGTAGTTCTCCCTGAAATTCAGTACAAAATGAAGGTCTTAACAACTACAGCTAGTAAGAAAGTATTTACACCCTTCGTAATAGGTGTTTCAGATTCCAATAAACCTCAGATTTCCACCTCATAATCACACTGAACTTTCCTCTAAAATTTCTATTGGATGTGATATTTATTTTAAAAAATTAATGTCAGCATAAGCCAGTAATGAATAGCTGCAGAGTTTATCCCATAAATATATTCAATGCTCAAGTGCAGGGCTGCCTCTAGACAAGCTAGAGAATGGACTGACAGGAACCACAAGAAGTTCAACACAGACTATTGTAAACCCTGCACTTTGACCAGACTAATCTTTTGCCATTGCACAGGCTGGGACTGACAGGCCACCCAGTACCCCTGACTAAGAGCTGGGGGTCCTGATGGACAGCGAGTAAATACCAGCCAACAATGAAGGCTCACAGCATTCTGGCCTGGATAAAGAAAAGCACAGCTAGGTCAAAGGAAATGACTATCCCCCTTTACTCATCATTAGGTAGTCTGCATCTGGAATACTGTGTCCAGTTTTGGACCCCAGTACAAAAAAGATGTTGATAAACTTGAGCCAGAAGAAAGCCAAGGTGGTGAGGTGCTGGCAGATGTTCTCTGAAAGGAGAGGCTGATGGAAGCTGGGGTTGGCTACTGTGGCAGGAACAGTAAGAGAGACTTAACACCAGTCTTCTAGTAGCTACAAGATTAGATCTTTTCCTCCAAGAGAAGACAAAACAAGGCCCTTTGTTGAGGTACACAGTAGGAAAAAGACAATTATCATAAATTGAAACAGTGGCAATTTCAACAGCTAGTGAGGATAGTGAAGCAATGAGCAACACAGTCTGATTTCAGTGTTGACTCTGCTTTGAGCAGGAGGTTGAACTGGTGACCTCTCAAAATCCCCTCCAACCTGAGTGATAGTATGATTCAAGAAGCAAATCCCCTTATCTCATGTAAGAGGAGACTTAATTAAACAATAGTAAAATACTTTGAAAAATTATCATAGGAAATACAAGTGCTTGTATGTGTTTCAGGTTTGTTGGGCTTTAGTTTTGAGACTGTGAATTTAGAAGACCATCAGCTTAAATACAAAGAAGCCCATTCCCTCATAGCCACCATTTTCCAGCATTATTACAGGAGAAAATGTTTATAACAGTGTTTTTTATACAAGATCAATTACTCTTTACTACAGAGAAATTTGAATTTCCCCAATATCAATGTCTGTCTCCCATATTTGTCAGAATTAAAATTAATTACTCGAGATGTTACATTTGAAATATTATTCTAGGGCACAACTTCTCTTGGGAAACTTGATGCAGGCAGAGATAGAATGTTTGGAAAGAAGGGGTTTGCCTTTTTTAAAAGAGTTTTCAAAAAGAAAAAAGAAACTTGCACATTTATTTGACTCTTCATATCTGAATTTAAAATTAAAACACTGAGTTTACTTCATTAACTTAAGAAAGATTCAGCTTCTCTGATCAATTTAGGAAGAAAATACATAGGTTTATTTATAGAGCATGTGTGTGTAAATACAAATGTATACACATCCACACACACTGGGTCATGAACTGGTTCCCTGAGAACCAGGATGAGACCCTTGTTACATGAGGAAAAGGGAGAGACACTGTGGTTTAGGGAAGAAACCACATGTAAAACAAAATTCTTCACATTGCTTAAATGCTGCTGAAAGAAGCTCAGACACCAGGGTGAGATAGACAGTGCAAGAATCTATGAAGTATCAAATTATATGGCATGCTGAAAAACAGAACTGTTGAACCTTTCTTCCTAATTTTGCTAGCTTGTGAAGCCTTAAAAACACTTTACAGTCCTTCCTGCATTTACTATCACTTTTCCCAAAATCCCACATTTGTTTGTTTACAAATGATAGTCTGTGGTAACATTGTTCACTGTTCACTACAGTTGAGAAAAATACAATATTTGAAGAAGCTAATTGGTGAGCTGAAGGCCACATAGGGGTTTGGTTAGCTACAAATGCTCAAGTCCACATGTAAACTCACCTGTCACACTATACTTTTCCTGTATTTTAGGAGCTTGGAATGCAGATTGTACTAAACTACAACATGCCCTCCCATCTAAGTGTCAGTAGTCTACACATACAATTATAGGATAACAAATGTTTCTTGCTGCTCAACTGACTGAACAATGACACAACTTCTTCTGACAATTAGGTTCAAATAACCTTAAGCAGGATGACATTAAAAAATCAACCAGCCAAACAAAAAACCATTAAAATAAGACAATTTTTAAAAAAGCTTGCTGCAAACTGCATCTAATTATTTCCTAAATATTTGGAGATTTTATTTCCTTATCCACTGTGTGAGAGGAACTGTTAGAAAATGAACTAATTAATATATATAGTATTCTATATTAGAATTCTGAAAATGTTAAGCACTGTGAAGTAATTAGCTCTATTTAGCTATTTACCATTAAAATTTAGATAACATAAATAATAATATTACTACTTCAGGAAAAGTGCATGGACTAATAGATCTCAACAAGGTCAAGAATACTTCAGATCAGTGGAAAAACTGAAAAACATGGTGGGCAAGAATTATCACGAACTGGTGAGCATATGCATATTTTTAATTCTAACAAGTATTTTTAATGCTAGAATCATTAAATGGTTTGATGACTACTATTATAGCGGATTTCTTTCTGGAATTTACCTCTCATTATGCATTACAAGAGTGCAATATGCCTTAAAGGAACACGCTGTGCTACTACAGGCCATGTGCAACAGCCTTAGCTTGAAGCAGCTCCCAAGAAAATATGGCAGAAGCCCCCACTGAGGCTTGTTTTGGCAGGCGACTTCCAATAAAGCTTCTTCTGTCTCTTCGTCCCCAAGATAACCAGCTGTGCTTTCTTTAGGTTGGCTTTGATCCCAGGCAGAGAAACCCCCTAGAAGCACTCAGAGTCCCAACAACAACAAACAAAAGAAAAAGAAATATTGACAGCATGTGCTGTGGAGTAAAGTCACAGCTTGGTTCAATTTAGTGTAATAACAGAAATAAAGACTGGAATTTGAAACAATGAGCTGGAATATTTTTCTTTGCATAAGATTAATGTTATTTACTAGGTATTAGTTTTACATATAACAATCTAGTCTGTTCCTTTAATAGTCTGAGTAGACCAATTTCTTACTGAAGCATGCAGAAGTTAATGAATTTGATCATTAGTCTATTTAATAATATAAAAGTATTATTTGCCCCATTGACATCAAGAAACTACTCATAACTAATGTTGCACAGTATATGGATATTTGCAGGATTGTGGAATATTCCTATTATGTCTTATTTTTATGTGCAATTTTTATATATCCATTTATGTATGTGCATATATAGAAAAGCATCCTTACAGTCATCTCTTATGGAAAATCAACCAGGAACTCCTGAGCTTCAGTAGCTGATATATTACAAGTAGGAATCTCAAAGCCCATTTCAAATCATTTGACACTTACAATCATTCAAGGAGCTTTCAGCACAAGCAGATTTCAGTGACAATGACTCAGTACAATGGCAATTAAATTGAAACATATGCATTATAAATCTAGGAGCAGCAGAGGAATCAAAAAGCAAGCATTTGCTAACAACAGGTTCCATAGGTAGCACATGGTACTCTGTCTCATGAGGACTCATTCCTGTTCCATCCCATAAATAAATGATGGAAGGGCAGGGAGGCATAAATCAATCATAGTGGGAGACAACAACATGTAAGACATATATGACAGGCATGTACCAAATAATCTGCAAACACATAGTTATGCACCTTGGTGACCTTATCTGTCCCTCTACTCTTTAATCCTTCTTTACTGACACTCCATGCCTGCTTGTGCTGGCAGTTTGCGCTGGTGCAAGCCAGGCTGCAGAGCTTTTCCTGTCATCACTGTTACACTGCAGTGTATTTGGTGAATTGCTGTGCAGTTTTTAAAGAAATTCATAAGCAAGTTGCATCATACTGATTTCCAGGCTTGGACTCCAGAATTATTTTGGAAGTCCTCCAAGATGCCTTTCAATACCAAGTTGTGACCTATCCCAACCAGCTGGTCTACTTATCTCTGTGATCTCTAAATATTCCTTAGTTCTCTTACAAAGTACATAGCATGTTCCATTATAAAGAAAATGTATGTTTATCACTACAAATGGCATTATGGATTTCCCCCTTTTTTGTCTCTCCTTCTCCTTTTTTAATAGAAACCTCCTAATTTTTTTTTCTTGTCAACAGGAGCCTTAAAAGCCTTGTACTCATAGTACAGACTACAACTAGACCTATTTATCAATATCTACAGAGGGCATAAAATGCAATTTCAAAGCAACAGCCCTAGCTAGGAAGTGGTATTCCAAGGCAGAAATATGGATGTGGTTGTATTAGTATATTGTCCACTGAGCATTTGTGCATTATTAGTGTATATCTGTTAATCAACAGAAACACATACCTTCATGGCTGCCACAAGATTGCTAGCCTGAGGAAAATGGGGAGCAGCAGTTCAAACAGGAAGCAATGATGTCCATCATCAGTGTATCTCAGACATTTTGCAAGTGCCCTCAAAACCCTCCCCTGCTATAAACTAAACATGATCTTTCCTCCCTTGCAAATGCATGCTCCTCCCTCATCTCCCCCCACCCCTGCTCCTGCAGAGACTTGTCTAGTTCCTTGAAGCCACAGTGGACTGAAAAAGCAAAGGATATGAGCTGGAGGAGGGTAGTGTAACCAAGATCTACAGTAGAACAGACAGGAATACACATGACCTACAAAGGCAGCAACTGAAAAAGTACTGAAATACCAAGCAAAACCACTGCTTGAGTGTTCTGTCTCTGCTGGATTCACCATAGCCTCTGTTTATTAGATACTCGTAAGTTAGTTTATTTGCTCTTCCCTCATATGTATGAGAGAGGCATCCTCCAATATCACCACTGCCTCAAGCAACAAAAAAAGCAATCACTATCTTGCTTTCAGCAGAATCTCCTCCCAACAAGAAGGGCTCTGAATTTGCTTATGTTGTGTTCATGGTGCCACTCTAAGAAGAAACAGCAGAAATCCACCGTGTTCAAGGCAGGGAGTAGCAAATCCATTGTCCATCAGCAATCACTGTAGAAGCATGACATTGGCCTTTACATATCAAACTGCATCAAAGAAAAGATGGAGAAAACTTATCACTTCCAGAGTTTCTCAAGAATGGGAAGTGGTTCAGGAAATTTGCATCCAAAATCTGCAAGGGAAAAAACCAGCCCAATTAAGAACAAACAAACAAAAAAACCCCAAAAAACAAACAACCAAAAAACAAAACAAAAAAAAAACCAAAAAGCCTACCACATGGACAATCCTCAAACCTCCTCTTATCTGGAAACTATGTATAGTAAGAAAAGTTATAGGTTCATCATTCTGCACTACTAAGAAAACAATGTTACTGCTGTTCAATTCAAGTGACTATAACAGTGGAGCACTGGGGGATTTTTTCCTTTTTGTGAAAGATTAGTGGAGGCTCTTGAAAGATGCAGATTGGCTAAGGAGCAGAAGACATTATCAGAGTATCAAAGCAACACAGAGGACAAGAAAGAGAACTTCCTAACAACAAAACATTGTCACAATTAATTTTGAAAGATGATTGCAGGGGGGAGCTTTGCTGCATAGGAGGCAGACACAAAAACTAACAGGGACATAAAAGAATCAGATAATGGAGTTAAACAGAAACATTTTTTTGGAGAGCATTGGTTTTAAAAATTGAACTCTCTCCTACTTCATGCATTTCAGTCTTAGAGTCATCAGCTGTGTTTCAAGTATCACCAGAAGTGAGCCACAATTCTTCCAGTCTGTTCCAGAAAGCAACATCCTGATTACATTTCTCTGACATCCAAGCAAAATTCTGTAATGCCATTTCAGCTTCCAAAAAGTAGTGCTGGGAACTGTGAGAAAAGACTAATTGTAGAAATAATGTCACAAGTTTACTTGGACAGCTCCTTGATTTGTAGACCTGATAACACCAATTAGTCATGTATTGCTATAATTAAAATATTCAACATTTTTGTCAGAACTAAGATACAGCTTATTTATTCCTTCAATTTTCACTCACCATTCCATTTGAAATTAGTGCAATTTGCAGTGTTTGCAAAGCCAGTACCCACTAAGTGGCCTAGAGGAGTATCCTGTTACAACTATCTTGCATGGCGCACCACAGAAAGCTGCACAAAGTACTCATTTCTTCAGTAGATGCACAAATGTTTTCCCCAAAATGCCCTGAGAGTCAGTCATTTAGAAATGGCACGAAGCCACTTTACTGCCTACCAGCTACACTGGTGAAACACGGTGTGCAGTTACAATCTGAAACCTGTTTTGCTGAGCTGCCTCAGCCCTTCCAGCTACCAATTGCTGATCACCCTCGAAAACACAACCCTCACACTTATCCTACAGCTGCTAAGCAGAGACTCAAAACATTGTCATCTAAGTTTCACATGTCCAGTAAAATACTTTATCACTCGTGATAATGAGGGCAAGCACAGTCTTCAAGAATATAGTAATTGGCACCATTAATTCCTTCCAGGCCAGTTGTGCTTACTGATCACTCCTCTTTTCCTTAGAGAAAACAGGTGAATGTCTCTGCAAATTCTCATTTCTAGGCCAGTGAAATACAACAGATGATTTACTTATAAGTAAGTGACTGATAACAACCAAGTGCTGTAAGTCTTCAGAAGGAAACATCCATATGCTGAATGGATGAGAAGCTTTCTACTTATATCCAGCAGCTCTGGAATAAGCCCTGCACAGAGCTCCAAAAATATCCCTTTGGTTATCTTGAGACTTTGCAAATCTGCATAGTCCTCTTTCACAAACCAGTACTTGCTTTTCAGAAATAGCATTGTAGAAACAAGATCCTAGTGCAAGGAAAGTTCCTTCTGAAGCAGCTTCCTCCTAATTAATTTTCCTCCTTGTCCACACCTGCCTTTATTCGCCTTTTATCAGCTTCCATCTTTCATCTACTTCCCAAATGTGTTTTTTCATAAACAGGTAGGTTGCAACATGGATTTTTCAATACTATTTGATCAAGGATTAGCTATACCACATACACTACATGTAACTTCCAACAGCTCAATACATATTCCTCATATGAACAATTTTTTCTGATTCTAGGAGACCCTATTCTCTTTGTACTTCTATAAGCCGTTAGCATTAGCTCTCCTAGCATTAGGATGCATAAATAAAAAAGAACAGAGCAGTTTTAAAGAGAATTTGAATTTAAATTAGGAAAAATAACAGAAATACTATGAAATATTCTATTAATATTAGGATTTCACCATGCAGCACAGTCTGTCACGCACTGCTGTCTCTTGCTCTGATGCAGTAATTGATCGCATTCTCAACAAATGGTGTTCATATGTTTTCCGTCCTCAGAAACATATGATAGTATGATATGTATGATGGTGTTCAAATAGAAACACTTGTCTTGACCATTTGCTGCCAGCAATTTTAAACTAAAGAAACATATCTTAGCACAGTGCAAATTTGATTGTACAAACATAATTTTGTGTTTTGAATAAGTCATTTGAGCTTTTGTGACCACATTTCTTTCTTCCCCACATTTTTCAGGATGGTCTACTATCTTGGAATTCTTTCTAAATGACAAATTTAGTTTTCTTTTCACTAAGTGTTCCAAATTTCCATTCACATTAGTGGGGAATAAGACAAAATAAGAAATCACTTAAATTTAACAACTTTGTTTCAAATCTTGCAGCATATTTTAGACAAAGTGGAAAAAAATAGCAGTAAGAAGAAATACTTTCAAGATTATCAGTACTCTTCATTTAAAAACCCTTCAATCTTTCCTGTTTTGAATTACAATTTTGCATGACAAAGCATGTACAACAACTACAGGCCATGACAACAACATTCAAATTTTAACTTTTCAGTACTGTCTGCAACAGATGAGTGATGAAAAGTAAATTGGGAAAATTCAAGGTGTTTTTGATCTGATACAGAGTCTGAAACTTAGAGTATGAAAGATTAACCATATTTATATTAGTACTTCACTGGTTGCAGATTTCTGAAAGAGTAGTAGTAGAACCTTTTTTTTTATGTGTAACTGGGACTTATCATTAAATGGAAGTGGCACACAGAGCAATAAAGAAAGAAAGCTCCTACACAGATATAGGATGCTTATCTAGCAGTGTGGGTCTAAAACTACAAGTTCCTGATTTCCTCAACTGCTCTGCAATAAAAAATGAAAGATGTGATCCTGATATGATGCTGCAACAGGAGCAACAGGATAGTTTTCATCTACAATATACTCAGGTCATTTATAAACATTAAATACACTAAAATGTACCTTGGATTTAAGAAACTGCCACTAACAAAAGAAACAAAACAGGAAAATCAGCCTCTGCAACAAGTATTTCAGTATTTTGTTTCTTCTCTTAAGGATGAAAAAAAGGCACAGAAGGAAGCAAAATTACAAATAAAGTTTCTGATGGTCAAACAGTACTAATCAATATCAGATTAAAACGATAACATCCTGTGTTCACTTTTTACAGTTTTAAAAGGTATTATTAAATACCAAATAGTTAAAGATCAGGCCCAACATCATTTATGGAAAAACCTTTTAAGCTGCATATCAAGGTGTTTTACTGACATATTTTCCTTTATTAACAAAAGAAGTTATTTACCTTTAAATGAATGTGATTTCTGAAGATATGACCCACAGATAATTTTCTGTGTAAACTTGTATCAACATCAGTAGTTCTGACTAGCAAAGTGTGTCTACAGAGCAAACCTTCCTTACCATCACAAAAATTGTGACAGAGTGAATCCAGATCCTACCTATGCCCTTTGGCCAGTCAGAACACAGATGAAGGTTTTGAAATGATGACAAAGAAAGATGGGTTGGGGCATTCCCAATCATTAAACATCAGAAAAACAAGTAATCATTAAAAGTAGCAATTACTTATTATCTGTATACTTACCTGTACAGATGAAGCTCACTTTGTGATTAACCCACAAATATCTCTGCCTCAAGATAATGCTCAGTCCATCAGGGACACATTGCTGGATACACTGCAGGACATACAAAAGCAGAAACAATTCAGAAGTGGATGGCATAACCTGTGTCAGCTGACAACGTGCTTTCCCCAGCAGTCTACCCTTTCCAACATTTTCAGCCAACAGGGAGCTGAGCTGCTCACGAATCATCTTTAAACTGCACTCCACAGCATGGCGTGTCACTCTGACATGAAGGCAGCTGAATAGCTCAATTCAACCTCAACAGCTGTCTCAAGCTAAAATTTTTCCATTCATATATTGCATCACTTACACTGATTCAAATAGTCACTGCAAATGGCTGCAATGACCTATGGTGTTACTGTCCTCTGCTGAAGTCACTGCATCCACAGCTCAGCTGCCAGAACAAATCATCTGCAAACTCTTAAGTCGTTTCATGCAAACATATGTGGCTTAGCTCAAATTACACTCAGCAGGACTTGCTGTTGGCTGACACTGCACCAAGTGAACAAGGGAGGTTTCTCACTCTCTGGTCTTCTGCAAAGAGGACAAGAAACTTAACTGAAGACTGGTAAACTAATAGTTTAGAAAATCAGAAATATTAAGTCTACCACAGACAATTTTGCAATAGTCTTTCCTACTGCAGCCTGAAACAGTGTTTTAGGAGGAGTGTTTGTAGGAGAAGTGAAATGATTTTGTTACCCAAGAACACGGGGTTCACAGAACTCTTCCACAAGGCTGCTTTATAAATGGAGAAACACAACTTTTTTCAAGATACCTCCATCAACATTTCATCACTTCTCTGAAGAACAGTTTAAAAAATGTTTCTCTAACTTTCTGCACCCTTAGAAAAAATGCTTCCCCACAGCAGAAGATGACATTTTCCAATCATGTAAGAGACTTGCTACATCAAAAAGAAAGATTTAAACTGTGCTGGATTTGAGTAATCGAATTGATCATTCCTATCCTCAGAATCCCTGAAGAATGTTTCCTGAGAGACCTCATAGACCACTTTGCTCCCTAACACACACAGGCTAAAGAGTCTGGTGTCATTTAGAGCTCATGCAAACCCCAGAGGATTTTAATTGCAAAAACCTGCCCTTCAATTACACAAGCAACATCTGTATTATTCATCTAGACAGATTTAAAGACTACTTATTATAGTGACATTTATTAGAAATAACAAAGAAAGGGCACACATCTGCCAAGAGTGAGTTACCCACGAACATGGCAATGTGTGAAAGGTGAACTACTATGATGTAGACTCATCAAAATGACCCATAAACCCAGCAAATCTCAGAAAATGAACAGGATTACTTTGTACTTTAAAAACATCTAAGCCTCACAGTATAGGCAGAACATGTAACTTTGTTTCTATATTAAGGGCAGGTAAACAGGAACAAAAAGGTAATTTGTAGTCAGTCAGTTAAAGAAGGAAAAAAAAGAAAGCCTTGAGACCTTGATTTTTGACTTTTATTTTAACTATTGCTTTTGGCTTCACTTAAATTGATGGCAATATGACTTTTACCACTGAACAAGGCAGCTGTTTCACTTTTACAGTTTGTCCAAGGGAGGTAATGACTTTGTATCCATGAACCTTTTTTATTTTTTGTTTCCTCTTTGTTCTAAAAGGATCAAATGGGACTAATTTTTTATCCCACTAGGTGACCAAGAAATGTTTTTGTTTTCTCAAATTTGCCTGAAGTTGGTCAGAGAATACCTTGAGGATCTGTCCAGTGAAGTAAGGCTCAACTGAATGACATTCCTGATTTGGGTAGGCAGCAATGGTTTGTTGACAATCACCTCAACCATCTCCCAGCTCAAACACATCCTCCATTTCATCTCTGCCCCATCTCTGATTGACTTTAAAATTATGACATCCAGGTTGATGTTGCCTTGTTTATAAGTGGTAACAACCCTTCACATCTGTTATGTAACAACTATTCCACAATGGTCTGCTTGCGTAGACAATTTTATTTCACACAAGGGGTGAATTTGTGTGGTTGAGTCTGAGGTGAATCAAGCTAAACCACAAAAAGAGATTTTTAGAGTAGAAAATATATCCACAAGGCAAGTCAGTGCAGAATAGCTACTGCAGTGTAAATACACACCTAAGCTGATTTTACAATAGCTTCACTTAACAATTACTTAACAAAAGAGACAAGGGGGGAGTGATAGTGACCATAAGGGTTAAACAGTAAAATGCAGACAATTACTGTAACTACCTTCTAGGATAACCTTGTTTGTGGAGAAAACACAGCCACTCTGCTAGGCAAGAGAAAGTGGGGTTGCACAGAGCTTTTGAAATACTATTTAATGTGTTTGGGATTAGGGTTTTGGGGGGGGAGGTGTTGGTACTTTTATAAAATACCTGAAGTAGTATTGTGGTTATGTATTACAAAGGAAAAAGATATGTACATGTGCCCATATAGAGCACACCTTTTCCCTTTCCCCCTTTTTCTTTCAATTGTTACTAGTCATTGAGATACACAGCTTCTAAATTAACATGGTGCTCTCCAGCAATACATTCATCATTTTCCTGTTTGCTCATGTAGTGACATGTAACATTGTTTTCTGAAATAATTATTTCTGTAATAATTGTGCTGCTTTTTTCTTGCACAAGTATGAGGCAAGTCAGTGCTCATTCATTTGAATGCAGGCCTCCTACACACAAGATATGCCCTATGAAGACGTATTCAACCCTGAAGACCTGTTTTTGGTGCATTGCAATCGCAGTAAGTTGACCTGTCATTAGATCAACTGCTTCAAGTTGGGGAGGAAAAAAAAGAAAAAAAAAGAAGTATGGAGGTATAAATAAATATTAAGATACCTAATTTTTCACTCCCTAGACCATCTCAGTTCCAATTACGTCATTTTAACTAATGTGAAATGCAAAGTTTTGTATATTATGGTGGCACAATTAAAAATCATTCACTTAAACCTATATTACAGTGGTATGGGTAAAGCTACAATAGAAAGGCTTTGCCTGCCTTTATGTGAGAGGCAGAGTACAAAGTCATCAGGATCATTAGAGTTTTTCCAGTCTTAAGTGGTCACTCCAAGCTTCGCAGTAATTGCCACCGACTCAGTGGCCACTTTACAGACCTGTTTGCCCTTCCAGCATGGTGAGTCACTATAACGTAGGGCATACACATAGGAATCCTGTCAGGCAGCACCAGGACCTGAGCCCCGTCCCAGGAAAGCTATGGCTCTTCCTACAGACTCTTTTTTAAGGAAAGAAACATCTTCATCTGTATTCAAACACAGGAAAAGCACATATATAGTAAACATTATATTGCACACAACAACAATTTTTCTGGAATTTTAGGAATGGCTATAAACAGCCCTATATCACAGCAAGGAACAGAATCTCATCCACCGGAACACACAAGGAGCAAACATCTCCTAGTGTTACCTGTGCTCTCAAAGAAAAAACCCTCACAAACTCTCAGTGCCCTTTCTCAGTGACTCAGTTTAATAAATTGAAGTGCTGGGTTCTGCACTTAGGTCACAACAACCCCATGCAGCACTACAGGCTTAGGGAAGAGTGGCTGGAAAGTGCCCAGTGGAAAAGTACCTGGGGTGCTGGTCGACAGCAGCTGAACACAAGCCAGCAGTGTGCCCAGGTGGCCAAGAAGGCCAATGGCATCCTGGCCTGTACCAGAAATAGTGTGGCCAGCAGGGCCAGGGCAGTGATTTTCCCCTTGTACTTGGCATTGGTTAAGCCTCACCTCGAGTGCTGCATTCGTTCTGGGCCCCTCACTGCAAGAAGGACATTGAGGTGCTGAAGTGAGTCCAGAAAAGGGCGACAGAGCTGGTGATGGGCCTTATGAGCAGCTGAGGGAGCTGGGCTCGTTTAGCCTGGAGAAAAGGAGGCTCAAGGTGTAGTGAGGTGGGGGTTGGCCTCTTCTGCCAGGCAACAAGTGACAGGATGAGATGACATAGTCTCAAATTGCACCAAGGCAGGCTCACGTTGACATTAAGAAGAATTTCTTCACGGAAAGGGTTGTCAGGACTTCCCAAGGAGGTGGTGGAGTTCCCACCCCTGGAGGTGTTCAAGAAACGACTGGACGTGGCACTTAGTGCCATGGTCTAGTTGACAAGGCGCAGATTTGTCAAAGGTTGGACACGATAATCTCGGAGGCCTTTTCCATCCTTAACTATTCCGTATGATTGTGTGTGATTCTGCGATTCAGACGGTGAGCCGCCATCCCCGCCACAGCCCTTCTCCTCGCCGGGCCGGGCTCAGGGAATCGCCGCTTTAAGGGGCGTCCCAGCGTTTCCCTGTTTAAGGCCCGCGCGCGCGCGGCGGGCCCGGGGCGGGTCGGTGGCTGTGGGGCAGTCGGGGCGGCTCAAGGTGAGCGGGAAGCGCGGGGGTCCCGGGGAATGGAGCGGTGCCCGGGGACACCGGGGGTCCGCCCGGGGGGAGCTCGGCAGAGCCCACCCGGTCCTCCTTCCCGAGAGTTGTTTCCTCAGGGATTAGCGCCTCCTCGCTGCAGGGCGGGCGGGGACGCGGGTATGGTCCTTGGAAAAGGCTGCTGGGATCGCCCGATCCCTGGAACGGGAGCGGGAACGGATATTTACTGAGCTCCCGGATCCCGGGGTGGTGGAGCGATCCCGGAGGAGAGGAGAGGAGAGGAGGCCACGGCGCCTCCAGAGGAGCCCGTAGGACCGAACCCCCCGCGCTGCCTCTCGCCCCTCTCGGTTTCCCTCTCCGGAGCTGTTCTGTCCGCAGCTCCTGACGCCGATCACGACCTGCCTGCAAGACAGTCCGCAGGGGCTCCTCCACCTCGGACAGCAGGCGTTCCTAACGGGGTCTTTAGGCACACCTGGGAAAGTGGATAATCAGTGGGCTCTCTGGGAGTGCTCGCAGGTGGGAACCTGCATACTGCATCATAGGCTTCCCCAAAAATAAAATCCCATCGGGTGATGCGCCTGCCTTTCTGGGAACAATCTGCATTCCTTATGTGAAATTCTGCGAAGAAAAAATAGGCCTTGTGTATATATACATATATGATATTTTAAAATAATTTTCAGCAACTACAATACAACTATTAAAACAAAAAAAAAAAGCCCAAGATGCTGTACCCGAGAACTTTTACATTTTGGAGTTTTTTTGGCAACTAAATCTGAAAAAGTAAAGTTTATCTAGTCCTATTGTATGTAGATATGAATGTGTATACTTACTGGAACTTTTGCTCTGTATATCAGTGAAATCTGATAAAAAGCTCAAGGATATGAGGCTTCGTGGAATATAAAAAAAAAATGGCTGGATCAATATCCTACTACTATTGTCATTCTTCCTTTTTCATCTGCTTCTTTCTTGGAGGAAAGACTGCAGCCTGCCCTCAACCCTTAACAGTGTGTCAGCCTACATGAAAAAAACACTGTGGGAGGAACTTCACACCAGAGGATTCAGTGATAAGACATGGAACATTAGGAAATCTGAATTTATTAGTTCAGTTCATGAAAGTACTTAACCTTTTTATGGCATGTGTTTTTCTCCATTTATGACAGTCAGTATTGATTCTGGCTTGTAATTAATTAACATTCATCAAATGTAGAGCTCCTTAGGGATGTGGTGGGGATTTTGGTGCTTAATCCATTACATTTTCTTTTCTATTTCCATTTACCTCACCTTTCTAGTTACAGTTTTGTTTTTTTTCTTTTTGACCAGTCATTTCTGTCTCAGTTTCCTTGGTTCTGCCCCATTCATCATTCCCAGTTTCTTCAGTTCTCTCTCCCCATGCTGTTTCTCTTTTCTCTGCTTTACTGGCCTTTAAGTTGCTATTCTTGCCACGTTTCTCTGTTCTAATTCCTAGTCCCAGTTCTTCTCATGTTTCTTTCCTGCTCATTCCTTATTCAGAGTAATTCTTTCCTGAAATTTCTTTCCTTGAGTTTCCTCTGAGGATCCTTGCTCCAGTCATTTTGACACTGCAGTTTCAGAAGACTTCCAAGTATTCTTATCCTCTGTTTAAATTGACTACTTTCTTCCTTCATGCTGCCTGGGCCCTAATACAGGACTATCTTCTCTTTCTCTTTTTTTTTTTAAAAAAAAAACCTAGGCTGTACCTGGCATGGGCTTTAACAACTTGAAAGCAGGTGAATCATCCTGGCAAAAGTATATGCAACTGAAAAGTGTGTCTTATAGGCAGTCTCGGAAACAAGAAGTTCTAGGAACCAAGCCTAGGACAAACAAACAATCTGGAGCATTTTAGCGCTGAGGAATTTATTTAATGCTTTTAAAAGGAGTTGTTGTGTGTCTCTGCAGAAATGGGGAAAGGCAAGTGAGCAAAGGGATAAGAATAAAACTGGGCTAAAACATATTCCCATGAAAATGCTGTTGTTGTGCTTCTTAATGGTTCTGTTGTACTTATAGTATGAGTCAGTGTGAACTTGGCATAGAATGATGATGTTAAAACTTGCAATTGATTTTTACTCTATTTGACGTTAAAGTGTAAAACCAACTCAGACTGTTTTTGTTTGGAAAAGCGAAAAAATACTACTGTGTGTTGCTTTGTGTTGTCTTTAAAAAAAACCAGAGTCAAAAGCATCCTTCATGTTGACATTATGCATGTATTGGAAAAGATTGTGTATATGATGCAAATCCCCTTAATTTCACTTTTAAAAAATCTGTTCTCTCTCTCCAAAAGCTTTCCTCAGTTTACAGTGCTAAAGGATGGTGCCTCTACTTATTTTCTTAAGTCACTTTCATATTGTTTATAAGGTGAGGAAAGCTTGATTCGCAGTATGCTGTGGTGTTAGTGTGACCATTTGCTTGTGTAATGGTGTTGCTGACTTCCACTGTAAGTGCACTCATATTTAGAAATAAATGGTCCATCTGCAGTGTTGTATTTACTGTGGCAGTTGTCATAAAATGAGTGACAATTCACTTGCCAGCTTAGCTTTCTGTCCACCCACTCACAATATCTGGAAGATCTTCAAATCGAATTAGTACACATGCTCCCCAAACAAAAGCTGTGAGAACGATGGGAAGTAAACAGCATTTTTGTTCCCTCAAAATGTCAGGCTTTCAAAGAAGTAGTTGAAACTTATATTGGATACTTTTTCCACTCACATCTTTCCAGACTGTTGTTCTAAATTGTTTTGTCCAAACAACTATTTTTCACTGATGTGATGCTGTAAAGACATGTTTGAGATTCATTCCTTATAGCTTGTAGCATCCTTAGGTCTTGAAATACTGAAAAGAAATTAACTCTAGAACAAATTTTGCCAAATAAGTAGCTTTTCAAGTGCAAACACAAGTGTTAAACCTTTATTTTTTTTTTTTTTTTTTTTTAAACAAGATACTTGTGTTTTGAGTCAGTTGTGGGTTTTAGAGGAGAGGGAAAGGCCGGGGACACCTTTTCTCATGATAACTTTTTAAGTATGTTTTCAGCACTCCAGGCTGTAGTTTTTGATGGTTTTGAGTGCTTTATTGTAAGCACTGTAACAGTACAGAGGAAGGTTCTGTATTTTGCAGTGTTCAAAGAATAAAGTTGTTGGATAAGTGGTGATGATGTACTCTTTCAAGGCTCATCTTTTAGCTTCACTCCAATTTGCTGTTCTTGTCATTCCATAATGTCCTTGGTTCATGTGGATGTTGGTTATTTATGGCACTCTGCTGAGAATACTAGTAACACTTTTATTTTGTATTAGCTCTGAAAGCATGTAAGATCATGATTTTTCTCTCATTAAATCAGGTTAATTCCCTCTTAATCACTTTGGCATCTCACAAGTGCAAGACCACAGATTTACAGTCCTCTTTTAAACTGTTGAAAGTCAAGGAAAAATTATTCTGTAGATCAGATCAAGTGGAAATCTCATTATTTCTTATTTCTGGGATAGACCATTTCTTAGGAGAAAATACACTGCTAGTAGAAAGAATTGCTGTTTCACACAAAACATCTTACACAACAGTCTCTTGTTATCAAGTACGTGCAAACTGCTATTCTGATGTGCCTTTTATTGAGTGGCACCTGACTTTGCATGCAAAACTGTCTCTGTGTCTTTTGTGTGGGAACAGAGCGTTCTCAGTCAGCACAGGAAAGTGAACCAAACACATTTCCTACAACCTGGTAAGGATCTTACAAGGAGCATGGGACATTATAATTTTCAGTCTTTCCAACATGTGCTACTGTGACATTGTAAAAAATCAGGCCTTTAACAAGATAAATAGGGAAACTCCACACATTTGTTTATTTTATGTGTGAGGTTGGTTTAAATGTTTCTTTATATGATTCTTGGGTATGGATGCTGAAGTTGATGGGGCCCATCTTTCATCCCCAGTTTCCAAATTATAATATTCTATTTTCAAGAAAACTTATATTTCAGTCCTTCAAACAATGTTTTCTTTTGTAGAAATCCAGTGTGAAATTGCTGCAAAGCAGGGATGATTATTCAGAGAGTTGTGCTGAATTCACGGCCTGGTATGTATTTCTCTCTGATGAAGCAACTGTGTGTGTTATGTTTGCCTTATGCTCCAAAATGCTGAGGGTAGAAACAGGCACTAACTTGAGATATTGGCATTTGTATGACTTAATATTGCATGCAGCAATAAATAAAGTTTATTGTGAAGTGCTTTTATTTAGTCTGTATATACAGATTTCTAAACTCTTGGGTGAGAAAAAAGGGTTAATGCACAATATATGAGAAAACTCGTAAGTGTTGGGGCTCAAAGGGAAGAAAGATTAGCAAACATGGCTTCTTAGTCATTTGTTCTTGCATTTTAAGAGATGGCTAAAATATTTTGTTACTATTATTTTTTGCTTATTTTTAGTAAATATTGGTTCTATTATTCCATGTTTCAAAGTGTTTGTTTTTTTAATTTATAAATTTATACTCTTGAGGTTTTGTTTACTTGCTTGCTTACACATTTGCCTTGTTATGGATGTCAGCACAATAGTTTGAATAGTGAGTTCATAAATTTTCTGTTGTAGAAGACATTAAGTTTTGCAGGGAATATTTTATGCTGCTTAATGCCAAAACAGTCCTAAGCAGTAAGAACTATTGTGTGACCTGCAAATAAGTCTTTCAAAATGTTACAGCAGTAGCCTGCTGGAGTTGTGCAGTCACTCTGACTTAAAATATGCAAGGGTGTCTGGCTGTCTCCTTTTAGTGCCAGTGGTTCCAGTTGTCAGTCTGATTGATCTGCTGCATGTGGTACCAACCTGAGGCTGAAGGCTCCAGTTTTGGGGCTCTTGGCCCAGTTTTACAGGTGTTTCTGGGAATCTTGAATTTAAAAATGTCTGTCTGTATATGTGAAGGGATGCTCTTGAAGCATATGCACGTGCAGTGGCTGTGATCTGTATTCCCTCAATCCTACCTGAGTCAAAAGAGGCAGAAAGGTGAGAGTTTAAAACTGGTTAAAATGTATGATCATTTGCTATTGGCAGAACAGTGCATGATGATCTTGTTATGTGAGAGAAGTCCCAGTGCATGTCTTAGTTTTGACCATTAGGGGCATTTCAGCGCGTTAAGAGTATACAGAACCATTTTTAAGAATGAGAACAGTTCCTGATTTTATTTTTTTAAATTTGCCCTAATTGTTCATAACAATCGTGTAGCAAACAGCATGGAAACTGTCAGTCAGTGCACATACCTGGTACTGCCTCAGGTAGGCATAAGCTGACATATCAGCATGTCTTCAGTTTGGATGGTGAAAAGTGCACCCATTTAAATTGTAGTTTGATACAAAATCTGAAAGTTGGTAGGTAGTTTTATATCTGAGTAAATATATAACCTAAATTACTCTAGAAAGCACTGCCTTGAAAAAAGGCCTTCCTCTATTGATTAAGGGAAGCTCTATATTGATTCATTTACTTGTTTGATTTTGAAATAATTCTAGGGAAGAATGGAGTGCCAGTGGCTGAAAACTTCCGACTGGAACAAAGTACAATAGCGGATACAATCCAAGCAGGACAAGTGCGTGTTAAAACCCTCTATCTCTCTGTGGACCCTTACATGGTAGGTGATGGACTTAGGGCTAAGCCAGAATTTGTTTTACAAAATATCTTCAACTCTGTACCTGTCATGAAGTTTAACACCAAAGTTACCAATTATAGGACTCTACTATATCTCTAGTATAACTTAGTAATTGTATTCATTCTGATGGAGTTATGTTGGGAAGGAATTCGGCTTTAATGTGCCTTGGATATATATATAGGAATATGACTTTATAGAACCAGGAAGGGACTATGAGCCCTGGTATACCATTGCAGATTTGTTTGTATCAGCTTTTTCTTTAAACTTTAAAATTCTATAAGAACTTTGCCTTTCTTATATATGTATTTTCCAATTGTGTACAATTGTAGAAATCATGTGGTTGGGAGAGTTGGGGTTGAAATGTAAGTGAAGATCGGAGAAGAACCAGAGAGACTCAGTCTGTAAAAATTTGCTATAAAGAGAATTCTGAGCATTTATTCCCTGCATAGATGGAGATAGTAGAAAAGTCTAAATTTCTGGAAAGTAGGTTTAGTTTGGGAATAAAGAAAAAGTATTATAATCCTGAAGTACTAACTTATGCAACAGGGGGAGATGTATAGAAAATACTTTCAAGTTCAAGATGTTTCATTAAACAGATCTCTATCAAGGATGGTCTGCATATGTTTGACTGCCCTTCAGTGCACAGGCATGGACTAAGTGATTTGTGGGTGTTTTTTGCAATCCTGCATTTCTAAGATTCATTCAGTTAAGGAATGGAATTTGTAGTACTCTCGTCAGATCCGAGCCAGTCATCTTTGGTTGCACGGGTGCCTTTGAGGCAACATCTGTAGAATGTGTTGGCTTTGGTAAGACTGCCGGAGGAGATCAGAATGGTCCATCCTCCTTTTGTGCTGAGCAAACAAGGGGAAAGAGGGGTCTAAAACAAGATTTTGAATATTTGGGGCTTATTGAGGGATTTTTGAGGAGCCCTTTGTGTTTGAAGTTTTAAACACATCTCCTCCAGTTAAAGCCTTGTCTTTCAGCGCTGCCGAATGAATGAGGACACTGGCTCTGATTACCTCCAGCCCTGGCAGCTCTCGGAAGTTGCTGATGGTGGCGGTGTTGGGGTTGTGGAGGAGAGCAAGCATGATAACCTCGCTGAAGGAGACTTTGTAACTTCCTTCACCTGGCCCTGGCAGACAGTGGCAATTCTCGATGGCAGCTTGCTACAAAAGGTAATATAAATGCACAGCCTGGGTTGTCCCTATTTCTTTTACTAAACCTTCTTTTTTTTCCTAAGTAATTGCTGACATTATTAATGTTAACTACTGTTAATGATACTATTTTTTAGTCAAAAACAAGCCAACATTATTTAAACTAGTTTTCAAAAGGCAAATCCAGTCATAGGTACCAAAATCTGTATCAATTTCTCTTTTTTCATAACAAAGAAAAATGTAAATGTTTTTGTTGGTTACCAGACACGCCACTATTATTTCAACTGTTTTTTTAAATAAATTTACCTGAAACTCCTTCTGTTAATTAATTCTGATAATTATTCTAATTCTAGTAGAACTCCTGATCCATGAGAGTGTAGTTGTAAGACAAAAAAAGCTTTAGATATGTTTAATTTAATTTATTTCACTAATATATGTTATTAAAAGCTTTTACTTGAGATTTTACTTCCACAGAAGAAAGGGTATTCAATATTAAGTTAGAAGTGGAGAGGGAAGAGTGCACTAGATATATCGTGTTGATCATTCTCTTGTAACACAGAAAATTATTGTAGTTAGAGAATTATACTTTCCAATAAACTCCTTCCTTTAGGACCCTTTACCACGTATCTGCAATCACAATATTTGATAAAATGACACATTTTTATTCCTTGTAGGAATTGTTCACATGCTGGAAACTTCTTGTCTCCCAACTGCTTTTTGACATTTCCATAATTTAAGTTTTTGTGAGTGGCTTTGCATAAAAACATTTTCTGAAACTCTGGAAATATAAAGTTTTTATATGAACTTGTTGTTAGGATAGACCTAGTTTAGAGACAGCTCCTCCCCTACCAGTTGTGCCTTGCCTGGAAAATATCCTCAGTCAATCAAACAGCAAAACCTTACCTTATAAACAAATGAAGACCACACGCATTTCTCTTTTGTAGCTTGTTCCACAGCTTGTAAATGGACGCCTTTCCTACTTCCTTGGTGCAGCTGGCATCACGGGACTGACGGCCCTCTTGGGTGTCAGGGAGAAGGGACACGTGGCTGTGGGTGCAAATCAGACAATGGTGGTGAGCGGAGCAGCCGGTGCCTGCGGCTCCTTGGCCGGCCAGGTAGGATGGCCTTAAGGCACATGAACATACTCTGTGACCAAGTTTTTAATTCTGGAACAGAAGTGTAAGGAGGGAGTGACAAGAGGCAATTGTGTCACATGAGAAGGGAGTGTGTGCTGGACTTTGCTGCCTGGGGTTTAGTGGATGGGGGATAACTGTAACACCCTCTAAGGTCCCCTTTCACCCACTGGTACCTGTATGCAGATGAATGATCTAACTTGTCTTTATGGTTTGGGGTTTTTAGTTGGTTTATTGTTTTTTTTTAAACTGTGTGCCTGCAGATTGGCCGTCTGGAGGGCTGCTCTAGAGTGGTGGGAATCGCTGGCACAGATGAGAAGTGCTCCATTTTGGTCCAAGAAATGGGGTTTGATGCTGCTATCAATTACAAGAAGGGAAATGTGGCAGAACAGCTACGTGAACTCTGCCCAGGCGGCGTGGATGTTTACTTTGACAATGTTGGTGGAGACATCAGTGATACGGTTATAAGTCAGGTGATTATTCCAGCTGTCGGGCTTATTCTAGATATTCTGCAGTGTCTGCTTGCCCAGCTTTGAATTAATTCATACTAGAGTCCAGCCTGTAATACAGCAGAGCAGGTTTTCCACTTCAGTGATCTAACCCAGGCGTTGATCCTAGTCTTGAGGAGAAATCAGATATTTGAAATCAGTGTCTCTCATTTGGACTAACCTGGCAGTTTTCTTCTTCTTGTCTCTCACGTCTTAGGCCAGGAGACTTGGTAATATTCTATAAAAACTTTGTCTATCATAGCAATAATCTTGTGTTTTGTCAGCTTTGGTTTTCTGGCTTGATGCAAGACTAGTTCTGCAGGGCCTCCATAAAGACTTCATTGCTAACATACAACCACTCTGTGTCATGGCAGGGAGGCTTTGGTGGCAATGCCGTCTTTGGGAGTTCTAAATCACAGCTGTATCCAACAGCTGTATTAAACTTCTCTGTCCCATTACCCCTCTTCTGACCAAAAAGGCACACAGTAAGATAACTATTTCTTATATTCCTTTTATTTAGTGCCTTTTTAAATCACATTAAGCTGTATAGCATTTATTTTTCCACTATTGCCTTGCGTTTACCTATTTGAATGCTGCTGCAGGTTGATGGGACTGCATGCCATTTTCCCACTCTTTTATAGGAAATGTGGCTCATGAAAAAGCTTTGCAATATAATCTATTGCATCTCTGAAAAATTTAGTTTCTGAGACAGAGGAATGTAATTTTACTCTCTTTGTGCTGTCCCAAACAGATGAATCAGAACAGCCATATCATCCTGTGTGGACAGATTTCTCAGTATAACAAAGATGTGCCTTATCCTCCTCCACTGCCTCCTGACACAGAAAAAATACAGAAAGAAAGGAACATCACAAGGTACGTTTCTCCTCTGGAACTAGTGACCAGGTTCCAGGTCGATTGCACACATGGTGTTGTGACTGACGTTTGGAAGGTAGTCTGTAGATCCTCAATAGACACGTGTAATCTGAGCACAGTGTTGCCATGCCTAAAAAGGAAACTGTAATCACAATGTCAGTAAATGCCTTCTCTTACAACTGTCTTTATCAGCATAAAAAATGGGAAACTATGT
>JAWWLV010000179.1:27021985-27032724 GCA_035041135.1 Platyrinchus mystaceus | reverse complement strand
TGAGAGAGCTTTAACAGAATTCCATCCATCTACCAAACAGCCCACAGAGTGAAAAAGTATTTATTTGACAGACTGTAAGATTTTATGTTGCAATTGACTGCTAACACTACTACAAAAAAAGTCTCACTTCAGAACACAGTCTTGTCACAGGGTAGAAATATGAAGTATTTTATTGCCACTTCTTATGCTCCCTTATCACATAAAAGTAATTGTGAAATGTCATTATTAATTTTTCAGTAGCATTTCTCACAAATAGATTTTGTGCCCTGCCTGTGATTTTCTAACAGCTCTGCAAAACAAACTTATGTAGCAACAAGTGACATTCTCTATTGTCTTAACAGTGTATTTAACTTGTGCAAATGAGAGCTCTATTATATCATCAATCATTGAAGAACACAAATTAAAGAGTAGGAAAACTGTCACCTTTTAGAAAGAACAAAAAGTCTTTGTGTAGTTAACATTTTCTTCCAACTCAATTTATTTTCTTATATTCTACTACAGACACAGGAGCCCTAAGTAAGTTACCTCTCCTTTTTCTTTCAAGAAGCCATAAATAAATCACTGTAAAATTATGTGAAGTATTTTAAATGTTCCACTCACAGCAGTCTTCTGTAAAGCAACCCAGTGTTTTCCTTCACAAATCAAGGCACCTCGGCTCTCTTGGCTCTGGATCCTTGCATTCTTCATAAATGTAACAAATTGTACTATCATTTTTGGACTTTAAAAAAAGTGAAAACAAGGAAATGGGTTTTCTTAGGTCATTCTTTAGTGCATTTGACTAAGACCCAGAAACACAGGCCTGACCTGCTCAGTTACAGACATTGTTGGCATCAGACTACATAATTCCTCCAGGATCTCCCATCCTGAGGACAGTCTCCATCGCTTTGAAGTTGAACTCTGACTACAGCTGAGATTCCCAGCAGCACTGATCTTTCACTTGACTTTTCACTGGTCAGGTGTGGGAGAACTGGAAACGAGCAATAGGCCACAGCTCAGGTAAACATGACCACAAACACACATATACACACCTAACAGCCTATAATCTGTTTGTACATAGCATTATGCACTGAAAGTGTATAAGTATAGGACTCTAACTGTGAAGGCCACCACAGCACCTCTGCAGCCACTATTACTTCATAAAGACATCTGGTCTAGTCTTGTAGTTAGTCTTGCAAAAATCTTGTAAATCTTGAAATAAAAATCAAAGTTAAGCAAAAATCCCGAAGCTCATTATCAAGATCTATGCTTACTTTTCCCAGCATTATAAAAATAAAAAATTTAATAAATCAAAAATATTTTTCCATTCACAGTAATAGACAAACATGTCCAGACATATCCATGTTCTGTATCACAAAAAAACCACTATTATACATTTGACTGAATGTGTAACTGTATTATGTAACATATATTATACAGTATATGGTATAAGAAAAGTATGTAATACATACTGTACATTTACTATTTAATACAGTTCTGTAGCAGTGCAGGTGCAACTTCAGGTCTTACCACCTAATGGTTGAGCTGCATGGAATTCCAGCATCACAAAACGATAGGTTGTACCTTGGATGGTTTTTAAGACAAAGAATTTGGAATACTTAAACTGTTCTTCAGGAGCTCTGACAGTTTTTCATTTCTACTATGTAAGTTCTGAGCTCAGATGATTTCAGTGTCCAGGTTTTATAAATGAGAACTGAGGTCAGTGCCACCAGCCACATTCTCATTGGGGAGAGGAAGAAAGCCACGGTGCCATAGGTTCGCAGTAGGAAATAGCAGGAATAGACCTGCCAGGCCAGGAGGAGTGCCATGGCCAGGTGAACAAGCACAGCCGGGAGGCGTCGCACGTGACGGATGTGAGAGCGGAAGCCGTGACCCCGGCACCGCAAAAACAGGCACCAGCACAGATAGGCCATTAATGGCAGGTTGAAAAACAACATCTGAAAAAAAGAGCATAGAAAACTATGACAATAAGCCAGACAGGTGTTCTGGGTAACACATATGAGGGCATAGAAAGATATAAGCCAAGTAAAACTGTCCCGTTCTACGGGTTGAGTACAATTTCCAGAGATGGAACCTCAGGATGCACTTCCAAGACTCTGCAGCTGATAGAGCTGATAGTGCCTGTGCCTCAGTCTCAGGCCAAGCATTCCTGTTCACTCCCTTGCAGTGAGAGGCACTGAAGTGCATCTGACCCCTCTTGGAGCTGATTCAGGGAGACAGACTTGGCAAAAGCTAGTACGGTAAAAACGGAAGATCGTCATGCCAGTTCAACTCTGACCCAGCCCGCTGTGGTGTCAGACAACTCCTGGCACTGCTATAAGGGAGGGAATATGAAGGAGGAGGCAACACTGGCTTGGTCTGGCTTAAATGCCAAGGAACTACACCCTGTCTTTCAGATGAATGGCAGCTGGGGAAACCACTGCTGGGAAAACTGGACTCTGTGCTTGGAGAGTGACACCTACTGATCTGAGGAGTTATTCAGGGTGCAAGGGCTGCCCTGGCCACTCAACTTATTTTGCTTTATCACTGCAAGCTGTGCATGAGCTGAGGACAAAACCAGAAAATTTAGAGCAGTAAATCTATAGAGATGGCCTCTAATCCAGACATCCAGGGAGTCCAAAGCAACATCAAATAGGGGAAAAGAGAAGCTGAAGAAAATAATGCACAACCTCCTTCCTTTCTGCCCTTTAAATTTGCAGAAAGGTAAGAAAGATCTGTTGTAGTCAGGCATGGCCATTAATCTCCTCTGTCCTTCCAAGACTCCTTTCTTGATAAAACTATTAAAAAAATTTGGAAAAAAAAATCCCAGAAAAAAGCAGTTTGTTAGCTTGAATTTTTATAAATACGTACCTGTAAAATCCCAACCACAAATGTCATACTGCCCTGTAAGAAGGAACCACCAACGAACACGCCGAAGGAAAAGCAGGCCCCCCACTGGCCATCTATCAGTTCACCTACAAACCATGGTCCTGCAAGAGAGGAAGCCAAACATACAGCACCATCAGGAAACACAACACAGACATGGCCGTTTGCCACACGGCCTTTTGTACCCCCGAGGACAAAGGTGTTTACTGGGGAAAGTGACTCCTCTATTGTTTGTCCATAGTAATAAGCCTAATGTTTTCATCTTCAACAAACTGCAAAAGGGTGAACATCCTGGATGTGAAAGTATCATGGTATACCAGGGAGTCGTGGTATGCAACAAAAATACTTTTGTTTCATCTCTGTGACAATTTTCAACACCACATATAACATCTTCCTCATGAGAAAAGTGAAAAGGTAAATCCTTTCAAATGTTAACTTTTTCCCAGAATTACAGTTAGACATATGAAAAACATGGTCACAAACAGTCCCAGCTTGGCTCAGCACAGAAGTTAAAATAGGCAGGCTGTTCTATGTTATGCATACTATGCTGCCTGCCAAGAAAGTAGATATTTTAGTAATGTAATATCAGAGAAGAATAAGCTAAAATTGTCGCATGAGAGCGGAGATGCCAGTGACACGTCATGTGAAATGTACTCTCCATATACTCATTTTACATCAATTTAACAATTTAAGTGTTTAATTAATTCATGGATTCTAAGTTAGGATCTTATAAACAAACCTTTAGTCTCTTTGGTCATAAACTTTTCAAGTTCCACATAGATTTTGTAACTTAAGTAGATTTTCCTTATTCTCCAGAATGTTACAAGTCTTAATTTTCATCAGGATAGGATGTGTAATTTCAAAATACTACTTTATGTCCTCCAGTACTCTATGCTACTTACCGAGAATGGTGTATAAATTCAAAACCAGAACTGAGTAGTAGAAGGTGTTTGTTTTACTGAAGACATGAAGGGAGTATGAAGTCAGAGTAAGTAATCCTGGCTTTTCTAAAGAGAACACATTTAAGAAAAATACACTTAATTCAGGTTGCAACCCACTTCCCATATATATATATACACATATAAAATACTGATCTTTCTGAAACAAATCTGCACATTATGTACTCATTCTATTAAATAAGGAATATAGTAATACTTAGTATGTCTACAGAACAAATGCAAAGGAATGCATTTCTCCCATTACTGTGATAACTGAAAGTAAAGAACTGATAAATACACAAATCTATATTAAAACCAGCAGAGGAAGCTGCCATTCTAATGAATACAATTACTGTATGTAAATAAAATAGAACATTCTATACCCAAAATTGAAGTTATCTAGAATGAAAAACATGGACAAGGTACATATTAAATGAAAAGTAAGAAAATCAAAACAGTAACTATGCAAACCCAGAAAGATGGGTCAGCATGGACTAGATTAACTGGATTTTTTTTAAATGGAATCTACTTAGTGAGATCTGATAGCAACTCAGATCAAATGAAGGCTAGGCATGAAAATGACAGTATTCTGACAAGTGTGTTAGCAGAAAAAAGCAGTATTAACTTTCTAATTGAAGCAGACAATAAATTGAGACCAAGTGAGCCTTCCTATAGGTGTTAGCGTGTGGAGTTTCACCTATTATGTGGCTGCCCTTCTCTCAAAGAATTAACCCCCAGAGGTCAAGCTTGACCTTTGGAAATCAACAGCCTTAACAGACTTGTTCCCTAATTTGTAAAACATTTGTCATGGTCCACAGGGACCTAGCTGATCACAGATTCAGCTCTTTTCATTTTTAGTTGCTGAATTCCATAAAGGCAACTGAAAATCTATTCTTTTTCTATGTAAGCAGTTGCTGTAGTTACCTCAGGATGCTACGTGATTATGAGTATAAAGGGGCAGACACTGATATGAATAGGAAGGGAGATGGCTTCCAGAAAAATCTCATTAATAAGGTGTGGTTCAAATAATTATTTAAAGGATAAGCACACAAGCTTCACAGTATTAATTTTCATTTATCAGATTTATCACAAAAAAAAAATCAAGTTATGCTAGAACTGGCCTTGAGAAAGACCCAATCCTGTTCATGTTCTATGCAAAAATTAACAAAATTGTCTTTGCAGAAGGAAATCTGTTTGTCCACTCAGGCGACAAAGAATTCTGTGACAATTGTAGTGAAACAAGCACACGTATAGAACTGATACAAAATAAAACATTCCTTTCTCTAGGCATTGGAGAAAATTAAAATAAGACTTCAGTCAATTGAATTTTTGTTTAAACAAAGATGCCTGCTCAAGTTTTTAGTTTTTAATTTACGTCGTTTGATATATTGGAGGTTTTCCAGGTACCCTTAAACGCAAAACAGCAGCTTCTGAGAAACCAATCAAACCCCACAGCAGTAGATGCAAAAGGCATATGGTCATCAACAGCCCAATTACTTACCTATTGTTAGCACACAGAAACAAAACAGTAAAAAGCTTAGGGGAAAACAGATTCTCTAAAACCCACAAACATTGGTTCATACCTTTGAGTACTGGCTTTTGGAGGTATCTGAAAGCAACAAGCAAGGTGATCTGAATCAGCACAATCAGTCCAAAGAGTACACGAGCCTGAAATGACAGTTTTGACTCAGCCAGCCATGGAGTAATAGCAGCCTTGAAGCATTCCTTATAGACATAGATAGAGTGGTACAAAGATTTCTAACTGAAACACATATTCAAAGCTTGGTGGTGTCATTGAAATGAGGAGTAAAAAGAAACTTGAGTTTCTAAGTTACTGAACTTGTATCATACTGACTTGAATTCAGCTGAATGGCTGAAAGTGATAGACCTGAATCTTTAAAAAAAATGGGGGTTGTAAAACACATCCACTGAAAAAAAAGTGCAAATACACTTCCTAGGCAACACATTTTTTGAGCGCTGAAGAGAACTGCAGTTCAAGACAGTGTAGAACATCTGTTACTGATTAACAAAACTCAGATAATAACTTTGAGCCAATTATAATATGAATACAGTCATGTGGACTTTGTTCTAAAAGTGCACCTAAACATGACATGCATTCTTTGCATGTACTGAGCTGTAACACACCTGGATATGACCTGGAACTTACTGAAGTCGACAGGAATTTTGCCTTCCTCTTTGCTGGAGCCAGCTATAATGTCAGCAGCTGGTGGTAAGAATATTTCCAGCATTCTCGCCAGAACACATTTTGCAACAGATTGCAACGAAGGCGCTTTTTTAATTTAACATTTACTTTTCCTACCATGTCCAGTAGTTGCTTTTCAATTTCTTGCTTGTACAAAACATGTGTATACCTATGCCCAAAAATGGAAATTGTGACTAAATCCAGGAGGTCAACTGTTTGCATGAACCACTGCTGTACATTTGTAGTTGAATCACGCAACTTAAGAAACTTGAAATATTTTGGAATTCCAATTCCATATCTGGAAAAAGTGAACTGCATTTGAGTCTACCAGGAAATAGGAAAATGCCTACTGCAGCTCTGGGAAGCCAACATGGAATGACAGCTGTTTTGCTGAAAGTACTTACTAGAACATAGTGGTCAGTGAGAAGAATCACAGATGGCCAAAAGTCAAATCTAAGGGAGAGGTTTTCTTCCATAGCAAATATATGGCCCCACGTGCCAATTCTTCCTGAAGCATCCTAGATTGATATAAGAGAACGATTAGATACCAGTAGTACACAAAATAACAGGTTCCTAATAATCATTGCAGCTTTTCTAGAAAGATCCAGTTGATGCATGCATGTCTAGCATGCTGCTGTATGAAATACTTCTACCTACAAATGATTACTTGCTGTCAATTTTGCACTTTCAAGTAACTTGGTGATTGTAAGATCAGAGTCTGAAAGTGCTACATATGAAGGAGAACTTGTCAGAGATTCAGCAACTTGTGGAAGACAATGACTGTTTCCTGTTCCCACCACCAATTTTTTTCTGAACGTTCCATTCTAGGTAATAGCCCATATTAAAATATTTTGAAACTTCATTGTGCTTTGTTTCTGGTGTATTTGCCACAAACTGGTATTGATAAACAATAACAGTGCTTCGTTTATTCAACAGTTTGATATTTCTGCATGTATAACTGACATCTGTGGTGGGCTGACCCTGGCTGGATGCCGGGTGCCTACCAAAGCTGCTCCATAACTCCCCTTCCTCCGCTGGGCAAGGGAGAGAAAACTTAATGAAAGGCTCATGGGTCGAGATCAGGATGGACAGAGACCACTCAGCAATTGCCATCATGGGCAAAACAGACTCTAATTGCAGAAACCAGCTTAATTCATGACCAACCAGAGTAGAAAAAGAGAAATAAACTCAAATCCTAAAAACACCTTTCTCTCACCCCTCTCTTCTTCCCAGGCTTCACTCCCGCATTTTCTACCTACTTCCCCCACCAGCACAAAGGGATGAGAACGGGGGGTGCAGTCAGTACATCACATGCCTCTGCCACTCCTTCTCACACTGGTACTGGCTCTGTTGGACATTGGGGAAGCTTTTCCAACAGCTTCTCACAGAAGCCACCCCTGTAGCCTCCCACTATCAACACTTTGCCACACAAACCCAATACAACACCTCATCTTCCAGTACCTAAGAAATGGTTCATTTATAGATAAGGATTCAGTATGTTTAGTGTGATTACAGCTGAGATGCTATTTGGACAATGTACAGCAATTGAGTATTAATATTTTCTTCAGGTACTTGACTTAAGGTAACACTTCATCGTCCTCACTTTCCCAAAACTGTTCAGTTACTAAATGTAATACTGATTTACGACTGGATATTAAAAGAAATTAATTTTTAAAAAATCTTGTTCAGTTATCTGATAACAAAGAGGTATTTGCAAGCAAACTGTTGCTACGCAGGCCTGTATAACCCTCTTCAAATATTTCTCAATTTTGTGCATGTTTTCATCATAATTAAAAAAAACACAAATAAACCACTTTCTGAAGTAAAGCATCACAGAAATTGGTAACAAGGTAGGAGGTAGAACACTGGGCAGTACAGAAAGGCCATTAGAAGAAAAACAGTATTGCTCTTGTCCTGTGACAAATCATGCCTAGCTGGGCTCCACCAATCTGGACAAATACGACCTTCCCATTACTATTGTGCAAATGTGCAGAATGTTGTAACAGTCTGATTGAGTTCTTCAACAACCACTTGAAGGTACAAAAATAAAATATAATTTTAAGAACAGAAGCATTCACTGAAAAAATTTTTTTGCATGCAGTAATCTAATATCAGCTAAGTTTTATATTCTGGGAAACAGAAACTGTATTCCCTGTTAGCCTGTAAGAAATCATGAGAAGAACTTTGAACAGTTAATCAAGACAACAGTCCAATCTCTCAGATCCAGCTCTTTTGCCTTCTGAGATACCATGATGCCACTTCACATTTTCTTTGGTCAAGCTCAATTATTTGTTTTTCCCAAGAAAACCTTAAAAGTTAATTATTTCCTGTTACTAAAAATTTAGTTTTGATCAATTACTTGAATCATAGAATACCAGGTTGGAAGGGACTTCAAGGATCATCTGGTCCAACCTTTCCTGACAGAAGTATGGTATAGAAAGATGGCCCAGCACCTGTCCAGATGAATCTTAAAAGTGCCCCATTTTAAAGAATCTGCCATTTCCCTGGGGAGATTATTCCAATGGCTGATGGTTTGCATTCTGAAAAATTTTCCTCTTGTGTCTAATCAGAATCTTCCCAAGAGTAATTTGCGCTCCTCATCTTTTCCATGCGACTCCTTGTAAAAAGGGATTCTCCATCTGCTTTGTATCTGCCTTTAAATACTGGAACATGGTGATAAGGTCTCCCCTAAGCCTTCTTTTCTCAAGGCTAAACAAACCCAGCTCTCTGAGCCCTTCTTCACATGGCAGGCTTCCCACTCCTTTCATCGTCTTTCTAGCTCTTCTCTGGACTGTCTCCAGCCTGTCATAGCAGGGACCAAAACTGAGCACAGTGTTCCAGGTGTGGCCTGACAAGCACTCAGTAGAGCGGGACACTGACTTCTTTATCTCTGCTGGTGATGCCTTGGTTGATGCATCCAAGCATCTCATTGGCTTTCTCTGCTGCACAAGCACACTGTTCACTCACATTGAGCTTGTTGTCCACCAGGACTGCCAGGCCCTTTTCCGGAGTTGCTCCACAGCCAGGTAAATCCCAGCCTGTGCTGCAAGCCTGGATTACTTTTTCTCAGGTGCAAATTCTTACACTTATCCTTGTTGAACTTCATAATGTTCTTATTGGCACACAGTTTGCCCTTGGTGAATCTGTGTTGGCTTTTCCTCGTCATGTGCTTCATCTGATTTGTGACAGCCTCCCACAAGCATTTGTTCCATAACTTCCCCAGGGACTGTTGTAAGACTGATGGGCCTAAAATTTCCTGGATCCTCCTTTAAGCCCTTCTTATAGATGGGGTGACATTAGCCTTGTTCTAGTCTTCTGGGGTGTCCCCTGCTCCCCACGACTTCCCCCAGACTATGGAGAGCAGCCTCACAACAATGTCAGCCAGGTCTCTTAACGCTCTAGGGTGGAAACTGTCAGGGCCCATCGATTTGTAGGGTCAAGCTCCTGTAACAGTTCACACACCAACTCTTCCTTCACTGACAGTGGGTCTGTGTTTGCATCAACCTGGACCCTTGTTTCCAAGGCCTGAGGCCCAACACTGCTGGTAAAGACAGAGGTCAAGAAAGTGTTGAGAACTGCTGCTACATTGTTGGTGACTAATTTATCTCTGCTGTGTAACAGCAGGCCAGTATTTTCCTTCTGTTTCTGCTTGTTGTTTATGTACCTCAAGAACCCTCTCCTGTATTTTTGACATCTCTGGCCAATTTCAATTCAAGCTTGCTCTTCTGTCATGTTTCAATATACTTCTCATGAAAAAGAAGAAATCATTTTCTGTCCAGCTGCTTTATATTTCAGTGCTCAGCAGTGTCCTTTGGCTTTTTGTAATCAGACAAACGTGAAAGGAAATCTGCTATCATATATTCTATTCCTAGTTATGTGATGCAGAAGGGTGATGGAGAAGCCACCGCAACAACAAAAAGAAGATTAAATACAAAGAATGCCAACCTTACCTGGACAGTCACATCTATGCGATGGAACCCTTCACTGTAGTTTTGTGGGCTCCACTTCAGCACATAGAGAGGACCAGACACCTGATGTGCATTCCCCAAGTGAACTCTGTCTATGGAGACTTTGACGGAGACAATGACGGAAGGAGAGAATGCCAGAATTCTAAGGAGTGAATAAAGAGCAAAATAAACAGATTTGTTACAGGATTTGCAGACTTCTCATTGCTTCCTTAAGAGAAGTCCCTGAAGATTTAGAACCTTGTACTAAAGTGTTCAAAAGATTTAGAAATTAAAACGGTGACATATCTGTAGGCTAATGGTAACAAGGTAGTAGCTCTTTCCTACAGTTAAAAAATGTAGTTCTGTGTGGCACTGTACAAAAGAACAGGATAGAAAACTGGCTGTGGAACACACAAAAAAGTGGCAGAGATCATAAGGTCCTGGCAGAAATAATCTTAGAACCCTTGCTGTCAAAACATTTGCTAACACAAGTGGGATGCATCCCCCTGCACATATAGACACAATCAAACACTTATAGGTGGCTTCATTAAAAATTTCCAGTCCCTCTCTCTACAGTTCTTTGGTGTGGGTTTTTTCATCTTCTTTTTCTTTTCTTTTCTTTGCTAGTCAGAATGTAACTTCTCAGTCTTTGTAACTGCATTTATGAGACATGGAATAGAATGCAAGACTGGTATTACAGATCTCAGACACCAACAGATGTATTATCACTTGGCAGTGCTTATATTCAGAGAATCAGAGTGCTAATGTAGACTCAAATTATTACACATA
>JAWWLV010000179.1:26984498-27018409 GCA_035041135.1 Platyrinchus mystaceus | reverse complement strand
AATATTAATTGAACTCTTGAATCTTAATCTTCAAATACTCTAAGAAAGAACTGTGAACAGGGGAGGACTTAAAAGACGTCAACTAATTCCACCTTCTTTTCTCCTGTGCTTTTATCTTAATATTGGCTACAATAAATACATGTAATAATGAATACATATGTTGCCTTCTCTCTTTCCATTGAAACAGATAATTTCAGTGTTTCTGACTTATAAAATTGAAGTGCTTTTGACACTTCATGCTGGATGGGAATTGCGTACATCTTCTACTGGCAAAGACAGATAACATTCCAACTAATAGTACCTACTAAATTGCTCCATTAAGAATTGAATTCTGTAACTAAAATAATTGTGTGTAAATCTAAAATTAACTAAAATTCATTTGGTTCAATCGAGGGGCATTTTTTAATTTTTATTTTGGGTTTTTCAGCTGGGCTTTCTCGTGTGTGTTTGGTTTTGCCTTCTTTTTTAAACTCCCTCTACGATATATGGTAGCTAAAACATTCCTGAGTTCAGATGATGAGTATAGTCTGAACAGAGAAATCCAGAAAACAGTTCATAGCATTATTCCTCCACCAAACAGAATAAACAGTAAAACTGCCTGAAAGGTTGTCCTGAATAAAATAAAAGCCAATATATTAAATGCAAGTTTTCAACATAAATCAATACTTCTAACGCCATGGAAACCCTCTCACAATGTTTATTTTCTTGAAGTTATGGTTACCTTTATGAACAACATGAACTTCAATAAGAAAATGGGAAAGCTCAGTATCATAATCCTAAGATTTCTACCTTTAGTCTCTCTTACAATATGTGTAACAGCGAAATCATCCTCTGCTAATCCTGTGGCCACGAAATAGGAACCCATGGTTTTGTGTAAAAATATTGTATATCAATACAATCTGCTGCTTTAATTTTAATATATAATGAACACCAGAATGTGGTGGTGAGTAACTGCTTTCCCCAGCTTCTATTTTTATAAATTTAATACTTTTATATTATTTATATTTTTATATATAAAAAACCAACTTCATTTCAGTCTGCCATCTTCTCTCTCCTAGACTGAGACTAAAAATTTTCTTAGTATTTTTGTTCTAATTAAGTATTAGATTAACAAAATTATCCCTGTATGATAGTTCTGCCTTGAGTGATGCTTAATAGTTTTTGAGGACTTTTAGTGCCCTTCTTCAATCTTAGACAGAAAGTATGAAAAATCTCATTGAAGTTTCTTTATTTTGTTATGATAGACTATAATGGAGAAATGCCATCATGAGAACATGTTAGTTTAGCAAGAGACTTAATAAGCAAAGACCTTTTCACATTTTCACTCAGAAATGAGAACATATTAGTTTAGCAAGAGACTTAATAAGCAAAGACCTTTTCACATTTTCACTCAGAAATTCTTAGGTTGTCTAAATTGCTTTGAAATGTCACCCTAATCCTTTCCAATCCCTTTTGCTATCAGTACATCTTCAATGTGGATTAGAGGCAGGTGATCCACACATCTTCCCAAAACAGTAGGCTTCTCCAGGACAAACAATTCAGGAATGATCTGGGAAATTCACTGGTGCAACAGTCTTCCCTTGTGTTTGACTAGGACTTCTGAGAGCAGCCTTAATCCTGAGCAGGAGACTGATACTAGATTGTCATGTAGCCACAACTTTGGCAAAAGACATAGGGATGTGCACATCTAAAAGACTTATTAGCACCATTCAATCATCCCCTCCTGGTAAATGCCCATGTGAATTCCATGTTCTCCTGCAAACGCAGCTGCTATAGGATTCTATCCCACAAAATTTGTGGGAAAATGTGTCTGCTCCTGCTGGGCTAAAGGGAACTGAAGCAAGCTGTACTATCAGATGTTTGATCTGTGTTCTTTTTGCAAAGAGGATGGCTCAAGGGCCTGAAGTAAAATGCAGATTTCCAATTCCTCCTCCAGTTCCAAAGAGTCAAAATTGAAAGTGCCACCGATATTATGAGACAAGAGTTTGTGTTCAGATGTGAAGGGCAGGAGATACTGAGAGTTAAACACAATTTACAACTGAGGCTACCTTTATAATGTACAAACAATAGAGCCAGCTGAAGAGGGGAAAATTTCCTCACCCATTTTCACATTTAAATTTCACATGAATATCCCTGAAGAACATCTGTCCTCTCATCATCATCTGCCTTCTTACTTCTCTACTTTCAGTCTTCTAAAATGACTCAGATGTGAAGAAACAGCTCAAATAAAATTAAAACCTATATGACATGAAAACCCCTTTGGACATACAGAAAAAACATTAAAAAAAAGAGAAGTTTTATCTTGCTTTTTTTTCCACCTATTTTAAGTAGGAGATGCATTCTCTGGGAACACCTTTTACAAAAATATATCACACAACTTTTCTGAGAAAACTGAACACAACGCACAGAACGTTTTATAGACATGAACAGATTTAACCCATTCAGTGTTAAACACAAGGATAAGAGATAAGAAGTCTACACAAAGAATCTCTGTTTTATCAATCTATTCTGCTTTACTAACTGACAATGCAAAAGACAGAGGGAATAGCAGATACGATCCTGGACTATAGGAAAGTCAGTGAAAAACTGTGATAACTGAAAGCCGAATATTGTTTAGTGAGTTTGACCTTGAATATAATGGCATCTGTACGGTAAATAAAAGTACCTGTAATAATTCTGAATGCTATCCAGGTGTGGAATGTTGAATGAATCTGTAAGGGAGAGAAAAAATAAATGATGAAACTTTCAGATCAAATTGGTCATTGACCCCTGTATTTAACTTGGTAGTACTGAAATACAGTGAACTCAGCAGGTGCTGAAGAGCTGGTTTTTTTAATGCGTAATGGACAAGCAGAGTGTCTAACTGCAGAGAAGGCATTATACACTTGATGCAGTTGACCTAAAAGCAGCAATAGTTTTCTCATTTAAGTTTCAATCCAAAGATAAAGTTGTGGGAATGTAAATTGTTATTTAGTGGCTAACAGCTAAACCTCTCCCCACTTTGACCACAGAGCTTTTCAGAAGCTTTTTGGTTTGGCTAAATTCTCTAAAAGTAAGACCTAACTCATTCACAGAAAATAAAGTAGCAACAGCATCAGAGAATAGAGTGTATAAATCAGATAGCAACCAGGAAGGTTTGTACTTCAACTGGGTTCCACCTCTCCACTAAGGACTTCTGGTAACAGAAGCCTGACAGGGAAATGGGTATATATGACAAAGCATGTACTTCCTTACCCTGCCCCCCCACCAGTCTAGGCTTTCTTGTTCTGCCCTTTCTGTAACAGCTGGTTTAATATCCTACAAGGTCGGTAACTTGAGTTTGAACTATTAAAATGTGGCAACTGCGATGTGTACAAACTGCCATGAGTCCTTTCTATTCAAAAGGACCCAAATTTTCTTTACCTGCTGCACCTGATAGAGTGTTATTGCTACCTTTTTAACTTAAACCTGGGGGCCAGGGAGGGGAGAAATCTATGAAATGTAAATTGAAACAATTTCTTCAGTAAGGTAAGGTTACATTTTGCCCCTCCATTAAATAATGTGGTATATAAACTAATGACCTGGAAACTAATATCTGAAGGTATGTTCTACCACTTGCCAGGAAAAAGATTTACTTCTCTGGTAGTAAAACTCCAGTAAGTGCCTGTAAACAAAGTGTGCCCTCAGTAGACTTGTGGATGGCAAGCCCTTCTCGATTCATAATTACCACTAACATACTAGTGACTACTAACACTTTAACTCTATATTCTGTGATCTGCAATCACATGAAAGACAGATGTTTCATTGCCTTCTTACCATGATTCCCTTTGATGTCTATCCACTTGGTTTTTTCCATGACTCTTGATCTCTTCAGAATTGACTGGTAAGTTTTCCACTCTTCTTCTACCTGCTCAGACCCCAGTTTATCTCTTGTCTTAGCATCTGTCAGGTCACCTGGAGGTGTACAAAGGTGAGATTATAACTAAAGCCTACACATCTTATACAACTACTGTAACATGCATTCCTGCCTCCGAGTGTAAAAGGCTGCAGGCCTCCTGAGTACAATCTGGATGTTCCTGTATCTGGTCCAAGAGGTTACCATAAGGGTAAATGCCTTCTAATGTAGATACAGCAGCCTCATCAGACATCTATTGACCACATCACTGCAGCACTTTCACTAATGCCATGCCAAAACAAAGCAAACTGTTAGGCATTCACTATATCTGAAGATTCTAGCCATAAGAGCTTCGTTTACTTTCACAGTTTCTGTATTGCCTCAAGCTCCAATTAAAGTTTGAACCATTCCCACTTCTGTACACACAGTAATAGCAGGACAAGAAGGGAGGTGGCTGCTAGCAAGGACTAAGGTGTGGCAACAAATATTAGGAAAACGATAGCTATCCTGCATAATTGTGTCTGTTACATATAAAACACACTAAACTCACCATCAGACTCAGGACACTAAACAGAAACTAATTCTCTTGAGTTGTTATTTTTTTCTGCTTCTAGCATTCTATTTTCAGCTGCAATTTCTTTTCCATTGCTTAAGACACCTTAACACTTTAAAGTTCTCTCTTAAGATCCTAAAATGTTGCTTATTTGCTCTTCCTTTGACAGCACACTCAACAGGAAATTCACACTTTTGAATTGCTTACCTGTTACTAGAACAAGTGCTGGCTGAATTATGTCAATTGTTTCAGAACAGAATTTTTCGAAGTCGGGAGCTCGTTTGGGATCCCGAAATATGCTGATATGAATATCTGACACCTGCAAAAGAGAAGAATGAAACACTGTCCAAAGTAGAGGGTTATTGCTACCCAGATTGTTCTGCAAAGCCAACATAAGAATGCAACATCAGGGCAATCATAGTGATTCATATCAGGGACACAGGGAGACACGAGAAGTGGATGGCTAGGGGAGAACAATAGAAGAACAAGCACATGATATTGCAACTCTAACCCCTAAATCACATTTACATAAAAAAAAATTCCTTAAAACTAAGGGCATACAATAATATGGGGAAATACTTAGCTATCCACAGTAAGTTGTGGTGACTGTAACTGCCCTGCTGCCTTTCAAATTCTATGAGTTTCTGGTGCAACAGAGTGGTTTTGCTGCAAGCGAGAATACAAAATAGTTCTGCAAAGCAAGAATAGTTTAATTTTACCTAGAACTTGAAATATACCAATAACTTATTTTGTACCTGATGTGACACTTCCAGTAGCTGGGTAGAAGAATTGTTAACATTCTCTCCATGCTTTTTAATGGATCTAATGAGTGTGTTTAGATCCCACTCCATGTGCCTTCAAGAAGGCAAAGATTGCCCAAGAAATCTTGATATGACTTGTATATAACAGTAAAAGTTCCTGTTTGTTTTTGAACCAGTCAAAGCCTTCACATCAGAAGAGCCATTTGGGGCAGGATTGGAAAAATCAGACAAGTAAGATTTTTTTAAAATTGTGGCTTTTCAGGGCTGTACAAAATAAATCTTGGGTGAAGGCTTTCAATTTCACATTCCATTCCACTTCTGTCAATCAACTAATAAATTGTCCTCCTCTGTTTAAACAAAAGGTATTTGATGCTCAAGAAACAGTAAGCACATGCCCATGCTCATTTGACAATATCACTTGGAAAGAAAAACATTACCTTTTACATTCAATTTAATAAACCTGTTCTTGTAAAGCCTTTACTTTTTTGAAAAATTCAGATAAAATACCTCAGAGAAAAAATGCCTTACTTCTACTTATTCAGTCACCTGCATATGTAGAAAATATTACCTGAATACAGCTTTTTAATTCTGCTTAAGAAAATTCCCCATTTGGAAGTACATGGAAATTCTGCCTAGATCAGAACTGGATACTAAAAAAGGTGAACACTTTTAGACACAACCTTATATTCACTTCTATTGATACATTCAAGCTAGTGTGAATCAAAGAGCACAGTAAAACTACCTCAATTCATCAAATCTCATTTAATCATTGATAAGGATACAACATCTTGTTTCACTTCTCTTCAGCCTGTGGATTTGCAATTCATCTATCTCAGCAATCAAATAGAGAGAAAAAAAAACATCTATACTTTTTATTCTCGCAGAAAAAAAAGATGTCTTACAAGAAACCTTACTCCTGCTCTGCCAGTAATTACAGAGAATGTAAATTTCCAGCCTTGCAGCAGTGCATGGTTGGGAAGCTTGATTTCCTACAAAGAGCTTCCCACTATGATATGAGTTTAAAATTTAAAAAAGGCTTAACTTTTCAGTTCTAAGAGTTACAGTGTCCTGCTGGGACTTGTGAGAGCTGAGACTAAGTTTCTCTCATCACTAAAAACTGTGAAATACGAAGATCTTGGGAGTGGAGCAGATTGTTTGTTGTTGGGGTTTTTTTTAATTAACTTCCAAAGATACCACAATAAAATGGAAGACAGTGGGAAAGGTGAAAAGCTTGTAATGCTCTTATTTAATTCCCTAAAATGGAGGTCAAAGCCTACTTGCTGCACTTCTTTCTCCTCCCCTTGTCTGATATGGTTACTTAGCCTCTCTCATTGCACCATAGGCAGTAATGTTCATCAAAATGGACTGGAAGAGATTTAGGAGTGAGGAGAAATCACCATCAACATTCCTTATCTAGAAAAGATGTGGTTCAGGACAGGCAGGCATTAACAAGGGAGAATTATAAGGTCTAGAGCAACAGTAGAATGAATCTGAGAAAAATAGGAGAAATAACTGTAAGCTTGTCAAATACTGAACTAGAGTGTCTACTTGGCACTGGCTAAGAAAGGAAATCCTGATATAGGAAAGGTGGAAGAGCAATTAGTAGAAGATTGTAGTACAAAGATTAAATTTGGATCAGTTTATGAAAAGACAGTCCTGTGGGTGGGAGGAAAAACAAGGCAAGGAACTACAGGATCATCTTGGCCTCTATCCAGTGACCTAGGCTAGACCTATGAAGTCACCAGGGAGCCAGAAGCCTGTTTCCCACAAGAGCATAGGCACAATGCTGGATTTAGTGCTTGATTAATTTCCAAGTTAGGTCAACGATAAAGCAGCTGTTAAAGGGCATGCCTGAAAGAGAATATAACCTCTTGAAAGTAAAGCCAAGTCTTAAATTATCTGTGCTGTGACCTATCCTTGGGAGAACTGCTCTTGAAGTAACACAACCAGAGAAAATACGGCAAGATAAGCATGGAGCTGTGCATGCTGCCTATCACTGTAGCTCTGCAGCTTCTATATGCTGCTGTAGTTGACTCTTCACAAGATAGCAACTCAAGGTAGGGGCTTTACTTACAATAATTCAAGCATACATCTTGTCTTGAAATCAACTCTTCAATAAGCCTTAAGTCACTTAAGGAAAAATTACTAAAAAAAAATTACTTGGAAAATACGCAGCAATTGGAGAGAACAAAAGGACTAATAATACACCAGCTCATGCACCAAGAACACCACCTGCAGTTAATACATTCAGACAAAGTGTTCTTGAGTTTGAGAATAAAAACAAAACAGTAAAAGCAGCTTATCTGTTCGAAGGAAATGCACAGCAACCCTTGTGACAACTCAGCTGTCAATTAACTGCAAATATGTAAACAGCTCTGCGGTTAGTTCTACACTAAGTGCTTTGGGAACGCTCTGGGGACTAAAGTCAGAAGAGGCCACAGAAGCACTCAGACATGACAATTTGCTTCCAGGACTACGGCAGGTTAACTTGGATTTTATGTTCAACCTGGAAACAAAGCTATGTACATTTAACCTTCTGAATACTAGTCCAGTACGTTCTATTGCTAAAAATCGGTGTAACTGTTTTCTCGGCCACACAACTTTTCTGACTTTTGGAAGGGGAAAGGGACAGGCAGAGTCTGCGCTTCTCACCGGGATATTAGACAATACTGCATCAGGTACTGATGTAATATATAGAGTAACAATTAGGTGATTTCTAATTACCGCTTCTACCTTATCTGTTAAGAAAACTTCCCTGTCCGACCATCCAGGAGCCACTCCGGCAATCTCTCTCACACCACGTGAGCTGAGACCGAAGTCCCTTCACAGCTACACACACCATACTCACACAGTCAGACCAGGTTTCCTTACCGGCTCGACCGGCAGTTTCCCATAACAAGAGTCTCAGACGTCCAGATCCTTAAAATAATTTAATCGCGGTGCAATTACTAAATAACAAAATAACAGCTAGAGCTGGTGCCTCCGAGGAGGGACCCCGAAAAAAAAGGAACCCCTGGGCTTTTATACCCTCACAGTCTAAGGGGGGAAGGCTGGGGGCCGTCGGCCCGAGTCTCCGAGTGTCCGGTCACCTGGACGGGCCACAAGTCTCCGCGTCCTTCATCATGCAAAGGGTCGCCAGGTCACGGCCTCTTGCCTCGGGCTCCCGCTCCCCAGAGCTCAACCTGCAGCTCCACTGAAGCTGCACACCGAGCTACCGGCACGGAATGTATTCCCTTATCTTTCAGGCAGCCTGGCAAATCACCTGTAACACTGGTGTGCCCGCTCGGCGGCCGCCCCTCGCCCCCGCCCGGCCCCACTCACCTGCACGACCCACAGCAGGCCGGCGGCCGCCGCGCCGGGGGCGGGATGCGGGGCCCAGCGGCGGCGCTGCCCCGCGGCCGGCGGCGCCCCCGACGGCCCGTACCAGTCCAGCAGCAGCGCCACGGCGGCCGCCGCCAGCAGCCCCGCCGCCAGCCCCAGCATCCTGTGCCGCGCCGCCACCGCGCCCGCCCCCGGAGAGCGCTCCCGTCTCCCGCCGTCCCGCCGGGCAGCACCGCCGGCCGCGGCACTTCCGCGTCCCACCCCCCGCCTGCCGGGCCGCCCCGCGCTCGGCCGCGGCTGGCTCGGAGGACCGGCGCCCACGGGGCCGGCCGTGGGCGTTCCTCTTCTCTCGGCCGTTTTACGCGGCGGGGCCGGGGGATTCCGGCTCTGCCCGCGCTCCCCGCGTCCTGAGCGTGCCCGCTTCCCTCCCGCCCTCCCAGCCGCAGCGGTGCCTGGGGACGCCTAGGTTAAAACAAAACCCAGACGTACGAAGAGATCAGTGTCTCATCCTGCTTTCTTCTGAGCACAGCATGTAAACTTTCGCTTTTTTTCCCTGATGGTATTTATAATTCTACCTGCTCTGACATCTAGGCAATTGACCTTTTTTGCTCCCGTCATACTTAAACAGTCTTTTTATGGTATTTTGAACATTTTTTTTTCATATACACCATTTTAAACCTTGCTATAGCAACTGCACAGATTCATAATTGCAACGTTATTCTTTGCTATTAACTCCTTGTTTCCTAACTGGTGCCCACCTAACTGGTGCCCTTGTTTCCTAACTGGTGCCCACTGTTGAGATTTTTACCATCTTAAGCATGAGTTTAGCTGAAAAAGCATCTGTCACTTTCTTTGATATTTAATGTAGTATTCTTAAACAACTTTTCAGATATCAGAAGTTTCTAATTCAATATTGCGTAAATTTCATTATGTTTTCTCATGATTGTCATAGGATAAAGATTTAATTTTTGGCATTTTTGCATTTTAACTTTTCAGGTCAGTTAAACTTTATTAATATAATACACCCCTTTTTAGATGTTCTTGATAATTTAGCCTCTCTTTTGCAGGACTTCACGTATGTTTGTTTTGATTTTTTTTCAGCTGCCTTCCATCTTGATTGTCTGCTCTCTCTTGCCCCCAAAGAACACCCTGAACAACTGCTTCTAAATCAACAGTTAGCAATCAGTAATCCTGGTAATCTTCAGAAGTAATCTTGACAGCTGGGGTTTTCTCCCTTTCTTCCTGGAGTTCTACCATTTTATTTTGGCTCTAGTGGGGCTGCCAAACTTCAGCATTTTGTCTTCATTAAAATTGATCTGAATCTCTGTTTTGTTCTTCTTTCCTCTATTACTGTAGTATCCATGGAGATGTTGGTATTTTGTGCCATTTCTGCCTGGGCAGTGGTGCCAACTTGCTTTTTCAGAGGTTCGCTGCCACTTTCTTTGCTGTCTCCCAGCATGTGGGTTCCGAGTCTTTGTTCATGTTATTTTGTTAAAGAAGTCTAACAATAAGTCTTGTTCAACTAAAGCAGTTGATTTGCATCAGCATAAATTCTAAAAGTCACCACAGCATAGTGAAACCACACTGATAGTTCAGCTAAAAGACATGCCTGTGCAAAGTTGCTTGTCTCGCAGCACAGGGGGCTGCCGGCAGCCCTTCTGCCACTTGGCTGGGTTTGTTGCTTTCTTGGAATTCTGCCTTGCTTTTCTTGCTCAACTGTGTTGGAAGGTGGATTATATAATTGCTAGTGTTGATGCTAAAACATGTGGAGGACTCCACTAATCACAGTCTACCTTGGCTGTTGTGCAAACACGTCTGGTTAGCGGTCGGCTGTGCTGTTAAAAAGGATTGGATATAGATCAGCAACATGGACAGACAAAATGAGATGAAGCTTTGAATTAATTGTTAAGTGGCTCAATGGCAAAATTCACTTTGTCTTTTTTACATCTCATGCCTAATCCTGTCTCAGTGACAGTATCTACACAGTGATTTTAAGTTACAGATTTCAATAATGTAAAGAAGTCTGCAGGACTTCTTAAAACGACGATGAGCGGTAGCTATGACAGAAAAGCTACATTCAGATGTTCTGAAGATATAAGAGAAGAACATCAAGAGTACCTGATGCCAGGTGCAGTGAGAGAAATCATTGAATGTATTGAAAAGGTCACCTGTAAACTTTATCCCATCTGTATTGTCAATGGAAGAACATGGAAAAGCTGCTTGGAGGATTGAAACAGGAAGACTACAATGGAAGGAGGCAGTCTTCCCAATGGAGATATCAGGCATTCGATAGGTGGACAGGTGGATATGTATGCCCCAAGGTCCAACGCTATGGCTGTTTGCCTATTTGCCCAGCCTTAAGAAGGTACAAACACAGGAAACTGCAACTAGACTGCAACAATCTGGAAAACTTCCAGCAGTGCTTAGGCCAGGTCTGTCATGTATCAACTGAGTTCCTGAATGCCTTAATCTTCTGCAATAATAGCAAATGCAGGGTACCCAGAACAGTTATGATATGCTGTAGGAAGGAGTGTGGAGGAAAAATTTTAATCTTGGAGACAGGCCTTTGCTTAAAGCTACTGTTGCATCCTACACTTGTACCCAGTTCATAAAATTTTGCCTTTGCTTAGCCCATACAGGAGATATATGGGAGCCAAGCCTGCAGAAGGGGTGTGACTGACCCGTGTATATGAAATTATACTTATTATCTTGCTAGCCAGGCAGGGGGTGGCCTCTTCTCCCAGGCACCTAACAATAGGATGAGAGGACATAAGATGCACCAGGGGAGGTTTAGGTTGGACATTAGTTAGAATTTCTCTTTATAGAGGGTGATGAGACATTGGAATGGGCTGCCCAGGGAGGTGGTGGAGTCACTGTCCCTGGAGGCATTTAAGGAAACACTGGATGTGACATTTGTGGCCGTGGTCTAATTGACATGGTAGTGCTCGATCACAGGTTGGACTTGATTATCTTAGAGGTCTTTTCCAATCTAATCGATTCTCTGATTCTGGAATGGCAGGGCGCGAAGTGAACACCCGCGCGGTGCAGTTTTAAGTGCCCGCAGAGGAGCTCCATCCATGTAACTCTGCACGCGGACCCAACACGCGCTTCGCTTGCCGACCGTCCCCGCGGGCCGCGGGAGGCGGGAGGCGCTGCCGGAGCGCCGCGGCGGCTGCGCGCGGGGCGGGCCCTTGGGCTGCGGGCGCAGCGCCCGGTGACGGCGGCGGCTCCTTCCGGGCCGTGACGGCGCCGCCGGCCGCGTCCCTCGCTCTCAAAATGGCGGACGGAGCCGACGGAGGTCCCGGAGCGGGAGCGGCGGGCGGCCGGGCCCCCGCGCAGGCCCCCGAGCGAGCTATGGTGAGGCTGCAGCCCGGCGCGGCGCCGCGGTTCCCCCTGCCCGCGCTCGGGGTCAGCCTGTGCCCTGCCCTCGCTGCCGCCCCGGCGCTCGGGCGAGCGGGGCTGGCTCTCCGGAGCTGCCGAGCGGTGCCGCGGGGGGTCGGGACGCGCCCCTGTGCACCCGCCGTAGCCGGCGGGCGGCGGCACCGGCCGAGGCGGTGGGGCCGGAGCGGGCGGCCCGCTGCCCCCCGGTCCCGCCGCCGGCTGCGGGGGGCGCACCCCGTCCCGGGGCCTGCGCTGGCTGCGGCTCCGGCGGCCGCCGGGTCTGCCCTGGGAGAGGAGAGCCAGCCGTGCCCCGGGCCCGGACAGCCGCTGTCAGGCGGCCCAGGGGGAAGCAGCATCTCCCACCCCCGGTGTCTTACTTGACCTCTTCGTAGTTAAGTGAGATCAAACTTTAGAAACCTTCAGAGACTCTCCTGTGTCCTTAAAGCGTTGTGGTGTATATGTGCATCTTTTATCCTTTACCTTTCTTGATTAAAGGTGACTTTACTATGCAACAAAAAAGACCGAATAACAAATTACTGTTTTGCAGAATGTGAATGGAGCAGCAAATAGTATAGTTTAGAAAGGATGTAGATGAAGACAGTTGTTTATTTGCTGAACAGAAATACCCTCTTTTTTTCATTCTGTGAATTATTTTGTTCACCTATGGATTTAGTATTCCATTACTGAACAGAATTTGACGTTGACCTTGTATAGTGTAAATGCCTTCTGTGCTTTCCTTCTCAACCTTGTGTAGTGATTACTATGTTCAAAACACTTGATAGAGGAGTTTAAAACCGAAGGCTGTGACTTTAAGAAAGAAAGTCAGATGGATGTGTATCAGAAACCTTAGATTTTATGTTCCATTTTTCTGTAATAATCTGCACACACAGTATAGTTTTGAAATTCTTGACTGCAGATGTTTTAAAGTTGGGCATTGGCAAGCCTGTAGAATAGCTGCTTTTTGCATGATGCTACACAGCATTAATAAAAGTAGGAAGGTGTTTACTGATGGAACTTGTCTTGCAAGTGGCTGCCATTATTTGTTGCACTTTTCCTCAGAATTGTAAGAGTATCTGCAAATCGTTAGAAACGTCTCAGTCATCACAGACTGCATCCTTAAGTATGTTTCTGTGGCCGTTACAGGCCTATGTGTGGCGATTTATTCTATATTAGAAATGTTCTAACTTTAAACTAGGAAAAATGTAGCTTGATTGCATTATAGTGTCAAAAATTACAACCTGAGTCAGGTGATTTCTTAAGGTTGAGAGCCATATATATAGGGTCAGAGTGGTACTGAGGGTGATAATCGCAATCAGCAGCAAAGCAATGAAGTCAACCTTTTGTCATCTGGGGACGTGAGAAACTGAGTTAGTTCAAGCAGTGCATAAAACTGGTAATTGTGGTATTGTGAAAAACTCAGAGATGTTGAAGAAACCCCCAGATGCTCAAAGATGATGTTGCTCCACTTAGTTGTCTTAGTTTTTATGTGATTTCAGCCAGCTGAGAGCTTGTGGGCCAGAATTATCGTTATTCCAAGAGAGGTGGTTGGCCACCCAGACTGTTGTCTGCTGTATATCGGAGCAAACTGCAGGAATTTTGGCAGGGAGTATGTGGTGAGGGTCTATTAAGGGAGAAGAGGAGCCTAGGATATGTACTTAGGTTGTGTCTGACAGTGTTCATGATGTTAGATTGCAAATCTGGCTATAGGGTTGTTAGAGAGAGATGGCTGTAATCTGGAAACAGTACACCCTGTTTACTGCTGAACTAAAGATGGTACTAGTTAGGTGGAACTAACATGTCGTGACTGACTTGTGCTTTCACTGTGCACAGCTGGTCTGAAAAGTCCCTTTGCTGTGGTGCTAGAATTGGGAATTTGAGAGAGTGTGGAGCAGAAAACTGGCTGAATAGAGTGAGCTTTGGCCTTACTGAACTTGTCAAATCTGTCTCGGTGTCAGCCTATTCAGACTGTCTCTTGCTCTCCTTGTTCATCTCTGGCTTTGGGTGCTGTTGGTTGCAGTGCAGCACTACATCTGGCTGCAACCATCTGGCTGCAAACCTTCCCAGAGCGCTGGGCACATGATGCAGGATTACCTGAGTGATTCTTCAGGAGCCAGCCTGATTCTGAAGTGGATGGTGATGACTCAGGTAATAAACTCTTCTGAACCCAGCCCAACTCTGGAGTTTCTTCTCTGCCTCTGACTCCAGCTCTTCAGGTTGGATGACAGTAGTTGGAAATACCTGAGTTGGTGTTTCACTGCATTAGCTAAGTCAGGTCCTGTCTCTGCCCCCTGCTTCTCCGTGGTGGCTGTATTGCTTCCTGAAAGAGAGTAGGCTGAATTTGGGCACTGACCTAGTAATACACCCTCTCTACCAAACTTCAGTTTACTTGCTTTTCTCTCCCAACAGGATCCACAGTCTGCTTGGCTGACTGATGGGCTGGACTTGGCTTGTCTAGTAGCTGGCTAGCAGGCATTGCTGGTGGCCTAACAAAAACCTGCTTTGCAGGCTGGGTCCAGCCCTTTGTTTGTTTGTCCATCTGTATTCTAAACAAATTCCAATTTGACTCCTGCCTGCTTTGCTGGCTGCTAGCTGGAATATATGAGCAGGGTTTAGATACTAAACTATTTCAAAGATTTTAATTTATACTAAATCTTCAAATTTTTATATATGTGTATCTTCTTAGTAATATTTGTGAAGAAAAGGTATTTTGTTTTTTGAAAGTCCCATGTTTTGCCATCATTCAATATTCCTAAACAAAAGATAAGATGTAAGTGGGGTAGTGGTGTACAAGAACAGAATAGGTTTATTTTCAGGATATTTCCTTTAAAGACAGGAAGATTTTGGATTTAAATTTTGTGAAGTAAAACATGATACAGGCGCTTGTGCATTCTGAAGTATTTCAGATCTTTTCGGTTGTTCAATGCTATTATATAGTTGAGAAAATGCATATAAGGAGTCTTGCTACTGTAGATGTGTTGTAATCAAGTAGTAATATGGAGGGGGTATTCCTATTCATGAGCAGGCTATTTCTTGAATTTAGTGAAATTTGAGCCAGGCATCTGAGTTGGAATTGCAGTGACTTCCAGTTTTAAATAAAAACTCTCCTAAACTGAATTAACCTGCTTAGACCAGGTGACACGTCTACATAATTTTACATCACTTTGTTGAGCTAAATTTGTTTAAAATCTCACCTTTAGGTAAGCCAGCATATCCTTTAGTGTAATTAAGCCCCGAAATGCAGTTAATCAAAACCACTGTATTTAGAAAGTGCAGCACATTAGCAGAACAGTGTAAGCTGTACAGTTGTGTCGGTGTCCAGGAAGTGGAGCCCATGAAAGTTGCAACAGGTAACTGGAGCATTGTCCTGTTTGCATCCCTGTATATTTAGCATTCTTCGTTATGGCATCGAGCAGTGCTGTGGCTTTTTTCTTCCTTGTCACTTTAATGTTTACTCATACTTTTTGGCAATATTTGGGCCTTTCACCAGTGCAGGCGTGAACGGTGATTGTAAAGATATCTGTTATCTTTGCTCAAGTCCGCATAAAGTACCCAAAGTGTGGTTGCTGCAATACTGTTACAGTACTATGGTTGTGAGAGGTAAGTGGCTCCAGGAGAACTTAGATGCAAGTGGATGTTCCTGATAGCATGTGACTTTCAGTGTCTTCTAGATGCCAGAGCAGTAGAGAAGTTAGGGGTAAACAGGTTGGATTTGGTGTGTAAGGGAGTGTTTGAGAGATGCTGAATGAGTGCTAAATATGGATAGAGCCATCTGAATTTTATTACACATTCATTCACTGCAGTATTAGACTATGTATATAGTGGATTGTAAAATGAATGATAATTGGGAAATTAGGTGGTTGTAAGATGAGTTTGAGTACACAGAAATTAATTAAAAAACCTACTGTTGTTGTTTTCTGTCGTTGTTGTCCCCCCCCCCCATATTAATGAATTACTTCTTTGTAAATATTCACTGTAGATGCATGTTTTGAAGTGCAGCCTGGTGCTGAGACATTTCATAGATACCTTGTTTCTTTAAGGGTAGGAGACCACAGCATGGATGTTAAGGATCAAACAAGGAAAGAATCAAAGTATTTCTTTCCTTTGTTTCTCTAGAAACAAAAATTATCTGTAAATGGTCATAGTCAGAACTTAAAAAGTTCAAATTTTGTCTCACAGAATATTACAAATAACTCTGCAAAGATGATGATTCTGCTATTTTTATAGGGAGAATAACTTTTCCCCCAAAATATATATTTTGTCTATTGTTTTGCTTTACTATGTGATACTGAATTCCTCTTTTCTCGGTTGTTAGTTGTACATTGCTATCTACCACATGCAGGTTTGACCAAAAAAATTTGAACATGAGAAGTGATTAGATTGCATACCTCAAAGACTTAGAAATTAGTTCTAGAATTTCTGACTATGTTTTGCATTTTGAACCTATTTAGTAGCATCCTGCTAATTTTGTAGCGCATTTAGGCTGGAGTGTCCATTTGCTTGGGAGGTACAATAGAGATGCCTAAAGCGCAGCAGAGAGAACTACAGAGGGTGGTTTAACTCCAGTAGTCTCCTCGGGTATTGTTTGCATTCAGGTGCTTACCCCCAGGAACTGCAGCTGCACTCAGGTGCTTTTGGAGATGTCTGTGATTTAGAAGTGACATGGGACCTGCAGTTTCCAAGAGCTTTTGCCACTTGGGTTTGTTTGCCTTGCAGCAGACATTAGTTTTAGCTGTCCAGCAGCTGAAATGATAACGGATGGTGCTGGTGGTTACTTGTCCTTCTCCAGCTGGTCACTGATTTGCTCTGGTTCGGCAAAGCTGGAATTCATTGGTGACTGCTGGAATTGAGGTAGATTCTACTGTAGACAAAAGCTTTAGTAGTCTGTGCTGGTTTTGAGTCATATTCCCATTGGGCAAACACCTGCATCATTAGAACACCTTTTGACGTGAAAGCAGGCAACCCTACTTTGTCTTAGAGGCCAAAGCTTAAATGAATATAGAGATCAAACAGTTCTTTTTTGTCTTCAGATTAGAGTTGATGTTTTGTTAGGACAATGTTAGACAGTCTTGAGTGTTACCCATGTTGTGGCAATAGAAAATAACTTTTGAAACCAAACTTGCTTCTTTCAGTGTAAGTACTGATATCTAAAGCAGATCAAAGTTTGGCATTATGGTTTGGTTTTTTAGCTACATTGTATAATGAAGCTGACTGATGTGTCAGAAAACAGAAATTTTGTATTTGAGGTCTAAACAGTCATTTTTAAAGCTTAGATTCTCTGCTAAAACATTGGCTACAGTTTGTTGGAGAACGTGAAACACATTATGAATGTGACAAAACAAATGAGCAAGTTTCCATTTTAACTCCCTGAACCATGCCCTTCCAGAGATGGTAGAATTTATGCTCCTAAAAAACAAGCTCAGTTTGATTTAAGGCAGGGAAGAAGAAATATGCTAATTAATTTCTAGTACTTATTTTTGAAGTCTTTTCTTTGAGGCTGAAACAGATTGTCGTCTCCTAGTTATTTTTACTAAAGATAATGCCTAGGTGTTCTGTACTCTAGTTGAATCTTATTTTCAGTGCATTAGAAAACTGATAATTTTAAACCAAAATTATGAGAAGGAAAAATTGAACTAAAATTTTAAAAGCAGAACATAATATGAAAGTGTTACTTTAAGAATGTTTTGAAGGTTCCTTTCTAGAGAAATTTTAAGTATTCTGCATACTTATAAAAGAACTTGTGTGTATTTGTCCTTTTAAAATGTCTTTTTTGTTTCCTCAGTTGCTTAGCCAATATCAGAATAAGTTTTCTGAGATCTGCTGTCCTGCTAATCTCTGTTTCCTTAGTAACAACTGTTCTGTGCATTAAAGTAAAGCAGCCTTTTGCATTTGGTATTTATGTTGAATGGCACCTACTTGAAATCAGTGCATCCCTAGCATTTTAAGTATTTACTTTTAAAATGCTGGATCTACTTGCTGTTATGACGGGCAGCTGGTATTTTCATCTCATGCTTGACAGAGTTATGTTATACAAAACTAAGCTTTTTTTATTCCTCCTTTTAACTGGAGTATTGGACCAGATGCAGGTTTTAGTTTGTGTTACTGGTGGTGTCTGTTCCTTCATGATTTGTTATTTAATGTTTATAAATACTAACATTCATTCTTTTCACTGATTAGATTAATGTATAGATCTAAAAATACAGTCTTGAAATTTACCCAGTTGCTTGTGCACTGAAAGATCAGCTTGTCAATCAGTGTAGTTAAAGTAGAGCTGCTTTTTATAGCATTGCCTAATGCAAGCTGTCAATTTGAAAAGACTTTGAAATTCAAAGGCAACTGTACTTAGAAGGTAAATCAAAAATTGTCATGGAAGCAATGGCTATTGAATTAATGTACATAATAAACCTCTGCAATGATAAAGAAAGTCCGTCATAGTGGCAAGAAATCTCATTTGATGCTTGGTCTGCAGATGAAAAGTGAATTGAGAGAGTTTCTTAACTTTTTTCTCTTTTTCCTTATATGCTTCCTTAGCTCTCATTCATTTTATTAATTGTAGTATTCATAAATGAATGTGTTTGTGAAAGACAAAATTGGATATGGATATATTTGCTATGTCAATGACAGATATTTTATATATTTTATAGCAGTATGTGTAGGCAAATATAATTCCTCATCCTCTGACCTTTTGGCATGGTGCTTATTTAAAGGGTTTTTAAAAAGCCTAGCTGTCCTTTTACATGTACAAGAAACCTATGTGTTTGGTTGGAATTCCCTTTTGGGAAGATCTCTATATGCTTAATGGGGAGAAATAGTAGTAGTCTGATCCCACAGAGGAGGACATGTTCCCCATGCAAGATGAGATTATCACCTAATGATTCATTCTCAAGTGGTACTGTGAGGTACTGCTTCTCTCATAGTTTTTTTCTGAAGAGCCATTAAAGATTACAGATTACAGCTTTTCTAATACAGCACAAATCAGTTGTCTTGGATGAAGTGGTTGCTGTGTTTCCTCTTTTGACAGAACTGTTTACACTTTCTTTGGCTAACTTTCATTAAAAGTGAGAAAATGACCAAGAAACCCATCGAAAGAACTCTGCTAGGGTCACTAATACAAATATTTAAAAGCTGAGAAATTTCAGAATTCAGATTTGAGATGAAGCTCTAATTTGCTTAAAATGTGTGTGGAGGTGGTTCTTCCCTAAATTCAGAATGTTTTCCAGTGGAGTAGTGTCAGTTGGAGTAGAGTGTATTCAGGCCTGCTTCCTCTGGACTTTCCTCTGTCAGCTACTCAAGCTGTTGGTTGAGGTATTCAAACTTGAATTTCAATATATATGTACAAGGGGACCAAACTGGCATTGGACAGTCAATTATAACTTAGGGGTGTGCTGTATTTGGCAGCTTTTATATAGTTGGTAGTTTTGTATGTAATTTTATGTAGTTGAATATAGTATGCTAAACAGATTTTTTATGAAAGGACTGAGTTATTTCTCCTGGGAGGCACAGAGGTTATGGGATAGGTCTGATGTTTACCCTGGTGCAGCTTTTAGAAATAAGAAAAATAATGTTCTTGTTTCTCTTGTGAATCTAATGGGTTTTTCCTGGTTGATGTATGGATTGAGGATATATTTTGGTGTGTTCACCAGAAAACAGACAGCCTGCTTGAGAGAGTTCTCTTTCTTCCCTTGTTCCCCCTCCTTCCCTACTTCCTGTCCTCTCTTCTCAAGACAACATTTAAGCAGAATTAAAGGCTGTGCACAGGAATGCTTGAAATGCTTGTGAGTTAGACTGTGTGAGAACCCATTCCACACTTTTGGCAGATTTTCTGGAAAGCGTAGCCCTGTGCTTCTTGAAGCTGTGACGTGCTTTGGACCAGCAACGCAGAATCTAAACTTACACCATCCCTTGGGAACGTGACATATTAAGCTAGAAGGGCTACAGACTGGGATTCTCTTGTGCTTTGGAAAAAGTGTATGCTAAGGGGTCATATCCCAACCTCCCACATTTGAAAATACAGTAACCAGATTGGAAGGGGAATTTGCTAATGCCATGGTACAGTATAGGTGAGATAAAAGCAAACTACAGGAGGAAACATGTTTAAGGAAGAACATAATATTATGGAGTTTAATTATGAAAGGAATAATTCACTTCCAGTCATCTAAAATCAGACATGTTATTGTTAATCTAGGCTGTTTCAATATGGTATCTCATTTGTGTTTTTTCCCTTTAGATTTTCTATGTAGGCAGTTTTTATACTTGTGTATGTGAGATAGACATACAGTTTTCCCAAAAATGAAGATGAGGATTTTACATGATGTTTGCAGATCTGGTTTTCAGAATGCTGGGATTGCAGCACTTCTAACTATGTATGTTCTTGGATTCGTTTCTGATTTTGAAGAACTCTTCTAATGTAGGTAGTAAATTAGGGAGCTGTAGCCTTATTTATTCTAATGTAGTTTTGGAATTCTATTATTTAGTCAGTTATCACTGAAACAGGTTGCCCAGAGAAGTTGTGGATGCCCCATCCCTGGAAGTGTTTAAGGCCAGGTAAGGGTGGGGCTTTGAGCAACCTGGACTAGAGGAAAGAGCCCCTGCCCGTGTCAGGGGTTTGGAGCTAAATGATCCTTAAGGTTCCTTTCCAACCCACACCATTCTATGATTCTGTGATCTCTGTCTTGAGTCAGTTGATGTAGGTTTCGTTTTAAGTCAGAGTTGAGGATTTTTTGCATTTCATGTAACATGATGTGCATTCTTGTTCTTTAACTTTATTTAAGCCTTCTCTCAATCTGAACTCTTTGACGATTGCTTTGCTCATTCCCTGCTTGTTGGCCTAGAGGAAATTCCCTTTAAAGCTATTTATGAAGTTACCTACCTTTTCTGTTTTTGCACTCACCTTGAGTCCTGTGTGCGGTTTTGGGTGCCACAGTCTACGGAGGATATAAAGCTGTTAGAGAGTGTCCAAAGGAGGGCTGCAAAGATGGTGAAGGGCCTTGAGGAGTAGGCATACAAGGAGTGGCTGAGGTCACTTGGTCTGTTCACCCTAGAGAAGAGGAGACTGAGGGGAGACCTCACTGTACTCTGCAGCTTCCTCATGAGGGGAACTGGAGGGACAGGCACTGATCTCTTTGCTGAGAGACATCAGTCACCGGTGGGTCCTGGTGAGAGGACCCGAGGGAATGGCCCAAAGCCGTATCAGAGCAGGTTTAGGTTGGATATTAAAAAAAGGTGCTTCCCCCAGAGGGTGATTGGGCACTGGAACAGGCTTCCCAGTGAAGTGGTCCTGGCTCTAATTCTGCCACTGTTCAAGAAGCATTTGAACAATGCTCTCAGGCATATGGTGTGGTTCTTGAAGTTGTCCTGTGTTGATGTTCCGTGTGGATCCCTTCCAACTTTCTGTGATTTTTGGACATAAACCAAGGTTGTGTATGAAAGGATGGTGTCTTTAGGAGCCTTATTATCTGATTTGCAATGGGGAAAAAAACAAAAGTTATTTATAAATAATGGGAATAATGTGAAAAAAAGAATATTTAGACTTGAAAGACAGAAATAGGACAATCAGAGAGAACAGTTCAGAGAAGTAGAGAAAATGCAAGTAAAATTAGGGACTAAGAACCTCAAGCCAAAACACAAGTGCTTTCATTAATTGTCTTATAAAAATAAAATTGCATTTTTGTCTGGTTTGCCAAGGAGTTTAAGCTTATATAATCATTTGGGCTTCTTTCTCCCTCAGTGGCAATTGACCTCTGATGACCAATTTGACAAGACTTTCCAAGACCATTAAGTTGGTACATGTTTTGTGACTATAAGCAGGCTAAGGAACAAATCCCAAACTTTTTCCAGCTGTAGCTGCTGTTTTTTCCATTTGTTTGCAGCTGAACAGACATTGAGATTTGTGTATGGGTTGGCCTGTTGGGAAGCATGCAGTTAGAAATTCATTTGTGCGCAGGTTGCTCTACAGTAACGTAGCACTTGCCAGCTCTTGCCTTAGAGTGTTTTAACAGAAGACTTCAAAGGAACAGAGGTTACTGTGTGGGTACTGAAAGGAAAATAGGAGAGAAATTCTTGGGAAACCATTATTTCTTGGATTTTCTTGCTCACAGAACTGACTACTACCATGAATTCAGAAGTCTTTTCTGCATCAGAAGCGCTTAATTGTATTTTCTTCATATTTATTATTTTATGTTTATCTCTGGGTGTACTTTTTGTTGCAGTGGTGTGATGAAAGATTCGACTTTCAAGCCACATTTTTACAGTGCTTGGCAAAACATGTGCCAAATATTTACTCAGCTGAAATGGACCCCTTGCTGGAGAAACAAGAAGAAATGGTCCAGGCAGCAATATTATATCCCCTGGAGTGTTATTTGTTTGGGGAGGACCCAGATATATTTCTGGAGAAACTACAACAGAGTGGAACCTCCCAGCTCTGTGGAAAGGTGTTCAAAGGAGGAGAGACAACATACTCTTGCAGGTAAGAATGATGAAGTGTTATCATAAATGTTCCTATGTGAGTTAATGCAGCAAAGTCATTTAGTTGCATATGAAAAGAGGGCTCTGGCAGAGAAATGGGGACGGAAATGGAAAGGATACTAAAAGTACTGAAAGCAGTTTGTTACAGATGTTGGATGATAGGGTATCAGTATGGGGTCTGTACCTGAACGGAGGGAGAAGAGGCATAAAAATGTGTGTACAGTACTGTACTCACTCTTTCAAAGTCTGAAACAGAATCCAGCATTTCTGAGTGTCATAAGCTGTGTGACAATGGTCATTTTTTTCACCTTTTTTCTCCTCCTGGAGTATATTAAAGATAGTAGCTCGCTGCTTTGAAAGAATTTACTTTATGAATTCATATTAATACAATTACATAAACAATTGGTATAATTAAAACATTGATATAAAAAAGCCAGCTGTCTTTGTGGTGAATGTAAATATTGCAACTGTACTGGCAATTCATGAGCATTAGTATGATGCTATTGTCATAGTTTATTCTGTGTTTTCAGTTTATTTTAAAGGCCTAGAAAATTTACTCAGGAATACTATTACAGATGAAAAATACTATTGTGGCTAAAAAATCCAGCCCTTAGAATTTAGGAAATGTCAGAATGAAAGCTTTCTGTAAACGTTATGTTTATGAATTATACTGTAAAGTTTTAGTCAGTCACATACTCTGCAGCTTTTTCTAGGAATAAGTTAGTGCCGTGTATGAAAGGAGAATAGTCTTTGAAGAATCCTTCTGTGTGTACTAGATGTATAGTGAGTGTGACAGTTGTATAAAGGAAAAGGATGGGCAAGGCAGTTTAGTGCTGCTGTAACAGGAATAATTCTGTTCCTGCCTCTGCGGAGTTCTTGTGTGATAGCAGGCAAAAAGACAAAGCTCTGTATCTCAGAAGAGATCTGTTTTTCTTAGTTTTTTGAGTTTCTGTCTTGCAAAAATGTGGTAGTATTTATACAAGATACTGTATGTTTGTACTGCAACTGAAGCTAGGTATACATTTGGGTCAGACTTAAAATGCTAAAAATAATAGATACTCTGAAGTATTAAAGTCTAAACATAATGAATTGGGCATTCAAATCTAGCAGGCACTTCTAACTTCATTTTTCTTCCTTTTAACTCATCTTTCAGTAGATTTATTAAATCTAATAATAATAAATTATTAATAAATGAACATTACTGAAGTATTAAATTATTGTAATGATTATTAGAATCTGAAGGTTTGAAAGGAAGTTATTTCTGTAATCAGAATCACTATGCTATTTTAGTTGTATTGTAAAAGAGGCTTGAGCTAAATGTTGAACAGTGGTGTAAAGTAAAAAACTTGGTATGTTGTCATTTAGCACCTGTCATCCATATTTTGCGTAGAATGAAACAGCATTTAAATAAAAAAGCAATCATGTATTAAGGAAAAATGCAATATAAAAAAAAGTATGTATGTGGAACAGAAAAAATGGAATTAGATTGCCCATGAGTGTAGTTCCAGATTTTCTGGTATTTAAGTGCATGACTGAAGCTGTTGAGATGAAATTTCAAAATATATATTCCTGGCTCATTTAATAAAGAAATTCTCTTTAAATTTTAATTTCTAACTGTTCTAAAAGTTAGAAACATAACCTAGCAGAAGTGTAGCAGAAGTTTAATTGGCAAACTGACTACAGATGTTGGAAGCAATAATAAAAATTAATTCAGAGTCCTCATGGGTTTTAATAGCTACTTATTCTTGGCAAAATCAGAAAAAGTTAGCAGCAAATTTTAAAAGTGAAAAACAAGTGTGCTTTTGATGGAATTTGATATAAAGGTTTGAATACATAGTTCAAACCTAACAAGACCATGGTCTTTCTGTGACATGGAGTAGCTAATCTTTTTATAGTTGGAAGTATTGTTAATCTCAATTTTTTTTTTTCAGAGCAGCATTTTCTTTTGTGTATGAAACTTCCATGTTTTTGTTTTAGAAAGTTCTCCAGTTACAGTTACCATTTTTGTTGCAGAGACTGTGCAGTTGATCCAACTTGTGTGCTCTGTATTGACTGCTTCCAGAACAGCATTCACAAGAATCACCGGTACAAGGTAGGAAAATATTATTTTAAGAAATGGTACTTGTAGCTTTAGAGACCTTTTTTTGAGGATATAATAAACTGTATATAAACCATTAGTGATTTTATTGTTAAAAAAAAAAAGAAATTCTGGAATTTATGGATTACTTAATCTCCTCTCTCCATCTTTCTAGCTATGTAAAGCCTCTTTTAAGAACAGCAACCTTCTAATTAAAGAACCAAAGATTAAAGGAGTGTTTATGAGTGCATATATTGTTATTCTCTTTGGCAGTATCACACAAGTGTAAGTCAGAGCAAAAAACAGTGACTGAAAATGGCAGTCATGTCCTAAGTCCCAGTTAGTGTTGTTGGCAAATTTAGAATGAGTGTGCAAATACAAAGGCCGTTACTACAGCACTTATGATGCAGTCTCTACATGTCCACTTTGTTCCTCCATTTAGATTTGCATAAACTACTTAGTGCCTTTGTGTGGACTATGATGAAGTTACACCAAATGTTAAGCATCGTTTTTTTTTTTATTATTTTTTTTTCTTGAGGAGATTGTTCTAGGACTGGATTATCTCTTTATGATATCCTTTTGATTCTCTTTGAATCAAATCTACGTTATCTCTGAGAGATTCCCGTGCTTTAATTAAAGAAGGTTCTTTAAAATAAGTCTTAGATAACTTACTGCATAAATTGTCATCTCCTGATTCCTTCCCAGGCCTCCTTTTTTGCTTGCCCTTTTTTTCATTGAAACTCTAATTTCAACAGCCTTGGAAGCAGAAATAGAAAACAGTATATTGTGTCATTTTTAAAGCTGGACTAAGTCTGCTGCAAGAGACAAGAAAATGTACAGAAACACTATGTGTTCAATTTAATTATCTTCATGACCAAAAGGGGGATTTTTTCATTTCGGATTTTCTATTCATTGGCATGGTATCCATTGAAGAGATTTGTCTTACTTTTATTATCCATTGTCCATAAATCCCCTTTAAGTGGGTATGTTTCAATGAGACAGAGTTTGGAAAAGGGTCCTGGCACTCTCAAAAGTGACTGGTATTAAAGTACAATATTCTGCCCCTCTGTATAAGTCTTTGTGTACTGATCTGAACATGCATTGCAGATACTGACTCAAAGACATAAAAAAGTATTTGGATAATGTGAATATAACTTCTCTATACATATGCATGCACATGCACAGTTTACAGAGAGGTAGGATGAAAACCCAGGAAAAATAGACAGGAATGATTACAGAGCAGTTTGGAACCATAGATGGCCTGAGAAACTGGTGCTGTTTCCCTGTTTTTCAGTAACTGCTTCAGGCAAGACATCAGCTATGGAAATACGTGGTCAGATGAGAGCAAATTTGCTGCATTTTCATTGTAAATATGCTATGGAAAGAATACAGGTTATGTTCTTTTTAGATTCATAGAAAAATTTATGTTGGAAGGGACCTAAGGAGGTCACCCAGTCCACCCTCCTGCTCGAAGAATGTCTAATTAGATCAGGTTATTTTAAAATGTTTCAAGTAAATAACAGATTGTTGAATATCTTTATATTGGGTCACTGAGTTTTTTTTATAATTGTTTCAGGATTGGGAATTTGGAGTAAGCCAAGGATAATTCTTTTTTGCCTGAGTTTTGTCTGAACTTGTTGCCAAAATGAAGCGTCAGAATTTGTACTTTTCTCAAAGTGCAATCCAAAGTTAAAGTTACAAGAATGTGTTTAGATGTGATCATGTTATCTTTTCTTTGGTTAGAAGTGAAGGTACTACTAAATGTCTGTTTAATATGTGCATATTCTTCTTTATATTATTTTCTAACTTTATGAAGTAATTTGTAAAAAAGGGATTAAGCAACTTTTCTATAATTTTGGGAATAAACCCAGAAATTATTATTTTGCCATTTATGAAGCACTTAGTCATCAGTCGTAGGCTTTTTCACCTACTTTCTAGTTAAATTTATTTAAGACTTGCATACCTTTTTGTAGCAGCAGCTGTATTTCCTCCTTTATTTTTGGCTCAAAGTTTACATTTTACCCCGCTGCTCCTCTGATAAAACTCCTTTTATCTAAAAAAAGAAAAATGTTGTGGTAAGTCTGTTGGTTATGGAGCGTCTCTTCTATTTTTTAGGTAGGTATTTATACTTGTGTTTGACTTAAATAATGTGCATTTCTATTTTTCTCTTGCTTTTTATGTGCATATTTCATGACTGAAATACATGGTTTTTACAGATGCATAGCTCCACTGGAGGTGGATTTTGTGACTGTGGGGATACAGAGGCATGGAAGGCTGGTCCACTCTGTACTAAGCATGAGCTTGGATCATCAAGTTCTCCAAAAGAAGTAAGCATATTGCTTAAGGTGAAATAATAGATATTGCAAATATTGCCTTTTTAATTTTAAAAAGTGCTTATTCCTATTGTATAATTCATGTAGCAGGTTCAGTCAAGTTCAGTCAGGATTTCTTTGATCAAGGTGTTTGGGAACAAACATATATATTGGGCATCCTTTGATTTTTTTTTTCATTTTTTTTTTTCATTTTGTTTGGAGACAATTTCATCTACCTGTCTTGTGCATTTCAGTCTTTCATTTGGCATTAAAATTGCAGTCACTTGCTCTTTTCTTTGCTATGTGTGTTACTCAGATCTTATTTGCAAGTAATTGGTTTCCCAGTGGTTAGTAAATGTTTAGATGTACTACTTGATTTTAATAATATTTTCTCTTTTTTGCATTACTGAACAATTTTTTTTGTCAGTTACTTCTGGTGTGTGATCTGTCACTATGACTAAAATAAGTTTCTATGCCTTGAAAGTAACCTCTTATGCTAGAATGTCTCATGCTTATTGTACCTCATAAAGCAGCATTTTAATGAGAAATGTGCTATCTTATAAGGAATTCTCAAAGAGAATGTAGGCGTGTCCCTTGCTTCAGGTAAAATTGTTGGGTTTTTTTTTTACAGAGTACTACAGTCTGAGATAATCAGGACAAAAAAGTTTAGCATTTTCCTTGCAAATAAACCCCTAAGTCCTCATGGGTTTGTTGCAAAACTGCTGTTATTTGTGATCTGGCAAAAAAGTCAAATGGAAAATGAATAAAGAGCTCTGGATTTACTGAAAAATGAGACAAAGATTTCCTTCACTTGTTCATCCTTCAAAAAAACCATGATAATTAATGAATTTCAGAGATAAAAATATTTGAAACTCCGTGAAGGGATCATCTGTTTATCACTTGGAGCTTGTTGCTGCAAAGCTTACCTGCTTGTACTTCACTAAAGTCTGTTCTGCCATGCAGTAGTAGCTGGTGTTCTGAAGGAAAATAGGATTTTTTTCTGAGTGCTGGATTGCTGGTAGTGTTGATAAAGACATACAGGAAGGTAGAGAACTCATGTCTACCAGCTTCAAAGCCACCTGTAGATACTGTGGAAAATTTATGCTGCAAGGTGCTCAGTATCAGATTTCTAGGTGAGTGCAGAGAGGTCCGTATCATATCACAAAGAGAATTTAGCAGTAGTCTTAACACAAAATGTTCATGTCTCAGTTGAGAATTAACTGTTTTTCCACTTGAGAACTGTTTGCAGCCAAAAAATCTCCTAGATTTTTGCTCCTAGATAAGTGATATGACTTTTTCCTCGGGTCACCAGTTTGTCTTACAGAGAGTAGCTTGCATTCATTACGGATTTCAACTGTGATGGCTCACAAAAAGAAATCGCACAGATGCCTGGGTGAACATGGACCTATGAAGCACATCTCAAGAAATATAACAAAGATATTCTAAACAAAATAGATTGTATCTCCTGCCTTTAAAATTTAGGTCTGCATGTGTTCTTCTAACAGTTGTTTCAGCACTTTACTTTTGAGAATAATATTACTTTATAGTTCCAACAACTCTGACCAGAGTACTTTTTACTTCCTGCAGGGGAACCTGCTTCTCTGCAAGGTGTAGATTTTGATCTCACGGATCTGGTATTAGCATCTATGACAGCATACTGTGCTTTTTACTTCCCTTTCCTTTAGAACAGCTTTTTAATTGTAATGAAATAAAAACCAAATGTTAAGAAAAACACTGAAACCTTTAGCAGTTTTACCAAAAAAGCTGTTTCACTCCTGTCTAAAATCATGCTGTCCAAATTTTGGGGCCTGTTTTTCAAAACCAAGTTTAAACAAAGCTTGAGGGGAAACTGCATGCGTTCAGTACTCCTCAGCATTTGGTTTGTTTGGATGAAAATAAGCTGCTCAGAATACTCTTCAGGGCATTTGTATACAATGGAGATAAAGTTAAAGGACAGATATTGGATCAATAGTGACAGCAGCTAACACAGTATCTCTTTGTTTTTAACTTAATTGAGAGCTATAATAATACCTATGATCAGAAGGAAACAGGGAACCTCCCATGCTTCTTCAGGTAATATTTCTCTACCAATCTCTGATAAGGTCTTTGGTTGGCTTGCAGTGAATTTGTTTGATCATCACTTCTGTCATGGAGCTGTGAAAGTCCAAAGATATTTTACAACTGCTGTCAAATAAACTGGAACATAATCCTACATTAAGTGTTACCTGAGAGTTGTGAATGATAGAAAACATAAATGAGACAATTATTTGAATTTGAAGAAGTAAAAGCTTGCTTATTAGTTCTTTGTTGTCAATACATGTAGCTATTATACAGTCAGTATACGCAGAATTTCTAGTAAAAGAATAGAAATACAACCCCTACAATAATGTAATGAACCGGCATATTTATATATACATTACATTGCATGACCATCTTTCTTTTTTAATAAAAGACCTGTCTGTCTTGGATTGTTTATGACAAAGAGGCTTGTGAATGTTTGGATTACCTTGTGTTTTGAGAATCAAGGACATTCATAATGTAGGAATTTTCTCAGCATACAGTGCTTATTAAAAGAAATGAGTGGCAAAGCACATTTGGTGCAGATGTCTTGCATATTTCTTTTCCAGCTTGTTTTCTGGTTGTGTGGAAGTGTTTATTCCATGCTTGTCAAACAAAAAGCACTTTTTGCTGGATGATCCTAACCAGTATTCCTTTAATTACTCTTAAGTGCAGACAATATGTAATTTTAGAAAGCCCACTCCAGGCTTTTAGGAGTTATCCATTTTCTGTTGATTTAAAATGAATGTCTTCCGTATGCCAGAAATATAAAAATCTTTTTGCCTAAATATGTCTTTAAAACCAGCAAACTTTAAGGACTCATGTCTGAGATAAGGAAACAATACTTTCCAGGCACTTCTTTTAAAAAAAAAAGATTGCTAATTATTTTAAAACTTTGGTACCTGAACTTACTCTGTTCATTCTTCCACAATTTTGGGGTTATTTTAAGCTTTAGCTTGAAGCTTAAACAATTGCATGTTTTTAGGCATAGTTCTGAGACAATTTTATTTTTATCCTTTCAATTTACATTAGATGTATCTTAATTTCATTTTACTGTGACTTCTATATTAATATGGATAGCATGGGAGCTGTTCCTTTGGGGTTTTTTTCCCTTTTTTTTTTTTTATAAACTGAAGGAGAGCAGTCTGTCTTACTATAGAGAACCTGTGCACAGCTCTGAGTTTTCTCCAGCTCTGTTGTTTTTTCTTAACGTACATTAGTGCTTAAAAAGCCAAACTCTTAAGAAAAACTGGAAAAATTTAGTAAATTTACAACTTGGTTCAATTAGATTATGCTTAGCACTATAGTTTTTTCCATTCTTCTCCAAACATGAAGATTATGATAACTTTATCAGTCTGGGAAAAAAAATAATTACCCCAGACATTTACATTCTTAATTACCAAGATCTACCATGAGCTTATCCAAAATTAAGCATGTACCCATACTGATACTTACAGACCATGATTTCATTGACAGACATTTTTAGATTGCATGTCTGACTCCAAATTATTCTTCTGATGCTTATCAGGTCAGAAAACTGTTGTTCAGAGCTTTAGAAGTAATTCGTCGTGTTAACACATTCTTACTTCTCTTCCACTACATTTTTAGCTTTTCCATCATACCTGGTGCGTTATTCAACGTGATTTTTTTTTTTTTTTAAAAGCTGTCTTCTTCATAAATCAGTAAATGTGACTGTAGTTGATTTAAGAATTTTTGAAAATATAGTTCTCAGTTGTATTAAAGACACTGCTCTTTCGGTTCTTTAATATTTAATATGTGTCAGATTGTGTAGTGCAGAATTGAGTGCCCTTAGTACTTTGGGATTTAAAGTCACATGTGAAAAGCTTTATTCCTGGAAAACATCTGTGTTTCTCGTCTTTTCTTTGACCCTGGCAAAAACATGCCTATTCAGATTTTGTAGGCATTTTTGATGAACCTAAAATGATAGGAAACTTCATGCAAATAATGTAGAACACATCAGCTTCTGTTTCTGTGTCATGACTGTATATGAAATTACCGGATTTGGTTGCATTACCACTAATAACTACATTACATACTGTTTCTGTATGTGTATGCTGAAAGGAAGGTGTGGCACAGGTCATCCAGGCCCTTGGATTACAACCCTCCTGTCATACATTGTCATTGCAATGTATCTGTGTCTTTTACCTCAATACTGATTGCTTCATTCTTAGGTACAGGTTTGGTAATGATTTTTTTTTTTGCTTATAACCTTAATTTCTCTCCTGCTAAAATGCTTATAGAAATGATTAATAATGTTATGTGATGTAGACAATTCACTTGATGAGCTTTGTCTGGGTGGATGGGAAATACATCAGTTCTCAGGGATATTTTGAATGATATCTATGTATGGGATGGGATCTCTGAAGAAAACAGAGTTAGTGTTCCTTGGATAATTCTGTTTAATTGTCATGTTTGACAGAATACCCTCACAAAAAAGAAAGCAATGCAGGAGAAAAATTTTGATCAGGACTGCAAACTTTTAATATCTGCATGTGTACAGAAAGCTGTTAAACTGCTTTTTTAAATGTAAGTTTAAAAAAGAGTGAAGTTTTCTAACACATTTGATTATGCCTTTTGTAGTTTAGTCCTAGATAAAACGTGGGTACATAAAAAAAAGGTAGGTGAAACTGTTGGAATACTACTGAGAGCCCTTAGGATGAAAAAAACTCTGAAGAGAAGAAATTAGGTGAGGGTAATTTGCTTGAAAATCATAAAAAGGATAATTTCCTGAAACAAGGTATTCTATCAATGCTATTTTAAAATTTTTTTAAAGTTCTTTTCCATATTAATATTATCTCATGTTTTACAGAATTCTGAATGTCAGCTGAATGAAGAAATTATGGAACACTCCAGGAGAGTGTTCCCCTCTGTGATAAAATACATTGTAGATATGCTTATCTGGGAAGAAGAGAAGGAACTGCCTCCAGAGCTCACAGTTAGGTACTGACTTATTTCCAGCTTTCTCTTCACGGCATTAGAAACTTTGATTATAATTTTACCTGGGATATTCCCGCCCTTGTGCTGACATATTAGTGCTGAAATGCCTATGAACAGCACTGTAGTATTTTTGGCCTAGAGTTATATAGAGAAAACCTTTTGATGCTTCATGGTAAAAGTAGTGTGTAGCTGTGCTCCATCAATCCCTGAAGGGAACTGCTCCTGAGGCAGCCTCATCTGTAGTACAGTGGCAGGTCTTGTTGTACAGGGGAGGAAATGCCAGAGCAGTGGAGAGACCTGCCAGGAGCCGGTAGGAGACACTGACGAGGCCAGTCCTAAGGGACAAGGGAGCAGAACAGAGCTGAGAATATCAAATAACTTAGAAACTTCTCTTTTGTATTTGATAAATGGTTTTTGTGGCCTTTTCTGGTATAGATGGTGGGGGAGGGCATGTCATTGTCATGAAGAACATGCTTGATTTTTCTTCTAAGATTTTTTTTTTTTGATATTTGACATTCCTCTCAAGCTATCAAGTAAGGTGTTGCTTGTATTTGATAGGACACTATTTACAATTTTATTTTTATTTGTGTGATGATATGTTACCTTTTTCCCAGTAGAGAGAAAGTAGACAGCTACTACTGTGTCCTTTTCAATGATGAACACCATTCTTATGATCACGTCATCTATAGCCTGCAAAGGGCACTTGGCTGCGAACTTGGTGAAGCCCAGCTGCATACTACTGCCATAGATAAAGAGGTTAGTGCCTTGGGATATGGGAGAAAGTCACCTTTTAATCATTAAGAATTGCCAGTATAGTCATATGGTTATAGTATCTTGTTTCTTGGTTGCTGGAGCTTGAGGAGAGAAAGGCACATTGCAGAATAAGTATTAGTCACCGCTTGCTTCAAGAAAGTTTTGGGGTTTTAAACCATATTAATTTTTTTTTCAGGACAAAAAACGAGTTTCTTGAGAAAGGAAAGAGCTGATTTATCTGAAGTAGCTCCTTTCGTATTTAGCATATTTTCTTAATATTATTTTTATTTCTCAGCTGCGACTGCTTTATTTTAGTAGTATTTTTCTGAAAAATATACAAGTCAGAAATACACATATTCAGGTACATTTAATCAGAAATATAACTTACACTTTGCAAGAGTTACTGCTTGTTCTGGCTCAGACTTCTTTTGAAAATGTTAAAAGTTCAAATTAAGGAAATAAAACCAGGAAGAATCCATGAAGGAACGTGGGTGAACCTGACAATTTTACTACTTAATTTTTTGAATTAATATCCCATGTAAAGACCTTATACTAGTAATGTGAACTTTTTTTCCATTGGAGTGGGAAAAAAAGCATGAACAGTGTTCAGATTATCTTAATTGTAACCATATTTTTTTACCTCACAGAAGTATAAAAGAAAGTTTGCACATGGAGAAACTTTGTCTAAAGCTGTATATGTATTTGTTGTATATTTACATATAAAACATCTTACTAATATCAATTTTTTTTTAATCTGTAAAAACTGTTTTCTGTTTATTTCTCTTTGTCAAGTAATGAAAGTTTAGTTGTATTTAGTTAGCAGGGTCAGTCTTACGTAATTACAAGTCTTGTTCTGTAGTTGCAGGTTTACGTATATACATGCATGTTTATAGAATAACTTTCAGAGGTTTCCCTTATGAAAATTCCTTTTGATTTAAGTCTAAATTTTGGATCAAGAATTATCAGGCTGTTCATTTTACAAAGTGTCTGCTACAGTACAGGACTAGGTTATAGCATTTTAATTTTAACAGTTCCACAGTATAGAATTACTTCCTGTCTTCTGGTGTGAAGTTCTGCTATGTGGAGAAATTGCTAAGGAGGCACATACTTCTTGTTTCCTTTGAGCAGAATTTGAGGTCTAAGGTGGATCTGTTCTTGGCTTTATTGAAAGAGCTGTTAAACCCAAGTTTACAATATACCCTGGTATTTCATATACAGAGGTGAGAAATAGTAGGAAAGGTTGTAGAAAAGCAATTCAGGATGAGTGTACTGTGTGCTAGGAAGAAAGTTGATATGGTTTGTATTTAAAGTAATATGTAGAAATCGTTCTCATCTGTTTTAAAGTATACATGAATTTTCCTTATCTAATAATATGAACATACCTAGACTTTACTTTGTTGTT
>JAWWLV010000179.1:26949801-26966702 GCA_035041135.1 Platyrinchus mystaceus | reverse complement strand
CCCTCATCCAAATCATCAATAAAGATGTTAAACAGGACTGGTCCCAGCACTGACCCCTGGGGAACACCACTGGTGACCGGCCGCCAGCTGGATGCAGCCCCGTTCACCAGCACTCTCTGGGCCCTGCCGTCCAGCCAGTTTTTAACCCAGCAGAGAGTGCACCTGTCCAAGCCATGGGCTGCCAGCTTTTCCAGGAGTAAAGAAAGCTGTTATGAAAGAGGTTATGATTCTTACATACAATCCAGTGTTTACAGCTGCAGTCATTTTTCGAAGTTTAATCTATTGCAACATTTTTTCCCCCAGTCCAGGCGGTTTCTTGAATACTGTGTTAACACTTACAGGTCGCTGTACTTGCTATTGCTAGTTTAAAGTGCTGGGTCAATCTTTGCTTGAAAAGGGACCTTAAAAATTATTTAGCTCCAACCCTCCTGCCGTAGGTAGGGACACCTTCCATGAGACCAAGTTGCCTAGGGCCCCATCCAGCCTGGCCAAGAACACTTTCAGGGATGGGGCATTCACAACTTGTTTGTGCTTACATATTGCAAAATTGTAATTGTATTAATCTATACAGTAATAAGAGCCAAGTTACCTTTTATTTTTAACATCTGTCTCTATTTTTAGATGTTTGACATGGTGAAAAGATTGAGAGAAAAATCTAGTTTGACAACAGTAGCTGCTACATCAGCCTCAGAAGCTACAAAAAGTGATGAGGTAATAATAAAAATAAAAGTTCAGTGGAAGCCTTATATTTAATGTTTTGAATGGCTATTTTCAATAATGAGACTAAAGTTATTGTTGCCTAAAATGAGAATTTTTAAAATTAATTTCCGATATCTTGTCTACAAATAGGATTTTAGTTCCAATAATAATATTTTTAATAAATGAAATTTGTGCTAAACATGTTTTGTGGAATTATCAGCACCTAATGTGTTTGGTTGTACTTCCAGGTTAAGTGAAATAACTGAGGGGGATGAAGGAAGTAATTTGTGTTCATCTTTCCATTTCTTGTCTTTATGATCTGACCACCTTTTCTATTATATTGTCATTGTACAGTAATTAGAAATACAAATCCACTTAAAGTGATGTCTTGTAGTTTACGTGCCCTGTCAAGAGGTTAATCTGCTTTGCCTTGATTGTGTAAAGACATGAGGCTTAAGTATTTATCCTGTCTATCAGTCTCTTTGGACTTTGCTCAAAATAACTTTTTAATCCAGTGGTCAAGTGACAAAATGAAATGGAGATTTCAAAGATTACTGCAGTCCCATGGGGTTGTTGTTTTTTTTTTCAGTTGGCAGTTGAACAGAAGAGAATCTAATTACCCTTAGACAGTATGCAAAGTCAGGCCAGTTTGCTCTTACGCATTTTGTTTGGCGACAGCTTGCTGCCAAACAATCTCTTGGCTGGTCATTGCATGCAGAGCTCTAAACTTATCACAGCATATGCCATGTTTCTTTTTTGAGGTAGGTGTCATATGGTATCTGGTGAGGTATCAAACAAAATACAAAAGTCAGTAAGAAATTAGTCTCTTACAGTTCCACTGCTGGTGGAGCAGTTGTTGTTGTTTGATTTCCTCAAAAAGTAATAGTATTGTCAATGGAAGCAATGTTTATAATGTTGAATTTGTCCCTTAAATAATAGAATAGGAGGAGTTAGATTCTATATGTTTTAATTAAGTCTGCCTGTTTTTTGCATTCTGCATTTCTAAAGCATAGAAATACCTTGTTTATAATTTTTGAAAACACGATAGATGAGTAAATACTGGAAGAAGGATAGTTTTCCAGTGTACCATAAAGAATAGTGAAAATACAATATACAGATACATAAAAAGCTGCTACATTTATTCAGGAGGGGTTTTGCTTATGGGGAATACTTATGGGGAACAGAATACTGGAGAAGGCTTGTGATGCTCACCTCACTAAAATTTCTTAAGAACAGGCAAGTACTTAATTAAAATGGCTCAGGTATTATTGATCTTGTCTTTGGACTAGGGATTGTACTAGTGACCTTTTGTGGACCACAGAAGTATGGGCTTCTGACTAGGTTCATTAACCTAGTCACATTTAAAGATTTGAGTTTTATTCATTTTTCAAATAGCAGTAATCTTTGTTTCCTCATTAAAGTGTTGTCAGTTAAGGAATTTGATGTCAGTGGTTAGAATGTCAGTTGGGGAAAGAGTCTTCTAATTTTTTGATGTTCTCAGTTGCCTGTGATTTCTTTATTCTCTTATTGTAAGACACAGAGCACTCAGGATAAAGAGAAAGCTGAGCGGAAGAGAAAGGCAGAAGCAGCAAGGTTGCACCGTCAGAAGATAATGGCCCAGATGTCTGCACTTCAGAGGAATTTCATTGAAACCCATAAGCTCCTGTATGAAAACACACTGGAGGCCCAGGGGAAAGAAGATGCTATTATGGAGGAAGAAAGGTGGGAAAAAAGGCATCCAGAGTTCTGGTGGGAAGAGTTCATTACCTGCTACATAAATTCATTAGGCTCCATAAAGTACATAAGTAGGTTCAGGGGGCAGATATTGTCATTCCAGTCCACAAACTTGTGTCTCTATTTACTTTTAAGTCATCTTCTGTTAAAGAATTATATATAAACTAGCACGTGTGTGCTGATGTAAGAACAGTGGATTGCTTTGTAGAGCAGCATAAGATAAACTATAAAAAAATCAGTTCTTCAAATGGTGGGTACTTATATTGATTAACATTTGAAAAAATATCATTGGAAACCTGCTGAGCTAACACCACTGTAATCTTGGAGGCAACTGTCAACCTTATATGAAAATTTAAGTGTTTTATTTGGAAAGAATCTGAAAACCAATGTGTCTTAAGCTTAAGTTGCAAGAAGAAAATATGCTTCACTGATATTTCTGTTCATTAGGTTTTAAAATCTTATTTCGTACTGAAGATGTTTGGTTTCTGTTGGTATAGTTTTGTTGGTATGGATTGCTCTTGCTCTAGAGATACCTCAACAATATAGTATATGTGATACAGCTCACAATTTTTGTGTAATTGGGGCTTCACAAAACTAATCTGCAAAATTTAGATAGCTGCTGGAAGAAATTACAGATCACTTCCATATGCTTTGGTCTTTAATAAATCGTCTTCTATAAATTGTTGAACTCTGGAATAGGGAGTATTTAAAAAATATATGGAAGCTTATTGTGTCTTGCAGCATTGTTTTAAGGTAGTGGCATTCATTTTCAATATGTTTTCTTCAAGAATGGAAAACAATTTTAATGTGTCTGTAAGACTGAAATATATTTAATCCAATCTACATTGAATACAGCTTCTTGAATTTCCTGAATCCACTTCCCTGTATTACTCTATCTTAGCTGGCTTCAGCTTTCTATTTTTAAAGAATACCGCATTTTAGTGAGGACTGAGGAGTTTCTTTATTGCTTGGTAATCATTTGGTTTTGTAAAGCAATTTGGTATAAAACCAGAAATATTAGGAGTGTACGACCTTGTTAGATGCCTGGAAGAGTTAAGTTTATGTAGAAAAAGCCATCTGATTATTTTCTGTCTGTGTTGCTTATGATCTTACAGCGTGTCTTCAGCAATTGATTACTCCAGAATTGCTTTGGGTCCCAAACGAGGTCCATCTGTTGCTGAGAAAGAAATCTTGACCTGTATTCTTTGTCAGGAGGAGCAAGAAGTAAAGTTGGAAAGTGCTGCCATGGTGTTATCTGCCTGTGTCCAGAAATCAACTGCCTTAACTCAGAATAGAAGCAGAATTCCTGAACGCTCAGGGGGTATGTGATTTTTCTGCTTTTAGACTGCAAGCAGTTCCGTACCTAGAGCTCATACCCTTTGAACCGATAAAACTCTTGCGTTTGATCAGATTGCTGAATGGCTTACTCTACTTAAGAAAAAGATGGTAAAAATTTTTGAACTGTTCTAAAATCCATGCTTTAAAACTTAAATGAGAAGTGTATGAAGGTTTATATTTGTTGCTGGGGGAAATCGGAAAATGCTTCAATCTCACAAGAAGATTTAATCAAACATGTAGATTTGGTAGGAGTAGTTGCCCTGGAAAAAATCCAAGACTGTTCACAGTTTGTGTTTATATAAGTACAGTAGCAAATTTTCCCAATATGGAGGAAATAAATGAACATTATCAGAGGCCAGTATGGCGGCCCAAAAAGGCTTTGGGTGTTTGTTTCCGTTTGTGGTTTTTTTTTTCCTCCCATGTCTAGGAAATAATAAAAGTAACAATATAAAAATGTAGAAAAGTATAAGCAAGGATTGATATCGTCTGATGAATGAAAAAAAATGAATACAAGAAAATTATACAAACGCAAGAGTTAGATTTGCATGGTAGCATGTTGGTAGCAGGGAACACAAAGACCAAACACAATTTCTTTGTAAGTAGCAGTTGATTAAACATGGTAGATCTTTTGGTCAGTTACTTAAGGGAAAGATGAAAATAAATAGAAGTATAAGGAAAATTTAGGTATTCACTGACATTTTTGCATTTTTCCTCTCGGCCAAAAAAAAAAAAATTCAAGATCAGATGCTGTCAGCTTTTAGTTTTAAAAAGGAGAAATGCAGTCCAGAATAGGATAAAAAAGTTTAAACGGTACCTGGAGAGGGAAGAGCCCTTTCTTCTGTTCAGCCAGTTGGCTGTCGCTTTTGAATTTTGTCATCGCTTTCTTCATAATTAGTGGAAAGCCTTCAGTAGTTCAAGTGGGTTCTGTCTTGTGGTTACTTTGCTGGATTATTGATCTGGTCAAGTTAGCCAAATGGAATTTTAATGTGACTATGCAAACTGTAGGAAAATAAAAAGGTTCATGTTCTATGTATATTCTTGTTCATTTCTCTTCTTACTGATGGGAAGTTAGGTTATTGTTCTTTTAATACTTTCTTTCTGCCTTGTCTTTCTAGATACACTAGATCCTCTCTTCATGCACCCTGAGTTACCTTGTGGGACCCACACAGGAAGCTGTGGTCATGTGATGCATGCAGCCTGCTGGCAGAAGTAAGGATGTGTCTTTGCTGCCTTTTAATGGTTTTTAATTAATCTATTTTCCAAATCATCTAAGTGCACACTGAAAACACAGTACAGTAAGTGGATATTTAGTTAAGGGATCACAACTATTTGTGCTCATCTAAAAATGAAATATGGCATGAGAGATGTTTTGACGTGGTGGAGAAAATCTTCATCAAACGTTTTTAGGCCCTCTATGACCCAAAGAAGAATCTTTAAGGAGTTACTAATTTATGCAAATAAAACCAGTGGTGTAAAACTGGTCAAGAATAAGAAACCATATCTCCTGGCTTTACTTTTAGCAGTCCAGTGTGAACCAGTAGGAATCTTCCTACAGGTGAGCCTCAAGAGTAACAGTAGTTTAAAAGGTCTGTCACCAGGTCAGTACTTAAAGGATGAAGCTGAGTTATTCCAGTGGGTCTTTAGATGAGATTCTTGCATTTAGAATAGAATAGGAGTGGTTAAATCTACCAATACTTTTTCACAACCCCTCCCATATCAGTGAACAAATCCCTAATAAAAGGTAAGGGCAAAGAATTGATACAATGGCTGTAAACTTTACTAGATTTCTATGGGATGGGAGACCCACAATTTAGACCAAGTGTGTTGGATTAGAATGCAGGCTGAATGTTAGAAGACTGAGTTCCCTAGCTTGCAGAATAGAGTTATCCTACATTTGAATCCACAAAGGTCTGACAAGTCTAAACAAGATCAATAGTGTGAAATAATAATAGAAATAATAATAGAAATAATCCCAGTGAAGTATTATCAACAGATAGAGAATTGGGTCATGCCATGACAGCTACTCTTTTTTTGTTGTGTTATAAACAATCTCTTGAGGTTTGTTGTTTGTACTTGTGCCATTTTACTTCAAAAAATGTTACTAAACTTCTAGTGCTTATCATTTACTTTCCTATATGTGTATATATATAGTTTTTTTACAATAAAACATTGGTACAGAATAAATAGGTGCACACACTTAAAATTATACGGAAGTATGTTCCTTGAGTATAATACATCTGCTCTTGGCAGATCCATCTACATCTGCGTAGATCTAAGTAGTGCAACACTGGAGCTCAGTTCCCTTGCTCTTTTTAAGAAAAGATGACTTGCTGTATGGGTTAATGGGATTAAAATGGACAACAGGCTCTTCTCATACGGGATGGCACAGAAGGTTTGAGTATAGTCTTTTATTTATTACATAACAGACATTCTAACTTACTAATATTGCTCCAAACAATGCCTGCCATACCTCCCTATGTGCAGCCTAAAAATACTGCCAACCCTCTAAAACAGTACAAGTTCAAATGAATGGAATATCCTTGTAGTTGCCATGTATGAGGAAGGGTAGTTGCTTGCAAAAACATAGTTGATTGAATGTGGGGAAAATAAATCTATCATTTTATTGATTGTAACAGAATACATTCCTAAATAATCTGTGTTTATTAGAATTTCTGCAGATGCCCCTGCATGCACACTTTCTCTTATTACATAATAAAATGGGATTTTATATTATTCCCTTAAGATGTATGATTTAAAGCAAAAAAAAAAATAATCTTGTATTACCTTGATGCTCAAGTTAGATTATTTCATATCTGCCTCTAAGTTGCTACATACCCAGTCGGAACATTAGGACTGAATTTAGCTGCATGTATCCAGACAAGAAGATTTAAATGCTGGATCTTTTTGTTTGTAATAATACCACTGAGACATTAATGAAATCTGAAGGCTTATTGCATCCAGTGAAGGTGCAGAATTATAATGAAACCTGTAAAAAGATCATAGTTATTTTTTACTTTCCTGTTGAGTTTAAAATAGTTGAAGTGCAATATCATAATATAAATTTTCTTTTTTTCCTGTTAAAAGAAGGCTACAGTTTCATTGTCTTGTCATGAGACTCAGTTGTTGTGATGAGTAGCTGATCAATCATTCGTGAATTGTTACCAGTAGTTTTTCCTAAAATTAGTATGTGCAATCCCTGTTTCAAATTTACTGTAATGAGTTGCATATGAGAGATATTAGATACGACATTGCATTGTGTTGAAGATAAGAGGGAAGAGTAGAAAATGTAAGGACTGCTTGTCTGTAAAATGTTAATGAAATTTAAGAGGATTTGATAAGCAAGGAAAACTTGCCATCGTTTTTCCATCAGTGGTATACCGTGCATTTTTGCGCAAGGTCATCTATGTGCTCAAAGATTTTATATTTTCACATCCAAGGAAGAGACTTGTTTTTTCTCTTGAACAGATGTTTGCTGTATAATAACACTTTGAACATTTGTTTTCATGTTGCATTTGAGCCATTCCGCTTCCCAGTAATTTCCTTTTCAACACTGCAGGTACTTTGAAGCAATGCAGCTGAACTTTCGACAGCGTCTGCACGTTGAACAGATATTTGACTTGGAAAATGGAGAGTATCTCTGTCCACTTTGCAAATCTCTGTGCAATACTGTGATTCCTATCGTTCCATTGCAGGCTCAAAAAATAAACAGGTGAAATACTAGACTGTGTAACTTTTAATTAAAAAAAAAAAAAAAGAAGAATAAAAATTACTTTGAGACTGGTCACCTTTTCAAATTTTTGGATGGAAAACTTGGTTTGAGCTTCCTAATCTGTATAAAAGACTGCATATCTCCGTATTGATTATTCAGCCAAATATACTTCTTTTGGCAGTCAATTTTTTATTTTTAAAAAAGCATTTTTCGATTGCCTATTCTTTGGAGTTGATATCAAATGAGAAAGATTTAATATTAAGCATAACACTTCATTTTGTGCCGTTTGCTCAAAATGTACAAAGCCAGCAAAGCCCAGCAAATACTGAGTTCATGTGTTTGGGTCTAATTGTGTCTTTTGTTTTTAAAGTTCAGGTGATTCTTGTGCATGTTAAAGTAAAATCTGATTTCTGTTTTTGTTTTCAGTGAGGATGCAGAGGCAGTAGCTCAAATCTTGTCCCTAGCTAGGTGGCTGGAGATTGTCACAGTCAGGATATCAGGCTACAGTGTGAAAAATGCCAAAGGTTTGTTGTCTTAATTTTTAAGCTATTCTGTGGGATATATGTCAGTACAGGTTTTAACTAATATCAGCAAAAAACTTAAAGAACACATTTGGCTCTCAATTGAGACAGTATCACATCAAGCTGAGGATAAAGTCATAGCCCTTTCTGACCTGATGTCTTGATTTCACAGCATCCTTACTGATTTTTCTGGTTTCTGTTAAATTCTTTCCATCTTTCCTGTATAAAAGTTATGTGCATTCGGAGAGGGTATCGAGAAACTAATGCTCAGAGTTAACTAAACTTTTTTATTGACTCTGATGTAGTAAAAAAGAGAAACTAACTAAAAAGGCCAAAATAAAAATATGTATGATTATTTAGAAAACAAAAGATACAGAGAATCGACTACTGTTTAGGTGAATAGAAGCAAATGTTACTGAAGTAGGAATCATACAAGATAGTCTGGCTGGCGAGGTGTGTTTACAATTATTTTCTAATCAATTTAAAGTAAAAAGAAGACTTCTGTTAGACTGCTATAAAAACTGTAACAACTTACTTGGGTTTTAATGTGGATCTATTTATTTGTTTATTTTTTCTGGAAGGAGAGAAGCAAAATCTTCCAGCTTTCGCCAACAAGGGAATGGGGAACTCTGCTTTGGAATTCCATTCCATCCTTAGTTTTGGAGTTCAGTCCTCGTAAGTGTTACTGGAAGTGTTCTCTGCATTATATAAATTCTCTCTAAAATAACCTAGGTATACTTCAAACTCTGTATTGAAGAGAAGACATATGACTTGTTTGGTCTGAATAGTGGCTTACTTATTCTTTTCCATAAGCGTTCACTGAATATCAGGTCTTTGCAGAGCTAGGTGGATCTTTTGGTCAAATTCAGTCTGGTAGTTCTTATATTCTTGGTACAGAGCTAGAAGTCTGTAATGTTCTAATCCACACTTCCAGTGATTTGGATTACTTGCTGTGTCTCTAGGCAAGTTATTTACCACCTGTCTGCCTTAATTTTCCTACTACACGTCTGTTTTGGGCATAGATTTCACTTTGTTTTGGATGCAGTAGTTTAATAAGGATTACTCAGAGGAATAGTGTTGTCTGTTTCTATGCCAGTGAGCAAAAGCACTCGCCTACTAAAACAGAATGAAAGGGTAGGTACTTTTCAAGTGTGCTCAGCTGCCTCTTTTTAGATGCTGTGAGTACTCTGCTTCTGCTACTTCTGACTGATGTGATTATGCAAAGTACTCACACGTATCTGTTACTTGCACAAATGTCTTCATAAAGTTGAATCAAATTTTTTCTTGATAGCTGATCTCCATGGGAAAGATTCTTAAACAGTGTGGTGTTTAAGTATGAACTTGACTAAACCCCAAACTTTATGGTGCAATTGTTTTGTCTGTAGACATATGGAGAACTAATACAAATGTCAAACAAGTTCTGTGTATGATTTGGACAAAAACCCACAAGCCATTAAAACTGCTAAAGGCTTTTCTATGTTAAACTTTTCCCTTTAGCTTAAATGCTAAAAAATAAGTTTTAAAATAAATTTGAATGTTTTAAAATAGATTTTAAATGTCCTTCTTTCCATTTTTAGTGTTTTCTTATTTTTGTTTAAGCACTTACAATTCTTAAAATGTTTGTTGTCATTGTATTTTACTTGGCTTTAAGTGGTTGTATTTTTTACATGCGAATTATAAAGTAATATACAGAAATAATCTCTTCCCAGGCTGGCAGCTCTTAATCCCTCAATTTGTAGAGCCTTTTAGGTCAAGGTACTTTTTTACTACTGGAAACTGGTGATTTTTTTCTCCCCTGTACAGACAAAGGGTTGTTGTATTCAAGATTTCTTTCATAAATAATTGGTTTGGACTTAGACTTCTTTAGCGATTGACCAGTAAGGAATAAGTGCTATTAATAATTGAGACCGAAATTATCTCATCTTGCTTTTGCAGAGCCAAGTACTCAAGCAGTATCAAGGAGATGCTTATTCTGTTCGCCACCACTATTTATAGAGTTGGGCTAAAAGTTGCTCCAAACGAAGCTGATTCCCGGATTCCTATGATGACCTGGAGCACATGTGCTTTTACCATCCAGTGTATAGGTAAAGCATAATTTGGGTTTATTCTTTCTCGTGAATTGAAAATCTTATGTTACTTGATTTTATAATTTTATGCACTCTGATTGTATAAATAATAGTTCTAGAAACCTCCCAATGAAAACAAATAAAAAGATTCCAGATGTTCTGATTCATCTCTGAAGCAAATAAAGCACAAAAACGTTTGAGTGGATACCTTTTTACTCAATTGAGTTAATTTGATTTCTTATTTTTATGAGCTTATTTTGTCTTTATTATTCCTTCAGAAACAATGCACTTAGGGAGGAAGACTAAATTGTATTTCAACTTGGGAATTTTCTTTTTGAAATATTTTTGTTAAAGTACAGTCAAATGCAGTGGTGTGAATTTAGCCAGGTTGCCTAGGGAGGTTATGGATGCCCAGATGTTTATTAGATGGCCAGATTAGATAAGGCCTTGAGCAACCTGGTCTAGTGGAAGGAGTCCCTGCCCATGGCATGGGGGTGGGAATTAGATGATCTTTAGGGTCCCTCCCAACCCCTTAACATTCTATGGTTCTATGCTAAACCTGAGGGTAAGATGGCTGTATAGCATCTCTGAATGTAACTTGGTGGTTTTGAGCATTGCATAAGGGTAACTGAAAATAAAAGTAAATCCATAGAATGAATATGTTCATTCATGTGAAAAACTGTTCCTTTAAATCCTTAGCAAGATCTGAAAACTTGAAAATTTTTGAAAAGCTCGCTACAACCATTTATCTGTGACACATGCGGTACTATTTAAGTTAGATTTCTGTCAAGAGAGTTCTTTTAGCAGTATGAAGTTGAGCTTTAAAAAGGAGTACATATGCTAAGAATAAATTAATATTAGATGCTGTAGAACAAAGCAACATAATGTTTTCTGTGTTTAATTTTAAGAAAACCTCTTGGAAATGGAGGGCAAGCCTTTATTTGGATCTCTACAAAATAGACAGGTATGGACAAGTAAGATATGCAATATATTTTAGACAAAAAAAATTATATATACACACATTATACAATTGTGGAAATTGCTGACATCAAGATCATTCTCTGTTGAGAGATACCTCCCGAAATGTTTATATTGGTAAAGTAAAGAAGACTTTGGAAGAATAATATTTCAACTTACATGTGGGAGTTGATATTCAATTAATTTATCAATGTGTTTTCTGTTTGTAGAAGTAGATACATTTTTACGATTTTATTTCACTATATATCTGTCCTTTTTTCCTGTTCAACCATTTTCTCTTGCGCTCTAGCACAGTGGCCTTAAAGCATTAGTGCAGTTTGCAGCTGCTCAGAGAACAACATCACCACAGGTCTTGATTCAGAAACATCTGATTCGTCTTCTAGGAGGTACTGTATTCCTTTTGTTTACTACCTTTGTATTACAGAAGTTTCTACTCCAAAATGTCATGCACATTAATAAAGCATAGAAGCAAGGGTCAGACTACTTGGCAACAGTGCTAACTTCAGTTTCTCTAATGTTGCCTGAAATCATGACATGTTGATTGAACTTAAGTAATCAGTAATTCTGTTAACTAATATCACTGAAGTCCCCAAAAAGTCCTCTGTCCCAGATTAGGTAGGCCTAGAGATACTTGGGTCTGAAATATTTACACTTGGTTAACGCACTATTTCTGGCAATGTTCAAAATTACTCAAATTCTGTTCTAAAAGGGTGGATAAAGCCACAAAACGGGTATTTCTCTCTCAATTGTAAGACTTCATCTTCTCATCATGAGAAGGTGGTTTTTTTCTTTTTTTTTTTTTTTGTGGGTTTGTTGTTTTGTTGTTGTTGTGGTTGTTTGTTTGTTGGTTTTTGTTTGGTTTGTTTGTTTGTTTTTCTTTTTAAATTTGTTTTTCTTTTTTTCTCCCATCCCTGGAAGTGTTCAAGGTCATGTTGAATTGGGGCCCTGGGCGGCTTGGTCTAGTGAGTGGCACTAGATGATCTTTAAGGTCCCCTTCAACCCAAACCATTCCATGGTTCTCTGATTTCTAGTACTTCCAAAAGGCTGCTTGCAGCCTAGTTTAAGATATTTTGGTCTCAGGGAGAGCCACTTTGAGGCACGTAACTGTCATCCGTGTTTTGAACTGATGAGGTTAGTATTTTGGCCTTTGTGAATCCCACTCTTGGATTTGCCTTCTATTTGATAAGATTTTTAGGTGTGGTACTTAGGCTTTTGTATTGGGTAAGGTTGTGAGGCATGTAGTCTTACAGTGCCTAAGTACATTCACCCTTAACGCCGTGTGCTTTACTAGAGCTCAAGAAATAAATTAAAGATTTATAAATCAGAATTTTGAAGATACGTTAATTAAAATTGTGAGCTGTTTGGGCATGTGGAAATAACAATCAGGTGGTAAGCAGTTCATTAAGCAGATACTTCTTTAGTTCAGAGACTTTGACTTACTTTTAGTGAAAACATTGAAATGATAGAAGCTCTAAAATCAGATTCTGAGGCTTCAGTTCAATCCAAAAGAAGAAAATGTGTATCAAATGTATAACTGATATCTTTGTTTTGTAGTTCTCCTACCAAACTTTAAAGTGGAGGACACTCCATCACTTTTAGAAGTAGATATGTTCCACATTTTGGTAAGCAGGTTCATTTTATTCTTCATATTAATACTTTTCTTTTGAGCATAAATTTTTGTGTACTTTACCCTGTAGATAGTCCTGCATTATCTGTTCACTTGCATGAGTCAAATGATTATACAAGAGCAGCAATCAAATGATTACATATGACATATGACTGCTATATATGTTTACTTCTTGTTCTGCTATTCTTCTAATTTTCAGTCTTTTCTATCTTGCTCTTACTAAATTTCATGCTTGCAACCTCAATATTCTTTTTACCACCTCCATTGTTATTAAACTTAAAAACCTCCCAAGAAATGCACCCACTCGTCTTCTTTCTCTGTTTCCCTTTGTCACAATCAGTATCTCATACCTTATGATTGCATCATATTCTCTCTTATTACCTCTTCTTAGCATCTTCTTTCAGTTCTTAATACAAATCTGTATTACAGTTTCTTCTGCTGTTAAAACCCAAACAAGCAAAAACCACTCAACAAAAAAAAGCCAACAAAACCAAACTCACCAAATAAAAATATGTTTTGCTCTGGTTGCCTTTCTGTCTGATGCTTGGTCTCATTTTTCACTTTTTTCAGTGTGCTTTGTCTTACGTCGAAGAACAGAAATTAAGCTTTTTAGGAACTGGACAGCCTGTCCTGGTGTATCTCTAAACTGGCAATTACAATGGAACTATATCTGAGTTTCCTACATGCCAGGGGGCACAAATAGTTAATGCTTTCCATTGAGTTTTTGCTACATTTTGAATTAAAACTAGCAATATAAATTAACATAGTCAACTAGACTACACAAAATGAAATATAAATTTCTATAAACGTAATTTCTATTACTCTTTTAGTTATTACTAAGTTTTTGTTCCTTTAATATTTGCCTCTTCCTTTTCACTGTAGGTGGGAGTTGTGTTATCCTTTCCATCTTTGTACTGGGAGGATGCTGTAGACTTGCAACCTTCATCAATTAGTTCAGCCTATAACCACCTCTACCTCTTCCATCTGACAACACTGGCACACATAATGCAAATTGTCATCTCTTCAGCAACAGGTAGATGTGTATTTAGGTTGGATTTGTCTGGCATTTTTACACAGTTTCTGAAAAATAATGGATTGACACCAATAGTGTTTTCCAGGTATCAACTTTCTCACAAGTTACAGTGCTAGGTAGTAATAACTGTTTTCTGGTAAAAAATAAACAGCACTATATAATTTTTAGAGCATTTTATTAAATCACTTCTGCGTGTTTAGCCTAAGAAAACAAAACAGTTACTGGTATGTCAGTATTTGCTCCACTCAGTCATTTCAGAGGGGTAACTTTCCCCTCTCCACTCCTCATAGGAGAAGCAAAGCTCTGCCGAGCAGCATCCCTGAGTTGTGCAGCGACAGTCAGTATGCACTTGGCAAATAAATTTTTCTTTACCCTTCAACCCAGATATGAAATACAGAATCCTGTAAACTGAGAGGAGAGAATTTCCCTTTTCTCTGGATTTCATAATACTTTTAAAAACTGTCAGTAACCTATATGCTTTCTAGCTACTACTTTCCTTTTTTTACAGCATGATAGAAATGAAAAAAAAAAACCTAAAAATTTTTTAAAACTCCTGTAGCTGAAGCTGTGTAGGACAATGACTATATAAGTTCAAGGGGAGGAAGCAGTTCTTTACCTGAGGATGAGCAATGAAGGAGTTATTCTGGTTCGTCCTTACAGAATGCAGTCTTAGGAAATCGTTTTTTAGGCAGAAAATATTAAATAGAAAATAATTAAGCAAAATAAAGTGGAAATACTTCTGTAATGCAATAAAATAAAAAGGGTTCAGTATATATAAGAGAGGAGTGTGCCACAATAGAATACATTTACACTGGATTCATCTTTTTGTACGCAGAATCCTCCACTGCTTGCTCACCTGACAACAGTGAGGAGGCACAGTCTGCACAGTCTTTCTGTAGAGAGGTTTGCCAGTACACCAGTGGGTAAGTAGCAGTTCAGTTATAGCATTACATTTTCCTGGAAAGATGGCAATCCACAGGGATTGACCTACATGAACACAGAAGACGGGAAAAAAATGATCCCTTTTGTACGGGGAGTTAGCACAATGCCCTGTGCTTTCTTCCCATATTCCTGAACACCAAAACTGTTGAAAAAGAAACAGCTTCAGTTAAAGTAGCTACTTTTTGAGGACAAATAAGTAAATTATTAGTCTGAGGATTGAAAAATACCTGTATCCATTCTGGAGAGAAATACAACCTACTACAGTATTTATTTTTTCTTTGCTTTGATAATTTTGTTTTAGATCTCTCACAGTATAGATGGGGTCAAGAAAGAAGGAAATGGTTCTGCTATTAAAAGGGGAGAAAGTGTAAAGCTGAACACAGTTGCTCATTTGAGTGTTAGTGCCCATCTTTCAGACTTTTCTGATAGCTATAGCTGCAGACTCCAGTACTTCAGTATCTGTGTGAAATGAAGTAAAAAATATGGATGAACCCTCTGCAAACTCTGCTTTGATTTGTCTTCACCAAGGCTAGTTGCAGAGATATGTTTCTCACCGACTGACAGTGCTATCCACTTGTCTAAAAGTTTTCAGTCTAAATTTTTAAATATTTAACATTTGGTATTTAAATAGCAGGAGAATTTTTTTTTTCGAGGCATGAGCTTAGAATCATAGGTGCTGTGCATTGTGGAAGATGAGGTCACTGTACCAAGATGCCTAGGTATAAAATTAAATACCAGCGTTTAGGCAACCCAGCTGAGTAGTTTCAGTGTTTTAGTTTCTGTGTATGAAGTTTTATCTTCTAACTCTGACCTATCTGTGCTTGAACAGCACAGTCTGCATAACAAATTTGCAATGGTCTGTGATGTTATAATATGGCTTGACAGGTTGTTCCTCAGCAAGTACTGGTCAACATTTAAGTTCACATTTATGTGAACAGGAAGCTCATAAAGTTTAAAAGTTTGAGAAAACAGTGACACTGGAAGCAAGTTAAATTTCCTGCGAAAATTAGACTAAATGCTCATGTTGCACAGACAATAATAATAATAATTACTGAGATGAGTATCACTCCAGTATTTTTTGTCAAAAATGGGTTTGGTATAGCTTTATTTTAAACAACCTGAGTGTTTGTTGTGATTTCCATAATGAAGTATGAGTTATTATTTTTTTTATTCTCTTGGTTTCATTGTTCATGAAGGGTATTTATGCTGGTTTAAGGGATTTTTTTCCTCATTTTTAAGTGTATTCAAAACACTAACTGAATCAAAAACTTCCACAGTTTCAAAAAAATTGCTGACTTTTGGTAATAAAACAACTGGTGTAGGAATCAACTGCTCTGTGTGATGCTGTGTTGCTCAGTTTGTATCAGATATCTTGAGTAACCTAGAGATGGACAGCAATGTATTGGCTATTTTTTATAATTCTGAGAAAATTATAAGTTGATGTAATTTGAAGACTTAATGTAAGTGTTGTATGTAAACTCAGTACTTATTCTTTAGGGAAAGGAGTGTTTAGAAGTTAAGTGCCAGTGGCTGTGTTTCACAGAATTTGGTTTACGTCAGTGTTGCTTCTACACAGCTGCCATTCTACCAAAATGTGAAAGTGCTAGAAGGATTTGCAATGTGAACTAATGCAGCTGTTTCTCATTTTTGTATTACAGTTGCTTTAGTCAGGATATTCCAGGCTGGCTTGTGTGGGACTGTGTTAAAAAAGGCATCATGCCTTACCTTCGTTGTGCTGCTTTATTTTTTCATTATTTGCTGGGAGTTTCTCCACCTGAAGAACTGCTACAAGGTAAATATGAGAAAACAAATGTATCTATGTATGACTGGTTACTATTTTCTAAAAGAATTTTAAATATTCACAGTAACTTAACAATAGTAAGTTAAAATAAGACTTGGAAGGTAAAGAATTACTAATTTGTATAGGTGGGGACAGGCATGAGAAAACTGAGTTGTCTTGGCTTTACTTGCATACAAGAGTCTTACTTCTGAGTATGTGGAAATATGTGAACTGTCAACAATGTGTTGATAGTAAGCATTTGTGGATAAAAAGATTCTGTGATTTAAGGATAGTCTAAGGGGTTTAGATTACCTCACCCGAGAAATAGCTTGGAGTATTTTTTTTAAAAAACCCAAAGCTTTTCATGTGGTTGCTACTGATGGTAAATGCTAAAGATATAGTAAGTAAGTGGCCAGTCTTCGCGAACGAAGATCTGGGAAAGGTGTTTTTACCTTTCAAGCCTGCGCAATGGAT
>JAWWLV010000179.1:26850744-26949701 GCA_035041135.1 Platyrinchus mystaceus | reverse complement strand
GGGTCCCCCGGGCAGATGGAGCTCGTCAGCCCCTAAGGCCATCCATCTAAGAGAAGGTCACTCGAAACAAACCTACGCTAAAGATATATGGATTGAGCAAAACAAAGCCAGGAAGAAGTAAAGCATGTTATAAAATTGAAACTCTGCCTTAAAGCATCCTAATGCCTTACAGATACTAAAACCAAACATACTCTGTCTTCTGTCAAAATGCAGCAAAACACAGAATCATCAACTATTTGGAAAGGAGGACCAAAATCACTATGAATAACTGAGGCGAAATATAACATATACAAGAAAAATACAAAATTGATTTGCATAAACTGTAAACTAACTTTGCATTTTATTATGGTATATGAATCAAAACCTCTGCTCTTTGGGATATGCTATTATCCTTAGCATTAGTCTGGAACTTGGATTCTATAAGGAGGAGTCTTTCTGGTGAACCAACAGTGCCATTTTCTGTAGCATAAATAATAAATGACCACCCAGAAAACTATTAAATTAGCCCAGCTTTATGTAATCTGTTAGCACTGACGTGTTTATAGCAAAATTTAATATCATTGAAGGCCATAAGGATAGTGAAAAGCTAAAATGCAAGTAAGAGAAATCTACTGCACTAAGATGTCACATATTATGCAGTAATGTAAGCAAGGAATTCTGTTATTACAGTAAGTTATGCATGATTTAAAAATTAATACATAAAATTTGTTTAATCATATTCTCAGATAATCCAAATTACTGGAGCTCTCATTAAATTAGTGGAGTAACATCCAATAGCATAGCTAGGAGCTATGCTGAACCTGTAGGATACATACTATTCAATGGAAACGGGATCAGGAGATTCCTAGTTCTGACTGAATTATTCAGCAGTGCTGGAACACTTAAACAGTTGTTCTATTTTTCTTTTCCTTTTACAGATTCTGAAGAAGGGCAATTCAAGGCACTTTGTAGTTACCTCTCTCTACCTACAAATTTGTTCCTGCTCTTCCATGAATATTGGGACACAGTAAATCCACTGCTTCAAAGGTACTAACTGGGACTGGACAGGCCATGTTTTTCTGTTGTGATTCCCTGTGGGAATTCTGGATCGAATTTGTTAGTAAATGATTGAGCTCAAATTTGTACTGAAGTTCTAAACATTTGTTTGTTGTGCATAGGTACACCGAATCTCTTAAAGGCACTCCAAAACACAAAATGTTCTATATTTTGTGGTAATCCCAGTATTAAAAAATTACAGTTTAAGAGACTAGTGCTTGCAGACCTGTATGAAACCATACAGATTGAAAGGAGTTAATGATAAACCTTTTGCTTGTGCAATATGCCCCTTACTTTGCATTTGCCTATTTTTAATCTGTCTAGAGCAAAAGTGCTGATTACATGAGCTATAAAATGAGAATATGGAAAATTATGTAGCTGGCAGAGTGAGGCTTTGTACCTCTTCTTGCATTTCCAGTGTTTCTTCTCTGCATTTCCAATATAGACTGATGGATGTTGAAATTGGCTTAATGGTTTAAAGATACCGTTTGAGTGTTACATACATTGCCATCTAGAATCATGAAATCAAAGAATGTTAAGGGTTGGGAGGGACCTTAAAGATTATCTAGTCCCATTTCCCCCCCACCATGGGCAGGGACACCTTCCACTAGACCAGGTTGCTTGAGGCCAGATCCAGCTTGGCCTTGAACACTTCCAGGGTTGGGGCATCCGCAGCTTCCCTGGGCAACCTGTTCCAGTGTCTCACCACCCTCACAGTAAAGAATTTTTTCCTAATATCTAACCTAAATTTCCCCTCTTTCAGTTTGTGAAAGAAATCAGCAGTAAAGAAAGAATTTGTTAAATTCTGCATTCAAAAACTCACGCTGAAGTAAAGAGACACACCCTCCCCCCTCCCCAACTACGAATAATCCAGCTATATTGAGTTGGAGAATGTCTCTGTCTATTTAATGTGACTGTTGGAGCACTTGGTTGCATTTGTAATAATTCCTGGTTCTTGACAGAATTCTCTGACTAGCTTTTACTGTATTGTTGTTTGGTTGGGTTTTTTAATATCTGTTCTATTTTGCTGTCTAGATTTTTCAATTTAGGGACATTTTGAACTGTTGACTTCCAACTTAGAGTCCATATAATTGACCTAAAGAATTACCTACATACCATGATCAATTCCTTGTGTAGTATGTATAATTACGTATAAATTAATAAATTTACTTTCACAGGTAAATTATTAAATAAGTTTGTCTTACTTGTTCCTATGTGTTTGCTCAAAGACATAATGGTGCTTCTAAGAGAACACAGAAGATAAGTGCTTGTGAACACTGGAAAATGATGCCTAGAGGCAGGGTTAGCAAATAGTTACAGTGCTTCCTAGTCAGAAAGAGAGGTTTCAAGTAGGAGGCTACATATTTAATGTAATAGTAACAGTTGCCAAATCATCATGCAAGTTCCCATATATTTTCTCACAGAACTTATTTCAGAATACTAAATTTGATGATTGATGAGAAATGTGCTAAATGAAGCAATAAGAAGAAATAACTTAAAAGATGTCTTAAATATACCAATTCCTCTGTTCAGTAACTGGCCAATATCTACCATTGCTTTGGTAGACACGTTGGCCATTCTAAGCAAGCATACAACATGCAATAAATCATTGTAAAATAACCATTAGGTGATGATTGCTAAATAAAAACAACAAATGTTTTCCTATTAGAGTGTATGATATTTATTTATGCTGTGTCTTTCAGCGCATATTTTCCAAAAGGTGTTACGTATTGTAGCCCACTTCGAGAACTTGAAGATGTCTGAAGGCTGCTTGCATTTAAGTCTGTTAACCCTGTGTTTTCATGTGCATGATAATAATTTTAGGTGTTCTTTCACATAGATTTTTCCTCTTGTATACAAGCTTAAAATCTTCTCCTGAAGCAAAAGCATAAAAAAAGAGCTGTTTCTCATTGTGAATTCTTAGGTAGACTATCAGTGCATTATTGGTGTTCTGAATTTGCTTATCACTTAGTAATTTAGTTTAGTGATCCTGCATGTATATTTTTATCAAATGCTGTCATCTGCAAATGTTTGTTTGAAATAGGTGGTGTGCTGACCCAATGGTGTTAAGTTGTTTGAAGGGGAAAAGCATTGCAATAAGGTAAGCTTATTGTTGTTTTCTTCTGGTTCTGACCTAGAACAGTTGAAAGAATGAAGTGTTTGTTGTGGCCAAGTTAAAGAGCTTGTGTTTTGTTCTTCCTGCTCTACTACTAAAAGTACATTTATCTTTAAATGGTTGTGTATTATTCCTCATGCAGTGACTCTCCATTGGGAATGTACAACATTGTTAGACAAGTAGTCTAGCCTGCTGTAGGAAAAACAAAAGCTAACTGAAATATGGAATGTCTTCATACATGTAGGTTACATATGAAATTTAATTTCAGCACCTTTTCTGGAATGTAGAAGTGTTGAAGTTCCCATGTGGAGCCTCTCACTTGGGATTCTAGAACTGAAGAATTGCTCTGGAACTGCAGAAGTTTGCAGAAAGGACCAAAAGCTTAGCAGGAATTCATAGTTACTTGCTTTGATCTTTCACTTACCCAGGTATCCTAGGAAGAGAAATCATTTAATAGAGCTTCCTGAAGACTATAGTTGCCTTCTGAACCAAGCCTCTCAGTTTAGGTAAGATGTGACATATTTAGTTGTCTTCCTAGGTGTTTTTCCACTTCTAGTGACTTTTCTATTCTTGCAGTTACTGTAACTGGTGTTAAAACAATCCAGAAATTATTTTGTAGAAGTGAAGGCACTGTTATGGATATACTGGCCAATGCTAGCACGTGTTCATTTTAAATCTGAAACACAAGAGCTTAGTAAATTAAGTCACTTGTGTTTGATAAGATAACATATAAAATTAGTGTAGCTTACTCCTGGTCATTTTTCTCCACTGTAATTTGATTTGGCCATAGGCCTGAAAATTATTTTTTGCACTGGACATAACAAGCCCAGATGATTGGCACTGTTTTATGCAAAAAAGAGTGAATCATAGGATAATTCAGGTCAGAAGGGACTTCAGCTGATAATTTAATTCAATCTCCTGCTCAAAGCAGATATCTTGCAAATAAAATATTTTAAGCAATGTAAAAACACAGCCCAAAGAGGCAGATATGTGAAGTGATTATGACATAGTTTGTCTTAGGTTTTTGTTTGATTGTGGGTTGGGATTTTTCATTGGTTGGCTGGGTCATTTTGTTTTTTGAGGAACATTATCCATAGCTAACATTTCTTTTAATGTTTTAATTCCTGCTGTGACGTTCTGGTTACATTTCTTTTAGATGTCCACGGTCTTCTGATGATGAACAAAAACATCCAGTATTGTGTTTATTCTGTGGGGCTATGTTGTGTTCCCAGAATACTTGCTGTCAAGAACTGGTGAATGGAGAGGAGTTGGGAGCCTGTACTTCTCATGCTCTTCAATGTGGAGCTGGAGTCTGTATGTTTCTCAAGTAAGTAGCTGGCCAGAATTTAACGTGTTAAAGAGGAAAGAGAAATATTTGAAGTTCAAAAATCACAACCTTGTCAAAGCACTTGATTCTTTTCATCTGAGACAAAGCATTACTTTGATGTAAATTATAGCTCACCAAAAAAGTGAAGGATCTGCTCGGAGTTGTGTTTTAAATATAGCTTTTTTTCCCCTTAAGAATCAGAGAATGCAAAGTCGTCCTTATTGAAGGTAAAACCAGGGGCTGCTTATACCCTGCACCCTACTTGGATGAGTATGGAGAAACAGATCCGGGTCTAAAGTAAGTAAATGTTTAACTTTCTATATTTTTTTTTTGTATCTCTTTCTTGTACCCACTGGACAGCATGTTCTTCCTGCTGTCATGTGCAGCACTGTAATATGTGTCTTGGCCTGGTGAACTTGGTTAACCTCAAACTCCTGATGGCAGTTTCCAGTCGTGAATGGATAGTTTATAATGGGGAAAAAATAATTTTTGGTACGGTTAAACTTTCTTACTTTTCTCAATACTTTGTACGCTTTTCATCAGGAACATGCAACAACTGCTATTGCTGAAATGTCATCTTGGAAATGACAATCATTGCTTGTCACATGTAGCATTTTTTTTACATTTCCAATAGACTTGTTGGAATTGACGTTCATGCAAGTATTTTGCAGTCTAGTGTTAATGTTAGATTATTAATGGAACAGTTTGCAGTTGCTATTTTGATGTGCTAACTGATTATTCTTTTTTCCTTCTATGAAGAAGAGGCAATCCCTTGCACTTATGTCGGGAGCGTTACCGGAAGCTCCATCTGCTATGGCAGCAACACTGCATCATAGAGGAGATTGCCAGGAGCCAAGAAACCAATCAGATCTTCTTTGGATTCAACTGGCAACTGCTCTGAGTCTCTTGATTTTTAGTGAAAACTCTTGCCTTTGGCAGTGCTTTGGAAAAGGAAAGGAGGGTGGCAGTAAAAAAAAACCTACTCAAGTGAATTCTGTAGTTCAGACACAATTGATGGATTCTCTAGGTTGGATGTATCACTGATATAATGAAACAGAAACTCATGTCATATGTTTTCCTTGTATTTTTTTTCTCCTTTCTAAATGGAAAACCACATTCAGTAATTACTACTGAACATTCATGCCCAGCAATATTTCCACTTTTTTCAGAAGTTGTAATTATTTCACGTATTTTCATGAGGACAGCTTCCCAAATGCTGTGCTTCAGAGCACACACCACACTTCTGTCTCTTCCATGCCTTGAGAACATACCAAAATGGTGTTGCCAAGGAAAAGCCTCCTTTACTTTCTTCCTGGGTTCTTTTCCCAAGCTTTAGTGAAGCTTTAAATAGGTCAAGATAGTATTGGAGTGGAAGTGGTGCCAGGCCTTTAGTCATCTGTAGCAACAGGTACAATAAAGAGTAAATTTTACAGAAATAGTCTGCATTCAGCTGTACACTGGGATTTAATGAAGAGTTTCATTAATGAATTCTTCAGATGAGAAGTGTGGGATAGAAAGTGCATGGTGGGAATTAACCATCTTGCTTGTTGCATCAAAAAATTAAGTCTGTGCTTTTTGCGTTGCCAGAACTGCACTTTATCTAAAGAATTTGTCCTCTATTAGTGTTGTATATCTTAAGAGGTCTAGGGCTACAGTATTTGGCTAGGTTGTGGTTAGTTTTACTTTTTTACAGTTTGTCTTCTGAGGTTTTCCCCAAGAATCAAATGTGAAACTCCTGCTGCTGGGTAGTTGTAGTGTAGCTCTGCAAGTTATACAAGAGCCAGACACTTCAGTAAAGTAAATGACCTTCAAAGCTGTCACTGGACTAAAATCAAGGCCCAAATGCAGCAAGTTTTAGAATCAAAAATAAATTTGCCCATATTTGAGGGATTTTCCACTCTTCATCTTCTGTTACTATTGTTTGGAGCATGTTTTGGAGCCTATGTAAATGAAATGGTGTGTTTTGGGGAGCATATTCAGTGGTTCAGTGCCAGGTAGAGCAGAAAAGGGAAAAAATGGTGGCTAAGTCTCTTTCTTTGCCCTCCAGTTAATAGCACATTGGGCTTGAACTCTCTCTCAATGATACATTATTTTCCTTTAGTTCTAAATGTTTGTTCTGTTTTCTGAATTTCAACCCTAATATACATGAGAGAATTTGTAATGTGATGGGTAAAAATGCTTTTCCAGGAAGTACCGTTTCCATGTGAAAGTTTGAAGTTTTCATTACCCTAAATTTCCCTGCCCCTGTGCCGTTTGGATTCTTTTGTGCCATTGTAATAAGACTTTCAAGGGGAGGTTTTCAAATATATGTCTGAGAGCGTGTTTTGGTATTATGTCTTTTTCTGTTTTGTTTTGCCACTATTGTATGAGAAATAGTAGAATCACAAATAATGATTTAGATTTAAATATCATTCTTCTCCTGGGTTTTTGGTTTTTTTTTGTAAAGTTTTTTGAGTATGTACATATGAGTGCACTGAATGGCACCATAACTAATCTAAAAATGGAATACCAATGAACTCAAATATTGTTCTAGTTTCAAATACTTCTTAAAAACTTTTGCTGTAATCCTTCCCTAGTGGTACAAAAAGTTGGCTTTGGTATATTTTTAAGGTATTCTGTTTCTTGAAATTAAGACCATTCTCCTTATTTTGATTCTATCAGATTTTAAACCTGAATATTAAACTCTTTGAAGACAAACATTAATTCTGTTAGTCTTCACATACTGAATTTAGAACAGTTGTCATGAAAACTTGCATGCACTGGTGATTTTTATGTCATCAAAACACTTCTTACCAACAAAAATATTGAATTAATACTAGCAGATGTATGCCTCATTGATACCAAGCTGTATTCTCTTACTGTTTCCCTCTGATATTTACTAATTCATTTATCAAAAACTTTCAGTTATCTCACACTTCACTGATACAAAAATTCCATTGTCAAATATGCAGTGAGATCACTTTATTTTGTTTTCTGTCTGAACTGTAGTATATAAGAACAGGAGTTGGTTATGAGCAGGTGAGCTCATCTAAAGCTCTAGAAACCTCTTTGTAGCTGAAGAAGTGGGAGAAGAAAGTTGCATCTTTCTGCACGTTTGCACATACTAATTTAGCAAATGGGCTCCCATATCATTCATGGACTAGTGTGGTCATCTTTCATTTCATAAATTACTATGCAGTTTTGTTCACTGTGAGTATAATCTGTATTTAGTGATTGCAAGATGCTTATGCCACTGATTTCCATCCAAGCTGACAGAAGTTATTTGATAATGCACATACTGGTATCTTTAATTGCAAAAATGTAAATTTGAAACTTGTATAATGTTCTTGTGCTTTTGAAATAAAATATCTTGTATATGTATATTTAAAAAAAAAAAGAAATAAAGTAACTTCTCATAGATTATTCGATTTTTATTTGACACCTCACAGTTCTTTTTACAAGAGCATCAGTGGTGTCAGTATGAAAAAGGAGAAGGGTTAGTAAATGGTTGGTAGACAATACCAGTTACCCCTGTAGTCTGCATCATTGTTGTACCATTAGGAATGATGCCGTGCTTTTTCTTACAGAAAGAAATATGCCACTTGAAACTTGTCCAGGTATTTTGTAGATGCGAATTCCTGCAGTGTCTACCTCGGTTTGTAAAATAAGTCTTAAGTGCAGAATTTAATATTTAGATGTCTTAAAACTGATTTCGTTGAGTGATTCTGGTTTTGTATCTTGTCAAATAAGAACTGTTTGTCAGAACAACCTCCAGAAAGAGAAGCCTTTTGGTGGTGGTGTAATGTGCTGTGTGATACATGTTAAAAAAAAAAAAAGAGTTTTATTATAGAGCTAAGCAAGCAGTCAAGAAATCTTTCACATAGAAATGGCTGGTAGTTCTTGCTCCTTTTTGTGTTACAGGCTGCTGACTGTGATCACATCCAATGCTGTTGTAGCTTTGGGCACCATTAAGCTTAAAGAATTTGGGTGTTGATGGTGTTGCTCTTTATGCTTATTCTTAGTAAAGCAAATGTGTTTTAAAAACCAGTTCCTGAAAAGGTAAAAAGTAGAGGTAGATAAAGTCTACAAGTAAAAATGTTCTGAAGAATATTAGAACAAGAATCCTGTTAATTAGGAAAAAAAAGAAAAAAGCCACAGCACTATTTCTTGCATAGTGAAAATCTCAATGTACAAAAAATATAGAGGAATATTTTGGCCATCATGTGCTTTGCTTTATGGTTGAAATACACTTTATTTTCTAGCCAATATCATTGAATAATCTCCATTGTAAATAAGTCAGATTCATGATACAACATTTGTTGCTTAGATTCTTCTAACCTATTTCTTAACAAGACCTTCAAAGTTACTTTCTTAAAAAAAGGAGGTTGTTTAATTTCTGTGGCACAAATCTTTTCTATTAGTTTTTATGAGTATTTTGCAGGTAGGCTAAATTTGAGGGTTGATACAGAAAACAATTGGCTAATAATGAAAATCCACTCCTATACAAGTCTGTCAAATCTAGTTATTCCTAATCCTTGCTACATTTCTGAATGACCATACTGAATGTAAAGAAAATGTGCATTGAAGGAGAGCGAGCTGAAATTCTGAGGGATTAAATACATGATTATGTGTAATGGTAAGAGGAGACCAGTTATGAAGTTAAACATGAAACATTAAAATGGGACCTGAATTTTCTTCTCATTTCTGTGTGCTTATGAGATCAGTGTCAAACAACTTACAGTCCATCAGACTTAATTTTAGGAGGTTTCTAGGTTTCGTGCTTGAGTGAATAAGCTGCAACAAAATGCTGTGAAGCACAAAGTGGGGGCTGTGGATTTTATGATTTTGAGTCCTTGCTATATTTGTGAAGAGCCATGGTTAGTCTTTTTCAGTAGACTGAAGAACCTTTTGTTTCCTCCTCCTTAAATGTGCCTGAAGTGTAATGTTGGCCTCTTGAGGTGGGTACAAGTGCTGAGATGCAGGCTTAGTGCTCAGAGAGAGCTCATCCCAATGTACCAGAATTCCTGCTTGAACTGTGCTCAGTGTTCATTTTAACAAAACCCTAAATGTGCTACATTTTTATAGTTCTTGCTAATTATTTTTTCTTTATGATCAATGTAGAGCAAGTGTTTTCAGTGGTAATCAGAAAGCTTTAGAGTATTGTAATTGCAATTTCTATAGAAGCTGTCATAGTGCCTTCAGCAGAATCTGAACATTATGGTGTTTATCTTATTTTGTTTTAATTAGGAACTTGAAGAAAATAGTTTTATGCATAGATGAGTGCCTTAGTCTGGAAGTTTCTGTATTGTTATTAATTCTGACTGGATTAAGCATTAATAACAAGTAGGATAAGAAGTGTACCTCAAGTCGTATTTATTTCTGTATCTGAGCATATGCCCTGGCTTAAAGGCTTGGCTCGCTAATGCCGTCTTTGTCTTTAACAATTACAGAGAATTAAGGTGGAGCCTGTGCTGCTACCTGAGTTTGTTGTCTTGATCCCGTGGCTGTGATGTTAAATACTGCAGGAAATCCAAACTGTTGTGACAGGTGCTGTAAAGGAAGCTGGATATATATATAGGATGCACTTCCATGTTCTGGGGAAACCAGTAAATACAAAGTAAAGAAGAAAGCCTTTATTAAGAAAAGTAAATTTTATCCCGATTACTGTGAAATGAGCTATCATCTTTTTGTAAGGTATCTATATTGATGGAGACTCTGAATGCCTAGACAAGACAGAAATCAACAATCTAATGACTAAGTATAATCACTGGTAATAGGCCAGACAAGGACTTCTCCCTGTGAAATGTATTCTGAAACTCAGTTAATTTCAAAAGCAACCACATTCCACTTCTGCAGTTCCTGGCAGGAAGAGTTAATGGCTCTTGTAGAAGGTAGTCTCAGCTTACAAACCTAGTTATTTGAAGGAGTTTTAACATATTTAAGTATAGGCCTAAAATGGTAAGCAGTGAAGCAGTTGCATTTGAAATTATGGTCATGCACATAGCCTGCTTGAATTACAGTCCAGATTATTACATCGCACAATTTATTTACAGTATATTCTTAGAGTATAATCCTTGCTTTTTCTAGCGTTACAGAATACAACAGCTGTTAGGTAAAGAAATGTTTACTTTTACTTCTGCACAATTTCAAAAGCAGGAGTAGTTCTGCTTTGAATATCCCAGTGATACAACTTCTTTTACTTGATTATCCACAAAGAATGCACTCACAGCAGTAACAAGTAAAATACTTTATTTGGTCTTTTAACCTCTATTTTGTATCGATATGGTTTTCCTGCTTACTACTAATGATGAGTTAGTGTCATAGGGCATCCTGTAACTACAAGTGTCTTGGGCGTTGAAGGCTTTCATTCCATGCATTGACAAAGTTCCCGAGCACTGTACTAAGGAGTGTGATGGGAGAGCTGTCAGTCTGACTTTGCCTTCATTGATTTCACACAGTCCCTTGTCTTCCTGCCCCTGGATCAATGTGTTAAGCACTTTCAAAATGAGGAGCTTGTAAGCATCTAGGATCATCAGTGTTTGTTTTAGGGGAAATATCTACTTGTTTTTAAACTAGGGCTATCATGTACTACGTGGAATTTCAAATATCCTTGCAGGAGCTGTCTGTTTCCTTAAGCAGAGAACTCCTTTCAGCAGTACCCTTTGACTTTCAGGGAGATGTGGCAGCTGGCTTTCCTTAGACTATGGAGGGGGAAAAATGAAAACATACTTCGGACTTTTTGGGAAAAATAAATTAAACACATTACAGTAACTTTCCTTGCCTCCAGTTTCACCTAGCTAGTAGGTTCTGTTAGAAGGGCTGCAATATAGGTATATTTCAGCTAAAAGTAACTCTCCTATCTTGGACTAACAGAGCTTTCATTTTGGTTTTTGTCTTTTTTGTAAAGAATCTTTTTATCAAGTGTAATTATTTTTTTTTTGGGATTTCCCCATTTCTGGGATTTCTGTAGGTGTAATGACAGTAACGACAAACTTTGGTACATATTACACTAATCTGTATGTTAGTAGATGTAGACCCATCCTCTCTGGAACATTTGCTTATGCATAGTGATTACTCTGGCATGTTCAGACCATGATAGAATTCTGTAGGTAAGGGAGAGAAAGTGGGAAAAATTCCAAAAGTTTTGTGCAGTATTGAAAATCAGGGATTTCTCAAGTAAAAATGCATCCATCCAAAGAAGTATCAGCATTTTTGGAGCTGTCACCAGTCTGTGGTTTGTTCAAGTGTCTTCATTTTTTTTTCCTTTTTTACCCCACCAGCGAAAAATCTGGTAACTGTAGGACTGTAATACAGCAAAGCTACACTTGTGATTTCATTCCTTTGAAGATTTGCCTACCTAGCTGCAGGGATAGATTTTGTTGTAACATTGTTTTTGCCACAGTCTGTGTTTTGAACATTAATGTTAGGGTCATTCATGCCTGATACAGTGGAGATCTGGTTGGCTTTGCCGAGGTTCTTAATGATACTGATGTTGTATTTGGCAGTTTCCACAAAACTATTTTCTAGTAACCAACCATCTGATTCACCCTCCAGGTCTCCGAGCAGAAGGACGTTCTTCATGGCTGTTTGTAGGTACCGAACACCAATAAGTACACAGAGCTGGAAGAAACATGTAATGGTTAAACAGTGGGTTGAAATCACAGACTCAACCCTACCACTAAATCAGCTTTCTGACTTGTGTGTTTAGAGGCCTCATAACTAGTATTGAGTAAAGCAGACAAACTCTGTCTGAGCAATATATCTAACTGCTCTACCAGTTAATTGCATTTTTTTAGAAAGAAAAATACAAAGGAGAGATGGATTGATTCTCTCTTCATTCTTCACGTAACAATCCACCTTGCATGTTATTAGCATATAAATACCTATAATTACTCAGGAACCCTGCAACCTCAGAGACTGCAACTAATTGATGGAGAATGGATGATCAATTAGTGGAACCATTGGCCATTTGGAAGAAAAAAATTGTGCTATGGTAATTTCCATGGATTTTTTCCCACTGACCTTGATTAAATCAATATTTCCTCCAAGGAGGTTTAGTCATTCAAATGTAAGCCATATGTGTCCTACATGCCAAGGTATGAAAATTAAAAAGGATGGCCTATAGCAGAGGCTCAAGTATAAGTTTTGGGAAAAGCCCCACTATCATAGTTTCTGTTACAATTGAGATCAGCGTGGTCAGCTTGTCAATATTTAAGGGAGCACAGAGAGCACAGTTTTTTTCACATGCTGGCAAAGGCCTGTTATTTCTGGCACTGCTTGAGGACTGTGAACTGTTTTAATTACAGTGCTAATACTTATGTAACAGAGCAGTAATCAGAAAACTAAAACTTATTAAAAAGATGAGAAAACTCTATTGTAGCCTGTGCCACTGGGGGTCCTTTACTTGTGGATGACAACATCCAGATAACTCTCTTAACAGACATCAGCAAGAAGACTGCAGCTTTGCAGGGGTGTATGCTTCCCTGTGGTGTGCTTAATTTTGATTGCATTATCAGCAGCATAATCAGTGCCATGTTTGCAAGTACTCTTTATACAGTGAATATATAATGTAAAAAGGAGGCTTTAAGATATTAGTACTTTTGCTCAATTTTAACTATAAACAAAATTAATCTATTAAGCCAAAGACCTGTTCACATTTTGTATATTCTTTGTTAAAACAGACTTAAAACAACCCCCAGACCTTTTCACATAATTTCCTTGCAGTTGTGTCAGTGCATATATTGTCTTGTATCTGATCCAATAAGTGCTTCAGTGAAGGAAATATGCTGTATTCTATTGAAAAAGCTCTGTAAATATACAGAATTATATATATAATTTCTGATAGCTCTCATCTTCAATGAGGTTTGCTTCTGCTCTGTGGACTGTTTCCCATCCTATAGAGACAGAAGACTCTGATTAATCTGACACAGACCATTTTTGTGAGACTTACCTCAAACAACCAAATAAGCAATGCTGCGATGCCAATGGATCTCATAATAGTGGTGTAGTAATCCAGCAGGGCCTCTCGGCACCCCTTCACCCAGATATTGAGCTCCTCCGTCAGAAAATCATAGTTGTAGTGAGCGCTGTTGTTGGTCAGCTGGTACTGGATGCAGGGCCGTGGGGAGCTGGGGTTGCAGCAGCTGAAGGGTACTCCATCCACCAGGAACATCCCGTCAACATTGCTCTTGAGACGGCTGCAACAGGACAGAAAGTTCGGGCATTACAAAAGTCGTGTCAGCAGCAGGTGGTGCCGTGATTTTAACAGAGGAAATAATGCAAGTCTGCTGCAATGTAGGCAGATATATTTTCAACTGGAAAAGTTGCTTACTACAGGAAAATGGAATTTTAATGGTCTGTATTTAAGTCTGATATGAGCACAGCACCTCACCTGGTTCGTGGTACTGTGCCTCAAGTCATGAGTTCAGTGTTCATGGAAATGTTGCCTTTTTAAGTATCTTTGTGCTGAAAATACGAAAGACAATTTTTGAACCTCTTTATCTCGGTGGAACTCTAATGGAAGTTATGTCCCTGCAAATCCTGTTTCACTGCTTCTGTGTTGATTTTCAATTCAGTCATTCCTTAGGAGAGAACCTAATAGAAGAATAACTTTGCATGCCATGAGAACCACTGGAAATTGTCCGCTGGCCTTTTATCACTGTGCCCATTGCAATGGCTAGTTCAGCACATATTCTGAAACTAATTCACAAGGGAGTTTCTGCTTCTTGTAACTATACTTTTTGTAACTTTAAAAGGTGTATTTATTACTAAAAATTATTCCTTTCCCTCCCTCATAAGATCAGGAGGAAAACGGGGGGGAAAGAAGAAAGATAAAATAGGAATAAGAAAAAAAATGGGATTGGGATGGGAAGAGAACTGAGTCTCAGATTAATCGCGATTTTCTGGAACAGTTAAATTAATCTGTGATATCTGTTTTTCTTGTATTACCTTCTCTTTAGCATGAAGTCTTTAGTATTTTCAGCACAAAAATACTGCTTGGAAACAGAAGTCCACACAAAGATGCACTAGCTAAAGAGAAGTACTTTCAAATGAAACATAAGCTCCTAGGAAGCTCAGTATTTGTGGCAGTGCTTTGATGGCAGAATAATTGCCTTTATTTTATTGCCGTGACCCTGCTAAATATAACCTCCTTTCCCCCGCCCCATTTTTCTTTTTTCCTCTATTTTTCCTTTTTTTTTTCTCCCCTCCTTTTTTTTCCTCTCCTCCTTTTTCCTTTGTTTCTTCTCATCCTTTTTCTCTTTTTTATTTGGGTGATGGTGTGTGTTTTGTTTCGTTTAAGGTTCTCTCGAAACCATCTTCCTCAAAGATCTTTCCAAATCAGTCAGGAAGTTCATCTGCCATTTCCCACCTAGGAGTGGGATAGGCATGAATTCCTCTCCATTTTCAAGCCTAGCTCTTCACTTTGGGGCCATCACATTCCTGGTAACGGCAGCTGAACAAAACCAATGCAAAGAACCCAAATAATGCAATGAAACTACACTGAAGTGTCTGAGCCGTGTCATGGGCACAGGCAAAACCATGAAAGGGAAATAAAGGAATGGAGTCAGAGAGGCACAAAATGGAAGACTTGAATGCCGGAGGATAAAAGAAAACTCTCAAAGGGAGGAGAGGAAGACTGGCATATTATGAAAGGGAAGCTTTTACTGGGTTCAGGAAAATGCCCTCTGTATTTTAGGGCTTCATGTATATTTAATGACCCAGATACAGTATAGCATCTAAAATGGATAATATACAATCTCTTAAACTGGGTCTTAACCTTTTCTTTTGATCCCAAGCATCAATTCAACTATTTTTTTTTTATTCTTCCTGCCATATGTTATAAAGGGGAATCTTCTTTCTACTGCCAACAGCGTCAGTTTCCATACTTGGGTCATGTTGTCTCTGTCAGTGGCAAATTAAAGAATGTTGGTACTGTTAGAAGGGAAGACCTCAGTGACTGAGGTGAGTGTGTCAGCCATTCACTACTACTTGTTGTTGCAATTCAAAGTTGTTATGGTATTGTCAAGCAAAAATTTACTTTTGAGGCTAAAAAGATGATTTTCACCTAATGAAAGCAATGACAGGATTGTACTACTGTAGTATGCCTCGTCTTTTGACCATTCCCATTGACTCTCTCCATGCCTTGTCACATTGAGGTGTTGACAGTGGAGCTATAGAAGAGAGGGGAGGGAAAAGGGTCATGAAGAAAGGTGATAAGTTCAGTTTTACAGAGGTTACAATATAAGTTGACAGTATGTCAGTTCTCAGCTGCTTTGCCTCTTAATCTTCCAACTGACATACAGTACAGATTGAAACCAAAAAAAGTTTGATTCCTTCTCCATCCTTTCTGAACATTACCAGCTGGGCTTTGCTTCCAATGATTTCATATTAATTAAATGTTTCACTACCAGACTTTTAGAAATCGTGGTATAATGTGGTTATACAGCACCCACTTGGATCCTGGCAATCCGGATTAAATTAACCAATTTATACACAGCAAAAGAAGTTCTGAAATGACTTCCCTCACACACATTTCATTGTCACCTTCTGCCAAAATGTGACAAAAATTAACTGACAGTGTATTCTCAAAATAATTTGCAGAGCACAGGTGACTCTGCAGAAGAAAACAGTTTAGTTAAGACCCTGGATGAAACGTTACTTTTCTGCATGCCTCACAGAAATAAAAGGCAGTATATTTTACTTTTCAACCTCACAATAAGATACTACTCTTCAGTTCTTTGTTGTCATGTCCCTTTTCTGTGTGGAACCAGGATTCAAAACATCTCTGTGTCAGTGTGTTCTATGTGATACTTCCTAACTTCTCTCTTGAGAACTCTTGTAAACCTTGCTTTATTTCCACAGACAACTGTCTTATGCAGGCTGGTAACCTCTTATCTGTATTCTCCTAGGTCCTGCACTCTGGCATATTTGCAACTCTGTATATACACTTTGCTATGATGGCAGTTTCAAGTTGCAAATTCTGATAAAATAAGATCTTTGGCCTCCCTTTCTCTGCTTTTATTGTCACCGATTTTTGAGTTCAACAAAACAAAGCACTTGACAAATGCCAGTCAAGCTCTTTGTGTTTGTCTTTCCAAGGAATACAAAGCTACTACGCTCTTGTCAGTGAGGACTTTTTTCAGCTTTAGAAGAATCATTAAATACTAAATTGGCTACTTACAGAAATTTTAATTGTTATTTTTTCTGTTGTCTGTAAGCATTACCAGACTCTGCTTTTTGAACATATAATTCCACAGTTGCTACATCATATGAAGCACTACCACCAAAAAAAGAAAAAAAAAAAGGTAAAGGGTTCTTCCTTTATTCAGTGTATCTGGTGATTGGCACTTTTTCACATGTGAAGATACAGATTTGAACTTGGCTTTGCAGAATCTAATACCTTGAAGGAGAAAGGCCTTTCAGTGTTTAGGATTGACTGTGAAATGTATTGATTACAGTACAGTCCTTTTTTTCTTTCCATTATCAGCTCACTGTAACTGAAATTAAATTTTTGAGGTAGCTAACTCACCACATTAAAAAAGGAAAGATACACCTTTGCTTTGCTTAGCATCCCTAAAAGGTTAGCAAAAAGCAACTTCTGATTGTGCATGTAGTTAGCGTATTTTGCAAGTAATATGGTCATTCTACAGTTTTTTTGGTTAAGATACAAAGGTTCAGTAAAAAGACTTTGCCTTCTTGAATGAATTTTTCTCCTAGATTTTTTGTTATGACTAGTAAATACTTACTCTTGAACCTCCTTAGAAGCCATATTCAGATAACGAACAGATACCCACTGAATTTCAAACCAGTCTCTAAAGCCATTGTTTCCACAGCAATGGAATCCAATTTGTAACAAATCCACTGTTTTCTTTAAGAAACATCGTCCAGGTATGTCCGTGTCTTTATAGAACTTAATAGCATCCCTCAGTCCCAGGTAGAGAGACTCTTCCAGCTCGTTCTTCATGGTGTAGCACATGAGAGCACCCACCAGGATGCAGAAGGTAAAACAGAAGGTACATACGATGTATGGCAGCATAACAAGTTTCCATCGAGAGAACTTGTTGGCATCTGAGCAGTCATAGCAGATTTTTCCACCCAGAAAGTTGATGATACATGCTATGACTCCCACAGAGATCAGCATGTTGGGGACAGAGTTAATGTCCCCTTTTGCCATCACTTCATTGCGCTTCTTGATCTCTATTTTCAGAAAGAGGCCAAGACTGAAGAGAATAATCCCGCTCACTACAGAAACCCAGTTGAGTATCCATAAGATCTGGGCCAGTTTGTCCCTCTTAGTTTTGGTGAATTTTACTTTGAGAACAGCCATAGTCAGGTCAGCGTTAGGAAGAGCAGCGCAGGTCAAGGGAAGCTCGTAAGCTGATTAGGGGCATGTGTCCAAGGCATGCAGTAGAAATCTGAAGAAGAGAGAGAGAGATTACTGTCTGTTTGACCAGGTCTTATTGACCATTTATAGAGACTACAGAGAACTTCCTGTGTAGCCTCACGCACTCTCAGTCCTGCCCAGGGAATGCCCCAGTGAAATTTATTGCTTAAATTTCACACAGTAAAAAAAAAAAAAAAAAGTTCTAAGGACCAACTAGAGCAATTAAAAACAAGTAAACAGTACAACCAATGACTCTAGATTTCTGTGGATTTTTGTCAAGGGCAATTTTCTGTGCAGGCCTTCTGATGTCTAGAAGTGAGCTGGGCTGCTGCCTTTCCTTCCGGAACACTCACAGTGTTTTTTCCCTTGAACTTGTTGTCTGTATGTTCTTGACAATTTTAGGTATTTATTATTCTTAGATTACTGTATTATGGCCAGGTTTGTGTTAAAAAGTTGAATAAGCAGGACAAACACAAATATATACAGCATAATCACATAAGCCTTTTTTCCCTATAGAAAAAAATGTGAAAGTAACAGAAACAGAGTATCCTATGGGTATTTTTAGTAATTTAATTGATTATGTGCAGTAAAATGTGATTTTGCTAGCAAAAAACAAGTATTATCCCTACACGTACAGTACTAAGATAAAATCACTCTGGCAAAAAACTGCAGGGGCAAAATTACTGCCTTTATCAACAGAGACAAAATGTTATACAAATAGTTAAACTATCAATGACTGTGATGGTTTTCTAAAAAATATTATCAAAATTTTATTGACTTTTAAGTGTTATGACCTGAATATATTTTTGGTGAACATCCTCCACTGCATTTTTCCACTTGATCTGGCATACAAGCACTACCATTTTTATGTGAAGTAACAAATCACCCTACAAAAAAAAAGCAGAACATCTTCACACCTTAAGAAAAAAATCAGCAGTTTAGGATGTTCTATTTTTTCTCTGTCTGATAGACCTCCCTTTCTTTCTGAAAGTTCTTATTAGAAAACAGTTCTTGGAATAGCATGATGTATTAAATAAGGCCTATTTAATCTTCAGGGAATCCCCATTACTGTCTTAACCTCTGCTCCTGCAGCTGAAGTTGCTCGTTCTTTGTCTTGAGAACTGTGACAATCACACCTTAATCCAACCCTCCTACCACTAACCATAGACTGGTTTTCTTTTCAAGCCCCCCATATTCCAGTCAGAATCCTAAATGTCATTCCCACACAGAATGGGATGAATGCTGATTGTGATCACAGTGTGATAATTGTATCAATGATAGACACCTCTGTGCAAACAAGTCCAGAGAATAGTCATTTATAAAACTATAACACTGTCTTCACACGGTTCTTCTATGGTATCTTTCAGACCTTATTTGAAAGGGTCATGCTCTGCTGGCACAGAATTAAGCCCCCATATGAATTCAGCTGACAGCCTGTCTGATAAGCCTGGAGACAGTATCTTTGATTGCTTCACCAGTTAAGCAGTTCATGACTTGACCTTAAATAGCTGTAGATGACGGCTGCTAATAGGTTTATTTGCCCCTGCTACTCGGGTCTGGGAGCTCACAACAGAGAGAATCTGTTGTGAAATTCCCTGACTGCTGCTATGCAGTTCACATTCCATGGCCAGTATATATGAATGAATGTATCGTGCACTGTTTGCTTCTATGAAATATATGTATGTACTTGTAAAACACCTCTAAATTGTTAGGCACACGTATAGTTACAGTGTCACTGAAAACACCCTACTTGCCGAACATATTTTGCTTTAACATTTCAACAAAAGTTGTAAACAGTTCTACTTCTACTTAAAATTCATCTACTCAAGAGGCATTGTTGATTTTGGAAGATGTAAATTTCACAGAATCACAGAATATCCTAAGTTGGAAAGGACCTAAATTGAATCATCGAGTCCAACTCCTGGCTCTGCACAGGACAGACACCTCAACAATCCCACCATGTGCCTGAGAGCGCTGTCCAAATGCTCCCTGAGCTTTGGCAGGCTTGGGGCCATGACTACTTCAGAGAAGGCACCAGCTTATCTAAGCTCAGGGAGGGTCCCTGTGGCATAAGGGGAGACAGAGGCTCAAGTGTAAAGCTGAGTTTAACAGACTATTATCCTTCTTTGGGGGAAAGTTTTAGCTGTTCATTACTGCAAGCTGGGATGCTTTTTAATTTGAGACTTTCTGTCATATCCTAACCATAGAGAATTTTGAAGCTGAATTCCATAAGCAGGGGTATATTCACTCTCATGTAGCTATTCTGATGTAGCTCCCTCCTCCATTTTCAGATGCCTAAAATTTAAAAAAAAATAAAATTCTGTGCAAGAGAAACTCTCCTAGTAATTCCTTGCCTCCAGTAATTCTCATATGTTTTTTCCAGATTCCTTGGTGCAATTTTAGTATTGTTGTAAGACCAGATTTCATGGAATATTCACTTTCATCTAACAGAGGTACCCACACCACAGTCCTCCAGCAGCATAAGATCATATGAAGCCTAGTGCCAGAGGAGGGGGGTTGTTGTATGCAGTAACCACTTGTTGACTGATTCTGGCTGTCACTGATATACCTGGGATTGCACAAAGGATCTCTGGGACACACTCTGCTGCTTATGAAACTCTGAGTGCGTTGAGTCTGGGACAGAAGAACTAGTTACCCATTCCATTCCTGTGTTCCCAGCTTCTGCATGGATATTTATCTTGAGATTATTTTCACCTATGCTAACAGTTTACTGAATTTATTTCAAATAATGAAAAGACTCTCCTCCCATCATAATGAATTTTGTAAATACAGCATAACATTTTTCTTTTCCTAACTGTTTAATGAAGTATTGAATACATTTATTGCATAAGATGTATTGCAACACTAATACAGCTGTGTAGTAGCATTTTTTGAGCACCAGGAAGAAAGTTCTTCTGGATGAAAGAACTGAAGTGCAATTATGAGCTAAAAGTGTCAGTCTTGCTCTGCATCATGTATCTGTTCTTCTCTGAGTTATGTTTGGCAGCAGGTTACTCTAAAACCAAAACCAGCAGTTCAGTGGAACTAACACCTCTATTGAAGTTCTTAGAAACCTGTGCACATAAGCCACTCCAGAGTTATGAATCATATACACACAGACATTTTTTCCCTGGCTGTGAGAGAGCAAACTGGATTTTATTGTATAAAGGGAGAAATATTTCTTTCAACAGAAGAAGCCAAATATATGTGTAAATTTCTCCCCAATATCAATACCATCCTCAAGATTTTCTTGTCTAACTCACTTTAAACACAGCTTCCATCACCATACAGTAGCTTTTTGCTTCCAAGATGCCACCTGCCTGTTCCTTTTCTATCAAATTCCCCTAACTACATAGAACATGACATAGCACAGCTATTTACTTGTTAGTAACATTTACTTATTAGATAAAAATTGTCCAAAGAAATTTGGCTTGCAATGTTGCCATAAACAAATCACATCTTATTTTACTGATTTTGCTAAAATCTGCCATTTTAGGTAAACACACATTCCTATTTGTGACATTGTAAAAGAAACTACTAACCTGCTTCAGAGGACTGAACAGGAACTTGAAACTGGTAACTTGATGAATACAAGGAAAAAAATACCGGAATCAGACATCCTGAGGATGATGGAAATACTGATTTCCTGATGTCTCTTTGGTTGTCCTGTCTTCACACTGACTTGCCAATGGAGACGGAAAGACTTCAGCTCTCCTGCCCATGCTAATCTGTCTTTCATCTCTAATCGTAGCTAAGAGATTTATTTCCAGGTTCTTATGCCGCCAGGTTAAATCCTGCAAAACAGGCCAATTAACTGAGTGTGGACTGAGATGTCATCAACAAAACGTTTTATAGGAACTTCTTTTACCTTTTTACCCCTCCAGAAGTTTGCACTAGTCAATGACAGAGACTGTTCTTCCGTACCTGTTAATGTCTTCACTAGTTCTTAATTTGTTCTTAACAATAAATATGCCTTCAAAAGAATGAGAATAATGAAACTTTGTGATTCTGTGGGGAGGGAAAATCTATCTTAGGGAATCATCATTTATATTCACTATTAAGTGCCTTACTCACCATTCCATATTTTGTTGCTTTGGATGGAATTGTCCGTTCTTTTGTGTACTGAATGCAATTGTGTGCAAGAAATGAATTCAGGTAACCAAGAGCAATTGGATCATCCTGTATGACTCACAGTAGATTTTGAATTGGGAAGCTTTCCAAGTTCAAGAACAATCTAGTAGAAACCTCCATCCCTAGACTCTTACCTAGCTCTATTCCAAGCCAGAACCAAAAGCAAAATGTGTCCCCTGGCATTTCTGAGCCCAACACGTAGGAATTTATGGGATGGACATGGCTGGGTTGAACTGGCAACAGCAGTGGCAGCAAGCTGAGTCTGCAGCAATGCTTGATCAAATTAGTGGTGATGTCAGTCCCAGAACTGAATCACTAAGCAGGACCAGGTTTGGTCTACAGGGTCCACAACACATCGGCACAGCAGAGGGAGTTTGGTGAGCACGACTGACTGCAAGGGACCCTGCACCAAGCGTTGTAATGTTTATGAATATTCTCAGAAGCATTAAGTGTCCTCTCCCAGCTAATGATAAGCAGTAAAACAATACCCTGATAATACTGTAATTCTAGCTCTGTATTCCAGGAATAGACCTGCTCACCTCATTTAGGGTCTCATGTAAAGGTAGACACCCCTCTGTAGGCAGCAGTATTATCACACTTATTACTGGGGAAAGGTAAAAGATCAGTTGCCAGTGCAACTCACTCTATCAAAGTCTGGTGTAAAGCAAAGACTGGAATATCTAGCTACAATATTCTAAAAATTAAAAACAATTAAATCTTGTTCACTTGGCAGAAGCCATTTCATATATCACTGCATGGAAGAGGGAGGCTCATAATTATCAGCATCATTCTGTGGTGAAAATCCCCAAGGACATATTCCAACAGGATAAAGTCATATAGTGAAATTCTCTCCCTTTTCAGTTTTTCTGATACAATCAAACTCGTATCTAATGTTTGCTACAAGCTCCATCCAACAATGCATTGTCCAGTACTGCATGGCAAACACACAGACCTGCTTCCTTGATGTGGGGAGGAAGTCCCTGGAGCCATACAGGCTAAGTGTGCCTTTTGCTGGCAACTTTGGTTCGGAAAAATGTGATTTACCATAACTTCACCTTTTTAAAGGAAGTATTTGAAACAGGGCTTCCAGCTTTCTACCTTGCTTATATACTATTGATTCAAAGCACATGTGATACATCTGGGACCTGCTGGATCTACTGCAGTTGGCCCACACAAATGCTTGCATACGATCAAATATACCCCAACTGCATTGAATTATTCCTCTGCACATGAATCATTCACGCTTTGAACTTGCTGTACTTGTACAAACCCCAAGGGAATATGTTATATCTGTTCAAAAGTGTACATTTATGTCCAGATAACTCTACAGAAGCATATTTAACAGGTATAATGTATTCCTTGTGTACAGCACAAGTACAGAAATGTACACATTTTGAGCTACGGTTCTGGCTGGGATGTGATATTTTAGAAAACCTGGACAAATGACTGAAGTCCTTTTCTGTGTTCAGAAAAAGTTCACTTGTGAAAACTGCTTGCATCTACGGAACTCCAGACATGTGTTGTCCCTGAGTATTAGAAAATGTTACTGCCTTAGTTACCTACTGGCAGAAAAATGCACCTTCCCTGTGGTTGCTTTGCTACACCAATCGAGTATTTGCATGCATGAAAGCCAGCAAGCAGGAGATGGCACTGCTGCTGTATGTAGGCTTTTTCTACAATACAGAGTAAGAAGCTTTTTTTTTTTTTATTTGTGTTAAAGAGATTAGAGGTCATTCACAGAGCTAATGGAAGCTCAAGAATGCCTCATTTTAAGAAATTACTTAAATCCAATCTTAATGAAACTAGAGGTTAATGCTACCTGTATATTTTGTTCCATCTCATATTGGAAAATGGTTTCAGCTGCAAAGTTAATATCAAAAGCTGAATTATTCAGAAATGAGTTCTGTTTTATGGCAATCTATAATTAACCATGGTGCATTTTCTTACAGACCTAGTAAAAAGCCTGGGCACCAAGACCAGCATTTCATAACTCTGCAGGAGTGGCTGTACATCTGGGGCTGACATCTATCACCCAGCGGTATAGAAAGAAATCACACACCTTCCTGCTCACAGTGGAGACTGCTGTGCTGTAGCTTTGGACCTGAAAGAGGTAAATCTAATACATATTTGGCCAATTACTTACCAATTTAGTACCATTCATAAAGTGCACAAGCAAGGACAGATGTGTTACAAATCAGTGTGATAAAATAACTAGTCGGGATGATGCATGCTGCAAAGTTTAATTTTACATCTAGTTTCCAAAAATTAATTTTTTTTAAATATTTGGATGGATTTTAATTTCATCATGCATTTAATGTAAATGATAACTAATGGTGTGAGATTTTGGAGTACTGGACTAATGCTGGAGGTACTCAGTGAGTCTGATGCAAGCAGGTACTCCATGGCCTTTCTTTAACATGTCAGTGCTTCAGAGGACAAGTCCATATTCAGGAATAGATTCTCATGATATGTGTTAATGGGGAGGGAGCATGAACAACGGAATTCAGACCATCTGCTTTTTTTGGCTTCTGTAAAGTTGTGAACCACATGGTAGATATTGAGAGACTTAAGTTTTTAAGCAAATAGAAGCAACTGGGTCTTTGCAGAACATTCATTTCTCAATTACATTTCTGAAGTTTTGGGGAATGAAATACAGTGGTATTTAGATGGTTATGGTTGTTTTAGTTAGACAGGGATACCTATGTTAAGTCAGAACATTTGAAATTCTTATGAAACTGCAGAGTTGAGAGAGGGAATGTGAAAACTCAAAGGCGAGAAGTAATAGCCATAGACAATAATTTAAAAGAACCCAGTTTGTACATTAAAATGACACAAAGCTTTTTGAAAACTGTCAGTTATATGTTTTTAAAACTACAGCTGTACACTGTAATAATGTGCTGTACTCTGTTCCGTGAAAAATACAAATACTGTAACTGTAGCTCATTTAATTGCGTGAAGATCACAGATTAAACAAATCAGAAAAAGAAGTACTACAATTTTAAATTTTCAGATGTTTAAAGGTTATAACAATATGAATGCTGAAGCCAGTCTCAGACAAAAGGGAAATTTTAGCAGAGCTGCATGAACTGCACTGCACATGTATGGCTAGTCTTTTGGGCTACTGTATATTGCAGGAAACTCCATGTTGGTACCTATCAAGCTGGCTCTGATTTCAATCCATAGAAGCTGTACTGTCCACAACCTCTGAGTCATCCACTCCTGACTCACAGTGAGTCATTACAAATGGAAAACTAAGGCACAGAAATTCACCTTAAAATCAGACTAGCAGTCTATAGTAAAGCTGGAAATAAACCTGTATTTTAAATTGGTTGGTAACCTAAAACTTTCACCTTGGCTGTAACTTTTCTCTGAAGACTAGAATCCATTTTTACAACTTACTCATAGTAAGACCATGCAGCAATCTTCCTTTTCACTGTTGTACCTTATTCAATATGGATCTTATCCTCACAAGCCACTTACCAGGAAGCTTTTTGCAGAATGGAATTATACACATGTTATGAGGACTGGCAACAGAATTGCCCTTATATAATGAGCTAAAATTTCCTTTTTTAATTCCATATCTCATAGCATCAATTCTTAGGTGCACTATACTACCAGCTGACCCTTCCACTAGCAAAGTAGTCAGACATACACTGTCACATTTCTCATCGAAGAGACCTCCTATAGTAATCAGGAACTCTCCCTATTCTCAGCTTATTATAAACCTGATGTTGATGCTGTTTTTCATTCTTTAGAACATAATTTGAACTGAACAGTATTACTCAGGACATCTTGTAGGGAATATAAGATTCTTTTAGAAAGAAAAGAGAGTTACCAAGAAAAAAAAAAAGACTCAACGCTCCTGAAGCTGTCAAATTGACAAAAGCCAGCACCTAGACACAGTGCTTTTAGAGCTCTTCTGGAAAAGATCCAAGATCCCTTCAGTGGTGACTTCATGGTTATTGACACTGTGTCTAGAAATCATGATTTGTGAAAAAAGACTGAGGGAACTGAGTTCCTCAGTGCAAAGACTGATGATGAGAGGTGAAAACAGCGTTCAAGTAATTTTAAAGGTAGTTACACAAAGGAAGGGAGTAAATTCCTTTGGTGATAGGATATGAGGAGAATAACAGGTGAAATCACTCTTTTAGTGAGAATGGTGAAACAGCCCATGAAAATGCTTGATTTCCACCAACAGAACAACTTTTATAACAGGTTGACAAACACTGGCCAGGAATGTTGTGGGGACAGTTGGTCGTTCCCTGGAAAAAGGGCTGAACTAGATGTGTCAAGGTCTATGATTTTTCATTTGCTATGAACTGGATAACTGTTTAAACATCTACAAAACTTGCTAAGTGCTTTCTTGTCTTTGATCAATACTGCCTTTGCTCACTGACTTTTGCCAGAAATGTGAGCTTATCAAATATGTTCACTTTTCTAGTCTTCAGTGAGAGCAGTTTCCACCTCCATTTATATATTAATTTTTAGTTACAATTTTCAACAAATTCTAGTATTTCGTGCATGTTCATTTACTGACTAACCAAAAAATCTGTCCTTCCTGCTATCATCATTTTTTTATTTCTTTTTCTTTCTTCTCTTTCCTGACAATCATTTGATTTCTGACTCTCCAAAAAATTTTATGAGCTTTGTCTTCCACCTCTGTGGTCAGCTAAGTAGAAATATTATTCAGAACTTCTGACTCATACAGAAATAAATAAATAACCCCAAGCTGCTGAAGTCCAGACAAGGAAGTTCCAATGGAAGTGTTTGAAATCAATGAGTCTGTACTTTGCAGGATGAGTCATCTACTCCCATACATGTTTATTTGAAGAAAATAACTGCAGAGTTTGGGTGGTCTTGCATGTTTTTAATCATGTCACCCTTCTCCATCAGCAGCCACGTGCATACATTTGTGTCTAGGTGTAGGTTCTAATTTTTAAAGATTCCTTGAAGAAACATTAGGTCATTTCTTTCAGACAAAAACCACTGATGAAAATTCTCACATCTCCCTCACCCCACAAGAAAGAAGATTTCCAGGAAAGCGAACTTATTTCTCCATTGCTATCCCTTGTGAAACCTAAGGAAGGAGAAGTTAGAAGCAGTAGAAAATGTTGTTCCATTTACAGACAATCCTGGAAATTCTGATCTAGTTTTTCAAACAAGAAAGATATTAGGAGCTTATATGTGGGTATATTTTCATTCTCTGATCTTTTTTAAAAAATCATAAAAGCTAGAGCTGTCTCTAGTTGTGTCCAGAAATAGCTTGCTGTCACTTTTGTCTTTAAAGGCTCATTTCTATATTTTTTTAAATTCAGACCAGTTCTATTTATTGCCTCATTACATGATTTAATACTTACTATATTTAAAATTAATAAATTATGCATAGTATTTATAATTATAAATTATTATTATTAAATATGGAAGCTATATTAGATATGTAAGAACATCTTTACAGGACTGGGGATTATTTTCCCTACAGTCAAACTTCTCATCAAGTCGTTTTCCCATGCATTTGCCATGCACATACCAGCACAACTAAATTTTTTTGTTCACATCTTTCCATAGCAACTACGTGGTTATAATAAAGTTTGGTCAGGTAAACCTTTGGAATCTGAAGTAATTTCTCACAGTAATCCTCCTGCTCTCTGACCTTAGTGTTCTGGTGTGCAGTACCTTTCTTCTCCTTGCAGTCTACAGCCAAGTTAGACATTTAGTTTTGAACTAAGACAAGACAGTTTGTTTTGTGGTTTAACCCCAGCTGGCAACTAAGTCCCACCCATGCAGCTGCTCACTCACTCCCCCCACCCCTGCCCCAGTAAGGAAAAAAGTGGAAAGAAGGTAAACCTTGTGGGTTGAGATAGGAACAATTTAATAATTGAAACAAAATATAAAAGATAGTAATAATTTGACACTACTACTAATTGTAATGAAATGGAGAGAGAGAGAGAGAGAGAAACAAAATGCACGGCAAACAAGTGATGCTCAGTGCAATTGCTCACCACTTGCTGACTGATATCCAGCCTGTCCCCCTGCAGCCACTGGAACGTCATAGCCAACTCCTTCACCATTTATATACTGGGCATGATATTCTATGGTGTGGAATATCCCTTTGGACAGCTTGGGTCAGCTGTCCTGGCCATGTTCCCCTCCAGCTTCTTGTGCACCTCCTCACTGGCAGAGCACCGGAAACAGAAGTAAGAACAACTTAAAAACAACTAAAACCTCAGTGTGTTGTCAACATTATTCTCATATTAAATCCAAAATACAGCACTGTACCAGCTACTAAAAAGAAAATTAACTCTATCCCGGCTGAAACCAGGACAGTTTGCTTTACTTTGCACCATCTGAGATACTTAAAATCTTCAGAACAAACACAGAGGTGCCCATTTGCAGTGGTTTATAGCTGCTGCTAACAGCTGCAAAAACTGACACATTTTTACATTGAAATAGTCAATTAGCACTAACAATGGACAAGCTGAATAAAGGGCATAGGACAGTTTTTGGCTCAGGGTAACTTTTTCCAAGGCAAATCAACACAATGCATCTAAGCTTAACATGTACTATCAAAAAAAAATAAATCTGGAGTACCTCGATTTCATACATAGAGATTTTAATGTGCTCGTGTTTTTTTGGAGTTGGTTGGTTGGGGTTTTTTTGGTGTGTGCTGAAGATATTCCGCAAGTTTGCACTGACAGAGGAAATGCTGGTATCTGTTATATTTACCATCATCTCTGAACCAAAAATAGTAGAACAGAAAGCCTTGACACTCTTGGTGTATTTCTGGAGCAGTGAGTTAAAAAAGATTAGATCTTTTCTGTAAAGACCTCCTTCACATAAGTGGAAACAGATTTTCCTTTTAAAAAGGCTCAGGATCAGTTTATTTTTTTTCCCTGCTTGACTTTCATTCGAACCATTCAGGTTTTGTTTAGTTATGAAAAGTGCATGGTAATTTGGAAACTAACAGATCACTATACTAACTGACGATGAAGGGAAAGGCTGTTTGGTCTTTTAAAGCTTGCAGTGTGCATGCTGACTTGTAGTATGCTAAGAAGACATGTACTGATGTGATTTCCATGATAATGTGCATGTCAGTGTGATTGTATTAGGTAAAGATTTAACTTGTGAAGTTCCAAAGGTATCAGAGAAACTATGCCCCTTGGATCTGCAATGATAAACAGGTAAACAGACAAACCAGATAAACAAGTTTGTTAAGGCCTTCCATTCTCTTTAATTGAGTCAGAAAATTTTCCTGAAGAATTGCACACCTCAGGCAACATGTCAATTATTGGGAGAACAATAAAGTACTCTTCACAAATGGATTCATATTCATGACCCCCTTGTTACATCTAACACATTACATCTAACCCTCAATTATAATCTGGGAGGAAAAGTACTGCCTACTTTGGAGTGAATGTGAAAAAAATTTTTTTTTGGTGCATAAGAAGAACAATTATGAGGAGCAGGCTATCCTAGAATAACCACCACCTTTGCAAGGCATTTAAGACAGATTTGGAAAAATATGTAGCTCCGGGAGAATATTTTCCAACTGAGAAATTGTAAGTGCCTTTCAAAGGTAAGCAGAACCCATAACTACATTTTGTAACTTAATAAAAGGTGTATTAAAAAAGCCCAACCCAACCCAACCAAAAAAACAACTCTCTCCACCTATTGCCACCAACACTGGTTTGTTTCCATTCAGTGAATGGAGACATTGTGTCAGCTTTCTTACTAACCACTTCAATTGTTAGGATGCATTATACAACGTGCATTCACCATATATAGAGAAATACATGCTTATGACCAGTGCTTATCCACACCACTATGACTGATGGCCCACTGCTCAAAGCTGTTCACTTTGTGAATGAAGAAGCATCTGGCTGAAGTCGGCACTGAGCAAGTCCCAACTGTCTGGGCTCCCTGTTAGATTTGGGTCACAGTTCCCACTTCTGGGTAGCTCACTTGTAAACTACAAGCACTAAGATCTTCCTATTCCTAACGCAGCAGTAGGAGATACTGTTTTCTTACTTTGCTCTTTAACTATAATCTCCTTGTGATGAATGAAGAAAGGACTTAAATTATTCACACTATTATCTTATCTGGCTGAGAGTAGGGCAAAAAGGCCCCTTTTTTTTTCCCTTAAGGAAACCTCACATGAGGGGAAGACTACCCTGTGTTCACTCACTTTATACAAGCTGCTGTGACCATAGCCAGTCTGTCCTTTCCCACAGAACAGGGCCCTCCTGGCTGCTGGTCTGCCAGATGGATGCAGGCTCTGCGCTGACACTGTGGCCCTGCAATCGCATCCTGTCGGCTGTTATGCGATGACGGCACGATGGCACCAACTGAGGAGCACCCACTCCACGTCCTCACGGGGCTGGAGAGTTCAGCCTGCAGTGAGGAGTCACCTGTGAGAGCGGAAAGCCTTCCCTCAGAAGGCCGTACTCACCCAGGCATGGGACACATCCAGCGTTTCCCACTATCACCACTCAGCGCCCAGTGGTGACAGCTGCGCGGTGCCCCTGGGGCAGCGCTGGCCCCGCAGGGCACAGAGGGCCCTGAGGCGACCCCCGGTCACCCGCCTCCCCCTTCTCAGCCCTTCTCGCCCCAGAGGAGCCCAGGCAGGGCCTGGGGCAGGCCCCGGGCACCCCGCCCAGGTGCGGACAGCACAGCCAGCCCCGGCCGCCGAGGCGGAGGCGGCACCGCAGAGAAGACGCAGCTTCCCGGCGGGAGCGGCCATGCGGCGGCGAGCGCCCTGCGCCAGCCCCGGTGTCCGGCACGGGCGCTGACCCTCGCAACCTCGTCGGGAGCGAGCACTCCAGCGCCCCTCCCGCCCCTCGGCCCCGGGGCTGCGCGGGGCCGACCGCGGCCGTAGCGGCGCTGGTCGGCTCAACCAACCCCGCACTGCACAGCGCCGCGTCCAGGGGCGCCCGCCCCCGGCGCCCGGATTGACCGCGTCCAGAGCCAATCGCCCGTGAGGAATCTCGGCGGCTGCCCAATCACCGTTCCGGAAAGGGGGATGTGGGCGGTGCCCCGGAGGACAGCGGGCTCGGTGGCGCCGCGGCCAAGGAAGGGCGAGCGCGGGGGCGGCGGCGGCGCGGGCGAGCGCGGCCGGGCTCCGGCCGGCACTGCCGCAGGGATGGCGGCGGCCGCGGCGAGGGGCCCAACCCCCGTGCGGAGCGCTGCGAGCCGCCCCGTGACCCGCTGAGCGCCCTCCGCCTGCGCGCAGCCGTTACCCCTCCCCGCGGGCCGGCCCGGCTCTGCAGTCGCCATAGAGACCGCTCCGCACGCCATGGGGCGGAGGCTGGGCCGGGGGGCGCCGCTGTAGCCCCCGCCCCGCACCGCGCACACCATCCCCGCGGGGCCGGGGGCGCCGCAGGGACGTGCCGCACCGCCCCGAGGAGCCGCCGCCTCGGCCCCGTTCCAGGTGAGGACACGCGGGGCTGCGCCGCGGCCGCCGCCGTCACCCCGCGCCCCGTCCCCGGGGGCGCTCCGGCCGCCGCGGCGGGGCGCGGCCCGCGGGCTCCGGCCCGGCCCCGGCGGCTCCTGCGTGGGAGCCGCGCCGCGGTTCCTCTCCCCGCTTGAGAGGGAGTTTTCCGGGCGCGGGAGCTCCGGGGCCACGGCCCACCCCGAGAGGGGCTTATTCCAGCGGGGGCAGCACGGGGCAGTCAGGTCCGTGGAGTTAAGGTCGGCAGGTCTGGCGGGCTCCAGCAGCAGTCGCCCTCCGCTGCCCCGGCCTCCACGGAAAACTCAGATTTATAGGCACGAGATTTTTTTTTTTTTTTTTTTTTTGTCCCTCCCACTTGCTGCAAGAAGGCAAACGGTACAGATATTTACGTGTTCTGACGGCGAAACATCCCTGTTTTAAAATAGCTGCGTCTATATTTCCAGCTCTGGGCTGTGGCATGCGTGTGACGGATGCTGTGTGGGCACGGCTGGATCGGGAAGCGGGCTGTCTGTCGCCTGGCGCTCCAAGTGCTGGAGCCATTAGCGGCAGTTGCATCGATCTGTGCATACAGATATGCCCGGCTAGGCCGCGGGTGCTCGCACCACGGCGGTAACAGGGAGCGTGTAAACTGCGCGTGGAACGGGTTTAAAAATACGTTGTTATGCGTACTTTTAACTTTATAAGAAGGGAAAGGGAAAATACCTTGTTCCCGAGTCTACAGACGATCTCTGGAGCTGCAGCTGTATCCTTGTGCTTCTGTTGTCACTCTAGAGCAAAAGCAATGAAAGGACAAAGATCGGTACGAGATTTCCAAAACCTCTGGTGTGAGCCAGAACAGTTGGGAACAACTGCTGTTGGGAGTGGGGATGCATTTGCAAATAATAGTAATATTAATGTATTGTCATGGGGGTGGAGGGAAATGGACACAAAGGAATGACCCCAGAGTATAGCACAGCCTTTTGAGAACCTTCCACTGTATTTATAATTAAGCTGGAAAGGAGTATAGAAAATTAGTTATAAAGTAGGTTGTAATGGCTTTCTTAGACTGTATGTGCAGAACCAGTTGAATTTCAGCTTAAATGTTCTGAATTAGTAAGCTATATTGCAGGAAGGTTGAGAGCTCTAAAATAAAACATACTGTATTTATTTAAGTATCGTGTTAGCCTTAGAGCATGTGACTAGTTTCACTGTTGTGGTTCTGGAAAAAATGAGTAAAATTTTTTTATATTCTGCGTAGTTAATGCCATGCCTCTGTTGAACACATGCTATGCTTGTAGGTACGTTATTTCCTTTCAGCTGTTGTATCTGAGAAAACAATAGATTAGAGCTTATTTAGCTGCTCTTGTTTGATTTTGGAAATGTTTTTTGAGGTCTTAATGATGTGAACTCGTGGTACAAAGATATCCACCATTTTTGTTCTGTGTTAAATTGCCCAGAATACTTTATTGATTATTATTCATTTGCTTTACAGTGTGAAGTACATTTAAAAAAGTAGTAAAAGTTTCTTAACTTATTAAACCAGAATTATGCTTATTTACGTTTGGCCTGTCAAAGAAATTATAAATAGGAAAGTTTGACTGCAGTAGTATATGTTGTCTTTGGCCAAAAGTTGTTTTGAAAATAGTACATCAGAATATCATAGTTTAAAAAATGTGAAAATGGAATCAATTATCTCTGACAAATACTTTTTTCTTCTCTGGTATATTCCTGGTGTACCATTATGCACTTGAAGTTCAGCATCTTTTTAAACTTCCTATTTGGAAGGGATGGGGCTAGAATGAGAAGAAGAAATTGAGCGACTGGAATATTGTGATGTTGCTTAGGTTTAGTGTAGTCACTGCACTGCTGCCACATACTGCAGGCTCTGATTTCAGAGAGGTTTCTTCAGTGTGGCTGATTATATCAAGAGATTTTTGAGTATGATAGAAGAGAGATATGAGTGGAGTTTTCCTTGTTCAAAACTGGCTTCTAAATGATCAGCTTCTACCAGTACTAGATATATGTGTACAAAAGGTTAAGTATTTGCATAGCTTATGAAGTTGCACTTTATGTTATATTAATATACTACTGTGTTTTCTGTGTTAGTTAAGGCTTGTTTATCTAGTGGGAATGAATTGATACTCTACAAAGGAGACTGACAGTTTCTGCTTATTCCTATGTGTTGCCTTGTCTCTTTCCTTTTCTCTGGGAAAGCACTACACAAAGCCTTTGTGTTTGGCTAGAGGGGAGGAGAAACAGCTGCCTTTTCAATACAAGACACCGGGATTCGTCATGGTCTCACAGGGATGCGTTGTGTGTGGACTAGCCACTGTCCTTCCTCCCTTGTTCTGTTAAAAACGCTCTCCTCATGACACAAAACCTGAGCTTTCTTTGGTTGGTCTCACAGAGCAGCGTGTTGTGCCATGGACCTAGCTGATCAGTCTGATGGGCCAATTGTTCATGTATAGGTGGGCAAGAATTAAAATGCAAAGTTGACTAAATGCAGGTGTACATTAAGGAGTCCAAGATCTACAGATCATGTTGTGTTTAAAAATTGCTTGTTATCAACCTGACTTCTTGTCCGTGATTGGGATGAAAGAAACTTGTTCAAATGGTTAATCTTTTACTTAGTTTTCTTTTGTTTAGCAGCTTAGTATCTTATACTTAAGGATACTTAAATGGGAATTAAACATGTTAATTTCTAGAAGAGGAAATACAAACTATTTCAGTTGGATGACAGAGTACAACTAAATGGGGCAGTTTCATTTTTCTGCTTTCCATGCACTAATAGGGTGCTTTAATTGTTGTACTGTATTCTGTGTCACCCAGTGGTAGAATAAAATTTAACTTCCCTGCCTTTGTTGGAAACATTGATTACTATGTAGTGTGGCTTTTAGTAACTGTATCTTGTATGTTCTTTCAAAACAACTTACTTGAAAATATCATCCAACCTTTTACTTATCCTTTACAACTTTATTATGTTTATTAAAATTTTACAGTATTCTTCTCCTCTCCCCTGCTTCAGTGCTTCATGTTAAGTAGTGTGTTTTTGAGGGAACTTAGTAATGCTGATTTTTTTTTTTCTAAACTGCTTATGAAATTGAGGTGGCATTCTTAGCAGTTTAAATTTATAGTCCATCTTTCTCTGTATTAGTTTATAGGTCACTAGTTTTTAAACCCAACTAGTGGAAAATTCAAACCATAAAAACTGGCCTTCTGACACTTCACCTCTTGATCTGGTTGAGAATCGTTTTCCCGTTTTTGACGTGTTGGGCAAGTCATAACTTTTAATATTTTATTTTTCAAACTTATATGTCAATTAATGGAGACAAATATTTGAAAACCTTGAGGAACTTTTTGAGGGAAAAGGGAAAGATTTAATTTGAGAGGAGTGAGGAAAGGAAGGCAAACTGGGAAACTGAAGGAGTCTAGTGTTTTTAACGAAACTGTGTGGTTAAAAACTTTTAAAATGTGTTCATTGTTGTGTTCAGGCATGTTTTTCTGTCATTCTTGTACTGCATGGTTGAGACCAATTCTGTGATGAGAAGCGTCACTCAAAGGCTATTTCATGCTGTTACTTTGTCTCAGAAGAGATTAATCAGTTATTGAGAATTAGGTTATTTGCACTGATGGGGAACTCTCTCCTGTAATTATTCCTTTTGAAGCAATGTGTGTATGTTGCTTAGCCTTGCATTTCAGCGCAGGAGAGGCGTCTGAGTAGTTGGAAGAGTTGAAGGCCTCCTTCATGGATGGGTTTTCATGGATGAAGTTTGCCAGCTCATTGATGGTATTGATGAGGAGAGTATTTTTTCTTCCAGTACAAAGCTGTCTTGATGTATAAAGGAAGGCTAAAATAGGTTGAACTTGCTTTGAGAGCTTGTAAAAGATGTGATGTCTCTAATATGAAGTAAATTTTTTGTATCTAGGTGTGGCAAAGGACTTTGTTACTTGTTGCAGGGACAGGTTACTATGTGGAGCTCACATGGGGAAAAGAGGAAATGATAAGGTTGGTGTCATTGTGATCTGTTTAAATGGAAAGAATTTTATTACTTTTTTTGATGCACTTCAGGTTACACAAAAATTGTACTATTGGACTCATCCAGAGTAAAGAAATTTCTTGCTTCTTGATTCTGAGAGCGGGTTTGTTCTTCTCTTTGTCACTTCCCAGATAATTCTTAGATGGTATTTGTTGTTTCTGTCACGCAGTGTCTCAGGGTACTAATGTTTTTGTGAGGATTTTAACAACATATTTTTGGTATAATGTTGTCCATCAATGTAGTAAGAATTATATTGCTTTATGGTGTGGTGTATCAGCAGGATGTGTCTTGCAGCTTTTGAGTTTTTTTCTGTAGTAGTGCTTTAAATGCGACTCGTGGCAAGCAGTGCGGCTTCTGAGCAAATGAAGGAGGTCTGTTTAGCTTCATAGTCTTGAAGTATTTAAAAAAGGAGCAGCGATCTGTAAACAGAATGTGTTTTTCCAAATCAAACTGATGACTTTTTAGAATGTATTTGTATTGTTATGTTGAGTTATTAACTAACTGTCTTGAAATAGTTATTTTCCTGTCTATTTGTCAGCATCTTGAGTTAATTAGATCCAGAATGGGAATTATCAACTGGTAGAAGTTGTGTCAGACAAAGAGTGCTACTCCTCGAGTTTTACTGCATGCCCTTTCTTCATATGTGACATTTTGATTTTCCATTTCCAGTAGTCTATAATTAAAATCAAAGTATAATTCCCTAAGTCAAGTTAGCCTTACAGATTTTGTCCTCTGAGAGCTGAAGGAGAGGAATTGATACTGGATCACAATTCTTTTTCTGCATTAAATGTATGTGCTGTTTTGTCAAGCTCTAGAGATTATTTTGATAATCATGATGATTTGGGTGAAATTATTTACAGTTTTGAGCAAGACAGTGTATCCAGTGGGGAAACCTGTTGAACAATTCATCTGGTTGGAGAAAAGTCTGAAGGAATCACAGGACAGATCAGTGTGAAGAAAATATTTATTGGTCTTGTGGGAGAAATGTGCTGGCTAACCCAGTCAGTTCTTGTCTTTACTAGCCAAGAACTAAGAAATTAAGGGTGAAGCTAAGGAGCAAGCCATGAGCCTCCCAACAGTAAAGCTGATGTGTGCAGGAAAGAAGCTCTCTTATTGACTGTCTGGTGATAGTTGTCATTTATTTATAGCTGTACATCGACAAAGGAATATTTTTCACATGTTAGCCCCTGCAGATGAAATTGCACATTGTTGTAGAACCAGTTTTACAGCTGGCCTCTGTTCATAAGTGGAAAACGATGTTGTGTGCCTGTGCCTTTTCTAGTGCCCACTGATCTCTGAGCTGCGCTGATTCAACTCACTAACTTGACAGAGAAGGATTGTAAAAAGGGAGTTGTTTGGGCTCAGATAGGTTTATAACTCCTGCTAGGTCATGCTGTTATGTGCAACTTCACCCTGGATGTGTCCCTGAGGTAATCATAACTGGATCCTTTCTTTACTGTAGCCTGGGTGCTCAGCTGACAGGTCTCTCTGATTGTTGTCAGCTCAGGGAGGATGCAAAAGAAAGAGGAACATTTTCTGTGAAGGGCTGCTTTGAGGTGATGGTGCACTTTCTTCTCTGTTGATTTGAAGGAAATTTGGGCTAGGTGCTAATTTCAGGCTAGACATCTTCCTGTTGTTCTCATTTTGAGCCTAGGATACCTCGTTCACATGGCAGTGCTTCTGAATGTATATTCAAAGACTGGACAAACCTTTCCTTGATCCTGGTGTATTAAAAAAAAAAAAAAGGAAAATACTTGGGTTGATAGAATTGTATTTCCTTTAAGTAAATTTGAGAACTTAGAGAATACTGTTATTATTTTAGGGTTATTACACTTTGCCATTATGGTGTCATGTGTTACTTTTTCCTTATCTACAAAATTAAATCTGCACTCAGTCAATCTGAAGTAAAACTTCTTCTAGTTTTAGTCATATTTGTATAGATCAAATGTTTAAACATTCAAAATACACAAATATGGCATGTTATAGGTCAACAATGAGAGATTTGATATTGAACATCTTTATTTACATACAGCCAGTATTTATTAAAATATGTGATGCCAATATGCAATACTTATTATTATTAAAGTAAGGATGAAGTGAAAGGCTGGAAAGGTTTTTGAGAAACTTTGCTCTTGTGTTTTTAGGAATAATTTTAGTACATTTGCTTGGAAGATAGTTAAAATCTGATCTTGCACTTTTAGCTCTTCTGACGTATAAGAAATTCATGTAATTTTTGAGAGTCTCTTGATCCCCATGTTTTTAATACATAAACTTATTGATTTTTATGCCTCATCATTCTGCCATGTTTTATTTTTTACAACTGATCTGTGGACTGTTTTTAAGCACTTCTGGGGACTTAAGACAGTCCCAGTAAACTAAATATGCTTGGGATAATTGTATTTTCTTAATGAAATATGATTGTATAATTAACTTTCAAAGACAAAAAACTAATCACTTATCTCAGCCTTACTGCTTAAAGACCAAGGGAACCATTGTGATTGTTGAGGCAACTTTGTGTGTAACACCAGCTTCCCTAGGACTTCCCTGAATTTAATGTGCTAACAGTAGTTGAGTAAGAGCATATAATGTAGAAAGTTATTCCGTTGTCTTTTAAGAATGGTTATTAATGAGGAATCCACTGAAATAATTAATCAAGTATTCTAATAGTAGAATATCTTTATTGATGAAAATTAAAGACCTTGGAGATATTTTTTATGTTTTTAAGTAATCTAAAGACAACCTTTTACTTGTATGATTTGTGTGTTGAGAACTGAGCCTTATAATTTTGACACTCAATACATACTATCCAGTATTTTAATAATTTGGTTTTCTGCATATTTTTGTTAAAAAAAATCTTTCCTTGAAATATGAGCACCAGAACTGGATATAATATTCTAGCAGCAGTCCTACAGTGAGCAGATAGAGAGGTATTACAATATCTCATAGTATTTGTCTAGTCATCCATAGTCTTCATAACCTTAACGCTCCAGCAGATGCATTTATCAGAACTGATTGATTACTACACTGTGTTAGGTGATGTTCCATTTATTTGTTCCTTGATGTATAAGGCCTGCTTTTATCCAAGTTGGATAAAAGTAGTTTGCTTGCAGTCTGATTAAGTTGATGCAGTTTGTTCTATACCACTTCTCGATCTCAGTATCAAGTACAAACTTTATCATTTTTCTCTAGTAAAAAATGTTTCACTGTTAAGTCAGAATTGATTCTTATGGGAGTAATTAGAAAAATATTAGTTCAGTTAATTTAAAATTATATTTGGGCACCTATTGTTTAATGTATGATCGATTAATTTTCTGCCATTTTAGTTTCTTAAAAAGAGACTGTGCTGTGTGGTATAAACTTAGATGTCTTACAGAAATATAAGTGCCGTAATAACCACTATTACAATGCCAAACTTGTAATGCCATAGTAAAAATTTAGTTTGATAGGAGGTGGAACTTAGTTGAATGGCAGTAGTTTTATTGCCTTCCTTTAATTCTTTAATGCTCAAGTCCTCTTCTTGCAAGTTCTTCTTCCCTGGAACTGATCTTGAGGTGATGACCTGTTACCAAAGTAATTTTATTTATCCTTTCCAAACATTAACTGTCTTCTCAAGTGCTCTATGTTTCAGGAATCTGCAGTGATAAATCAGAGATCTCCTTGAAAATACCTACTAAGATAGAAGTTATTCAAATGCGTGTTTCTCAACGTGTGTAACTTAGTAGCACCTCACTAATATTTATCGTGGGACTAGGAGACGCAGCATCGCCCGTGGCCCGGGGCGCCGTGCCGGCCTCTCGGCTCTGCTCGCCGGGGCCGGAGGAGCCGCGGGCCGCCCGGAGCTGGCCAGGGTGCTGAGCCGAGCCGGGCCGAGCGCGGCCTGAAGGTGAGCGCGGTTCTGAGAGCACGCAAGGAGTTAATTGCTTTATTGCGAAAAGAAGGCCGCCACTGACAGTAGCATTTCCTCTTCTCATGTCACTATATCCTGGGACTTGCACAGAAAATCTTTATGCCTTTGCTACTTATAACAGAAAAAAGCTCTACTGTGAAAGTTTTCTCAGAGCTGCAGCTCCTGGCTTTTTAACAGCTCCAGTCATGCTAAACTCATCATCAGGAATAGATTCTTTGCCATCCAATTTACACCAAATGTATCTATACCATCCTCGAGTAAGAGATAAAAACTTTTTTCAATGCACTTGTATAAGAAGTCACTGTGCATCACACTGAACTTTCAGGGAAATGTATAAAAGGCAAAACCGTTATTCTACCTATGACTTAATAATTTTCACAAATCACCCATTTTATCATCTAAGCTCTGACCTCAAGAGAACCGTATAAAACAGCCTCCTAAGATAAACCCGGAAAATAACACTAACATCTATAAACAACTTCCAGCTTATTGCAGATATTAGTTTCATTTTATTCCTCCATGTCCCACAAATTCCTGTGTCCTGTTCTCTTGCCTGCACTACTCATTTCTTTAATTATATACTTGAAAGGTGATTAGTGATAGGACTATTTTTAAATATTATTTTACACTCCCCCCCCATTTTAGTAATTCAGTTTTAAAAGTACCACACCCCATTTAGAAAGTGATAGGGCATATTCATTTGGATTTACTACATTGCCAAATTTGCTGCCATTTTATGAAAGTAGTTGTGGTTAAAGACATGAATCCTCATTGACACAAAGTTTTGTATTTCCATAAAAATACAACAGTGTATATGTAATGTACATGGAATACATATGTAAATAATCTAAACAAATATGTGTATAATGTAAAATCACATATATGTGTGATACATGTATATTAAAAAGTATGTTGTGTAATATTCTTTATTACAAAGTATGTTAATATAGCAGTATTATAAAGAATACTACATTTCTGGTTCCCTGCATTAATTTTTGCTTTGATGCAGATATACCTGGCAGTATTGATCAGAGCAGAAGCTTTTTGATGGTCACCTCAGCAATTAGAAGGAAGTAGTAGTAAAACCTGTGAGAAAAGCAAGAAGTTGTTTGAACATCTGACATTTTCCTCCTTCTCCCCCTTTCCCATCAAATTCCTTTTCCTTGGGCCTTTGCTGGTGAGCGGTTTGAATGCCCTTCTGCTGTGAAGACTCCGTGGCTCTCAGAGTAAGAGCCTGAATGTCTTGACATGGCTGTTATTCCGTGGAATGCAAAGCAATACTGCACGGGTTAGGGCAAAGAATAGGAACAGATAAGTAATGGAACTCGAAGGAGGCAACTGTAGATGTATTAAAGGCAAAAATAGAGGTTTAGTTTATTTATTTAGGCTTTGTGTGTGTGAATTGAATGCTGTAGTCTAAACATGGTGACAGGAAACAATTTCCATGAATTGTGGTTTTTTTAATCCATGGCATGTTTTGATAAGTTTGCTTCATTTCTTATGCATCACCATATGCATAGCACTTTTATTTCACACACACACACACACACACAAAAAATCTCTAGCTAGTTGAAGTACTTCAGTATTTTGAGAGTATCACTGTTGCTCTATCCATGGGTGCTTTTTTCTCTTAAAAGTAAGGTGTAAGCCTTTCACATACTGTTTTTGATATTTCAGCTTTAAAATTATTGCTGAACAATTGTTAGTGGCTATTGAACTCTTGTTTACTGGCTGCCAGACTGAAGCAAGGCTACTGGATAGAAGCAAATTAAAAACACCTTTTGCGATTCAATACTGCAGCTGTGAATACTTACGTAAAAATTCTGAAAATGCACCTGAGACTTGAATCTCTTCTCTTGTTCCCATCAACAGCTACCAGCTCAACAAACTTTAGAAGGTCAGATCGACCTTTTGTCAGCCTTGACAACTGATAGTGACCAACAAATGGATTAAAAAGCATCTTTTTACCCTGTTTTTTTCTGTATGGTGTAGGGTCTTGTATGGTTTTAAATATTTAATAATGTGGTAAAACCTAGTCCTCTTGGGGGAGGAGGTTCTCTATCACTAAAAGTGTGTTATCACTTCTCTAGCAAACAATGTAGAAATCTTTGTATCATTCTTTCTTGTATGCAAATAGTGCCATATCAAAAACAGGTGTATATGTGCTTAATGTAATTAGGAAAACAAAACATCTTAATCCAGAATAAAGAAAGCCTCCATGGTACTAATTTCATTGCTGTTTGCAGAGTGGGTTGATGCACCTTTATTAGAGGTAGAATTCCAGCTTACAATATTATTTGGTATTAGTTTTTAACGAGCATGTGAAAATTTGCATTTGAATGAGAGGTGCTGGAGGGAATAGAAAATATAGGAAGACTATTAAATGTGGAGACCCTGAGAGTAGACACTAAACCCAGCATGAAGTGGAAGGGACAGCATTCAGATAATAGAAGTTGAAACAATAGAACAAATTGTGCTTGAAGATTGTGAGTGCTTCTTGCATACAAGGATTTATAATATTTTTTTTTCAAAATAACAACCTCACATAAGTACTAGAAGAGTTTATTTGAGTTGAATTGGTTTGCTTTATCATGTCACTTCCACTCTGTTAGTTAGTCACCAGTTTTAGGGTTGTAGTTCCTTTTAAGTAACTTGCAAAAGATTATGCAGAAGACATTTATTCAAGTTGCAGCTCCTCAGTTCAGATAACTTGAATTTATGTTACGGGGAGGAGAATTTCTTTGGCTTCTTTCTGTCTTTCCAAACAAGATTGACTAAAGATTATAGATCTGTATTCAACAGTAGTCATAAGTGGATGCCTAAGGAAAAGTACAAAACCAGCGATAATATAAATTATAATTTTCTCTAGTACATTTTCATTTTCTAGTAAGGAACTTCCTGAGCTGAATATACTTAATATGTATTTTCAGTAACCCACAGCAGTTTTCTTTCTTTGTGTAGTTAATCAGTGTCCACTTGAAGCGCTGTAAATTTTTTTATTCACAGTATCCTGTTGGCAAGAAGTTGCACATGTTAGTTTGCTCCGAGTTTTGCTCCTGCTGACCTATTTTGATATTTTCTGGTTCCCTTATTGAAAGACATGATGAATAGTTGATTCTTAGCCAACCTCTCCATGCCTCTAATGATTGTGTAGACCTCTGTCAAATACTCCTCTCTACTTCCCATCATCTCTTGAGAAAGATTTTAAGTCATTACTTCATGTGGAAATTAGTCTATTTCTTTGATTATCTTGTTCCATTTTCTGAACCTTTTTTATCCTTTGTTCAGGTAGGAAGGACTAAAATTGCATACAGTATTTAAGGTATAAGTGAGCCATGTTCACATGTATACATGATCTTCATGTTGTCATCTGCTATTTCTGAATTCTTAACATTTGATTTTTTTTTTCTGCTATTTAGCACTGAGTTGCCATCTTTTGTAATTGTATATCAGAACACCATGTTCTTATTCTTGATTGCTAATAGTTTCTCACATGTTTAATGAGAAGTTAGGATGATTTTTCTGATATAGATAATTTTACATGTACCTACACAGAACCTCACCTACCATTTTATCTCCTGGTTATACAGTACCATAAAGTCACCCAGCAGTTCCTCACTGTCATCCCTCATAGAATTGCAGAATGGTTTGTGTTGGAAGGGACTTTAGAGTTGGCAGGGACACCTTCCACTAGACCAGGTTGCTCAGGGCCCCATCCAATCTGGCTCCTGTTGAAGGAGCATTGTGTTTAGATATCAAAGGAATCTATTCCAAATTTGAAAGCAGAGCTGTTGATGATCCAGATGGAAGATCATGAGTCAGGTTTTCTGTATGTGAACAGTTTGTGCAAAAATATTTTTATTTAATGGAACCTGAGTTAAAAATACAAATATTGATCTTACTAAATGATAGCTCATCAGCCTAAAAAGGATAGCTCTGTGACTGTAGTGTGTATTTACAGATGATCTAGATAAGATGCAAATACTGAAATTACATAGTCTGGTGATACAATGGTATTAAAATTAGTAAAGATGAAGATAAGGAACAGCTGGAGAAAGACCTTGCTACTCTGAGGTAATGATGAATGAAAATTTTCATAAAAGCAATTCATGTAGGGATAAATAATTTAAAAATTTACAGCAATTAGCTTCTCTTGAATGGGGCCTTGCACATTCTCTGAAAATAGCAGGGTAGTGCCCAGTAACAATGCTGGTCTCCACATCTCAGAAGGGACATAGAACGGGAAAAAGCACACAGATGGTGATCAAAATCAGTGAAAGACTAAGTAGTTGGAAGAGGTAAATAAGGAGGCATATGGTAGCAGTGTATTCCCTATGTAGGACTGAGAGGTGAACAGGGAGCAACTGTACACTGCCTTTCTGTACAAGGATTAATGAACTTCCACTGTAACTGGCAGAAAACAAATTGGAAACAAGGATGCTTCTTCCCATGAAATGAATTCAAGTTACAATTTGCTTGCAGTAGAGTGTTATGGGTGGTAAAAGTTTTCATGGGTTCAGAAAAGCTCTAATGAACTCTGTATTTTGTGTCCCAGCTTACTATATCCTCAGAAAATATTCTGGGAAGTCTGATTATGTGCTTTCAGTGTCCTTGTATTCTTCCCTAGACATCAGCTGCTGGCAATAGTCAGAGACAGGAGGTTGGGCTAGGTGGATCTTTGGCCTAATGCAGCCTGTCTCCGCTTGTGATTAGCTGCCCATCCTATCTACTTTTCTACTGTCTAACCTAATTTTATTCTGTTGCAAATTAAATTGATATTTTTGGATTTGTACCAATTGCAAATGCCTTTGCCAAAGTTCCATTTCAGTTTTTTAATACCTGTCTTCCATTTCAAACCTTGAAGGACTTCTGATTAGAAGCTCAAGTTTCAGTCACTGTTTCTTGAAGCCGGCTTCGACTACAGCTACAAAAAAAGTGCATGCTCTAACCAAGCCACATTGTTGACTTGAGTCCTTGTACCTTTTCCACGTCCAATATTTTTTTAGGGACAGACTGATCAGGCAGTCTTAGATGAGCTACCCATCTCCTTTGTTGTAGTGTATTGTACTTCTAGATTCAGTATTGCCAGAGCCCATGTGATCATTGTCGAATATCCTGTGATCAAGAGACGCTCCCTGCCACTGTAGAGAGCTCTTCTCTACAGCCATGCCAAACTGAAGGTAAAGTAATAACTTGTGCCACTCTGCTAGCAATACATCCTTTGTGTTTATTTAGCTGCCTCAGTGCCACCTTCCTTCAGCACAGTCAAGCACCAAGCCATTTCTCACCTCTCATGTCATTTGGCAGTTCATAAGGACCTGCTTCGTGTGGCTGTGCCCTACCCATTGGTGCTAGGGATGCTGACATCAGTGCTGAGTGGGTCTTGGCACGAGGGTCAGCACAAGTTCTCTGTGTTTTTTTGCTTCTCTTTGTGCCTGACTTCTCTAATAGTGTTGATTTGCTGCTGGAAAGTACAATATTTCTTGAACATACTGAGGTGTCTCCTGCATAAACTATAATGTGGTGGTATGTCATTTCTCCTTAACCCTTTCAGGGTTTGCTGCACTGCGTGATAGGATGGCCAATCTCCTCATTGAGGAGGCTGAAGCCTGTCAGCGTTTGGTAGGTGTCCTGCACTGTGTAGACTCCCTCAAATCCCATCTTCCTGTTAGCTAGGCTCTTTTGGAGGCATCTTGCTTGGTGTAGCAGTTACTGACCTCATTTTACACATTGGCAAAAAGGAGAGCTATTGTATTTAAGATGTATTAAAAGTATTTAAGAAGATGGAATACCTGTGTATGCACAGCCGATGCTCTCTCTTTATCCCAATACTGCAGCAGATTTAGAGTTATGTGCCCTAAAGATAAGGATGCTAAGAGGTTAGACATTACAGATTGAAAAAAGATTATTTCTCTTTTTTCCTATTCTGCTTAGTAAACTGTCAGGCCTCATTGACCACGTTTTTGTCATGTGCTTTATCAACTGATATATCAAGGGAATTCTCAAGTTTTGTTTTGAGGTCCGGGTTGCTTCAAGGATGGTGCTTTAGCCTGGGCATGACACAGCGAGTGTGGTCGTGTGGCTGCCAGCTGGGCTGCTTCTCTGCTGCTGGCAGCCTTGTTGATCATTTGACAGTGCAGACAGCATTTTGCTATTCACATGCCATCTATTTGAATGTCTCATCAAAGTTTCTCTGCTAATTTTCTTTTATTTTCAAAAAAGCTAAGTGTTATGCCCATTTATATTTAGAATAAGCCCTGAACTTTGCTTGTTTGGATGAAGCATTTACCAGTTAGTTGTGTATATGCCTTCACATCATTTTTGCACAGTCCTTAGCAGCAGCTCTTCTCCTCTATAAATTGCTGTGTATCTATTGCCAAAAGTTTCATAGGCTGTGGAATAAGGTCTTCAGAGCAGTGTATCATTTGCCTTCTTGTCTTCTGTAGTTGTGTGCTATAGCATGTGTTGGGTGTTTATGTTTTTCCTTGCTGAGAAAATGGATTTATGAAAAAATAGAAATAGTATTAGTGGAAAGGGCAATAGTTCAGACCATCTTAAAGGATCAATTTATGTTATTCCTTTGTATGTAGTTAGTGATTTTGATGGTAAGCTATTAATATTCTTGAGTTTATCCTAAGAAGATGACTGACTATTCCAGCACTTCAGACAACTGAAAATAAAGATTTTATTTTTGCTGATAAATCCAGACTGTAAGTAGATTGATGTTATAATACTATGCCACTGTTTAAAATACCTTAATTCTTTGACTTCAAGCTGTCTTTCTTCAAACCCACATTTCACTATCACTTTTTTACAATGAAAATTCTACAAGGATCTTGAAAAATAATTGTTGTAACACTGTATAATTTAGGTCATTGCCAAACTGAGTTTCCATTTGCATGTTTATTTGAAAAAGACTTTTGACAGGTAAAACAAATTGTTATAGCAAAAATCCCTGCTTCTAGTTCCACTAAGTTTGTTGTAGATACCACAATGCTTATAGTGAATCTAAGACACAGAAATACAGCTTTTTTTTTCTTTTTCACAAACGACACTGTTAGGATTTTAAAATTGTTTTGGTGTAATTAATAACATTTCATGAGTCTCTTTTTGATTTGGAACTGACTCTGAGTTGTGGCAAAAAATTGAGAATAATACAATGTTTTTTGGAATGAAGTTAACGTCTCTAAAGGGTTAGGTTTCCACATTAGGATTAAAGGCTCTGCATCTGAGGTTCTATTTGAGTTGAAAGCACCACAGTAGCCCAGCCTTTCCCTGTCCCTCACAGCTAACTTCCATTCTTTCTCTTTTTCTGACATAAGTCTTTGTGCAATTGTGCGACAGATCAAATTAGGACATTAAGTCACACATCTGAAAAATACCATGGCAAAAATATAATGGATTAAATAGGGTTTTTGATTTATGACTAATTCTAATTTTCCCTGACCAAAATTTTCTGATTTTCTGTGGGTAATAATTTGCAGTCTGTGTTTCTGATAGGAGCCATAAACATCTAGTCATTCCCTGTCATGCACATAAAGATGTTTTCCTTTCTTTATGGCAAAGTACTGAGTACCCTTTATCGCTGTTGGTCTGATCAAGAAACATATTGAAGTTTACTTCAGTGCAAATGCTTTCAAATTCCATTTAATTTTAAAGGTATTAATTCTACTTTGGACTTGAAGAGGGGTTTGTGTGCCTTGTAGGGTTTTGCCATGTGTATTAGTGTGTTTAGTGAAAGAAAATACAATCCTCTGATAAACTTGCCTTGGATTTTTGCAACATTTTGGTAGTGAATTCTTTTGCAAACTGAAAAGAGTGTGGTAGCTTGAAATATGTCTTTTTAAAATAAGACTTGAAACTAAACGTTATATTTTTAACTCTGCCTTCAAACCACGAAAATATTGCCAGTTTTGTAATAACAACATAGCTGTAAGTGCAGAAGTTGCCAGAAGGAAATATAGACTCTTTGGCAATAGCACACAAGACAGCTGGGAGCTTTTCACACCTGGAATCTGCAAGTGGTGATGAGTATTTTGGGACCCAAGAGCTTGAGAAAGGAAAACCTAAAATGGTATTGGTAACGTGTTGAGTTTTTAAAAAGATTTTCTTCACAACCAGTAAAGGTGGAAATTTAAGTCAAGGTCTTAAATTTGTTTTCCTACTGATGTGGTGAATGATGATTTTCAAAACCCCAGCTTTTAATAGATGTATTTAGAAAATATTCAGGTTTGTTTGTAAGATAGCTTTCTAGTTTGGATGTTCAAATAGACACACTAATACATTTTTGGCCTTGGAATTTACAATTTCAACATGCTCTTAGCATTTCTAAGACAGTGGACTTTATCATAAATGTGATGGAATTAGGACCTTTGAACCTTTCCTGCCCTGATTTTCTTGTTGTGCTGAGGTGTTAAAATTTTATTTGTTCCTGAAGTTCTTCTGCTCAAAAACAGAACAGCAGTGGAAACCATCTTAGGTAGATTCCAGTTAATTTACTAGTTTCTTAAGTGAACGGAAGGCAGGCAGATAGAGCTCCTAATAAGCATAGAGAGTTTCTAATAGTAATAGGTTGATATTATTCCATAGTGGAGGCAAGAGGGCATATATTCCTTTATATGGAACAGACTTAATCTTCTCTGCTTAATTGCTTTGTCCTGGAACTTATAGGACCTCCATTCAGCCAGAGTTGTCTGTGCTACATTCTCAACCTTAGATCTGAATTTAAACATTTGTGATGGCTGGTAAACAGAGATTGGCTTCAGTTTAGGGCTGTCTCTAAAGAAACTATGTACACCCATGCAAATTACATGAAAAGATTGTCTTTTCTTGCTGAGGTGGAATCAGCTATTACAAAATAGACTTTTTTTTTTCTGCAAGTTTTGCACTATTGCTTTCTAATAACATATAATCTCTTATTGTACTTGTTTGGGATAAATTAAAGAAGTCTTTTGTGGGGCTGATGTGTAGTTAAAATCAGCTAAGTGGATAGAAGCGTTTTAAGTAATGGATGCTGTTTGTACAGTATTCTGGATATTTGTACTAATGCTCCTTTACCTGTTCTTATATTATACTATGATCAGTTTTCAGGCTTATGTTATGGAACAGTCTATCCTCATTGTGTTGTCCTGGTTACTCCATGACCTGTCATCTGGAAATAAATTTGACACAGGGTTAATTGCTTTTAATTGTAGTAATGCTGTTATCTTCAAAAGTTCTTCTGAAGTGATAAACTCATCTGATAAAGCAACTGATGAGTTAACGAATGCAGAATTTTATGAGACATATTGCAATTAAAATGGCTGTTACTTTTTTAGAAGAATTATAAAAAAGTGCTCATTGTGCTGAAAATGACTGTACTGCCACCTATAAAACTGCACTGCTCAAGGATTCATCTGCTGAACGAGTAAGGGAAAGCTTGCACCTTAACTGTATACCATTAATTATTCATCTGCTTCAGTGGAATACAGAACATACTGGAGCTTTCTTAAATTGTTTAACAGTATTGTAGGCTGTTAAAGAGCTATGCTGAAAGCAAAGTGTTTCAGTTATACAAATGGAACTATATGTACTTTTATGAGCCGTTAATTCATCTGATATTTGGAGTGGGTCAATCTGAATTTAAATCGTTCCAAATTCAGAGAAATTTCAGTTTCAATCTTGGCCTGAGCACCACCTCCAAACAATGCATATTTATGTCTGTCCAAAAGTCCTTGGAATGTAGTCCTCTCTAATAATGTCCTTTTTTTCTCCACATAAATTTGGAGAAGGTGATCGTAACCTAGATTGCACTTACTAGAATATGTGTTATCTGTTTTTAGGTAAAGATATTTATCCACTGCAGTACATCAATAACTAGCAGATTTTCAGTTGTACAGTGTTAATGTCATTAGAGAACACATCAGAGCAAGGAAACTCAGTCTAGATCAGATTGTGAGTAACAAATGGTTTATAGAAACCATGTGCTTGCAACAGTGCCAGTGTAATCATGGAGGTGTATAAGCATCTGATAAAGTTGTGATTTAGCAAAAGTATAAAGCAGTTGCAGACTTAGAGAAATAAGACTGCTATTGCAAATAATAAAATAAAAAAAACAAACAAACAAAAATCTTTTCTCCATACTAGGTATTGGAAAGATAGAGTGTAAATGGATGTCTAACTCAATGTTGCTGACCATACCATAAGAATAATGTGGAGCAAGGAGAGGTTTTTCAAAGGAGAACCATATAAAAGACCTATGGGATAGGAAGGAAGGCTTAAAGCTTAATTTATTGATTTAGAGGAGGTTAAAAAAATATGTTTAGATGTTTAAATGAGGTAAAATTACTGAGAATGGAATTTGGTTACCAAAACTGTAATCAAGTTCGGTGATAAAAAACTAAAATTAGACATATTCAACCTCGAAGCAAAGGAAGTTATGCTTATTATGAGGGAAGGATCATAGTGGAACATGTTACCAGTGAAGTTAGGGGACTATGCATTATTTGGACTATTACAGTAAATTAGTGTGTGCTAATTCACTGAAGGGGGTGAAGTTATGTGGCCTGATCAGTCAAAAGTTTGGGCAAATTTCAAGCTTTCTGGCCTTCAAATTTGTCACTGAATCCTCCTGCTGCTTTATTAGGGGTCTTGAAGAAAACAGGATTCTTCAAATTGACTTCAACATGTTTGTAAAACTTTCTTTTTTTCAAGTAAAATAATGCATGCACTTGGTTATTAAGCTTCAGGAGGAGTTTAGTACCTTGTCTTCCAAGGCTCAGGAGACAACTTTTGCCTCCTGTGCTTGACAATTTAATGGGTCCTGGTGTTTTGTTGCTTTGAATACCAGTTACTGATGATATAGAATAGATGTTATTGCTTTGTAACAATATAGGATGATATAATGAGGAATCAGTGTATTGGAATAGGATTGAGGATTTGTGTATAAGTGAAGATTTTGTTACTCTGGCCATGCAGATGTTACATACAGTAATACTTCTATGACAATTCTTCAAATATGGGATATTTATGTGGATATGTGTTATATCTTTGCATTCTGGGCCCTGTTGCTGATGCTCTCTTAATAAGCTCCAGAATCCGTGAATGAATTGCTCTCAGAAATGTTTGTCAGAGCTGTGACTATAAATTGTAATTTGAAATGTATTAAAAAAAAAGTATCGAGTCAGGAATCAAATCGAGGCTGATAGCAGTATTAACAAAAAACTCTAAAATGACTGTGAACAGGAGTGAACAATTTGTTTGTTAAAGACCATCACTTACTCTGATGTAACTGGCGGGTGGTGGAACGAGAAGCAAACGTTTGAGTAAATGGAAAAATGACTGTGTGCTGTAAGCGTGTAATTTTGGAAATAGACCTTTTCCCCTTCATTAGTGCCATTTCATTTTGTCTTTGACTTACTCAATTCTTGACTGTCTTGTGATAATTCTGTTGGAAAGGGCAGTAACTGTGGTCAGTGGTTAGTAATGTTAAGGGTGTTCACATAAATGGCCGTAGTTTTTTGGGGATTTTTGACCTTATCTGTAGGGGAGGATTTACTAGCACTGGTAGAATTTAAATTGGTTTAGTTTAACTTGATTAAATTGTGAGATGGATGCTGTTACTCAGAATACACAATCTTAATTTGCTTTCCTTTCATTTGTTTGAATTAAACCAATTCAGGCTACGTGTCTGAATTAGTACTCCTTTACAGGGATGTAATCCACTCTAATTTGGTATAAATTTAGATCTTCAACTAATCCAGATTAATTTTTATTCAGAGGGGTCTGTTTTGTTTGGAATTGGTTTAAATGTTAGAATGTACAATTGAAGCAAAGAAGCATAAATATAATATGAAAAAGAAATATGAAGGAATATGAAAAAAACCCCACAGTTACTATCATGTCAAACAAATGTCTGTCTTAAAAGCCAAGTCGTTTAAGCAGCAGAGTGTTTTTTAAAAAAAGCATAATTTAGGCCCAGTAGTAAACCTGGCATTTAGCCTCAAGGAAGGCCATACTGCTAATTTAAATCAGAATGGTTTTACCAATTTTGCATATCAGTTGTGTGTTGATTCAGGAAGAAAACAATTGTTCACTTGCAGTTTATGCTATTCTGAAAGTGATAGAAATAAATCCGAAGGAAATACCCTTTTTGAAGAGCATTGTCTTTGGATAAGAGAGTTTATACAAAGAGTTACATTTGTATAATTATACTAGTGTAACAAAAAAGCGGAATTCTAGAAAAGCTTCAAACAATTGAAACAAGCTTTTAATTGGTGGTAGAAGTTGCTGATGGGAACCATCATGAATATATCAATATCAAAAATACAAATTTTTTAATTCTATATACAATTCAATTTAGCAATGATTTCTGAAAACAGAAAATCAAAAAAAATAAACTGTCAAAATTACTGAAGAAAAGTTTTTTTTCTTTAGCTATTTAGAGCCTGACATAAATCAACAAAATTGTACTTAAATGTATTTAATCATAAATAATCCTAGCTATGTAAAACACATTGTAAAATTTGGAGTAGTCTGTATGCAATGCAATCCTGATTGAAGTATCTATTTTTAATATTGTAATTTTTTGGTTAATATTATTTTAAGCTTATTTTATATTACTATTAATTAATTAAACAACTATTAAGTAAATAATTATATTTAAAGGTTGTTATTAAAATTAAGTTTAAATGCAATTATGCTTTGCAGCATTTTGAAACTGCTTATAGAATATAATTGTGAAAATGTTTATATTTGTTTGTTCCATTTTGAGATTGGCATTGGAGGTTTGAGTGAGAGCAGGTAAAAAACTTCTTTCTGTACTGGAAGCTGTCCAGAATTTCAACATTGGACAATATGAGGTACAAAAACTAGTTAAGGGTCTGGATGAGAAACACAACTTTTTCTGTATTTCATGTTATTCTGTTAATCATTGAAATCCCATCTTCTGCTCTGTTTCTGCAGTGACTGGTTAAATGGAAGCCACTCCTGGGATCTGGATGGTTTCTATTGCCATAGACTTTGCATAGCAGCTCCATCACCTCAGGAGTTTGCAATGAGTGGAGGAGGGGAGCAGCCCGATATCCTCAGTGTGGGAATATTGGTCAAAGAACGATGGAAGGTGGTGAGTATGCCTTCTTGCAATTCTTTTTCTTCTTTAAAACATGTTTTTAAAAGAATTAGATTGTGCTTTGAAATTGGTTTGAAAACTCTTGTGAGATGTATTTTGCCTAATATTTACATAAGATGGTGAATATGCTTTAAAGCCACTTGTTTCTCTTATCCTACTTTTAAAAGAAGCTGTGGGGATTTAAGGTGGGTTATTTTTTTTCCTGGTAAGTACCTAGGGAAGCTCTTAAATCCCGATTTAGTGCCGGTTCAGAACACAACTAGAAGAATCCTGTTAGTAAATTGAATCTAGTCAGGCAGTGATTATGTCACTCCATTTTGGAGATCAGTCAGACACCGCCCTGAAACTAGTAAGTTTGTGAGACATGTTACTGCTTTATAGGAAGATCTTTCAGGACCTTGCTGCTCTTCCTTTTATCTATTGGATTTTGTAGCATAGATTTATTGCTGGCCGATTTATATTCATTTGACTGTGTGCCAGCATTGGCTTTACCATAAATAACTCTGTTCCTTTTGGTGTTCATATCCTTGGTTTTCATCTTGAGGGAAATAGTATCCATTTGAAGCTATCTTTGATGAGGAAAACAGGCTGAGTTCTTGTAGTTCCTTCTCCATTCCCCTGATGAATTTATTTTTTTTTTTACTTAAATTTAAAAAAAAAGAAGGAAAACAAAAAGGCAGTTCACAATAGAGCATTGGGAGTATCTCTGTGTGTTTAGTAGGCTGTGAATGGATTCTGAATCACTTGCACCATCTTTGCTTTATATTACTCCCATATTTCAAGATTTTATTTATACTGTAAGAATGAACATAGAAGATACAGATTCATTTCAACTTCATATAGAGAAAATAAAATTTCAACTGTCTTGTGTTCTGTCTTCCTTTTAAATAGGCAGGAAGCCAATAGCTTTGTGTAGGAAACCTTTATATTTTCTTTTGTGTAAATATAACCTAAAGAACTATCTCTGGAATATAAGTATTTGTAAAATACCTTCTTATATTTCATCTTAGAACTGCATTGAAGGAAAAACTGAAAGCATAGTCTTGAATCAGATCAAGTAGATAAAAATACCATTAATAACTAGATACCAGCATACTAATATATCATCATCCACAAAACTACTCAGTTTTCTGATGTATGCAAATATAAGTTCTGTTTTCTTCAGGTTTGTTTTCCAGTGTAAGGTAGACCGATGATGAGATAGTTGTCTTCTGGAAAATGCTGAGAGTAGGCTGTAGGTCATCCCATGTGATTGTACATTTTCTCTTACATGTTTTCCAGTTCAAGTATTACAGGTAGAAGGGTGCCAAATATTACCTGTGGGTAACTTATGCTGAAAATTATAGTCAGATCAATTCCTGTGTTTGATTGTTGAAGTCCTATTAATAGCTCATAGCTCAGTCAGGATAACGGTATTACCAGACCAAGAGGTGGAACAGAAAAGTGCAGACTTAAAGTGGCCAAATTAGTCACAAAACTACATCTTTGAGAGATATACATTGATAGCCTAGAAATTTTTTTAAAATGTGTATACATATATGTAATCCTGTTAAAACTAGATGCTTTTCTCAGTATTTAGATGGCAGATGTCTTTCCTTTCTGTAAGGACTAACACTCTGCATATATTAATAACATCTGAATGTAACCAAGGTATACTGAGTATTTCATGGGACTTGAAAGGTTACTGTTTCTCATGTTTTGTCATTATTATAGAATTCAGCCTAGATTCTTGAAAGAGAATTGAGCTTAAGCCTGGGGTGGCAGGATGCGTGTTACCCTGCTTCAGAGAAAGGATATAGCCTGTGGAGAAGAGGAGAATGCATTTGCTAGCAGCTAGTGTGCACTAGAAGGAAATATTTAGGTGGGTTAGTTCTGTAGGTCTGAAAATGCGGTGTGCTGTCTATCCTGTTTCAAAACTGGCAGTGAATTGTCCAGAAATGAGTAATGCAGATACATATCTTGGACCATATTTTCCTTATCTGAAGAATTGAAATAGCTGTTGTTTGCAATGGTAGAAGATCCTCAGGACAGAACGTGCATGATGAAATACTAAGTATAATTGTAATGATATAGAATAAGAATGAAAAAGGCAGGTAAACAATATGAGTATTTTATCTGTTACCTTCTTCCTTATTCGTAGGGGCCTAGGGTATTTTAAAAAACATTTCTCAGTCAGATGTCTGATTGTCTGGATTAGGAGACATTAGATTTACATCAGAATCTGAAGATAGGTCAGCATATTGCTGCTCTCTAGAAACCCAGAATGTTTAGATGACATTTAGTACAGTGTAGTCATATAAAGTTAGCAACTGTATGTTTTCAGGTGACATTTAGAAAAACATGTCAGTCTTAGGCTAAGTTCTTTTTGTCTCCTTTTCTATTTTCTCAGTTTTAGAATGTTAGGTATGGAAGAGTATTACATGAAATAACATTGACATTTTTGATACTGAAAACCAGACAAGTGTCTGTTCCCTGTGAACACTTAAAGCAGAGTGAAAACACAATTCGCAATATTTGCTCTAAATGTAGTGCAAACTAATTAATGTGCCATGAGCATTCTTTTTACCTCTCCTAGCACAGATGAAACTTTCAGTGCTGCAAGTTTCTTTAGTATGTTTGTTAATAAGAATGTTATTGGTGAACCATTAAAATGTGAGTAACATTTGAAATGTATATTCAAAGATAATCTTAGCCATTTCATATAATTTATTGATGTAGCTATTTTGTCTAAGTTACTTCATATAATAGAAAATGCTGTCTCTTTTCAGGAGTCCAAGAACTTGTATAACTTTAGTGTTCAGTGTGTTCATTTCTGAAAAGTGAAAAAGATGGCATATTTTAAAAATGTCACAGTGCACTTGTATTTGAAGGTCTCTGGGTAGTATGTGACTATTTGAGGAAAGACTTTATTCAGCATGCTGACAGCTCAGATTCATGCTGGGAATACTAGTGCACTCTTCTATTGTATTACACACAGGAAGTTTAGTGCAGATAGAGATCAGGTGTGTTCTCTTCCAAACTGTGGTTAGCCATACCTTTGTAGATTATTCAGTAGCTCTTTTATACTGTACTGAAGGATATGATTATGTTGCTTTAAAATATATTTGTAATACAACAGTGTTTGCAGTATGACAGGCAGTACAAAGAAGAATTGATGTTTTGTTTCTTTTCTTCTCCGCACTTTAAAATATATTTTTGTTCTTTCTCCTCCCCCAATATAGTTGAGGAAAATAGGAGGTGGAGGATTTGGAGAAATTTACGATGCACTGGACTTGCTTACTCGGGAAAATGTGGCACTAAAGGTCGAATCAGCTCAGCAGCCAAAGCAAGTACTGAAAATGGAAGTAGCTGTGTTGAAAAAGCTGCAAGGTAAGGCTATACCTTGGATATGCCAGAAGTAGAATGTCAGTGTATCTTCCTTAAAAAATCATTATAATCTCTTATTTAGTCATAGTTTGAGCGAGTATTTCTCATATTGTGCAGGTTACTGCTAAATGGTTATAACAAGTGGAATAGAAGCTCTTTCAGATTCTGAAAGTCTTGCTACAGTTAACTTTTTCTTTGATTTGGGATGACATGAAAATAAAATGAAGAATTCTAGTGTCAAAATGGGAAACATATTTAAAAAAAAACATGAACAAACATAGTCTCCAACTTGAAAGTACTGTAACTTGTAGGAAAAAGATACTGACATGTAAAATCCTGAAATACTTTTAGGGATCAGTTCCTTGAATCAGAATTTGAATAGTCACTTTTTATATACCTTTAAATACTTCAATATCTGAAGTTATCAATACAGAGAAATATGCAATGGCTTCTCTTCCTTGCATTTCGCAACACAAGATTGTTGAAAGAAAGCTTAAAGGGAGACTTTTTCTTTAAAATCTTTTTTTTATAATCTGGAAGATTTTGAATAATATATGTGTTCCTGCCAGCAGCCCAATTTTCCCAAACTCTTAGTTTGAATAAAACAAAATCTGGATGACATATGGTGCTGCCTAGTGTGCTGTAAAGGTCACACTGCAGCAGAAATTGACAGCCTCTATAGATTCAAGAGGCAAGCGTGTCACATGTTATAATGTTAACAAACTGCTCCTACGTTTGTCTGCTTAAAGAATCTCACAAAAAACATCTAGTATTATATAGCTGAGCAAGGAGATTTAAGGACTGCATTTTAGTTTTGTTTGAATTTTAGAGTTTCTTGTCCAGAGATGAATAGTAAATTTCAGTGTTGCCAATTGTAAGTTTGGAAAACATCTGTCTGCATTCTTGAAAGAAATTATCTTAAAGATAGTGAGTTTTGAATAACCAATACTCTGTAATTCCCGAGTTTTTAAATGCTCTGAATTAATTCTTTTTTTTTTTTTTTCTGCACACATGAACTTGATTCTATTTTTACAAATAGCTGAGGCAATGAGGAAAATAGTAGGTCTGAAGGAAAATATTGGACTACAATGCCAATGTATTTGGAAAAACATGACCTTATATCTGACTGCATTACTGGAGTGCATGATAACTTTCTACTGTAAAGAATAGTCGATTTTGAGTTAAGATGTTAGAAAAATGATTTTTTCTTAGTAAAAACTTTTTTTACCTTTTGAAAAACTTTTGAAAAAATTATTTACTGAAATAATAAAATATTGATATGTGAATAATTGTTATAGGGCCTTTCAGAAGTTTTACTCCCAAAGGAAGACTGATAAGAATATTATAATTCCTTTGGCAGCCCAAGTTTTCCCGCAGAAGAGTCTTTGGTTCTGTTGAACCATGGTAAATGTTGCCTAGATAAAAAGAACAAAACAATGAAACACCTGAACAGCAGATCCACTGAGACAAATAATCCACATAAAATATAAGCTGAATAAATATTTCAGTTATTTGTTTTCTCAGTATTATTTCTTTAAGCTAACAATAATTAGAAGCTTTTATATAACTGAAACTCAAATTTTGTATGAGATCTTTAGAAGGAGCTCTTTTGACAACCCTTCTTATGAGTAAACAATCTAAATATATTATTTCTTAGTTTTTATATCTTTTTATTCTTTTTCACAGTTAAAAAAAACGTTAAAAAGTTAGTAATCTCATGATAATGCCACTAGAAGTGACCTTTAGTCATTGCTATGGAAGTTCCACACTTAACACTGTTACTGCTCTGGTTTAAGATAGGAAATATTGTAGATGAACAGAAAAGCAACTGCAGGGAAGAGACAGGTCAAAGGTGAAGCTTCTGCATATATTGAGATTTATAGTTGGCACAGATAGAGAACTTTATTTTTACATGCACCTATTTTTATCCATACTTAAAAGATTTTTATTAAATAAGATTACGGTAGAAACCATTTATGTTTTACATAAAATCTTTGCTCCTAGGAGCCATTTCCACTAATTTCTTTACCTTCCCAAGTTTTCAGTATGGAAAAGCTAAATATTAGAAGCATAGAGAAAATCAAGAAAAATGAATGAAAATGGATAGTAGAAAACAACATTATAATTGTTTCTTGAAGATTATTTTTTTTATTAAATGCTTCATTTACCATATAGAAATTTGTCTTATTTTTGACAATTTTTTTTGATACAAATTCAGAACAGGTGAAATTGTAAACAGTTCTTTTAGGATATTTTTGTAACAACCTTTTAATAGAGTACATCCTCTGAGAACAACTTTTATCTTGTTCTTCTATCCCTTTTTGGAGAGTGTGTGTATGTATTTATGTATATATATAATTATTATGCTTTTCTCAAAGGGCTTGTGTTCTCTTACTTTCAAGGTGTTCTAGTTACCTTGGACATAGAGAAAGGAATATAATCATCATGAAAATCCTTTTTCTTGCAAATGGTTGGAAAGTTTGATCTGTGAATTGTATGCAATGAGAGACATGAGCTGACAGAGTCATTCAGAATTCTCTTGATGTGTAGATCTGATTTAAAAAAAATTGTACAGTTTCTGGGAAAGTTACAAAAAACCAGGCTTTTAGGAAAAAAATTAAATAAAGAGATGTAATATGTCTCAATCAAGCAGAACAGCTCTTCCAGCCTTTACTAGAACTAGGCACATTCTTAGGGTTATAAACATGCTTTTGAGTGTGTCTGTATTAGAATCTGAAATGAGAACAGCTGTTGGCAGAAGTGCAGGGATGTACTATTTTTTTATCATTCTTTACTTTCAGAAATTTTGTAGATTAAAACAGTGTGGTCATTCATTATGTGGGTAAAATGAGTAATAACTTTGTGGATATACAGTACAGTGAATAGTAAAAAACTTCGAAGAAGCTTTTTTTAAGACTCCAACCTAACAAAACATGCTTAAATATATAAGTAGTCGTATGACTTCTCTCTTAATTATGAAGGAGGAGTATGTTCCCTGATGTGGCCATTTATTGCAGCTTAGTCATCAATTACATCTTAATTTTTTTTTCCCCTTCTGTCATGTAATTAGTGTTGCAGAATACTGTTTAACTCTTTAAACTCCCTGGTTTTTCTTTTTTTTTTAAAGAAAAAGAACTCTGCTGCAACAGATGGTTGTTTTGTTTAACCGTGTTGTTAGGCCATCTGTTCCCACAGTCAGATGGGAGGAGACAGATTTATCACATCTCACTCAGTGAGAGTGAGACTCACTCAGTTGGTTTCCGTCTCACACAACCTTACAGACTTTTCCCTCACTCATTTACAGCTCCCCAGCATAGTTTAGTGATGGGCTGCTCCTGGTGTAGGTGTAGGCTCTACAGCTCACGGCAGTGAAACACTGCAGCAGCCTGGGGAGTGGAGTGTAGGCTTCCTACCCTCCCTTAGAGGTTTTTCATGGGCATAGGTATCTGCTGCAGCCTGTTACCATCATCTTCTCCCTCTGCACCCCAGTTGTGTAGCTCACAAGTGAGAGAAAATACTGTTTTCTTGCTGAGAGAAAAGGAGTATGTGTAAGGCTCTAGTAGGTGTCTGTAACCCCACTGGAGTGGTAGAGGATCATTCTATTTGAATAAGGTGTACCAGCCCCACTTCTCTTTCCTCTTTCCTCAGGTTTTTATAGAAGTTAGTTTCCAGAGAATTTACCACACAAACTGAATCAGTGCTCCAGTTGAAGTGGGATTTCTCTGACCGAACCACATTTTGGACATTTTCTGAATTTGACAGATAAAATCTGACTAATATATGTTTCTCTGAAGATGTTCCTCCAGCATACCCACAGTGGATGTAAAATGAATCATAAATATTTGAGATGAGACTTCATTAACTGGAAACTGCAGCAATGAATATACAAAATTTCATCTTGACAAATTTGCTGCTAAGTCTTTTCTTTATTAAATTATACTGTTGGTAATACCGCCTGTCTTACTTAAATGAATGGGTGGAAGGAAAAAGTGGAGGAAAAGCAGTGATACTGAATAGCTTAGTATTTACGTATTTGCAGAAATTGTAGAGATTTCTTTTAAAATAAATTATTTTGATGAATCCCATAACATTTTCTTTGTTTAAATGGGCCTGCCTGATTTAATTGTATGTGGCAGGAAGCTTCCTGAGGAAGCAATAAACACAACCACTCTTCTGTCAAGTGAAGTGAGAATATTCAGAAGCTATAGGGTCAAGTAGGGTTTTGATGGAGCTATAAGTGCAGCGAGTGCAGTAGTAGCAAAAAGTCTCCCCAGATCTGTAGCTAGCCACTAGGGTCATTTGAAAAAAGTAATGTTGGGTTTTTTTTCATTTTTTGATTGCCTTTCTCCTTTCACTTTTTTTTTAATTTATTTTTTTCCCCCTTTATGACAGTCTGGTAATCCTAAGGGTAAAGAAATTCATGAAAGAAACCCTTAGATGACACAAATTTTACACATCTTTAGTAACCACTTGAGACCATCAGCTTTCTATTGGCTGTAGCTTCCACGGTGTCAGAAAGGAAGGTAAATGGCCTGAGGGACTTAAACCCTACAGTTCCCTATTCTGTCACAGAGCAGGGTCATAAGGGGTCCCAGCTTCTCTCCAAGTCGATGAACACAGATATCAAAATGACAATGAATTTGTATTCCACTTCTGTTTCCTTACCTGAGCTGAATTTATCTTTTATAGATAAATAGCAAAGATCATATTCTAGAAAAAAGATATTAATAAATTGGATTTGTTGAATTATAATTTCTACAATTTTTTAATGCAAAACATAGCCCAACAAGTAACTACTGCTGTTCTCTTTCATCACGGCAGCTGCAGCTTATAGGAAAGAGGAATGGTGGCTCATAATGTTGTCTATAACAAGCCATCAGCTTTGTAAGAAAATAACCTTCTCCAATCCAAAATGCCTCAAATTTTTGGACCTTTAGGCATGTTGTCATGCATGTTCTCTTATGGAAGAGTGATGGCTGTGGTAGAGCTTCATATATTATGGGAGAAAGCTTTTGTTTAATTGCAGGTAGAACTAACTTTGGTTTTACTGCTGTTGAATTGTGGGGGACTTAGTTTATTGAGAATCTCTAAAGAAATATAACTATCTTTTTAAGTAATTTGCTAGGTATTTAAAGGAATAAACCACAGAATTTCATTATTATTGGCTAATTTGCTTCTTTTTCTCTCAGGAAAGGATCATGTCTGTAGATTCATCGGATGTGGACGGAATGACAGATTTAACTATGTGGTCATGCAGTTGCAGGTCAGTGTATCAAACAGAGCTCAATGTTTGCTTGTGTGTTTTGGTTTATTAGCCAAGCATACATGAAAGTACTAGTAAAATTTTAGAGGATGCCTAACTAAAAGTAATACCCCAAAGATCATGAACACATAGTAGTGAGCAAAGCTAAATTGAGCATATCCTTATATCTTTATCCTTTTATTATGTCCTTTCCATAATTCTGTCAAAAAGGAGAAAACTTGCATCCTGAGAAAGACCTGACTTTAGAAAGAGTGAACTGTGATGTCTTCTGAGATAATTTACATTCCTTTTAAGTCTTCACTTGAAGATAGTCTAAAATGTATTATATTTGTCTCTGCATTTTGTTGGCTTTTTTGATAAAAGTGAAAAAAATACCCTTTGCACATAAAAGAAAACACTTAATTCACTTTACTGAAAGACTTGTTCCTGTAAAAAAGGGATAAAATGGGTGATTAGCACTGAAAGTTATGAGATTATTGTCCTTTATTATCTTGGTGAATATGAATACTAGAAAAAGTGTGCTCTACTTCACACTGTTGGTCATCTGTTATTTTGGCAGACCAACAGTTTTGTGATGTCACAGGCTTGCATTTCCTACATAGTATATTTCTCATCTATTTGATATAATGTATGATTAAATTAAGTACTTTCCTTAAAGAGGTGAGTGTAAAGAAGTCTTTGTGAGTGTTTTCTCAGTGGCTTTTTTTCAGGTGTGACACAGATAAAATGTTAACTAATAGTGTTTGTACTAGTTTCTAAAAGAGATTGGTTTGTTCTATGTATTTAGGAGTAGAGTGATACTAAGATTTGTATTTTCAAAAACAGATTCTAAATTTAGTGTTGGAGATACTCGGGGATATATAGTCATTACATTTAGGTGAGATGTGTTATCCTTGAATGTTAAAATAGGTATTGAGAGTATTCCATGGTTAACCCTGAACAGCTAAAGAGGTAGGAAGATATTACACCATCTGTGAATCTTGGCTTTAGTCTTTTTTTTGTGAAAACGTCGTTTTGATTTAATCAGGGTCGGAACTTGGCAGACCTGCGTCGGAGCCAATCTCGAGGAACATTCACCATTAGTACCACTCTGCGGCTTGGGAAGCAGATTTTGGAATCTATTGAAAGTATTCATTCTGTGGGATTCCTGCACAGGGACATAAAACCAGTAAGTCTGCCCATTAAATCAAAACAGGCAAGTAAGATGTGGTCATTAGATGGATGCATAAGTAAGAATAGGTTCTATACTAGGTGCTAAAATGCAAGAATGACAGAAAATTGAAGGTTAAATCATCAGATAGCACAGATTTTTTTCTATTCTTTAATGTTGGAATGCAACAACAGTAACTTTGGTCCTTGTCATCATTGTCCCCAGTTAATTTAGGCCTCCTTGCAATTTTTGTGTAGTTAAAACTTCCAACTCTTACCTGTAGCAGCATGTAATCAAGAGTATTTACCATGAGATATGATATAATGTGTTTGACTAATGGCAGTTAATATTGTCATACAATAAATCTAAAAGAATAGATTCTAAATGTAGGGTGTATTTATAAGCCCTTTAGCAGCAATTTTTTTGTATTTAATATATTCTTAACAAATAAGGAAAGGAAGGACAGACTGTAAGAGAAAGCTATTTTTTTATTGTGCAATTCTAATAAAATCTGTTGTCAATATGCCATGAGGATAGTGCCTTCCTGATAGTATCAAGCTTTTGTTCTTACTATTTTTTCTGGTTTTGACTTTATTCCTGAAATTGCACCATCTCTTTATAACATTGCTGTGTATTTAAAATATGATTATCACTCTGAACTGTCAAAATGCGTAAATGAGAAAAAAATAATAAAATCTTGCATTTTCTAATAGATGCACATATGGCTGGTTGTATCTGACATGTAGCTAAACTTCCTGTCAACTGAATGATGCTTACCTAAAACCTCTGACAAGTTTCTGTGCATTAGGAAATTTTCATCACTTCTTCCTGGCAACTCTTTTTAAAATTTGTATTCTCCCTGAACCCTCCTCATTTAAGACTTCATTTAATAGGGAAAGGGCATAGAGGCGGTGAATGTCAAGTGAAATAGGTGAGAAGAACTTAGCTGGAGCTCAAGAATTTGATGATGAAAGCAATTCAAGTTTTGAATGGGAAATGTGTTCCCTTATGGCTGGCAGGATGGATTGGGGACATCTTGTTGTCTAGCTGTATTTTGGTGGAGTTTGTGGGCTCAAATAGGATGAAAATGGAGAGTTTGATCAGGGGAAGGAAAAAAACCCCAACACTTTAAAGGTTGAGACAGGATAAACAGCATTGTGAGGTAATATATTAGATTCATAAAAGAAGTAATTTTTCTTCCCCTTTACAAGTTATGTTGTGACTGACAAGTGCAAAAGAAGACATGATTGCTTTTTAGTATGCAGTTTTCCTGGCTTGAAAATACAAGTTCTTTTATTCTTTTGTTATCCTCTTCTAGACAGATTATGCTAAACACAAGCTTTGAGCTGAAATCTTGAAGTCCTTGGTTGGTTTTTTCCTTGTGATCAATTTAGCAATGCTGATATCTTGTTCCATTTAAAAATAATGTTGATCACGCTTATTTCAGTTCATAGTTTTGATTGGTTTTTGCCCTCAACTATAGACAGTGAAGCAGTTTTGAATTTCAGATTTACTTAGAATGGTACTGCTGTTTTACTTAATGGAAAAAGAAGTTTTCCTAGAGTTAATTGTGTTAAGCTTCCAGTTTGCTCAGGTGTGTGGTTTCAATGCTATTTCACAGAATTTGTTTTTAGCTTTATTTTTTTTTATATCATGTAATCCATTTTAAGGGGATTTGATGGAGAGAGACTTGAACTGATTCAGCCAACATGTTGAAACATGATAAACTAGTAGTGGTGGTTTTTTTAAAGGGCTAACATGGAATGTTAATCCTTAGGGCAAATAAGGAAATTTACTGAAGCTTTTTAGAATTAATTATCTACATAAGTTTTCAGTGACTTTCCACTGTTTTCATTGTTTGGTTGGTTTTGTTTGTTGTTTTTCTGTGCTTGTTTGTCTGTTTTTTTTAAACCTGGTTCTTTCCCCATCCAAGACAGGAAAAGGCAGTTTGCATCCAATATTTTGTGTTCTGCATATACGATATTAGTGCATTTGTTTAGATGAACTTGTTGGCAATTTGATTGATAGTTTCTTGAAATGTCCAAATCAATATATGTGAGTGCATGACATGATTGGAAAATCCTTGCTAAAAGCTACTATATTCTGAGTGACAAAGTAAGATGACAATCTTGTCAGACAATATAGCCCACTGTTGAGATGTGCTAAGTTGGATGTCTGTTTTTCTTAACAAGGTTTTCTTCAAATTTAATGGGAGTTTGATAAAAGTGAAAATATGGAAGGAAGGATCCAGAAGTAGAATATGAATTTTCTATGATTGTGTTACTGCATTAATACATTGAAACCTGTGTCTATATATCTATTATCTATCTGTATTTGTTTTTCTTCCTAGTCAAACTTCGCAATGGGACGTTTTCCCAGCACCTGTAGGAAGTGTTATATGCTGGATTTTGGCTTGGCACGGCAATTTACCAACTCATGTGGGGATGTCAGACCAGTAAGATTTTTTCACAGTTGAAATATGAATACTTGAATGTGGTAGTATGCTCTCTTTTCTTCTGGAGAAGTATGGGAGTTGTACTGAACTGGTAACTGTTCTAAACTTGACAAACACTATTATAGATCAGAAATGCCATGTGATTTATTGATTATGTTAAAGGAGTGGCAGTTGGGAATGATTCAAGTTCTGATTTTTGGCTTGAGGTAGGGGTGTACATCTATGATATCTTGGGATAATCTATCAGGTTTTCATTAATTATCAGTAATATACCAGAGCTGAATTTCACTTGGTATTGTATATTGCGTTTAAAAAACCCCAACAACTATGAGGAGAAAAAAAATAAAAGTCAGACACTAAAGTGAATATATATAATCTTCTGAAAGTAAAAGTCTGAATAATTAAAACAGTGATAGGACGCTAATTATAATATACCAGAGGACCTAGTTAAGTGTAGTTACTGTGTTGCAAATGCAAACAATCTGAGGAAAATTGTAGATAAAAGCGTATCAATGAGGAAATTACAATTTTAAGTACAGTGGAGCCTCCCTGATTCACTGATGGGCAGTTAATTTTGGTAATTTCAAAGTTTGAAAATGAGCAAGTTAGTGCCATGGTACATGGTGATATTTTAAAGAAACATATTTTCTTTATTAAGCTAGTTTAGTTCTCATTTTGATGGTAAAACTGAATAATGTACTAGTCAATATTGTGTGGCATATTTATAAATATGATGTGAGTGGTAGAAGACATCTCTACAGGATTTTCACTTTTATTTTGCCTAAGAAGTTGGGAAAGTGGCAGATTTTTTTGTGCACATTATGAGGTATCTGAATTAGTAAGGTAAATTAGCAGGGTTCTGCTGTACTCTATTCCTTCAGCCATAATGCTGGACACTGCAATGAAAGCAAAGAGCAGGGGAGACCAACAGAGTGGCTGCTGCTGTTGGAAAGGTGAGCTAAACATTTTAAGTAGTTTTGCTTCTCTTTTTTTTTATTATTTCTCAGTGTTCTTGTCGTGTTCTGTATGTTTGGCTGCTTCTAATGTTTTTTTGAATTGACCTGTAATTTCAAAGAGAAAACAATTCCCAAGTTTCTGTATGTATACACACACCAATGGTAGCATTTTCAGAAACAAATAGGTGATAACAAGAGAAAATTCAGTATATTTTTCCTATTCCTTCTTTTGTAAAAACTCACCTCTTGCCTTTTGTTTTTCATTGCAGTGCCCTACAACGTAACTGAAGTAATTCTTCAATTTAAATTGTTTAGAATTTTTGACAGTGTAACCCATATTTATAGAGTGCAGTGGTGGTGGGAAGAAAGTCAGTGGTTTTGTTTGTATGTACTAGTTAGAAATGGCTATTGTGTAGGGAGCAACCCTACTGCTGGCATTGCTTACTAATAGAATTTATTAATATTTTCATTAAATGTGCTATGTGCTTTTCCTTAAGGCTGTCCTTCTAAGCTTTATTAGATTTGTTCAGCAGATACTGCAAATAACCCAGGACAATGTAAAAGCATGTCCTCCAAAAACATAGTACTCTATTGGTAAAAACCTGTTCCATAGTTAAAATATGACTGATTGACTATGAGCTTTTTATAACCCTAATTTTGCTTTTCCTGTTAAACTGTCTTTATCTCAACCCATGAGTTTTCTAGTTTCTTTGCTTTTGATTCTCTCCCCATCCCGCTGGTGGGGGAGTGACGAGTGGCTGTGCAGGGCTTGGTTGCTGGCTGGGGTTCAACCACAGCAGGCTTTTGTTTGTTTTTTGGTATAGACAAGTTTGTTTGTTGTCAGTTCATTTTCTTCCTGAGGAGTTATGGTGTCTCCCTAGCCTCCTAACCTGAAAGAATAGTCAAAGTAGAGAACTTAAAACGAGAAAGCCATCTGAGCTAATTCCATGCCATAGTTCCATACTAAAGGATCTCGCAGAGATGCCTGTCATTTCCTAAGACATCTCAGTGTCATTTTCAGGTGTTGTTCATCTTCGTACTCCCCATCTTAATGTCAAATTCTGTGGTGATTTAACACCATTCAGTTGTAGCTGCTTCTATCTGAATACTGTTTTGAAAAATGCAGATTCAATATAAAAAGCTTCTCAGAAGGTAGTATTAAAAAAAAAAGGGGGGGTTGCAACACCTGTAGTGCTTATTGTGTTTTTCATTGCATTTTGGAGTGTCACATATGGACTGTCTTTTAAATAATTGAGGAACAAGAAGTTTTCAGCCCATTTCACTTTTTTTTTTTCCCTAGTGGGATTTGTGGTAGCATAATTTTTCACCCTTGGATTAGATTATCTAAAATGACCTTTGGTTTGCAGCAGCCAGATAACAGTAATACTGATTTGGAAAGGAAAGAGTATGATAGAATCTAGGAAACTGCTTCTGTAGGTATTAATGTTGTCTTTATTCCCACATTTTTGTATCCATCAGAATCCCTTTTTCGTGAAAAGCTTAAGCTTTTGAAGTCAGTAAGGAACAGGAGTTTTCATGTGAACTACTGCTGCAGGATGCACTGATTTTTACATAACTGAGGAACACAACTAAGAAGGGAAACAAATATTTCATATTGAATCATCAGTTGGGTTTTTGTCATTTATTAACTTGGGGGCCTATCCAATGATTTGGGTCATCCATTCCATCTGACTCATGCTTTCAATATAAGAGATGGCATGAAGTTACAGAGCAGGTGAATTAATTCCACCAGTTTTTAAAACTGGGCATACATTGCTATAAACTTAAAAGCATATGTTTTATGTTTATAAAAACTAGTATCAAATTTTCTCCTTATTCTTCCAGGTTTCCCTGTCGTTGCCTTTTTTGTTTTTTTACATAAGCTTCTTTTCCCCCACTGCAGCTGAAATAGCCTTTTAATGCCTCTCTCCAGAATGGTATAATTTCTTCATTCAGCAATATCAGAACTCTATTTCAGAAAACAATGAGATGATACATTTCCAGTGTATTTCCCAAATATTTCAGTTGTAGCTGTCTTTATTCCCTTCCCTACAAAGGGAATGCACTTTCTAAGTCTTCTTTTTACACTGTGTAGGTAGTAATCTCTTGTAAAGTTAGTGAAGAGGGTTAGAATTGGTTATAAATATAATACAACAACTGTTAGAGAAGGACTAATCCTTTCTGGTATTCAATAATCATTATCCAGACTGTGATTTTAAATTGAGCATTTTCTTTATGTCAAAATATTACCCCTCTTTATAAACAGGGGTAAGAGTTCATTTCATGAAATTAAGGAGTATTTTGAAGGATGATTTTACGTAATGAAAATGTGTTCCATGTTTATTAGTCTACCCCAGTGTCTGAACATACAGTCAAAATGTAATACCTCTATTACTCATCTTAAGTACCCAGAGGTTTTACATTCTCTTGGGTTATTCAGTCAGCACAGACAATTCCCCGCTTGTTCCAGGGATTAGTCTTTAAACTAATTAGTTGTAGTTGCAGTTTTCTTATTATAGTGTCATTTTACTACAGCGGTCTACTTCAGTTGGTGAATCTTCAAAACTGAAAGGAAAATAGATTAACATAAAATATAAAGCAAAAACAAAGCTTTGCACACTTTTTCATGCTACAAATAGTTCTTTCTCAGAAATACTACTGGATAATAAAACATTTTTAACTGCTGATTTTGAAATGGATTCATTTCAACAAAGTTGTCCTGTCTTGCAGCTGTCTGAATGACTCTTCTTGTGAGGAGCTAACTTCAAAGAGAGGAGGAGATGTCTGTTGTATCTTAGTAATAAGATATTTCTAAAATATATGAATATGTTGAAGACAGTAGAAGTGCTGCAGTTCATTAAGTTGTATGATCTGACATTATAACCTGGTTAGAACTTAAAAGGCAGAAACAAACACTTATTGCAGCTTGTAAGTTTCTGAAAGATGAAAGAAAAGTAATGACAAATGTGTGTCATAGTGTTGCTTGGAATGATGTAGAATAATGCACAATTGTTTAAAAAGGAAAGCATATGTAATTTTATATTTTCTGTTCAATTTACTTGGTCTTATTAGCTAAAGAACTTGAAGTCTTACTTAAATATGTCATAAAAACTTAAAACTTTTCAACCAAGACCTTAAATACAAATTGCTTATACTAGATGTAGGTAGTACCAGCATTATGTGTCTTAGAGTGCAGATGAAATTTATCTATTGTGCCACATCATCTTTTCAAGAGCAAATAGAAAAAATAAGTCTTGCAGATAAGGTCTTTGGAAATGTATTTGGTCTATTAACATATAGTTCAGTATTTACAGTGGGTAGATTTGGATCTGGGTTTGTTTGTTTGTTCATTTTCCTGTTCTTTGATGTATGTGCATTGATGATCTGGAAGTTTAGATTGGATATTAGAAAAAGGTTTTTCACCCAGAGGGTGAGTAGTTGGGCACTGGAACAGGCTCCTCAAGGAAGTGGTCACAGCACCAAGCCTGAGAGAGTTCAAAAAGCTTTTGGATGATACTTTCAGGCACATGGTGTGACTCTTGGGGATGGTGCTGTGCAGGGCTAAGGGTTGGACTCAGTGGTCCTTGTGGGTCCCTTCCAACTCAGCAAATTCTGTGATTCTGTGATATTTTGACCAATTATACTTTTGTGAAAGCTTGAACAGTGTTACATGTGTAGGTGGGAATGGGATGAAGAATATGGAAAATTGGACAATAGTATGTGTGTGTATAGGCTTCTGAAACTAAATTTTACATGTTGGGGACATTATTAGAATTCAGATATTTGGGATAGATGTAGAATTAAGTTATGGAGTGGAAGTTGATAAGGAAACACTGATGGGTGGGAGGGAAAAGATTGGAAGAGAGAAAATTTAGTGTGGGAAGGAGAACAAAAACTACTGAGGATGATGTAGGCTTTTGAAAGAAAGAAGGATGAAACTTGGACAAGCAAATATATTGTTGGAGAGAGGAAGCCAACAATTGAAGTAACAGTGTAGATAAGAATTGATTACTCCAAGGCAGGGTAATTAAAATTTAATTGTGGAGAGACTCTAATCATCAAACAAATACATTTAGCAGGATGCAAATTCAGTATATTTATGAGATTCATAGTCTGCTGTTTATTGCGCTTTTTTTTATTAGAGCGTAATACCTACCATTTTGTTTACCATTGTCTTAGAGATAGCCCAAGTAAATAGTACTAGCATCTGTTTTTTTTTTTTTTTCCTTGAGACAAAGAATAAATAATTCTTTTTGGATATAAACCTAACTTCATACAGCCTTCAATTTCTGTGTCTCTATTTACATGGTGAAAATGGAAAGTGAAGGTGTCAGCTGTGGTACAGAAATAGAAAACCTTGAGGGACAAAATGTGAAGGACATTTGCATTCTTAACATCATCAGTACTGCAGCTAGCAGTTGTCATCACTCCTGTTTTAAAGTGAACATTAACCACAGCTGTTCTTTGAGGTACTATTAAATTTAAATTAAAGAAAGCAAAATAAAAGAAAAAAAGAAGCTGTTAGTCTTTACTGTTAGAGATTAACCTCTGAAAAATAATTTTAGGTCATAATTCTTTAAAAATCTACAAATTCAAATGTCATGTATTGTCACAGGCCTGGGTTTTGTGGTCTTTTATTTCTGTGGATTGCAAATTCTAAATAACTGCTTTATTTGTTTTACAAAGAAGGTAGTGTAATGTACGCAAGCTGATGTGATAAAGCTAGGGAGTAAAAATTAAAAAACTATCCATGAATAGATAGTGTTTAGATAAAACCTTTAAATCTCAAACATCAATGTTTTTTTACTCAGTATACAGGTTTCACTGACTGGCAACCTAGAGAATTGTTCAGATCAACAGCCAGTCCCCTGTGTCTGATGACTCACCAAAGTAACTCACCAAAAGTAACTGAAGAAGAAAACTCCTTTTTGGTGCTTAGTTTGGAAGGTGGGCTTCCTCTTTGAGAGTATCCTGATTAGTGGGTTGAAATGTATTCTGAGGAGACTCTTTTGTGTGTGGAAATGTTGTATTTTTGATAAATAAGGCTTTGTAGGTCAAAGGGAAAGTTACCCTATGACTGCATTCCCCCATCTCCCCACCTTTCTCCTGTCCTTCCCAGTGACTAGATTTTAGGTCATCCTTCAGTTGTTATTTAAACAAAACGAAGAACTTATCAGAGTTCTCACTGTCATAGGTTTTTTTTAGCATGACCTTAATTTCAAGTGTCTAAATTTTCCTGTATTTATTTGCAAATAAGTAAAACAATAAAAATTGCATTCTTTTTAACATACATTAAGGAGGTTTACAGTATTTTACATCTAACTTTACAGATTTATTTTTTTTTTAGCCTGGAAATTTGGAATTTTAAACATTAGGAAATCCTGGTTTTAGAAAAGCTAGAAAATGTAACACTGTTCTTTTCTGATCTGCTTTGTATTAAATCAGTCACAAAACTTACTCTCTGAACACTAACAAAAGTGTTCCAATCCTAAAATGATAGCGTATCCACCAAAATTTTCTGAGGCATTACTCATGGTCTTTACTGGTGACCTGTCAGTAACAAAAATTGTCTCTGACTACTACTAAAACAGAAGATACACCAGCTGCTGGACAGTCTGACCCTTAGAAAAATGCAGTGAAAGCAATTGTGAATGCAAATGTTAGGTCTTTTTATTGTCTAGGGAAGCAGTTACAAATCTGTTCAGACCAAACAATGAACATGTTATTCTGTTGAGGCGATAATGTACAAAATCAGCTAAGTGCTCTTTGCCTTTCTTCAGTGCCCTCAGGTCCTGAGGATTTTCCAGCAAATGAGTTTTTATCTTCAAATTTCACTTTAGGATGACAGGTGATGTCCTAGAAATGTACTTTAAGAAGCTGAATTCTTAAAAAAAAATCAAAACAAAGCCCAAAACAAATGAGAACCAATAAAAAATGAAAACAACACTCCATAAAACCCAACCCTGCACAGAATGCTGCATAGAAATGTGTTGGTAGATAACAAAGTAGAGCATTATATTCATTTGGAAAGCTTTGGAACTCTATTGTACTTCAGTTAAGTACGGGGACTGAAAGTATAATTTCCTTTTATGTTCATATTTTCATTTTGTTTTTTACTTGTGAAAATTTGGGAATGCTTATGCATTTCATTTGCATGATGTTTCTTTTTAATAATCTGGATTATCTTGATTGCTGAGTAAGACTAGAGAACACTTCCATCTTATTCTGCCTTTCCTTCTGTCATCTTGGCAGAAGAATTGCAGATTGTTTATTTTTGTGTTTGGAAGAGAACATTGTTTTTATGGTACTGAAAGAATGGAAGCTATATCCATTAAATGCTTTTCATGATGGGAAAAAAAGGGGGATAGTGGGATTTTAAGAACTAGAGGAGCTATAGTGAAGCTACATTACTGTAAGCAAAATGATCACTGCCAATATTTTGTCCTCTCTGAAGGCAATTTGGATTTACGGACTGTTTAAAGATGGATTGCTTATATATGCTTCTCAATCTTCTTTTTCAAGTAAATGCTTTTATAGCAAACATTGATGTAAGTTTAAGGAAAAAAAGACTCAGAAGTGGTCCACAGATAGTACTGACTAAAACCAGTGCAGTTTTGCCTCAGTGCCAGGATTTGTGTTAGTAACTATTGAATAATACTTAATTGCATGAATTTATTATAAATAAGAGTCTGTATACTGGAAGTTGTTCAAGAATAGTTACTGAACATTGCATTCAGATTAAAATTTGGATTGAAATAAGGCCACCTACTAAGTTTAAATGATTGGCAGCACTTTGGTCAACTCCAGAAAATTGTGCAATTGATCAGGTTTTAGTTTTAGTTAAAGAGCAGGAAGATCCACTGTTTCTTTAGCAGTTCTTTGATACATCTCTGTTTTGAGTGACAGACTAAAGCAAAATCCAGGGACAACTAGGAAATATTTATGAGTACATTATTAAATGGCTGTGGATTACATAGAAAATAATTAAGTAGTACAAAAAAGTTCCAGGGACTTGTTTCAATTCTTAGTGCACCACATCAAGCATATCATAAATAATTGGCTACAGTATGTTAACTGGTCTAAACAGACTTCTCTTCCATACCTGATTAAAACTGTTGAAAGCCCACTGCTGCAGGGTCCATGTCACTTTGTTAAATGTACTGTTCCGTGGTTGTTTCGTCCTGTTGAGAAGCATTTTGTTGCTAGCATTTACCTTATGCTATCTTTTCTGGAGTCATGTCTCATTAGTAATTGCACTGCTGTGTACTTAGGCTGCTGTTGTCCTGGCTGTAAGTGATGAACATGACAAAGAAGTATTTCTGTAGGTGCTATGTTACTATGCATGGTATGTCACAAAGAACAATTTGAACCTGAAGATAATCCTGTTTTATCATTTTCTTAACCTGTTTTTGAAAAACACAAGTACTTGAGTAGTTCAGGATGTATTCTCAAGCTTAGCATGGAGGTACCCTATGATGTGGAGCAAGAGCTATGTGACTATTCAGGCATGGCACAAGAAGCTCTAAAGAGCCTTGCAGTTCTCCCAAAGGGTTAATCTGCTCCAGCTCAGCAAAGGGTTCTCCTTGTTACTGCTCCACCAAATTGATAACACCATCATCCTCTCCTCCTTGCTGTCATAGAAAGATTCAAACTATGGAAGGGGTGATAGTCAAGTGCTGGAACAGGCTGCCCAGAAGTCACCATTCCTGGAGGTATTTAAAAGATGTGGATGTGGCACTTGGGAATGTGGTTTAGTGATGGACTTAATGGTGCTGGGTTAATGGTTGGACTCAATGATTTTAGAGGTCTTTTCCAACTAAATGATTCTATGATGGAGGAAGAAAAACATGTTAATAAGTTCCTATCCTTATAATAGTCCTTGGAGGCTTTTACACACGGATATACTTCAGAGTAGACTTTTTATACCTTATTTCTTTGAGTGAACACACCATTATCTTGCAACATAATTTTTGGAACAAGGAAGTGACAAAAAGTTACTTTTCCTCCTCATCAATTGCCTGAAAGCTATGATATTCTGGACACCTCTGCACGAATGGTTACAAAGTAAAGACCTGTTCATGAGAAATTCTCAGGATGAAATGTCCATAACTGGGCAGTCCTAAAATCTGATTTTTAAAAATTTCTTCGATGTTTGTTTAACAAAGGCAGAAATGAGTGTAAAGAAGCACTGAACACATGGAATCGCAGAATGGTTTGAGTTGGAAGAGACCTTAAAGATCACCTAGTTCCAATCTCCCTGCTGTGGGCAGGGATGCCACTCAGCATGTTGCTCAGGGCCGTATCCAACCTGAGCTTGAAGACTTCCAGGGATGGGTCATCTACAGCCTCTCTGGGCAACCTGTTTCACTGCTTCACCACTCTCTGAGTAATTTCTTCTAAACAAAGCTAAACTTCTTCCAAGTTTTCATTGTTACCAGCTTTCTGTGGACATAGAACAGGTATCTTAATCATGTATTTTGAGACCAGCCTCCTTAGCAGGCCCCTCTCTCTGCTTCTCTTCAGCACTTAGTGCAAAAATTCAAGAGCTGGGACTGTAAAACATTAAAAATAAGTAATAGATTTGTACTGAACTTGATGTAAATCCAGAAAGACATAGAATGAACAAGAATTCATAAGCAAAGGAATATTTAAAAGTTTTAGTGTGTAAAGCTTAATTAATTTGAATTATGTTGTTGCACTGATTGTGTGTTTTGCAATTAGCAAAATCAGTTCAGCTATTATGGCACAAATAAATGTAAAAGAAGGAGCAATAGGCATGTATGTGATATAATTCAGCTGCCAAATTAGAATGCAGTAAGCTCCTAAAAATAGAGTTGAGAACTATTTACTGTATGTTCTTTGTTTGTAAAATAAATATTTTTATTAATAAATAATGATTCAAAAGTAGTGTTGGAAGAGAGGATTGGAGTAATTTTTTGGAAACCTGATTATCCCTTCCTATGATAGCCCACTTCTGCCTTTCCATGTTTATCAAATTAAATTTTGTATATTTTGCTACTGTACAACAAAGAAATGATCTGAAGAACAAATATTTTTAGAACTATATTTTCAGCTTTTCTTCGCTGAATTTGCATCAGTCAGACTATATTACATATACTTTTGGAAATACGTGAGGTTTGCAAGATTCCATTCTAGATTCTGAGCTAAGCATTTGATAGTTGATAGCTTTTTAAAAAGTGGACTACTTGAAAAAAAAGCTTGTTTCAGTAAATGGAGTTCTGTTGAAGAGTCTAAGATGACATATTACAATATTATCTTTTCTTTAAAACTTTCAGTTCTGTAGAAAAGAAATTACTGTATAATATCACAGTCATTCAATGCAAGATATAAACATATAAGGTCTTTTTTTAAGTAGGCAATACATTCCTCTTTAATTTTTTTTCTCATGTCCTCTAAGTCATCAAGACTGGAGCCTAATTATTTTTTTCCTTAAATACCAAGAGAAACTGTACAAGGTTGGTTATTTGTTGAAGAGACTAAGTCAAGAGCCCTTTGTTTAATTGGTATATGAGTAATCTGCATGAGTTGAAAGAATTACAACATTAGTCATTTGAGGTTCCATTTCTGAATCAGTGATAATTTTATAGGGAAGACAAGGGAGTTAGTTTGGAGAGATTTGTGCAGACATTATTTTTAATAGAGAGATTAAAATAACTATTAAATTGTTAGGTTTCCAAAGTTTTTGAATAATGCATTGCTGTGATACATGTACCAGTGAGAGATCTGTGCAGCTGTAATGATATATCTGTGTTATACCTACTAGTGTAACACTAATTATTGTCTGCCATAACCTCCTTCAAGGACATAGAGGGATATTACTTAAGAGTAATCTTATAGAGTATATATGTAGCATTTTCAGCATCCACTGAACATGATCCTTGCAAGTTTGGTTGTATTACTGACAAAGAAGTACTGAAGGAAATCAGTGTTATGGAGACAGACAGCTGGTGTCTCCTGTGGTAGTACAAGGTCAAAAAGACAGGCAGTGAGTTAATGCAAAAGATGAAAAAAGAGCATTATCAATTGACTTGGTGACAAAAGTAGAATGGATATATGAATTTCATGAGGCGTGACTTTTTTTCTAACATGTCAATTGAATAATCTTGTGACAATTAAATTAAAAACTTAAGAAAATCACGTGTGGTTATTTGTTTGAGAGTAAGATTCCTTGTGACCTGGTGTTTGGGGTAAAAAATAAAACAGAATACACAATATTAATATTCTGCCTGAAGGAACGGTTTGAGAAATAGCTGAGATATTAAAAATTATTATAATAGAATACTATGTAATTGTTAGGGTCTATTGTTTTTTTTTTTTTTCTCCTTTCCTGTAGTGTGCAGCATACTGATATTGTTTCCAAACAATCATTTAACAATTTAACTTAGAAATGTAATTTAGGCATTCTGAAATGTGCTGTATAGCTGTTCTGTATTCTGATTTAGCAGTTCCTTTATTTTCTGTAGAACTAATAGATGCTCAGGGGAATGGGCTGTAACAGCTTTAAAAAAAAAAACCAAACCCAAACAACAACAAAAAAAAAGAGAAATCATTTTTCTGCTGAGATTTGATCTTATTTTTGAAAGAAATTATTCTATGAATGGTGAAACTTACTGTTTTCCTATTGTTTTGTGCTTCCCTTATGCCCTCCAAATTTTTTAGTATTTGCAGCTTCATACTACACCCTCCTTTTCTGACCGATATATGGTTGCACTTTTGGGACTAGGCATGTACTTACATGCCATCTAAAATTAATGCCAGTTGACCAACTCAGTGGTGCCTCTTAAGATGGATGTGAAGCATTTTAATTGAATTTTAGCTGTCTGTCTCTGTGTCAATTTACTAATTTGGGTTCTGTCTTTAATCACCAGTTTTCATTAAACTTGCAGGAACTGGAAGTCTTTGAGAGCTGTGCTATTTGTCTGAAATTAAAAGCTATTGTAGTGGAAAGACAGATGGTTTGGTCCAGTCAAATTTGTTTCCTGATGAAAATAGAAGCAAACCAAAATCAAACTGAAAACTTCAGTTTCCAATTCCTTCTGAGCTATGAGCTAAATTCTCTGCTAAATTATGAAAAATTATTTTGTACAGTTTAAGAAAAGAAGGAAAATATATTTTATTGTTGTGGTTTAGTCCCAGCCTCTTGCTTATTTCCCTCACCCTCCTTCTGCCCCTGTGGGATGGGGAAGAGAATTGGAAAGAGGGTATATTTATGTACATTAGCTTGCTTGAGATGTTTTGCTTTGCATTCATAGTTGAAATAAGTCTACTACTTGAAATAGTCTACTTCTGGATTTATGCAGCTCTTTAATATATGGTGTAATCATTATCATTATAAATACTTAAAGAGATATGTACAAAACAATTAAAAATTCAGGTATTGGTTCTCCAGTCAGAACTCTAAGAGCACAGAACTTCCCATAGTGCGGAACAACTGTAAAATTTTGACTTACGGGGATAAATAAAACAATATTCTGCTGTCTGGGGAAATTGTCCGCCAGAGCATAGCTGGTTTATGTAGAGTTTTCCTCTTACAGTAATTTCTGCTTCAGCTCATGCTGTAAGGGGAAGAGGAAAGACTGCATGGGGCAAAGCAAAAATACACATGGCAGATTTATCCTGTGTGATTTTTCACTGCAGTAAGTTCAGGTTTGAGACAGACACTTAGTAGGTTGTTACCATCTCCAGCCCACCAGACTTCTTGTCTGCTCGTGAATCAGCTTTGGAACGATCGTCATTTTCAGCAAGTGCATCACATTGGCTGAGTAAATACTCCAGATTGAAAATTGAGTAGGTCAGGAGCTTGGTTTATGTATCAAATACTGCTGTCTTAGAGATGGTGATGCTCCTTGTAGCACATGCAGTGGGAGTTAAATTTTCATTTGTCACCACATGTCTGTTAGAACTCACAATAGCAAAATGTAAATGTACTGTTTAGATTTTAACTCAGCTTGTTACCCAGCTTCCGGTAGCATAGGACCACACAGCTGCAATCAGTTTTTGGAAATCACAACATTTGTTTAGGTAGATCTGAGTCTAAGTAACGTGTCATACCAATAACTATAGGAAATGGGTTGATAAAGAGTTCTAAGTGCGAGTACTCAATTATTAGTATCTGATGTGGATTTTAAGGTAGAGCTGACTGTGTGGGTTTGAAGAGCTGTATATGCAGTGAAAACTAATTAAGATGTGTAATACATTGTTATGGCAATCGTATTTCAAGTGCGTCATCTTTCCTTACCCAGAAGATCCCTGAATTATTCATTTATTTTTAACTGGTGCTAAAGCATGCTGGGCATTACAGTAGATTGCAAAGCCTATATCCCCCAGAAAGGTGGGATTGGAATGTGAGTTGTTGAAGCTATTTGGTATGAAAAAAGGTTTGAAAGAATTGGAACTGTGCATAGTTCCAGTCACGAAAATATATTCCTGATGGGCATTTATCTGGAGACACTGAACTAAGGAGAGTGATTTGCTTCCACCGCACCCCTCCAAAGAAGCCACATTTGTAGACAAGTTTGTAAGCATAGTGTCTCCCAGGAATCTGCAAAACTGTGCACTTGGAGAAAACAGTTCACTTTTCTAGGAGCTCCTATTTTCCTGCATCTAGTTTATCTGAGACAAGTGTTTCCAGGGCAGGGCCACCTGCAAAGAAATCTGATGTTACGTTTAGAAGTACCTTTATGAGTAGAAAAACTAATCGTGGTCATTGAATCTGCTTCACATGCATGTATCTTCAAAATAATTTACTTTAACTAAAATTTGAAGAGTTTAGTGACAGTAATCAAAACCAAGACAATCCTGACTTTCAGATCACTGCCTGAGTTAATTGTATTAGAAATTTTTTTTATGTAAACTGAACCAAGCAAGGTACAGTTTTGTTGAAGTTTTGCAAAGTATGTTTTGGAGGTGTCCTGAAACAAAATAAGATGATCAGTAATAGCAGAGGAGAATTTTTATTTGAAAGAATGCAGTGAATCATTCATGAAGTTGCTGTTATTTCCTGTAGTATTTCTCTTTTGTTTCATGAGATGTTGTGAGATGCATAAAGAGTTCTGAAACTGAGCAAATGCTCAGAAGGCTGTACATCCTATTCTGAATTAGTCAAACTTGATTTAACGTACAGAGCCATCATTCACTTGGATAGTGACATGGTAGAATTATTTTATTGTTGTTGTGTGGCATCGTAATACCACTATTAAATGGTGACCAGATGCGTTACTAGAAGGTATTTCATTGTGTCTTAAAATATAACGGAGTTACATATGCTTTTAAGTCAGATTCATAGAAACCATATTTTAAGGCAAGAGGTAATAAAATGATTTAGATATCCTGGAGTAAATAATTCATAATTCACTTCATGATAAGCTCATAGATAGAAGCACTATTTATGCTTTTTTTTTTTTCTCCCCCCCCTTCCCATCCAGGTGATTCTCAGATAATTGAAATCATCTTAGGGCTAGTAGGGATGGCAGTGACTTTAACATTCAAAGGCATTTGAATAGGTACACAATGAAATTCCTCATATGGACTTTTTTCCCCCAGGACAGCACTGGAATAAGTCAGATTGTTAGGTTTTGTAAACTGAGTGGGATAATTTAGTTTTCCTATTGTATTTTTTAGCCCTTTTTATTGCTTTGTCCTGCAACTGAAGCATTTTTGTCCTAGTTATCAAGTAGGAATTGAAGTTGTTACACTAGAAATAAAAGCCTCATTTCATCCTAGTTTTCATATTTTTCATTATTTTCAGAAGAATGGTAGTATTTAACTTAGTAAAACTGAATATAGTCGTTCCTTTTTAACATTCATACCAGAGGCTGAAGTTAGTAAGCATTTAATTTCATCTTCTGAAACTATATGCTCTTGAGATGTATGGAATTTGTATTTTCAACTGTTTTAAAGTTAAGCTCTCAGTGCTCTTCTGAAGAAGTGCTGTTCATTAAACGGCATCTTTTTGTAAATTTATGTGTATTTTGATTGTCTTGGCAGTGATGCTGTATTATTCTTACTTGCATGGTTTGCCAACCTGCACAACTACTAAGAAGATTTAAGTGCTTTTTTTGAAATTTATTTCTCCAACTGCAGTGTTGTTTCAATGCAGGATAATATTCAGTATGTGATATAAGATGATATAAGATTAAAGACAGTAACAAGGCAGACAGACAATTGAGTCTGTCTTGCCTGAACATGACATGTGTTCCAAGCACCATTTAAACTTTATTATAACATGCAAACCCTAAGATTTATGAAATATCATCTGAGAACCTCTTCATGTAAAGAACATCCTAGAAGGTATTCTCTTAACTAACACTGGTTCAGCTCTCTCATCCTACTACTCTAGCAGAGGTTGATTATATGGGCTGTTGAATCCTTTATTAAAGACGTTGCTGCATAATCCTGCTGGATTCAATTGGCAGAGTTATTGACAGCAGTAACAGTTCCTGATTTATTTAAATGGTAGTTCTGGATAGTGTCTGTTGGTGGATAAGAAAGAATTATAATTACATATATATATATATATGTATGTAGGGAGAGATGGAAGTGTTTTATCTTAATAATTTGTGTATTGTGGTTATGTTTGTGTGTATATAAAACCAGTTTTTTAAAATCTGAAGAATTATCGTCAGTCGTGGACAAGCAGACAGATCACTAATACCTCTTTAAGTACAAGTCAGAGGTGAGGTAGATAATTGAAGCTTCCTATGTTCATTGTTAAAAGAAACAAAAAGAAGTATTGATTGGGAAGTTAAGACTGTGTCAAAGAAAGCAAGTTTAGCAGTCCTGGCAGTTCTGTCTATTTAGAACGATTAATTAAGGAGGTAGCATGGATTGGATATCTGCCTTAGGCAAAGTAATAACACCATGGTTTGATTTTTTTTTTTTAAATTGTAAATATGATGACTGTTTTCAATTATATAATTCTTTCTGTGATGTTTTATTTGAAGAAAAGAAGGATGGGAAACTGTATTCTGTGATTATAAAACACCAATTGACTTATGTATGATATCTAGACTGTCAAGGAGGAAATGCTGGTTTTCAGAAACTAGAAAAGAAATAAATATTTTAAATTGATGCCTGTAGTGCAGCCTTTGCTATTTATTACTCAGCCATGGCTTTGAGACTTACCTGTGGCTTACTCTACTTTTGGAATTTCTCAAAAAATGGATTGGTTTGCTAGCTCAGAAAATAATTTGTGAAAATATTGCTAACACATTTCAATAAATTGCTGCTTGTATGTTCATACCACATAATATTGGTGTATTTTAGCAAAGAGGGAGAAGTTATGGTTTAGATCCTGTCAGAATTTAAACCCTCAAACTTCTAATCATTGGAACTAAGTAGTTTCAGTATTGGAGAAAAAAAAGAGGAATATTTCTGCCATATGACTGTGTTGAGGAATGAGATAAACAGGACATAATGCCTGTGGAGAACAAATACTGACTTCAATAGATCATAGTTTAAAAAGTATCACATACTTAAAAAACTGTGACAAATGTCACCTTGTGATTCCTACTTGGATTTCTACTGAGGACTTGTAGAAATATGGTAAACTGAAATAAAAGTCTCAAATGAAATATGTTGTGGCTCCATACTCACTTTGTAGATGCCAAGTTAAGGGTTTATTTCTGACAATGAGAATCTTTTCTTTTTTATTCTTTGACAGCCACGAGCTGTCGCTGGTTTTCGAGGAACAGTACGATATGCATCAATCAATGCTCATAGAAACAGAGTGAGTATCTCAATCTGTATCATACCCATCTCATGTAGCTGAAATCAGTCAGTAGTGCAGTTACTATTAATTTCCTTTTTTTTTGTATTCTTATTTGTGCATTTGTTATGTAGAAATGAACGGAAATTACAAGTTTTGTGAAAGGACAATATACTTTACAGTAGTAGAGGATAGAAAAGTTCTTGGTGTAGAAATATTAATGGTTTTAATAGTTACCTTTGCTGTTCAGTTGTATTGTAAGTTAATAAACTAAAAAGATGAAGTTACCGTGTTTTATTAAGTACATAATGTCCAGTATGTTGTCTTAACATCATACACTAAAGAAATCTGAATAAACAGCTCTCCCAGTATAGACATTTGCAATGTCATTTTAACACATTTCAACTTTTGTTTTTTCTCTCTGGAAATTTACTTGTATGTTTCTCCTTAAAATAGTTGCTTGATTTAATGAAACTGGTTTTGCAGTGTAGATTATATTAAATTTTATATATAATAATTCAACTCTTGAGCAGTAAAGAATTTGTATTCCCTCCTGTCTTAGGTATTTGTAATATACATTGGACTAATATTTCTTTTTCACAGGAAATGGGTCGGCATGATGACCTTTGGTCTCTGTTCTACATGTTGGTGGAATTTGTGGTTGGGCAACTGCCTTGGAGAAAAATAAAAGATAAGGTAAACTTGGAGGTGAAACCAATGAGCATGAGGGAAATATACTTCTGGATTCCAGGGAAATGCTATGATAAAGATTCCACTAAGAATCACTGATTCATTAATTTTAACATTAGGTTTTCCAGTGTTTTCTAGTGCTAGTTCTTGTCTCTAGTGTCATGGTATAAAAAAGAATCAAATTTTATGAACTTTCTAGGCAGGAAGTAGGTTTACCTCTATATTGAAAGTATTTTAAATGGCAAAAGTAACTTTATATTTGCCACTTATTTCATTATTCCTGTTTTCACTTGAGTACTTTTTTTCACTTATCACACCTATCTGTTTTATTCCTTGTGAAATGGGCATTTCTTATTTGCTGGTGAACAAAAGTGAATCGGGAAGTATGCAGTAGCGTCTTAAGTCATATATCCTAGGTGAGGTATGCAAAGAAACAACATCTAATTAGCCTGTTATTACTTCTTGCAACTTCTTCTGAAATTATACTGAAACCTGGTTACTCTCTGATGTGGTTTGTGTAGATTACAATGTGATATATAGGTGGCAGCTCCTTTTTGGTTTTGATTTACTCATGTTACATGACCGAATAAACACCGAAAAGTGACTGAACTTCAGATAATGCGATAGGATATTTAAATCTTTAAAACATACTTTCTGGAAAAGTTGGAGTGTTTAATGACAGTCTTTGATATCAGTAAGCATTCAAACACAACACAAACACAGCAGAAAATTAAATGGCTTTTCATACTGAATGGAAGTTTGTACACTATTTTGCGAGTGTACTGGAAACGATGACAGAATCTCTTATCTTTCTATCTGATGTAGAGTGGCCTTTCTCCGTACCATTCGTTGTAATGTACTGTCCTGTCTTTCTGGCTGGTAGTGTGTTGAATGGCTGTAACATACAATGTAAATATGTTGTAGCAGAGAATGAAGATGTGGTAATGTTTGTTGTGTTACTTACTCCTAGGAGCAAGTGGGCTCCATTAAAGAAAGGTACGAACACAGACTTATGTTGAAACATCTTCCTCAAGAATTTAACGTCTTTCTGGATCACATTTCTAATTTAGATTACTTTACAAAGCCTGATTACCAGGTAAACACTTGTACTATTTTGTCTTTCTGTTTTATAAGTATGAGATTTTTATGCAGTTTCATCCTCAATTTTCTTTGATTTCATTGTGTAATCTTGGTAGTTGTTATGGTTTATGCCACCACAAAGTTACTTTAATGACCATCTAGTGCCACAGAAACTTTGTGATTCAGGTATGTCTTGTTTTTTCCATTTGGGAAGTGTGAGGCCATTAAGCTTCTAAAACAATTGACAAGATGCTTTTCAGTAAGTATTCTGTTAGGATGGGGAGCTGTCCTACTATCATAGCCTCTAGTGGATGCTCTGTAAGTTAAATTGAGCAGATTGTTCTCTCAGTGATAGTCATTCTGGCAGTTTTCCAAAGTCTGGAACTCAGCACCTACACTTAGAGCACAACATACACTTGTGGTGGGTTTTTAATACTGAAGTATTGCCTACAGAGATCACGAGGAAACTAGTAATTTTTCTTTGTCTGAGACTATTGCCTGCTGAAATGAGCAGCCTCTACTTGGTGATAAGGTGATATGTGCCAACAAGATATGCTGTAGAATGTGTCTTACTCAGTGTTGAACCATAATTAAACAATAAATTAAGATAGAACTTTTTTCTATACCGCTTTGTGGAAAGCAGCAGAGGAATTGCTTGGGAAAAGGAGGGAGGGAGACACTTGAGCAGTTTTTCAGTCTCACAAACTGTGGGAGAAGTTGAACTGATCTAGTAGCACACCATGACAAGTTATCCCTGTGTTCCTTCTCTCTGGCTCCCAGAAACACACATTCCTGATAGCTTCCCACTCGTGCTACCTGCCTGCCTCTGTGCATTTGTTCAACTCACTAACTCAGCAAAACCTGAAGGAATGGTTTTCTGTTGGTGTTCAAGTTGAATTGGTTCAACCGAATAAATAAATAATTCTGATTAAGTCTGGAATTGTAACGTTGATAAGAATGATTCCTGTGCTTTGCATGGTAAGATTAACAAAGAAATTAAGAGATGTAAGAATTGAAATAATTAAAAATCTCAAGGAATAACTAATTTCCTGTTAGTAAGTGGACTTCTCTAAATGTACTGGTATGTTTTTCTACACATTTGCAAAACAAATCAATTTTTGTGCAATAATTTGAAAGTTAAAAAAATCCTCCTTATTATAAATACAGAAAATGTTCAGCAATCCTGAAGAATAAGTACCTTGGGTTTTTTATTATTTTCTTTAACAAATTTTCATGGAAATTGTCCTGTAAGTTTGCAATCAAGGAAAAAGATTTTGATGTTTTGTGTGGCTAGTTATAAAGATGCATCAGATTTTTTTTTCCTATGGTTAAAAATTACTGATTGCAGAAATTTTGATGTTGTATGGACAAACCTTGATTATAGGCTGGTAAATATATTTTATTTAGATTATGTATCCTGAATGATAAAGCATATACACAGGCATATTTTTGCAAAACCTTTTTCTGTGTTCTGTTTATATCTAACCCAGTACATGCACTCAGGGATTAACGTGATACCAGGACAGAGTTTTTCCATGATAAAGACAGCCCGGTAATTACAGTCGAGTGGTTGGTCATGGAACATTTGCAGTTGTGTAGCTGCAGCCTGAGCCTTACAACACAGTCTTGCTCATGTGCTTTAGACCAGAGAAGGGTTTTATATAGAGCACTAGGAATGTTCTTTTAAACTCTGGCGTCTCTTGTGTTTGCAGAGATGCTGTTCCTACGTTCTACATGTATCATTCTTTGTTTGTGTTTATGGGTAGGCACTGAACAAGAACGTATGTATGTCCCTGGTTGACATCCCTGCTTTGAAGAGTTTACCGTCTAAAATGTTCATGACATAGGCCCAGAATCCATATGTGGTTTGGCCATGTCATGTTTATTTTATTCAGGTGTTTGTACACACATTGCTTCAGCCTCCTGATGTTAAGCATTTGAGTTTATATTATATTGATAAAAATACCTAAAGGAGAATGACCTTAAAAATTACTTCAGAGATACTGCTTAAGTTTTACAAGGAGAGGAGAATAAAACAGAGTACCTAAGGGACAGTGTGAACTATGGCTTTCTGCAATTCAGTAGGGTTACAGAACTGACTGGGACGGGTGGCACACAGACGGTTCTTGAGAGTAAGGATTAAATGGGTGAGACCACTCTGTAGAAGAAAAATGATTCAAACTTCCTGTCTATTTTAAGTTGCTAAAGGGTATACCCAAGAACACTGTAGAAAAATTTTCAGCATCCTAGATTGGAAAAAAGGATGAAAACTAGAGTATTATCTTTTAGGAAAAAAAATTTTAGAAATGTTAAGAGTAAGAGAATGACATAGACACAGCCTTCCCATAAGTGACTAGAATGAGACAGTTTTTTTCATGAAGAGAGGAAAGTAGATGCACTTTCTTTTTCTGTCATGGTCACAAATTTTTCTAAATGCTTCTTTGCAGCATAAAATGAGGATGGAAAACTTAGACATTCATGTGAGATGAATGTCAGCATTAGATGAAGTAAAGGATACGTGGATCTTAATGACAGAAATGTAGGAATTAGCAAATGCTTCCCTACATCTCATTCATTTCCTTCGTTTCTTGATGCCACCAAATATATTCTCTTCGTCTGCTGGAGAGCCATTGTAATGCTATTCTGCAGCAATGTAGTCATGCTTCTGTGTGTGTGTATTTCTCTTTTTGTGGAAGTCTATGGTGTATCATTGCCTCATGCCTGATAAAAAGACAGATGTGGGTAAATGTTTTGGGGTTTTTTTCTTCTTTTTTTAAAATAAAACAGAATTTTGTGTATCTTGTGTTTGAAATCTTGAAAAATGAGAAGTGGTTAACATAAAGAACTGTCCTTTTTTTTTGAAAATTGTTGTCAGTGTTACAGGAGGATATTTCTTAATTACTTGTTCTTTTAGACAAAAATGAAGCTTATTAATTTTTTCCTTCATTTTCAGCTTCTCATGTCTGTGTTTGACAATAGCATGAAGACATTTGGGGTTGTTGAAAGTGACCCATTTGATTGGGAGAAGAGTGGAACTGATGGCTCTCTGACAACAACAACAACTTCAACCACACCTCAGTTGCACACTCGTCTTACACCGGCTGCAATTGGGTATGTATGCACATTGTGAGCACTTAAATAGCCACAGAGGGGCTTCCCACCAAAAGGAAATTATCTCTGTAATTTAGGGTTTTTTTTCCTACAGAATGTTGAATACATACAGGACTGGAGGTTTGGGAGCATTTGAACTCTTTCCCTTTTTAGGGTTCCAGTTTATATTAAACTTAAAGATCAGCACCGCAGTCCTTAAATTAAAGCAATAAAAAATCCAGGAAATTGCATATAAATTTGCTCATTCATCCTTTGCTAAATCGTATTTTGTGAAGCTAAATAATGTGTCCTGAGTTTAACTGCCTGGAAATTTAACTGCCTGGAAATAAACCCATTGTTTTCTGGAATAAACTTCTAGCTGCCATTTCCTTATAACTTTGAAAAATGAATGGATCTTTGTAAGAAATTTGGAAATAGAGGTTGGTTGTGTTTAAAATAATATTCAGTGTGGTATTTGAGACATTCTGTAATAAAGTAAGTTGGATAAGATGTGATGTTTAATAATACTTGTACTCAGGAGATTGAAGAATGTAAGAGGTGTTTAAGGGTGGGGAGGAAGACTGCGCCTGTTCTAGGCCTTGAATAGATCAACTTTTAGCTAAAAATCAAAAAGGTGAGAGTTTTGACAGTGTAGTGAGGCTGAAAAATGTCAGAATTTCATGTATTAAATTCTCAGTATTTCAAGGTAATTAAAAAAAAAAGGTTAAAGTAAATATCCATCAAGACACCATATATTATCTAATTGTTAGCATTACACAGGTGTACGCTGTGCACTATTGAACACAGCGAGGCTGACAGGGATTTTGTATATGGATCAGTCCCACTATCACACTAAGCATCACACTAGTTATTGTTAGTCTTGGCTGCAATTAACAGTTTTTGTGACTGTAAAAGAATGACTTTTAATTGACCTTCTGAGCATTAACTTTGTAGGACTAGCATTACTTCTGTTTCAGATGTTGAGCTAAGCCTTAGCCCTATTCAGCCTCAAATCAATGAGATTACAGAACTTTGATTAAAGTGCAATGTCTTGTTAGTGTTATGCTTATGTTTTGATTATCAATAATTGGAGCAAAATAGCACTTTGTTAAGAATAGTGATTAAAACTACATTTAGTTTGCTCAGTAACTGTTCTTCCTCACAGGGTATGTTTTGTTTCCTCTATCAAATTTTTGGGTAAAGGAAACTGTATGAGGAAAGTTGCCATTAATTTTTTTGCATAGACAAATACGTATAGAAGAGTCAGGAGTGAAGCTGAGCCCAGACATGATCTCTAACAAATTTTCTCTCAAGTGGCTTTGAAAACATTCAAGAAAACACCTTTTGGTTTTTTATCTTACATCTTTTGTTATATGCCTAAATTGAAGAAACAAATTGTGAAAGCCAGAATGTAAGGGGGTTTATATTAAATAATTTACGAGATTTAGTTTTCTATGTAAACATGATTTTCCTTGTTATTTTTGTTTGTTTGTTTTTTAAATAGAAAGTAATTTCTGTAAATATGTGAGGGTATCAAAATTTTTACCTTTCTGATTTTTTTTTTTAAACTGCTTTTGTAGAATTGCCAATGCCACTCCTATCCCAGGAGATTTGCTGCGGGAAAATACAGATGAAGTATTTCCTGATGAACAACTCAGTGATGGAGAGAACGGTATTCCTGTTGGTGTCTCACCAGAGAAACTACCTGGATCCCCTGGCCATCAGCGTCCTCAGGAAAAAGATGTTTGGGAAGAAATGGATGCAAACAGAAACAAAATAAAACTGGGGATCTGTAAGGTACTTTCAAATCCGCAACGTGAAGACCGTCTTTGAACAGTTTCCTGTTCTCGTAGTGCACATAAGATATAATTAATACAGCAGTGATACTGATTAGCCAGATTTATTGAAGAGATTACACATTTTATATACTGAAACAAACAGACCTTTGGGCCTTGTGTCACTTTTTCAGGTCTGTCTGATAAATAGCTTGCTGATAATTTGAGATGCTTTGTAGTTTAGTCATGTTCATGTTCTTCAGATTAGTAGTGTGGTTGGCAGTATTTGTTTACTTCGCTTGGTAGTTTTGTCTCCCTAAGATATTATACCTTTGTAGTGATCCAGAGGTTCATGGGCTAATCTTTGGAAGAGAATGCCACTTTATTTTCAGAAGTGGTCTCTGAGAATCATTTCCTATCTCCCTTACTCATAATCACAGTATTTCATACTCAAGCAAATATAGCCCTGTTTCTTGATTAAAAAAATGTTTTTAATGTGGAGTATTGGTACTGAAAGGTTCTTTGTCTAGGAGAGCTGTCTAGTTTTGAAGCTGTCACTTCTTGTTTGCTAGAAAAAAATGCAGTGTGGGGAAGAACAGGGCGTGGTGCCTATTTTCAAATATGCTTATTTGTTTGGGTTTTTTTTTACTGAAGGGGGAGAAAAGTTTAAACAAAGGCAATTTCTATTAATTATACCTGTAGGAACTAAGGATGATCATGATTTCCCAGCTCTAAATCATGCTCCAATAGTATACAAGGTGGAATGTGGTTGGACTGAAACCTATTTTGAAGTCACAGAAATACCTAGTAGATTTAGTTTATAACAGTGTTATATGCTCCAGAGGATCAAAAAGGTAGCTTGGAAGCTAACTTCTCTTTAATAAGAGCACTTGACTGTAAAGCAGACCAAAGATGCTATGAAGTGCCAGGTTTCAGACTATTAAAGAAAATTTCAGAGATGGGTGTGAAGTATCAGAGTCAATTTAAGTGTAATTACTTGGGTTTTGAGACTGCCATTTTCAGACTTACCGAGAACTAGTATATTACTAGTATTTTGTCTGTTGTAGGTGTGTGCTGAAGAACATATCTAAACTTCATTAAGTATGTTGTGAACTTAAGGACTGTTCCAAATACAACTTGGCTTTTCACATGCTAAAAACTTGAATGGTATCCATCATGCAGTACTCTGTTTCGCTTCTCCTAGTGATTTACATTTTTACTTTGCGGTCTGCACAGGCTGCCACAGAGGAAGAAAACAGCCATGGGCCAGTGAATGGAATGCTTAACGCGCCGAGTCTCGGTTCTCCAATTCGTGTTCGCTCAGAGACCACCCAGTTAGACAGAGATGTTCCGCTGGTGCGAAAGTTACGTTCAATTCACAGCTTTGAACTGGAGAAGCGTATGACATTGGAATCAAAGCCAGACACTGATAAGTTTCTTGAGACCTGGTAAAGAAATTATTTTATTGTTATGCTTACATCTTTCAAACATATATAGTAAGGATACTATTATCTTTCCTTTGCCATGTGAAGACGAGAAATGGAGGTGCTGAGTATGCTTATGCCAGCTACAGCAAAATATTTTCATAATATTGCTCAATTAATGGATTTCACTACTTGGCAGCCTCTTTAAAAAAAGATCAGTGGTAGGATACAGCTAAAATCAGACTTCCACTCTTGGGAATTTTGTATTTCAAGACCAAGTGGTGTAACTCTGGTGTTTATTAACTTTTTCTTCAGTGACATACTCTTGACAGTCAGTACAACTCATCCTAAGTAAGAATGATAACATCAGGTACTTAACAGAGGTAACATGATATTAGGCTATATGACACGAGAAGGAAAGTGTACAGAAAGTAAAGTTAATAAGTAAAGTTAGAAATTTGCCTGCATGCAGCAGGCTTAGTTATGCCCAAAGGTGTTGCACCAACATAAAAAAACTTGAAAGAAGACAGAGGTCTTAAAATGGAATTTGAAGGTAGAGAAGAGACAGATGTACAAAACCAGATTCAATCAGTTTGCCTCTATGTAGAAAGAATAAGGGGAGAAGGACACAGTGAAATCTGACTGAAAGGTAGAGGCTGAGTGGGGACAGTAGGAGCGAGCTGAGGTGATGCCAGTGATTCCTTCTAAATACTTCATAGCGGAGTTAGGAATCTGAATTTGTTTGATGAAGCAAATTATGCAAAGCATAAGTAAAGAATCAATCAGAACAATAACATTCTTCTTGAAAGCACCTAAAAACTGCTGCTGAAGACATCTGTTTCTTCTGCTCTGAGCCTCTGCTTTGTAACTTAAATTAAGTACAGTGGACCATTTGGTGGTAACCTCACCACTGAGTTTTTATCCACTCACTGTTCTCCCTTCTGGTATTTATATTTACAATACAGCATGATACATTACAATGAAAGTTATGTGTACATTTTTAAGACCATGCATCCATTTTTACTTGACTTTAGACTTGCTTGCCTCAAATTGTGGAACCATTGTAGATTGTTCTAAAATATGACAATAAATTTTTATATAAATCTAGTTTTCTCCTACCGAAAATCTCAAAAGTAACTTACAATATTTAATTAATTCTTAGCTAATTCAGATTTTAACTTCTTTTCTCAAGTTTGGAGAAGATGCAGAAAGACTTGAATGCTGCAACAGAGACTCCTGCTGCTGCTGTTCCTCCTCTTTCTCAGAAAACACCCCTTCCAGCTCCTGTGACTGCTCGCAAGGACCATGTTTGGCATTATGATGAAGAATATCTTCCAGATGCTTCAAAGCCTGGGTCAGCTATTTCTCCAGACCATGCTGATGGTGTTATGAGCAATGGATTTGTAGCTGTTAACTTAAGCTCCTGCAGGCAGGAGGTTGATTCTAAGGAATGGGTGATAATAGATAAGGAACGGGACTTACAAGACTTCAGGACAAATGAGGCTTTAGGGCACAAAATGACTGGAAGTCCCTCAGATGAAGAGCCAGAGGTACTACAAGTTCTAGAGGAGTCCCCTCAAGAAGAGCAATCCAGACAGGGTGGGTGGGCAGGAAACAATGTCAATGGCAAGAACCAAACTTCAGGGGTGGAGTTTGTTCTAGACATGGAGTGTCATCCTGCTGCTTCTGAACAGCTTACAGATAAGTTGGAACTTTTGTCTGGAGCTGCTGGACAGCTACTTGCGGCCACTCCTACAAGTCCTATGGAAGCTCAAGCAGAAGGAGCGCTCACTCCGGTAAGAGAAACGATCACTGTTTTGTTGAACCTGTCTTTATTCAGAATTATATGAGGAAATAGTAAAGGCAGTGACTAAAATACAGTAGTGTAACAGAAATTCCTAGTTTCAGCAGATATGGGACTTGATTCTTGAGGAATGGTCTTCCAAGTTCTGTTATACAAGTGTTTACATTCACCCATGGAAGTGGCTGTTAATTCTGCAGGTATGATCCATAGAACTGACCTTTATAAAGACGTTATCTGTCTATCTATCTGTCTGTCTGTCTATCTGTCTATCTAAAGAAGCTCCTTATGCAGTGATTCCTAATCATTTAGAGTCACATGCAAACATATATTTATTATATTTGCAATACATAAACATAAAATTACAATGAATGTGTAAAATACTGGGCTACAGTGTTTCATATGCTTCAGGAAAAGCCAAAGTTGTTGAAATGAAAGAAACAGTTACTTGCTCTAACCATCATTCCTGTAGTGTTTGCTTTTGGAATTCCCTTTGTTTTTTCTTGTTTCTTCTGAAACAATTGTTGCCTTTTATGAAGTGTTGCTACTTTTCACTTCTAAGATACTTTTGCAACTACTACTTTACTCCTGAGTTTTCACTGTTGCTTTGCTTCCATTGCATACTATTCTTTTTCTTTTTCTCCATCTTTTCTAAAGAATTCTCATGTAAATGTTCGTGAACATTTACTTTTTTCTCCTTTGTCATTGTTTTTAACAAAGTGTTTACTTAAGGAGGAAGGGAGATTAATGGTTAAGTGATTGGAAATCAACTCTTGGTTTAATTTCTCCCCTTTTCTGAGTAGATACTGTGCCATCTATGATCTAAAGGTGAATTCTTTCAAGCTCCCTTGAGCCAAGAAACCTTGCTGTGCTTTTTATTCACTTATCACCACTTTTTGTGAAAGTTACAGCCAGCTCATTAGAAAAAGAAACTTGTCACTAATTACTCATTTATTATAAGGTGTGGAAATATCTTTTACAAGGAAAATGAGCTACTCAATATAGTTAACTACAGCTGCACAGTAAAATTTTAACTACACCTGGGTTCTCATGGAAAATGCAAGATGATATTTTTTCCTACAAGATTATATTTAGATATCATATTCTGAAGTATGTAGTTTATAGAAGATTCATTTGGTGTGACTGAAAATACAGAACTGTGTTAAACAACAGAAGATTTCTAAGACTTAAATTGAAATCTTAGTTGTATGAAAGAGTTTTTGATGGGTTAGAAACTTCTAAAAGTGAAAAATTAATTTGAATTTTTCAGTTTTCAGCTGCTCAGTTCTTCTATTTTAATGTCAGTTTTAGAAAAACAGACAAAAAATAGCAATACTTGGTCCTGTGCAAAATACTAATTATGAAATGTTTTTATTTCGAAAGCCACTAAAAAAACCAGCTTGCAATTTTATATGCAAATGCACTATTCCACTTCATATAAACATGGCTCTTTTTCGGGAAATAGCTGTTCTACTTAAAACTGAAAGTAGATGTGGTAAAAATATTACATTCTACACTGCAGAGAATGGACAATATCTTTATCTGGAAAGGAAGAAGCTTCAGAATGTAGGAGCAGAAACAATTGTAAACCAAGTTAATTAAGTGTAAGATGCATCGCAGTACTGGTTGAAGTAGAACTTCGGATGAGATTATATTTTAGTTTGGCTTTACAAGCAGGTAAGGGATATTTGTCATGACCTCAAAAATGGGGGAAATGAATATGGTTTATATTATCCTGGAAGGGCAAGTAGTGTTGTGAAGGCAAGATGAATGACAGGAAGCAACTTACTGTTTCGAAGGTGAATCATGTGCAGTTGAAAAAGTAAACTGAACTGGGAATAAAGAAAATAGAGATTATTTGGCTGATTTAGAAACTGGGAACAGTGTGTGTCTATGCAGTGCCTCTATTCCAACTGTAATGTATTCCCCTTCATTAAGGATATGTAAATATTCCTCGAGATGGGTACTGCAACCTAGCTGTTCTTACAGGTGACTGTCCTGATCACTTCACTGGGAGAAAGCACATATATGCCTCTTCGTACAGTAGTTCTCTCTAGTTGAGAGTTCTAGTGACCTTAGGGAGCTGTTTGGTGGAGTCCTTTTCCTTCTTCCTCAGAGTATTTACCCACCTGGAACTGTTCTTTAAATGTAATCCTTGTTTGTGCATCAGATGTTATTTAGCAATTTTTTCTAGGTAGCCCTTTCTCAACAATAAAAATAATAGGCAAGGTCATATTTTATTTTTCTGTTTATTTTATTATATTGCATAAGTTACTAAGAACAGGCTTGGATCCAAGAATGTTAAGTTTAGAACCATAAATCAAATGACTTAAGTGTTACTAAAAGGGGTTAAAAATAGATGCTGAAATTATAGTACTGTAATAACTTAATAGAATTGTTGAAATAGTTCACTCATTTCAAACAGCTCAAAATTCTAGGACATGTCAGCATTCGTGATCCTCACGCTTATGAATATATTTCCTATAAGGATTTCTAGTGACCTGCTTCACTATCACTTAGGAGAAAGTATGAGGAATTATGGTTTTTGAGCTTATTCTGATAGGTTTGTTAAATATGCAAGCATTTACTTCAGTGGTGAATGAATAAAATAGCTTTCCTATCGTAAGTATTTTTTTTTAATTTTTCCTTTTTACTTTGATGATTCTTCTTTGTTCTTTGTTTCTTTCAGGGCTTTATTGTTCACTGTTTAAGTAGTAAGTAGTAGCATGGATGTTTCTGTATGAGAAACTAACGTTTTATATATTCAGCCATAATTTTATTTACTCCTGAAGGAAAGAAATTGCTGGTCTGCAGTCCTTCCATTTGTAGCTAAATGTTCTTCCTGAAATTGTGTGTGTATGTGGACTTCCTGTAATTGTTGATAATATCACTTCTTACCTGTTTTACACAGCATCAGCATTCTATTAAGAATGTAAAACTGTAGCAGTTAGAAAAGGAACCCAAACTCAAAATATAAGAGAGAAAGATGGCTAAGTTATTGGCTCAGGGATGAGAAAGTTTCAGGCATAAAAAATTGCAGCAAATTATGCTATTATGGAAAAAAACCCCTGCAGGTAAGAGAAGTAATTTTCATATTATCAGTCATGGTTTTCCAGTTCCAATACAGATTCTGTGTGCTATCTGCAGATACCAGTTTGATCTGGCTTAGTCGTGGGCAGACAGACACATATCTGTTGAAGCACTCGAAGCATGCTAAGGGTATATGTGCTGACTTTATGCTTTAATAATGGCTCTGTGTTGATTTTGGCTGCAGGAGAGACAGTATGTGATATTGCTGTAATACCTGCTGGTATGAAGTTAATTTGTCAAAAGAATGTGAACTGATCTAGACTAATGGTGAATTTATACTGGAGTAGCACTTTGCATCATACAGCTGTAGTTTTCTTTTCCCTGATCTGGTACTAAGAGCATAGAGTTGGACTTTGTGTTGTTGAACGATGGCTCCATTAATTTACTGTTTTTGTATTGAATTACAAAGAACTCCATACAGTGCATGCACAAAACTTTGCAGCATATATTTGTTAAGTAGATATTTCAGTGACTAAATAATAATGGATTTGAAGTAATTAAACATCTAATAGCTATTTCCATTTTCATCTTCGGTTTAAATTAAACAACAGTTTGCTCTGGTCACACTTAGTTGACAAGCTAAAATCATATATATATATATGGGTGTGTGTTATAGAAGAGGGTTTACTGTGTGAATCTATTTATTTTTATTATTTAGAAATAATACTGAAATGGAAATTTTATATGTTGAGGTACTATTGTGTTTTATCAAAAGCTTTTTCTTAAATTTCTATTTATTTCTGAGTTCTAAGTAGTTTAATTTTCATATACCTTCTATCCTCAATTGCTGCTTTTATGAGGCACTGGAAATACTTTTTTTTCCCAGTTGCAAGTCAGTTATGCATTATGGAACTGAAGCTTTAGGGTTGACACAATTGAAAATACCTTTTCCTTAGGAGTGGAAATGCTTCGTAAGTACTCTTGGTTTCCAAAGAATACAGGTTAGAATTGCTAATACTGTGGTAGGTGACTTTTTGTTTCCTTCATGAAGCTTGCAGAAAGTTTCCATATCTCTACTCTTCAAGGTTTTCCCTAAATGTAATGGGAACAAAGAATTGCAAACTGTGTATAGCAATCTCATTTACAGGTATTTAGATGTGTCACTATTAGATGTTTATTCTGTGCTGAAAAAGGTCTTGCAAAAAAACCCAATTGATTTCAGAGTTGTCATCAGTAACCAATTTGAAAACGTAGTTTGTCTAAAATTATTTCTTTGGACCACTTGGACTTTGGAGTTCCTATTTGTCTTTCTTTCCTTGTATCTAAATGCTTGAATAATGTAGTTGAAGATGAAGCAATGGATTCTTCAGGCCAGTGTATCCTTCTAGTTTGGTCCCATATTTGGGAAATTTCATCAAAATCATTTAGTATTGATTTTTCTGATTAATCCTGTCAGGTACAGTTCTTAATGTACACTGCTGTGGCTGTAGTAAAGCCTGCAATAGGTGTATATGCTAAAAATACAGTACTCCCAGAGACACGGATGTCTTGTTGCGTGGATGTGTTAAGCATTTGCAAGGACCAGTCAACTATCAACTAATGTACACAGTGTCCTTGAAACTGACTGTGTTAGTTTATTAAATTTGCCCTAGATTGTTACTGACTCGTAATGGTTGCAACAGTTGGACTCAATCGTGATTTTATTTGCCAACCTAAGGATTCTGTGATTCTAGGACTGACTGAATGAAGAAGCCAGCTAGAGAAAGGGTGCTCACTCTTGATTATGATACTGGAGTTTTGAAAATGGTTGATGGAAAATGTGAAGATAAGACTTAAGACACCTCTTAAATTATCCGCTTTCCACCTCTGAGGGAGGTGTGAATACAGTTGTCTAAGAGCATAAACAAGACTTATTAAAACATTTTCAACCTTATTTTCTTCCCCGCCATGTTGTTCTCACAGCTCAACTCATGTCATATGCTGCATTTCTCCACTCCAAGAATTTCAAGTCCCATCCTCCGCACCATGAGCCCTATAGCCTATCTATCCATCCACTTGGACCCCCTGAAAGACGCTGGTTTACCAAGGAGTCAATCAGCTGAGAGCCACTCCTCTTCCTCCCGCTCAACTGGCCGTAGGCAGCTTCCTGTCATTCCTTGTGGCAACAAGTTCCCCCCTGTCATTCGCATCTCAAAAGCACAACTTGAGCAGGTGAATGAGCCTTGTCTTCATAAAAGTGACTGCACTGTAGCAGTCATCTGCAAAGTTTAACATTTTCAGTTGCTCTGCACAGTCTGGTAGTAGGCATATGCTAATCATACTGCTATACACAACATCCTAGAAACATTTTGGAAGATCAAGTTGAGGAATAAGAGTGGATCTTGTTCAGGAACAGAGTCAGGAATACTCTGTGAGGAAGATATATTGAGCCACTTAGCAGAGAGCTGTTATTAAGGTTATGATCTGGAGCACCAAGCATCTCTGGATGTTCTGGAAGATAGATTCACTTTCTCAGAGGGATTTTCTCTTGAAAAAAGATGGGATTATAAATCTAGGAAATAAGATTTTTGCTTCTTTCAAAACTAAGATTAAAATCTCTCAATTTTAATGTGTTCCTATAATCATTACCAGGTGATTTTTGAATTGGGAACACACATTGAAATTTGGACTACTCTAAATGATTTTAAGTGAGAAAAAAGGTCTGGAGATAGTTGGATTATTACTTTTGAAATTATGAAATAGCGAATTGATCCAGTGCTTGAAGTATATACAACAAAGATGGCAATTATCAGGGATCATAGATAATGAAAAATGTCACTAGAGAAAGGAGACTTTTCATAGTTTTGTATTTCCATTTTCATTTCAGTGTGAAAAAGATTGAGTCTTGAAATTATAATTGAAGTTAACCATGATTTGTGTATTAGTCACAGAAAATATTGAGATTTGCTAAGCAGCATAAGCTTGCACTGTTGGGTAAAACAGTATGACATAGCATTAATGCATAAGACTGTAACATATCATCATTTTACCATTAATATTTCATTTTGATTATCTTTTTTGTTGCCATTTGTTTCCAATGTATTTTTCAATATAAATATTTCTATATTAAAGACTTTTTTTCTTTTTTCAGTGAAGAATGCACAGGAGTATTGATATTAAAAGTAATCCATCAACATTAGTTACTTTCAAAATTCCGTAGGATCAGTGGTGAGTGATAACAAGGCAAACAAAGTAGCTAGTGTACTTATTTCAGCATTTTGTCTCTTAACTCAAAAAGCAGTGGGTTTTTTGCTGCAACTCCTGACTGCTTTTTAGTTCAACAATATAAAGAAAATAGTTCTGTGCACAATGTATGGAAACAGACAAACAGTAGCTCTCCGGTGTTCATTATTGTGAACTTGATGGGATACCAAAATACCACAGTCTTTAGGATGACTGTCATATTGACTAGGGAAAAGGACTTAGAAGAAATCAACTCTCTAAAAGTTAAGGTTTGATATTTTCTGGGATTAGTTTGTATCCCAGGATGCAAAATGGCTTTTTTTTTTGTATATCTACAATTTAAGTTTTCCAATGAGAATCCATTGCAGGTATAATTAGCAAATGTAGTAAATTGTGCACAATGCTCCAAGAAAGTAAGTTGGCACAGAGGCTCTTCTCTGGCTTCCTTAGTACCCAAGAAATGAATACTTAGTGGAGTGAGCATATATAGCATTCAGCATCTTCTTTCTTTTTACTGGATAAGTCCACGACTGCTGTGTTCTTTTATGAGCTGTGATTTTGAAAGTCCTAACTGTTTAGAATTTAACTTGCAGTTTTTCATTTGCTATGGAAACTACAAGCATGTGATTGTATAGTTCATTCCAGCATTGAAAGCCTTTTATACTTTATGGCTCACTGAAGAACTCAAAAACTTTTGGAAGTCCTCCTCTTTTTGATAGTGCAGTAATGTTAGGTACTTAGCACATTAGAAGTTCCTCAGCATGAAAGATGAATATGCATGTTAATAATCTAAAGCTTTTCTCCAATTAAATATTAAAAATATTTTTAATGTCATTCTGTAGAAGTGTTTGGTACTGAATTTATTGTCATTTATTTCCTGCTGTCTGCAATTTGATTCAGCATTCATAACTAATGAATTGCAGAGGTCAGCGATCTGTGCTGTTGAATTTAATTTTGCATATTAAAAAATAAGAAATTATATATTTGTTTCTAAAATCAAGCAAAGATATTTTCTTTCCAGATTTTTAATGAATGAGGACTTAGGAACTCTAACCCATCTTCCTCTACTTTGCTGTCAGGTAGAAGAAGAGGTGGTGAAATTTCTGTATATTCTCTGCTCACTAGTGCAGAGAGGGTATAGGATGTAGGTCTATGTTTATTTTTCGATAGAGAACTCCTCTCTTGCCATACATATATTATGGAAGACAGTTGGAGTGTTTTGCTTCAGCTCTCCTTAGTTATTCAACTTGCAACATAAAGAAAAGAGTATGGCAGCATTACAGCTGACTGAAAAGCAGAGTGAATTATTTGATTGTACTAGAATCTGTGTCCAGAATGCTATTAGCATCCTTTTCATCTATAACATGGTCAAATTGTACAGCGGATTCTCTTGAAACATAATCCCTTCCTTCCTTCCTTCCTTCCTTCCTTCCTTCCTTCCTTCCTTCCTTCCTTCCTTCCTTCCTTCCTTCCTTCCTTC
>JAWWLV010000179.1:26819094-26849620 GCA_035041135.1 Platyrinchus mystaceus | reverse complement strand
TTCCTTCCTTCCTTCCTTCCTTCCTTCCTTCCTTCCTTCCTCCCTCCCTCCCTCCCTCCCTCCCTCCCTCCCTCCCTCTGAATTTTTCAGCCAAATTAGTTCTCTGAACTTTGCTCATTAGAGGGCTGTGTAAAGTATTCTTTGAGGTCAGTGGTGAAGGTGATGCAAGTACAGCAAGTACTGGCCAGGGCTGCTTAAGTACACATAGTGCAAAATGTGTAATTGTATCTTGAGAAATAATCAAAATCAGTGACCTCAGATTTTGATATTTGTGGTTTCACAGCTCTAGTTCTATAGTAAGATAGTGAACACCTCTTCTAGCCAAGGCAGCCATCCAGAATACTTCTAAACTGGCTACTCTATAATATGATTCAGCCCTTAACAAAGATGGATTCCAGTTTTGGCTGTCATTCAGACGTTTTCTTTTTTCAGTGTGCTTAATGAGACATGTACAAGGGGGCTAATTTTAATCTAATGATTTTGCAGTTATTCAGTATGTTAGGGGAGAATAATCTGTGTCTCACAGATTGAGCAATTTAAATTAGTTGTCACTTAAATATTTTCTCTTCTCTCGAATTTCTACCTTGTTGGAACATTAAAAAAAAGTATTTTTAGTTATACTATTGGTTGCAATGCTCTGAAATCTTCCCACACAAGATGTCATGGAAATGCAAACCATCACACTTGTATTCATATCCAAAATGTGAAATAATATACTAATCTGAGTTGAAAAATGTACCATGATTTTTAAGCATCTCACTGGAATTCAGGGACCTGTGGAAGAATAAGGTAAGGCTTTGTGACATGTTCAAGGGATACTTAAAGAAAGAATGCATATTGGATGTTTGAGATTTATGAACCTGATAGTAAATGTTGTAAATTTTGCCTTTTTTTGTTAACTAACTTTAGCAGGTTTCACTAGTCTGCGATAACAAAAAAATGAACATTTACATTGGTTTTCACATATAACAATCTTTTAGAACCACAAATAAACAAACAAAAACCCTAAAGATGCTCCTATCTTGTTACAGTGTCCTTTTACCATTATTGTAAATTTGTCAGTGGCATTAGATTGAAGGTGTCATGTATGCTAGGATTGCCTTAGAACTCAGCTAGTTAGCACTCTGGTTTAGCATTTAAAATATCAGGAAGGCATAATATACTTGTCTGAAATCCTCTTCAGAATTTAATTTTTAAGACATGGCACATTATCAAATAGATGTGTCCTGGAAGGAAAAGAGAGAAAAGGTTTTCTCTGTTCAGGGAGTCTGTGTTTTTACTGCTGCCACGGTTAAAGCCACGGTTTATCTGTAGCGAAAGGGTTTTGATTTCAGGTTTTACAGAATTGTTATGCCTCCTGTTCCCTGGCCTAGTAGAAACTATATTGAGTCAGCATGAGGTTTAAGGTTCTTCCCAAGAGGCTGCTACCATCGAGGTAGATATAAAAAAAAAATTTCATATGTTACTTCTCTTTATTCTAGGATGAGGGCCTGCCACGTGTGAAATTTTTAATAAAAGAAGTTTAACTGGGGCCTACCAGTTACTACAAATGCCTGCAATGCCTGCAGTACCATATATGTGGGTCTCTTGATAGGGATTCAATATCAAAGCTTACAGTCATCTCTAATCTGATGTTCAGTAACACTATGTCTTACAACCGCGTATTTCTCCTGCTTATCCCAGTATTAGTCTGTTTGTAGAAACAGCCCATGCACTTTAGTAAATATATAATTCATTATATTTAACTTTTTCCCTGCTGTGAATTTAGTCTGGAAATGGATTGTAAGAGATACAAAAAATTAAACTCTAAAAAGTCATAAGGAATGATAGTAGTAGGTAGGGAAGATTTTGAAAAGTATGAGATCTGTTCTGAACAGTAAGCTAAGTGAGCTGTCTCCCAAGATGTAAGCATAGTTAGTGTTTCATTCATGTGAGAATGATACTGTCATTAAATTACAGGACAGTGTGCTAATATGCCCTTTATGTTTTCATCGAAACTGCAGTTCAAATTTCTTTGTAGATAAGTAAGGTCGTGCAAGGAAATAGAAATTAAGTGATATAAGTAAATTAAAACTCATGAAGCATGAGGAGGAAGCTGGTGAACTTTTGTTTGGTATTGCCAAAGTTGCAGACCCATACTAACCTTATTCCTGGTAGGCAATAGAATTAACCATAGATGAAAAAGAAGCAGAGAAAGGAAAAAAGATATGTGAGGTTTTTTCCCTTGGATACATAAGCTTTACTAAGGTAGGAAAGATGTTCTGAAAAGTAAACTGATCAGATAAAGTGTCTTCAGAATGCTGAGGAATATGATGATGCTTTAATAATGTGAGAAATTACAAATAATGAAAGGATTGGCAGAACGGTGAATCTCCACACCATGTCTCTAAGAGGCCTGAAGTCCTGACAGCACTTGACATGCTTGCAGAAGTACCCAGACGTCATGACTGAAGGGAAGAAACTATTGCTGAAAGGTCAGATGATTACTTGCTGATATTGTACAATAATCCGTATTCACACCTTTAAATCTTTCAGACTTAGCAACTTTGCAGACCTAAACTCAGTATTTCGTTCCTCTGCAATTCACTGCATACATACACAGAGGCATTCATGCAGGCATATCTCTTGCTATTGCCTGTCAAAGGCTTAAAAGGAGGCAGGTTTATCAGATGTCATAAACGATGTCTGAGAGGTATTTGTTGTTTTGTTTTTTCCATCTTAACGTCCCACTCACTGTCTTGTAAAGTTTCTTGAAGAAAATGTATTATAATTTCTCATCTCAGTTCAATGTGAATTTGAGAAAACAGAAAGGAATTAAGAAATAATTTAGGGAAGACCAAAAGATTCAAGAGTGTGGTGGTAATAATTTCATTCAAATATTTTGGAGTGAAAGAAGAACCTCAAATTCATTGTTCCATATATTGTCTCAGCCATTTTCAGTCATCTGTTGTATCACATAACTCCTGTTGAAATATAGGAATTACAATAATAGGTGTTATAAACTACCATAGTGAGCTGAGAGGTAGTATTTTAAATTGATTTCCCCACCTTTTTCTTCCTAGATGAATTGTAATCTTTGTTCCTCAGGTTCAGTGTTTTACATAATTGACGTGATTAACCATAGTGATCTCATAGGATAAGATTTTATTTAGTGGCAGAAGAAAAGAAAGTATGAGGATCATTTATGATTATGATGGGTTTTTAAAGTTTACCTATTATTTGTTTTGTAGTTAGGTATGTATTGAACAACCCTGAGATTTGTCTTCCTGAGTTAGACTAAATTATTATTTAAATTGGTGTATTTTGCATATATCAGCATCAACCCTTCTCAGACTCTTGCCATTCAAGGTTTCACAAACAAGAGAGTGATAAGACTATTTATGGGATAATTAAGGTTACAGGATTATTTAATTTAGTTTTAAATTGTTTTAAGGAATTCAGATCTTCTTCCAGTCTCTTTACTTTATGTTCTTCACTGTGTATTGTGAATCATGAAGTTATCTATAGTGGCCAGCCTTGCAAATAAATGATGTTTTACCCAAAGAAATCTTAAAAGACACATTAGGAGGATCATCTACAAGCTTCTTCCATTTCTTCAATAATTGACTATTACATTCAAACTCTTCCAAATGAAAGCCTTTGGATCACTATCCATGGCAGGGTCATCGGAACTAGATGATATTTAAGGTCCCTGGTTGCAAATCTTCACAATAACTTTTTTTTTTTTCCTTCTTAAATATATTATCACAGAGGTGTTACCACCATTTCTTATTGGCCCAGCGTTGGCCAGGGGTGGGTCTGTCTCTGAGCTGTCTGGCATTAGCTGTTGGACATGGGGGAAGCTTCCAGCGTCTTCTCACAGAAACCACCCCTGTAGCCCCCCTGCTGTCCAAACCTGGCCATGCAAGCCCAATACATGGGTCCTGACAGATGAGCTTGGTTTCTACCACCCAGTAGTAGCAATGTACTAGCTCTAGCAAAAGCCCATTAAGCTCAGTACCATGTATAATTTCTCCAACAAAGTGGAATGTCTTCTAACAGAGCAGAATCCTAGCAACACTAGAAATAGACTACCACTAGTTGTGTCTTCTACCCTTAGTGAATCAAGATGTTTTTAACCAAACCCAGACTCCAGTTTTTCCAGACTCAACTTCCTGTTGAATACAAACTCAAAATGTGTCAAATTTGTGAGGCTAAAGAATAGAAAGAAAAAAGGACCTGAACTCTCTGTCCACGTAGAGAAAGATGTAAAGGTAGCCTCTTGATTTTTTTTATACTCTTTATACCAAATTACCCCATCCAATATGTATAAACCAGAATCTGGGACTCCTCTTCACATAAGAACGCATTCCTTCCATGTCCATAGAGATAAAACTCCTCTCCCTTTTGTGTGTGCTCTCTCATGCTCTGACCTTATTACTCTTGCACTTCTGTCTGTGCAGTGGCCTGTCTTCAATGGGGAAGCTGAGGAACAACTCCATCCCTACATGATGGGTGCTGGGGGAAGTGGACTTATGTCCCTCAAGTGGGGAGAGACATGAATGCACGTTTCCCACTTCCTGGACATGTGCTCTAACAATTAAGCTGTGTACTGGAGACAGCACCCTTCAGAACCAACTGTTTTCTAAAGGGTTTCTGACTCAATAATGTATAGAAGTTTTAGGAACGCTTTATCTGTATCTATTGGGTTAGACCCATTAGGGGATTTAGATTTGTGAATATTTAGTTTGTGAATCTCTTAATGACGTTAGGTAAGGAGATATCCTAACCAGGTTGCTTAGTTAAAATGAGGCATAAGCTTCAGTGGGGAAAGTAGTAACTAAAATTTAGGTACTCGGAAAATTTTTTCTGGACAAAAATGTAGGTATTATGGGTATGGAATTTCTGAATCTAAACTCTAAATCTAAATCACGGTGTTCTTTGTCTTCTGTACTTGTCTAAAAATATTGTTGTGTACTTGTTAAAGATTGTACATTTATATACAACTTATTCTAAGAGTATTCAAACTAATGTGAAATAAATAAAAAACCTACCTGTTTGGTTGGATCACATTTCCAGGGGGCTTACTTGGTAACTGCAGCACTTTTTACTGACATTATGTTTATTTTTACCTGTTACATATTTCTGTAATGGGATAATAGACTTTTTTTTCCCTAATTATCTACATGTGTGCTATGAAGTTAGGTATTATTTGAACATTGTGATTCATAGGAATCATTATATAATGTCTCTTGAAGATGTGGAATCAAAAGCATTTTGATTTGAACAACACTCTTTATTTAAAGAGTGTTACCTGTATAACATTCCCAAGTTTCTTATCTTTTTCTTTAATTTTCCAATGCAGATAACAATACCCAGACCTTCAGTGGCATCCACACAGTCTGCTTCGGAGAGCTTTCACTACGGCCACCAGCTGGAGAGAAGAGAGCAGGATGGTCAGTCTGTGGAACACACTGTGGAACTTTCCTCTCCAAAGGAAAGTTTGCCAGGTTTGGTTGTGACAGAAGATGCAATTCCAGCTAGTGCCAGCAGACCAGATTTGGTACTTAATATCAGCCAAGAGGTGCTTGATAGAGAAGGACTTGTGAAAGAAAGTGTCAGTGTCCTAGACTGTGGCCAAAAGGACCTACCTGAACAACACAGTGGGATACAGGAAGAGAATGAACTTGAAAATGTTCCTGTAGAGGAGACTGAGGAAGAAAGGCTTCCATTGGTTTCTGAGGATGCCATTGAAATGTTAAGCAAAGAGCAGAATTCTTCTTTGCCAGGAAACTCAAAATCTGCAGAGGAAGAACCTCTAACAAATACTGAAGCTGCTGAAGAATCAAAGCCAAGGCCCGTCTGTTTGGTGCCAAATCAAGATGAGAGTCTGAAATCAACAGCACCTAAAGCATCAGAATTGTCTCCCTCAAGAATTACTAACGCACATGTTAACAAACAGGCAAACAAAATAGCAACTGTTCAGGAAAATGGTTTTCATTCCGATAAGGAAGAAGTCCATAGCCAAGACTTGAAATGCCACCAAGTGGCCCTTACTAGTTTTTTGCAGCAGGAGAACAAAAAAGAGAAAAATTCTCCCAGAAATGGAGAGTTATTCCACTGCATTTCAGAAAATGAGAATTCTTACCGATCCAAGAAGGACTCAGTTAAGTCTTCTTTTGTATTCAGGCAGAGCCGAATCCCAGTTTTAGCACAAGAGATAGACTCAATGTCAGATTCCTCTTCTGTTTCAGCAAAGGAAAAGCTTCTTCTAAAAAAGGCCCATCAGACAGACTTGGTGAAATTACTTATGGAAAAGAGACAGCTCAAATCTTTCCTTGGTGACCTCTCAAGTGCCTCTGATAAGTCACTGGAGGAAAAAATGGCTGCTGCTCCAATACCATTTTCTGAGGATGATGTCTTAGCTTCATTTTCTAGATTGACACTGGACTCTCATTTCAGCAAGCAGAATGAAGATAGCTCTTTATCTCCAAGCAGTCCTCAGTCTAGAAAAAGCAAGATTCCAAGGCCAGTGTCCTGGGCAACCACTGATCAAGTCACCGGTTCAAGTTCAGCTCAGTTCTTTCCTCGGCCACCACCAGGAAAACCGCCTACTAGACCTGGGGTAGAAGCTAGGTAATGCAGAGAAAATAGAAATAGGTTTTCAGGTTGGAAACGGATTTGAGCTAGACTGCAATTACTGTGCCGTATGTAATCCTGTAGAAGTTCCATCCTTTAACTAATTTTTAAAAAAATGATGGGTTTCAATTCTCTGAGAAATGTCACATTGTTGAAGAATGAATGAGGAGAAGTTGTTACACAAGAATGACCCTGCTTCACTGTTAAACCTTATACACCAAGATGTGTATTCAGTATTTTGAAACCTGACAATCTATAACTAAATCTTTACCCTTTTTTTAAAGAGGGGTCACTTTTATGGAACTGCTGATTATTCACAAACCCATAGAAATCTTAATAGGATCTGTTGTAGCCAGCCCCCTTGAAAATTAATCTGTCGTTAATGTATACATTTTAAGTATTTGGGTCTGGTGCCACCATTAGATATGCTTACATCATGGCTAAATAAAAACAATTAAAGGAGGGCAGAGTGAATACTAGAAGAAACTGCCTTTGCCACTTCTGTATAGAGACAACAACGATCTAGTTTCTTCAGTGCCTACATTCCCAGGACAAGGAGAATTTTGACACAGTGGTGCAAAATCCTTTGAAGGAAGTTGTGATGTGCCGTGTCATCCCTTAAAATTGTGTGTAATAGTGTACTGATGGTGTGCAGGAATGGATGTACCCCTCTGAAAAAAGGGTGGTAAGCACTGCTCTTCAGTGCACTACTTCCAGCACCACCAGGAAATTTCAGTTATCCTATAAACACTGAGGCTGTTTATGTGAGTGAGTTTATGTAAATATAAATACTGTGTTGATCTGAACAACACAGAAACCAAAGCCTAGATCCAAACACCTCTACCTTACAGGAAAGTTCAGCTCCACATGTCTCTTCTGCAATGCAAGCTCATCCTTTGTTTCTAGTGATACTGTGTTTCTATTTGAACTTTGAATAGGTGGAAACAGAAATAATCTTTCTTCGTTTCTTCTTAAGGTTACGCAGATACAGAGTCCTAGGGAGTAGCAGCTCGGACTCAGATCTTATCTCTCGCCTGGCTCAAATTCTGCAGAATGGATCTCAAAGACCAAGGAGTTCTACCCAGTCTAAGAGTCCAGGATCTCCACATAGTCCAAAAACACCACCCAAGAGCCCTGTCATCCCCCGACGCAGTCCCAGTGCCTCCCCTAGAAGCTCTTCTTTACCCCGTACTACCAGTTCTTCTCCGTCCCGGGCGGGGAGATCCCATCATGATCAGAGGAGTTCATCCCCACATCTTGGGAGGAGTAAATCACCTCCTAGCCATTCAGGCTCCTCATCTTCTAGGAGATCTTGCCAACAAGAGCACTGCTGCAACAAACCAAGCAAGAATGGTCTGAAAGGGTCTGGTACCTCCTTCCACCATTCCCCAAATACTAAGACTCCAACAGGAAAGAGCAAATCAACCACTAAGCTTAGCAGATAGGAACTGGGCCTCAACAGGTATAAAGTCTCCTCCTAAATCTGATGCATGTTGTGTCTGTGTACTGTGTATTAAAAAAAAAATAATCAAAAAAGTGTATTAAAAAAAAAGTGTTGAATCTGCACATTTTAAAGAAAGTAAGCATTGTAAACTATTCATAAGAAATCATTCTGTGTAAATAAATGGCCAGGCTTTGCCTAAGAGCAGGCAGCAAGCAGATCCACAAGAGGGGAAGTAGAGGCCAGAAAAAGAGTGACTAGATAGTCAAAGAGGTGCAATGTGTTTAGAGTAAAAAAAAAAATCTCTAAGGTGAGTGTTTTAAAAGTGTATTTATCTTGATGTTTTTTGTTTACCTAGTTAGAAGATTTGGCCTAATTATTTAAGGCCTGACATAATCAAGAATATGTAAGAAAACCTGAAATGATTATTCCCAAAATGATGTCACCACTCAGGAGATAAGTTCTGTTCAAGCATGGCTTTGCAGTTTTAAAAAAGCACACAGAAGATGATGGTGTTTGTACCTTATAAATTTCTTTCATTTTGAGCTGCACTCATCTCTTGAGTCACTCAGTGCTCATCTTAGCCCCTATCTATCATGACACAGATTTTTTACCTAGGGAAGTATCATACACCTTGTCCCTTCTTAGCACTGATGACATTAAAAAAATTACTAACAGTTGCCAAGATGTTTTTGTATCTATATTATTTAGAAATGTGTTTAGTAGTAATCAGGATCCAAGAAGCTAATTCTCAGTTCTACAACATACAGTCCTTTGGGAGTCATAGCGGAGTTCTACATTTGGTAGAATTTGGAAAAGCATTCCTGTTCAGGAAATGAAAGAAAAGAGATGCATGTACTTCACCGGATGTTGCAGATTTACAAGAAAATGCAATGTAAGTTGAAAAATAAGAAAATGGAAGTACCTATTTTTTTGCCTTTAATTCAACTGAAAAAAAGAACCTTTATTTTTGCTGGCTTTTGTTTTGCCATTAGTTATGGATCACCTAAACCACAGATCCTACCATGCAAAGACAACTACCAACCAAGATTTGGTTTTTTTGATAATTTATTTTCTAAAATCGTGAAAGATGAAAAAGAGATGGGGACATTGTCTACTTTGTGAACTTGGTAGGTTATAGGTGACAGAAATATACTTAACACCCTTATAAAATCTAGTCAAGAATATTAGTCATCAAAGAAAAATAGAAAGAAATCTGAATTTTTTTTTTGTGTTGGAGTCTTGTAATTTTTTTGCCCAGATGTTGTTTAGATCAAGCTTTGTTGACACTCAGTGAAGTCCATAGTGTGTAATTCCTCCAACTTTATGTGGTAATTACTTAGTAACCTCTTGTGCTCTACAGGATCTCTGTAGGGAATGAAAAGGCATGGCACCTTTTTCTGTATTCAGAAAAGTGGGTTAGAATAATAACACACAAGAATGCAAGCCTGAGAAAGTGCAGCCATCTCTCCCTAATTGTTCCTGTTGTGGGGACACGGGGTGCACAGGAGACTTGTCAGTTACTGATCTGCTTGCTGTAGTCATACGCCTCTCCAGCCAGCATCTGTGCTTTTTTATTTAACCTCTGCCAAATGAATACCTTTGGATTAAAAAGGGAATATTTTGTCTCTGAGCTAACACATTCTAATGCTGCATTAAAGCTGCCCTAGAGCTGCACTGAATTTCACTTGCTTTGTCAGACTGTGGGTTTTTTTTTCCTCCTTTCTTACTATGAGTATGTATATTGTTTCCCATACGTTATGTAGCACAGTGGGGAACCTTAATTTCATTCAGGTTTCAAGCACTACAGACGAATGCAATAGGTAGGGTATACCTGCTTTTTCTGAAGAAACTGTACCATTGGAAAGTCCTATACCTTTGTATTATATTGTATAATAGGTGCTATACCAATAATTGCATGTCCTCATGGTAAATTATATAATATAAATATTTATATATATACATATATGTATATGCTTATATATACGCGTTCTTTCTCATTTTTCATTTGTAATTTATGGACCACAAATAATACAGTTCCCTTTCTGTTAGTTCCTGTGTATTTACATCTTCTATTTCCTCCAAAAAAATTCTGGAATGCACAAATTCTAATAGCCTTTATACCTTGGTACAAGACTGAAGGACTGCTGATTTCTCAACCAGATGACGATTTGTCTTGCAGCTTGCTTTTATTTCTTTATAATTTTATGTGTGCATTTGCATATGGAACAAGAACAAAGACTCAAAGGTATTTTTATTTTTTATTACAAATAGGTCTTGTGGTTACTCATTTTTTTTCATAATGTGAGTTCTTAATTGTGAATACTTGTCATATAGGAACAGACACTCAATGAATACCTAACAGATGAATGTGACAACAAATTCCATCTTTTTTTTTACCTGTTTTCCACATTTCCTTATGGTATAACATAAGAAAGAATTTGGTCATATTGTGATGTTTTTACCCTGGGCATTGCTGGAATTATTTGTTAAGGTGGTGTGGCAGCCCATGATTATTTTTCCTTATTTTTGAAAAGCATTTATTATGGTCTGGTAAGCTTATTCCTACATTAACATGGTCGGTTTTAGTCAGTACCAACTTTATGCATTCTTGCCTGAAATGCTGAAGTTGAGGTGTTTATATTTTCTCTCTCTAGTGTAGCAGGATCCAGAAACAGGTAATTACTTTACAGCTGAGAAAGAATATATCACCGAAGTTTTGGGTGGTTTTTTTTGGTTTTTGTTTTTGTTTGGGTTTTTTTTGTGTTGTCTTCAAAGTACAGGCTTGTCCATTGTTAGACATGACTGTGTAAAATAAATCAATGCTGTAGAAATTCACTTGTACTTGAACTACTTGCCAATGTAAAAATAGTAAGCTATGCCAAAACAAAGAAAAAGATAGTCACAATTGATGACCCAGCCTTCTTTTGGTGCCGAAAAAGGTAAAAGGACTGTATATCCCCAGTTGCTTTTTTGCTGAGGATTCAACAGGATTTAATGGGAAAATCATGCAGATATGAATGGAGGAGTGATTGTTAACAACTTACTTTGAACTACCTGCTATTCTTGAGTTTTTTATTGCTTGATATCCTCCCCTCAAAAGTTTACAGAATTGCTTACTATAGTCTAAGATAGAAATCAGTTACTGTAGTTAGGTAATGGTCAGCTGATCAACTCATACATAAATATTAGCTTAATATTTCTAGAGGGCCTGTGTAATCATTAAGGACTCTGTAAGCTTCAATATTTGAATATGCAACTGTCTGCAGAAAAACACCAATGTACATGTGTGTGGCCCTCATGCAGAGTGTGTGTGAATGGTTTATGGAGGGCTTTCCGCAGCACATTTTCAGGGACAGGGAAGATTTTTCTCCATTGTATAAAATGGTTACAGTTACTCTGGGTAGTGCACAGAAGCTTGTGTAGGGATATTATCTGGGAAACAAGAAAATTCCAGGAGCTGTTGCTTTGTCGTCTTCAAGCCTCCATTTCTTTGGAGGGCAGTGTGGTGGAGCCATGACATGTAGCAGATGCAGATGCTGCACACACATCCTCTTTATGGTGTTTTCTGTGTTGTGGCCAGCACTTTGGGGCATTTTATAGAGAAACTGAGGCATGAAGCCTTAAAACTACAGTAGAACTTGAAATCACTGAACATTTCACACAAACTTTTGTGCTGCAGTATTGCATGATAAAATCAATCTAAGTTGCAATCTCAAAAATATGTATTAATATTAATTAACCTCCTTATTAATTGCAAATGCCAGTTACTACTAGGTAAAACCGTGCTAAAGTAATAGATAGTATGATACAGTAAAGCAATGCTGGCAAGTTGTATGATGCTAGGCACCTCTCTGCTACTTGAGCAAGATGGATAAGCATAGAAATTTTCACTGCTCAAAGGCAGGAGCAATATGAGGTCTTAACTGCTAGTTATATATAATTGTACAGGAGGCAAACCCCTGCAGAGTGATACAAGACATTCATTATAGCCACCAGCCACATCCTGTCTTGGAAATCTGGACATATTCTTATCTTGAAGTCTGCATGTTTGAGATCAAGCTTTCTTGCATACCTCACTAAACAGTCTTGATGTACAGGGGAGAATCTGGTCCTATATATTTAAAAATAGCTTGAAATATTTTTCATGTGAAAAAGACTTGCAAGAGCTCTATCATCTACGATTTGTAGTATTATGGTATTAACTACTGCTGGGAAAACACAATTTTGATTTTATATATATATATATAAAAATACACATTTGTACGTAAGTGTATCTACATGTACACTGATATAGATACTGTATATTATATAGAAATATATATATACATACATACATTCATATGTGTGTATATACATATAGATAGGAACAGTGTCAGCTATTCCATCCTGTTTACTGGAATTCATTTGCCAGAGTGAGATGAGGCCTGTTTTGCTTTGATTTACTCTGGTCTCCACTTCCTCTACTACAGTTTCCCTATGCCCTAATTCTGATTCTGTGTCTTTTCCCCATTACAAGGCCTGATTCTATAGTCCTACTTGGGCAAAACTCCCATAAGTCCTTCTTATTGAAATAACGTTTTGCAACAGTTTAATGCTCCTAAAAAAACTTTTTCATTTTCTCTTCAATGAGAATGTACATAAAGCCAGACTTACAGTATAGTCTTTTTCTTGTAAACGGAATTTTTCCATAAAGAATTGGACATTTGTATGGAACACTAAGAAGCATAAATTCTGGTAAGAAGAAAGTGATTATTCCAATTTCTTTAAAGGGTCTAATGACAAACTAGGGATATGTGCCTCCAGTTTTTATATGTATGTTAAATGAGAGAGTAATTTTCTGAAAAGGAATAGGAGAATAAAATAGAGCTCAAAGGCAAATTGGTTTCTAATTATAGGCCTAGAATACATTAATTTTTTTATGCAGGACTGATCCTGTGAGGTGACGAGAGCCATGTCTGTCTTATCATTTTAAGTGAGCAAAGGTCTGGTTAGGTTAACAAACACCATGATTCCCTATGGTGTGTTCTCTGTATGCTTTTCCACTATTAGGAGTGGTCAGAGAACTGTCAGCTATGTAAACGAAAGCTTTGCCAATTATCCACAATTCCTTTCTTCAACCGGTAAAAGCTTTGGATGCTCTTGGATGGTGAACATGGCAGTGCTAGGTTAGTGGTTGAACTTGGACCTTGGAGGTGTTTTCCAGCCTTGAGGATTCTATGATTCCTGTTTCTGAAATTTGTGGAACAGAGCATAATATTTTTATTCTACTTCTTTTAGCTGATCAAGTAGGCAGTGAACTGGAAGGTTTTGTTTGCTCTTTTGGCTCAAATGTCACTGCTTGTAATGATTACAATTTTCAATAACCGTGACCACTGGCAAAAGGAAGTGAGGTGCAGTGCTTTGACTACATGCCATACACAGGCACAGGTCATACATTTTTTAGCTAATACATGCAAATCACATAAACGTGCACCTCACACAAGAATATCTCAGGTGTCTGCTGGAAGCCAGTCTTCCTTTTCCCTACATATAACATTTGAAAAAGAGAAATTATATAGAAGTTAGCCTGGATTATGTAATAATTGTCTGGAACTATCTTAAGACACAGTCAAATGCCAAAAAGTTTTATCACTCATTTTCATGTGCTTTAAATAATCATGCATAAATAATCAGGTTTTTCAATATTCATATTTGAGGGGGGGTTTTGTTTGGTTGATTTTTATTCATTTTTTAAAGAGTAATTCACAGGACTCCATTGTTTCAAAGACTAATGTATTAACTTGACAATTACTCTCGCCATTCAGGTTTGAACATGTAGACTGATTTTACTCCATTGATGGTAACACATTCCTTTTAAACAGGAATAGTGACAAACCCAATTATTAGCGTATGTCATTCATGTATATTGCTTCTGTTCCTCCTCTACATTAAGAGCTTGGATCTTGGGAATTCTTGCTCTTGTACAGGTGAAATTTCATTAAAATTAATATAGGGTCCTGTTTTGTTGAGGCTTCTTCCCTTCAAATTAGGGGCTGAAAGGATAAACTCACTTATTTTTTGTTGTTATTATTATGACATACCTTTTGATCTTTACTTTTCTGTATTACTGCTGAGAGCCAGCTTTGGCCAACAGTAAGATGTGGTTTCTTCTAAAACAATACCACAAGTGTGCTACTCATGTGAAGTCATGATCATTGACAAATGTCTGTGGGAATTCAGCTGGAATTAATTTGATGTTTGTTTTGAGGTCACTTGATCTTTGACCTAACTTTTGTGTAAAGGACCTATAGTAACAGCAGAATAGCTTGCTCCAAAAGATGCAGTGTAATTAGTTTGGTCTGCCTGACTCCAAATCCTTTTAAACCTATATCTGCTGCATGGCAGGCAAGGTCATAAAGGTTTGACACAAAGTGAGGTGGGATTTTTTTGGCTATTTCACATCTTCTTCTTCTGACTGGAGATCTGGATTGTTGCCAAGCAGCCTTCTCTGCATCCTCTTTACTTTTGTTGGCTAGAAAGCAAGATTGGAAATTCTTCCCCAGCTTTTTAACTTTCTTTCTACAGAGTCAGCCCAGAGACAAGTTGCAGTGCTTGTGCTAACAGATGCCAGTTTCCAAATGCTTTCCTATGAATATCCAATCTAGTAAATTAAGAAAATCACCAGCAATGCCTTCAGACAAGTGCTGACTTTTTGAAGCTGCCAACCAATGGCTGCTAATCTAAAATCTCTGGGCAATACCTCAGAGAATGAAATCTGTGTATGAATTAAAAATACTATGTTGTCACTCCATAAGAAATCAAGTACTCACTAGTAAAGTCTGCAGCATGATTAAATTAAGTGGAAAGTAGTTCCAAGGTCATTTTTTACCATTGAGGAAGACAAATGTGGAGTCCTTCAAATTCTCTTGCTCAGTAATTGCAGTTCTCTTCCCCTCCTTGGAAATCTTCTAAGCCATTCTTTTCATTTAAGTTTGCTCAGGCACCCAAGAGCATAAAGAGTTAATGCCCTTGTAATGGTCATTTGTACATAAAGTTGTAATTATTTATTTTCTCATTTGTACCATATCAAGGCTTTGTACAATGTTTGTTTTGTTTTCAAATTATTTTGTATTTTATTTTTATAAACTGGTTCTAAATAAAATATTCATTCAGCATGCAAAACTTCAATTCCTAATTGTGTTTGTATAATAATTCATTAATTTATAAAGCTTCAGTTGATTTTTTCAATTTTTTTTTACTATTGTAGCCCTGTAATTCAAATGGCTAAAGTACTTTGGCAATGATTATTTTTTTCTCTGTTACAAGAAAGCAAAAATCAAGCATGTGTTGGTATTACCACAGCATGAATCAGATGTTCATATTGCAAATCAGAATGATTGCATCAATGATTGGAAGATTGATTGATTTAGTAGGTTCCTGTGTTGCATATCAGTAAGAACAGAAAAACCCAAATGGCCTCCTCAGAATCCTCCCTTTCTATTTGCTCTTGCTCTTATCCCTCCTGTCTGTATTCATCTAAACAATAAATGATTGGCACAGCTACATCAGGTCAATTTAAGTAACAATATGGTGGTTCTGAAAAGCCAGCTGCTGCTGGCTTTTTTGTCTTCAAAATTGTAGGTTTTTATTTAGTCAGAGGCCACTGTAATTGACTTCTTTGGGGATAATCAGGTGTCTGGATGTAGTCACTGAGATGGCCTCTTGAGATCTGTCATCCTCTGTACAATACACTTAAGTGGCAGATAGCAGAGAAACGAGTGAACAGAAGTTGTCACTGAATCTGAGAATCTTGTGCTATGGGGAAATGCAGTGATAAGCTACCAGTTTCTCTGGTTTCCTCCAAGACCCTTTTATTTATCTTTGTAGTAAAATTAGGTAAAAGTAGAGTGCACTATCATCACAATTTATATTTGTGGTTTATGTGCCTGCAGGTCTTAGTCCTGTGCTGTGGCAAATATTGCCTGCTCATTGCAGGCAGAACAAGTTTTTTAGACAAGTCCAGAAGAATTGGAGAAAATTTCCTGGATCTCTTTTTCACTATTACCACTGTTATGCCTTGTATGTAAGGCAAATTAAAAGCGAGCTGTGCCTTTGTTCAAATCATTGGCATATTTTCATTAAGGTTCATGATCAGGTCATTAGCCCTTGTCATTTATACTAAGCTTAAATAGCTTCATACAAGAGGAAATATACTGGGAATTCATTTACTCAGTAACAGTCCAAGAACATGATGTTTCACCCTCTGTTAAAAGCAGCCAGAAACTTAATGTCATGGCTTTTGGATGGCGTGTGCTTTTGGTGCCTCTAATGGAATCATCACTTGATCACAGAAGGGTGTGTAAAGAAACAGCAAACCAGTTGTGTTAAGTGGAAGATGAAAATAACAAATTTGCACGCTCTGTAGTGGCGAGAGGTAGCTCAGTTTCTTTCCTTGTTTAAAGTATGTAAATCTGGATCATACCAGAAATGGAAGAGAGATTTTGGTCTGGCTCCAGTATACATTAGCGGTACAACTGACAGACTGGGAAAGAAGCAAGATTGGAACAAAGGTGCTGTAGCAGATTGATGTTGAGGTCTGGTCATTGTCTGCCCACTGAAGTGTCTTTTGGCATTGCCTGGCTTGTCTTTAATTATACAGGAGATCCAATCTGCCGATTCTGCTCTTAGGATCTTGTTGCGCTTTTCTGTACTTGCACTGTAGTTCATTTAAATCAGTACTCAAACATGAGAAAGCTATGTAGCAGACACACCTCAACTCTCCCTAGAAATGCTGTAGGATGTGACATTCAAGAACTGACAATTGCAAAAAGAATTGAAACATCAAAAGAAAGGTAAGAGCTGTCGCAACCTGGATAAACTCAAACTGCTGCCCAGAAGGACCAGGTAACGTTTAAATCACATTTTGCTAATCTACCTGGAATGTCATGGTGGCATTAATTTGCTTCTTTGTCCATGAAAACAAAATACAGAAGACCTTGCTCCAGAGTGTCCATTTGTACGGATTGGGGAGAAATAATACTTCCAACAGGTTACTTTGCAAAGCTTGTAACAAGCAGGTTAATTTGGAAAGCTTGTAACAACATAGACTCAGAAATCTGATTTAGAAGGATTAGGTCTTTCTCGTTCTTCAACCCAGCAAACACATACAATCTCCTTTTGTTAAGGTAAACCTAAAAAAGAGAATGTTTTCTTCAAGGCATTAATCCCAATTGAGAGTGTGCTGTACATGTGTACTTTTTACTTTTGTGAGATATTTGCTTCTTTTACTCCATCTATGATACTGAAGAGAAATGCTAACACCTTGACTGCCCTGTGTTCGCATTTCAGTAGGCAGCAGTGGTTGGTTTCTGAAGCACAGGAGTGTAAAATTGGTCCACCATAATGGTATAAGGGCAGAAGTGAAGAACTGAAATGTATGTTTTCATATGGTATAGCGTTCTGTCAAGGCTGACTGCAAAAATTACATACTTTACCCTATGATTACATATTCTTATGCTCCTAGGAGAGGGACAATTGGGTTGCCATTTTCTGCATCAGTTGTATTTGGTAAATTCCTGCAGCAGGAACACTTGTACAAACTAACCGTAAAACTAGAGGCAGCTAGTCATTGCTATAGGCCAAGTTTATCTGTAGAACTTTAAAGTTAGTGATAAATGCTTAAGAAGTCAATCTGCATGATTTTTCAGGTCATTGGACAAAATTGCAGGTGAGAGTGTTTTTGTTTCCCCTCCCGTACGGACAGCAGATGTAAGAACACAGCACCTCAGCTACATCTGAATTGAGCAAAGTAGAGCGGCCATATTTCTCTACTTTAATCATGTAACAAAAAATGAGACTACCCTGCTAGTGCAGTAAAACAAAATGTCTCTCGGGAGAAGGTGCATTTAACAAGCTGAGAATGAACAATAGCCAAGTGGAATAATGCTGTATGAATTCTGAGGATTAGATTCATGAATCAACAGCTCAGTCCTAAACCTAAACCATTCCTAGAATAAGCAAGTATCTCAAACTCTTACTGTGATGCCTTGCACAGCTCAGATTTAAAAAAACCCTAGAGCCAAGCAAACACCCACAACTTTAGAATTATTAGAAAAGGGAAGTACTTAGAAAACCAATTACTTCTGATGTTTGTTTAATCAAAGAACTAAGCAACTTGTGTAAGACAGCTCCTGGTGGTCAGTAACCATAATGTTACCTTTTTTACCCCGCTCTCATGTCTTTTATTTTTCAAAAGGTGACATGAAACAAAGGATGATACAGACAAAAGTCTTACTCAAAATAAACGTTTGTTTTTTTAAGAGAGTAAGAGGATAAAGAAAAGAGAAGAACATTATTAGCCAACTGCAACAGAGTTAACAAACAGGAGACTGGTAATTAGTGTTTAATGCCACCTATAGCAAAAATGTTTCCCACTGGGAAAAACACGGGAGGCAAGTCCACTGTGCTCCTTCAAAGTCACAGGCTGGAGCAGAACATACAACAGCACCTAACACCACAGTCACTTTACATATATTCAAGTTTTTACACATCTGCAAAGCAGAAGTAGTAGCAGCCATTTGGATGTTCTTTCTTAATGGTTCTCACAGGGGGCCTAGGAAACTCGGAGGGACCTGGTTCTTGTGACATGGAGCTAGAGCTGCAGCTGCTGCTTCTGCTGCTGCTTCCAGCCACCTGCACTCTACCTCTGTCCTCAGCAGGGGAGATCTGGGGGGAACCTGGGCTCAGGTACCCAGCTGTGGTCTGAGTAGAGGCAGTAGCCTGTGTGGTTGGGCCAGTGTTGTTTTTCACATAGACGTTTTTGATAGCAACAAGTGTATGCGCCATGATGCTGATGCTGTTACTCAGATCCTGCATGCCTTGCTGCAGCAGCCGAAGATTGTGGTTGACGCTGTCAAAGCCAGACTGGATCACCTGCATCTGGGCCTGCTGAATCTGCAGTAGGTCCTCTTCAGTTATTTCATTTTGGTCTGCCTGGGACCTGCCTTTTGTTTTGGCTTTTACTTTCCCAGAGGAACTACTGCCTGATGTCCCCAGAAAAGGCAGTTCTTCTCGACTAGGTGAAACCACAACCATATCCTCAGAGCTTTCTTCTGGCTCTACCACCTTCACTACTATTTCTTCTTTGAGGTTCATCTTCTCAAGACTGGATTGATGAGATGTGCCAGGATTGCCGTTAAACCCTAGAGGAGAGGGGGGAAAGAGGAAAATCAAAGGAGAGCCAGTGAGAAACTTCATAACCTTGGTGGTCAGTGAAACGTGTTCTCATCCACTAAGCACTAATATTAGTCCTCGAAACAAGACTCTTAAACTCATACTATGTTATCTTTGACACTTTTAGAATACACCTTGATAGGTGAGAAAACCTTAAATATGCATTCATCAATTAACCATATATCAACATACTACAGATCCCTTACCAGCCCCTATCACAGAAGCTGAACTTTAGTTTCCAAGAGACCAAGTTCATTGCAAACTCACTGCAAGCTTATTTCATGTGCATCCAGTAACCATTGATGAAACACTGTAATAGCAAGAAATCCCGTGGTATTGAAGGTGATCACTTCAACGTGCTAGCATGATGTTTCTGCCACATAGTAAATTATGTATGTGCAGCACTTTGTACTGGCAAGAACTGCGCGCTGCCACGGCTATTTCATTTGCAAGAGTAAGTACTGCAACGGTGAAGATCGGTGGTGCGGTCTAAGGGCTGGAGGATGGGCAGCATCTGCTACAAGCCAGGGTTTTTACTCCTGGGTGCTGTTTTGGTGCACTTTTATGACCTACAGCACAAACCCTCACAGTTCTGTGCGCGTGCATACACGTCGTGCATTTCCAAGGAGAGAAGGTGGCTATCCGAACCAGACATTTCCAGCGGGGCCGGTGCCCGCAGCGCCCTGCGCGCAGCAGCGGGCGGGCAGCGCCGACCCACCGCGCAGAGCGGGGCACGCCCGGTGCAGGGTCCGGGGCGGTGCCGCGGGGGTCGCTCCTGCACTCACCCATGTCCCCCACGACGGCGCCGGGCAGCTCCAGCGTGTCGATGCCGCCCACGATGGGCACGGCCTCGGCGGGCAGCAGGGAGCCATAGGCGCGGCGCTGGCGGCGGGCGGGCGGCGCGGGCTGCAGCTCCTCGGGGGCCAGGAGGAGGCCGAGGGGGCCCGGCGGCCCGCAGCCCTGCGACAGGCGGCACAGCTTGCTGCGGTCGCGGCGCTTCAGGTCCCGCCAGCGCTTCTTCAGGTCCTCCACGTCGCGGGGGCAGGCGGCCACCGGGTTCACCTTGTGCCGGATCAGCTCCCACACCTTCCGCTTCTGTCCCGGGGATGCGCGGCCGGGTCCCGCCGCGAACAGCAGCTGCTCGTGCTTCAGCACCTGCTCGATCAGCACCTCCGTCTCCGCCTCGTTGAAATTCGCCTTGCGCCGCTTGGGCGAGTCCTCGGCCATCCTCCGCCGCGGGGGCCGGCGGGCGGGCGGGCGGGCGCGGAGCGGCGGGGGGGGCGCCGCTGCCCTTCCCTCCGCCCCGGCCCGCGGGCGCGGCGCCGCCGCCGCTAGGCCGGGCCCCGAGCCCTGCTGGGGAAGCAAATACCGCGCATGAGAGGAAAAGACGCGCACGGACCGGCGCAGGCGCCCCGTGCCCCGCGTGTTGACATGGGGAGGGGGCGCGGCCCCCGCCCGCCTCCCCGGCGGGAATCCCCGCTCGGCGCCGCCCCCGCGGGACGGGGGGACCCGCCGGGCCCGCCCCCAGCGCGGGCTGTGCGCGTGCTCGGCGGGAGCGCGGCCGGGAATGGCGGCGGTTTTGGAGCTGCTGCTGCAGGAGGAGGTGCCGGTCAGCGCCGTGGTGCGGTGGCTCCGGCACGGCCCCGGCCACCGCCCGGCTGAGGTAACGCGCGGCGGGTGCTCGGCTCGCCCTCCCGCGGCACCCCGGCTCCGGCGGGGCCGGGCCCGCCGCCGCGCCACTCCCCCAGCGCCCTCCGCCGCCGCGGGCCGGGGCCGAGCGGGAAAGTTTGTGCTGCCCGGCACTGAGGGCGGCCGGTCCGCGCTGCTGCCAGGGACGAAGCCGCGCGGGTCGGTGCCGTTCTGCCGCCGCGGACTGGGGCCGAGCTGCCGTCCAACAGCGGCGGCACCGCCCCCGGCGCGGGCGGGCTTCGGGCAGAGAGGCGGGAAGGCGAGGCCGCCGGCGGGATCTACGCTGGGAGCTTCCCGGCGGGTGTGGGAATCCCGCTAACATCCGCAGGGCTGAGCCCGCCGGGAGCCCCGCGCCGCCGGGGCCGGACGCGAGCAGCGGGGCACTGTGCCGGGTGCCGGCGCACAGCGCGGGGAGGTGAGGGGCGGCAGCGCAGCGCCGCTGGTGTGTCCTGAGGAAACGCGGTGACAGGACGGAGTGACGCTTCCCGCGCCTTTGTCGGGGAAGGTGGCGGTGAGAGAAAGACGAGGCGCTTAGCAGCCAGGGCTTGGCGGTGGCTCAGTGCAAGCGCCAGCGCGCCTCCCGGCTGGATGCTTGGCCCTCCTGGATGTTGAGGAGGATCTTTCCTGGGGCTGAGAGAGGGTGCTTGTTGGCTGAGTTTTGTAGTGGGATCTGCCTGGACGATTTGGGTTCTTGTGGAAATAAAAGCATTTTAACCAGAGAGGGACTAGGACTGCCTACATTTCACTGATAACATAGAGATATGACTTGTTTTTAAAGCATTTTCTGCCTGAGCCGCTCATGGCATATTACCTAGTGTTAAAATCAAAACTCACTGGTGTCACCCACATGAATTAGCTGGGTATCATCATCATTCTAAACGTGTGTGGGAAGAATGGACTAACAACTTTATGCTGTGTGGTATTTCTTCAACTGTGACTTGCAGAAGCAGACCTGTGGCAGTTAAGAAGCTTGAGATGCTGGCAGCTCAGCTAGAGCTGCGTGGGCAAAGGGTGAGGACGCCGAAAAGTTTGCCCTGGCAAGGGAATTGCTCACTGTCTTTTGCTGCTGGGAGCAGCTCAGTTACTTCGGCATGAGAAAGCAAGTAGGAATTTTGCAGCCGGCAGCTGCTGACAGGTTGCTGTTACCCAAACGTGGAGAAAACCAAATCTCAGTTAACTTGGACAGAGAAAGATGACTGAATGCAGGTTGTGCTTTGAAAAGCTGCAGAAAATACCTGACGTTATGCATAGTATAGACTGTAATTATCTTGTGCCTCTATGCTAAACCCAGGGGAGCACCCAAGGAAATGGTAGGATACGTCTTGCTCTAGCTTTTGTGGCAGTTTCAGACTGGAGATGGCCTTCTGACACCTCACTGGGGTTGTGCTCTGACCTGTGTTGGAATCTCACGTTCCTTCAAGAAGCTGAATTGGTCTCACACTTTCAAATATGAATTTCAGCATAGGTATTGAGGATTGTGGGAGTCCAGTCATAGGCATGCTTTCACTGCCTTTTTTCATGCAGAAAACCACCTTCAGAAACTGTGTTTGCTTTTTTGACTTTTCATCTAGTCAAGGTATGGATATAAATTACAGGAGTTAATTTATATATTATATATATAGTATGCCATGATTTTAATATTAGTAAGGAATAAGTTGCTGCCTATGAGAACTTCTTCTGTTGTGGCAAATGTTGCTGAATCCCATTGAGAGGAGACAAACCTGGGTCAGTGTTATGAACAAAAGAATTTTTACCAAGTTTACAAAACTTTGAACTATGCATGTAACATGAAGTCTCTTTTTGTCTAGATTCACCCTTATAAGAACACCACCGCCTGTTTAGATTTTAAATGTGTTGAGTCAGTGGTGGGTTTTTTGTTTGTTTAAGTTTCTTAAGCATAAACTTCATTTACCTTAAGGTTGCGGAGTCTCTGTTTAGAGCTCTCTGAGGCCTAAAGGGAGGAAAATTACTTAATTGAAATGGAAGAGCAGCTTTGGTCTTGTATTTGGCACTGCAGGACTCTTGTGTGCTTAAATAGTTGTTATAGCACCCCTCTGTGGGAGCAAGTGGCATTCATTGACAAATAGGGGAAGAGAAGTGGCAAGACAGAGAAGTTGCAGATTTTAGATTTTTCTATTAGAATTAGCTACTTTCAGTATTGCTGTCTCTGAAATGTTGAGTTTAGGGGTGCCAGTTGGTCCGAGTTCTCCCGGGCCATAGCTTCAGGGACTATTACTGGTGTTTCCATGGAACAGTTCCACTGTTTCCCAATCAGAGACCAAAGTGAATGACTCCATCTGAAAACTTGTGCCAAAATTGCTTGTGTGGAAGCTGATCTTCAGATCTGTGACCAGTGCTAAGGTTGCTTGAATTTCAGTGACCTATTTTACCAAGTCATGTTGTTTTTTATTGTGTATTGCAATCCCACAGTTACTACTTAAATGAATCTAAGTACATGGACAGAAAGAAAAAGGTAGCTTCTTTCATACTAATTCTTTGTCCTCTTGTCTTGTAGGAAAATCACATCCATGACAAGCTGATATCTCTTAGTTTGCTTCGGAAAGATTTTGTGCCTTTTCTGCTAAATTTTTTAAGGGAGCAGACCAGCCAGATCCTGACTAATGGACCCTCTACTCCTGCTAAAACACCTAATTCCAAGGCCCATGGGAGCCAAAGGACAGGATCAGAAAGGAGGGCAGGCCATGCAACGAGCAGCCGAGTGCAGCTCTTTTCCCAAAGGACTTCAGTGACTACCTGCACCACAGATACCAGCTTTTCTCCTGCTGCAGCATCCAGCAGTTCCTCTTCCTTTTCTGGGTCAAACCTGTCTAGCCCTTGTGGCGATTTCCCTAGCGTGGTGTCCAGTAGCAGCCCGAGCTTTGGGTACAGCCCTGTGCTTCACCATGGGGAGAAGCGATCGTCTCAGAAGGCCAGCTTGGGGAGCTTCCTTACAGCCACGCCAGAAGCCCTGCCAGTGAGACGAGGCCGAAGGAAAGGAAACAGCTCAGTTGGTGCCTGTGGCCGGCAGGTAGCTCGGGATCTGGGGCGTTCCCTTGCTGAAGAGGAAGATGGAAAGAATGACAGTGTATCGTGGAGCGGAGGGAGAAGAAAGCGGAGTGAAGTGCCTCTTGATTCTGCCAGATCCCCACCCAGCCAGCTAAACCTTAACAACTTGGAAGAGTTCCCACCCATGGGTGCTGCCTCTGGCTGGACAAAGTAAGAGCGAGTCTGCCTCACTGTCTCATTTGGATTGTGCTGCAGGTTACTGTTTCTTGACTAGCTCACCCTGCTATGCGTGTCCAGATGCAGAAGACGCTGTAATACACAATGCCTGGCTCCTTGGTCAGAACTGCTTTGTTATGGTCTCCAAAGGGACCCCCAGAGAGGGGAATATTGCTTCAATGGGTAGCCAGGTTTCCACTCTCTGAACTCACCCAAGATGCCTCTTTAGCCTCTCACTTGTGATGCTGCCTGCAGCTTACTGGCGCACGGTCCAGTTCATGTTAAGCTGAGAACACCTTTGTCCTTGCATGTTCTAACAACTCAGCGTTATCTTGGCTCTTCACATTTCTCATTTAGCACAATAGCAGTTGTTAAGGAAGAGCAGTCTTAGCACTACTCATGCTATCAAAGAAGCTTTTGGATTGACATTCTGTGGCTTCTGGCAGCAGATGTTAGTGCGCAGCTTTGTTTGTGCTGTGTGATCATGGACAAAATAGCTAGCTGTATGTTTGGTCTGCAGCAAGCCCTGGTCACCTTGGTGACTTTGGCTTAGCTTCTGGGCAGCTGTTTGTGTTGTGGTTGCCTCAGTCCTTTTATCTTTCTCTTTTACTCTTTAAAATCCTCTTTGGCAAATATAAGGCTTTCATGTCAGCTTGTTTACTCCCTATATCAGTCATTGGTCTCTGAAAGTAGGACTTTCTAGTTGGACATGCAAAATTCTAACTGAAAATTATTAGTGTGTGAGTCTGTACAGCAGGTCCAGGTGCTGAGTCCAGATGGTGCTCTAGATGATGCTCTTTGGCCAAGGGAGATACAGTGTGTTTCCAGCGTAGACAGCAAGTATCTTTTCCTCCATTACGTTATGCTCAACTAGGAAAAAGAAGGAGGAAGGAGGTCACAGAGTGTTCAGAAGTCGATGCTATAGAGATTTTGAAAACACTAGCAATTAATATGTAGCAACCAGCAAATCCTTGAGAAATGTAATGCTTTATGTTTCTGTATCTCATTTCCAATTTTTTAGTGATTTTTACTAGTTTTTGGATCCTCTTCCTGAAGGATAAATCTCAGTAGTTTATGGAGGAAGGATGAGTTTCCTTAGACTGAAAGGGCCTATTGTAACTTCAGAGCCTGGACTCTTACACAGACAGAGATGGACAATGGCACCTTGATTGGTTTTGGTGTTTTTTTTTCTCCTGGTCACGTTACAAACTCATTCACCGTCAGTTTCTTACTAAAATAGGGTATATCCTGTCCTCTCAAATTAGAAATGTTTGGAAGGGTCATGTGGTTCTATGTTATCTGTTAATAAATTTTGCAGCAGGGTCAGCAGGCAGTTTTTAGCAGTCTGTAGCTTCATGACTTTTATTCAGTGACCAGAATAAAATCAGTAACTATATATACAGTTTAGAAATTCAATATCCTGACTCCATATCCATTTTATTTTAGCATCAGGTTTCTCTGCAACAGTTGCGTGCATATCTGTCCTGACACCTAATTTGTATTGTTGTTTACCTTGTTTTTAGTGGCATTGCTTCTCATTTTTTCAGCAAAAGCAAACCATCGAGGCGAATCAACCCAACTCCTGTAAGTGCTGAGCGCCCCCTCTCAAAACCAAAGACGTGCTTCACTTCTACTCCTGTCAGTCAGTCTCCAGCTGCTCGGTTGTCATCTGGGTCAAGCCTTGAGGCCTTTACCACTGTCCAGGAAGGAAACCTTACGTCTGTGATAAGCAACAGCCTTCAAGAAGAGAGGGAGATGCTGAAGAAAGAACGGTACAGTCTGAGCAGGGGGGTGATAGGCTTGTACTGATTCTTAATTCCCTTGTGTCCTGGTTCCGGCCAGGATAGGGTTAAGTTTTGCAGTAGGCAGGAGGGGGCATGGCTGGGACCCAGGGGTTATACTGTACCACCTCATGTCATTTTCAGGGGCCTGAGAAAGGACTCTGTTCTGGGTCAGTATAGTGTGGTAGAGGGAGCGGTCGGGTATTCTTTATTGTTGGGGGGTTTCTGTGTGAATCGTTCAGCTCTTTCTTATACCCTCTGTCCGTAGTATTGTTGCTGTTACTGTTCATTTTCTCATGTCATTGCTGTTTCCAGTAAATTGTTCTTAACCCAACCTGTGATCTTTACCTTTTTTGCCTCCGATTCTCCTCTCCATCCTGCCACAGGGGGAGGGGAGAGCAAGCGAGCAGTGCGTGGTTTGGAGAGTCTGAGAGCACTGAACTGGGGAGTACCATTCCTAAACCATGACAGCCTTATTTGGTGCCCAGTGTGGGACACAAAGGGTTGAGTGAACACCAGGTCTGCCCACAGTGGGCTGGAAACAAGTTTGATCTAAGCATTTGTGGTATTAGGTCCAGAGCCACTGGTCACAATGTTGCTTGGTCTGTTCATGTTCTTGTGGTACCTAACCCTGTGTATATTTCTGTAAATGCACTATCTGCCCATCATGGTGCTCTGTCAGAGCAGGGAGAGGGATCAGGATTGCTTTTTTGATATACTCTGGGCTATCAGTTTATGACATGATAACATCAAGGGCAATGAGGGTCATTTGGGATGTGTCTTCAGTGTTGCTCTCCTACCCTTTCCTTGCATTCTACCTCTGGGAGTCCATTAATAATGGTACCCAGTCTGTGGGGAGAACAGAGGAAGTTGATTTTCAGGCCTGTTATAACAGCTTTTGAGAATTTTGAATTTCCTTTGGATGTTAAGGGAAGCATATTCTTGTTGATATGTCTGCTATGTCTCCTCAGTAAAATCTACACCATGTTTAGAGTCAGAATGGTCAACATCATATCTGGAGTTAGGACAGGACAAGATGTGAAAAATGTGCTCTACAATGCAGCCAGGGAGAATGGTCCTTCCTGGAGTCTCTGGCAAAAAGTACCTGTGGAGACTCAAGGACAACCCTTTGGGTTCTGGAGTCGGTGATACAAAGGATCCAGGGCCTGTTACATCCGAACTGAAAAAGAGAGCTTAGCAGCTTATGAAGGGGTTTGAGCTGCTTCAGAAGTGATTGGCACTGAAGCACAGCTCCTCCTGGCACCCCGACTGCCAGCGCTGGGCTGGATGTTCGAAGGTAAAGTCCCTTCCACGCATCATGCCAATGCTACGTGGGGTAAGGGATCGCTCTGATCACACAGTGAGCTTGAATGGGAAACCCCGGTTGCCCAGGGATACTGGAATTCATCACGAACAGGCCTGAAGGTGAAAATATTGGACTCTCATCATCAGAAGAGAAGGTGACACATGCTGGGCAGGCACTACCATATAATCAGCTATCAGAAAGTGAAAAGCAACATGCTCTCTTCACTGACTGTTCCTGCCGTATTGTAGGGATACGTTGAAATGGAAAGCTGCCATATGGAGTCCTTCACAGTGAGTCACAGAAGCTGTCGAGGGACAAGGTGGATCAAGTGAGGTTGCAGACCTGAAAGCTGTCCAGCTGGCTTTAGATATCACTGAATGAGAGAAGTGGCCAGCGCTCTACACTGACTTGTGGCACAGAGGTTAATCCCATCTGGGCTGCTGAATTTTGGCAAGACATCACTGCCTGGGTAGAGAAGCTGACTCTGAAAGTTCATCACGAAGATGCACGTGTACCCAAGAGCTGGGCTACTGAAGAACATCGCAACAATGGACAGGTGAATTGAGCTGCCAGGATCAAAGTGTCTCAGGGGATCTGGACTTGGCAGCATAAGGGTGAATTTTTTCTGGCTCGATGGGCCCATGATGCCTCAGGTCACCAGGGAAGAGGTGCAACGTAGAGGTGGGCTCGTGATTGAAGGGTGGATTTAACTATGGACACTTTCCCAGGTTATCCATAATTGTGAACCCTGCGTGGCAGTCAAGGAGGCCAGGCAAGTAAAGCCTTTGTGGTATGGTGGGTTGAAATACAAATACGGGGAGTTCTGGCAAATTGATTACATCACACTCCTGCAAACCTGCCAGGGCAAGTGCTACCTGCTTACAGTGGTGGAAACAATCACTGGATGACTGGGGATGCACCCTGTGCCCTATGCCACTACCTGGAACATCGTCTTGGGCCTTGAAAAGCAAGTCCTGTGGTGACATGACACCCCAGAGAGGATTGTGGAAGACAATGGGACTCATAAGCACCTGGGCCAGAGAGCACAGTATTGAGTGGATATATCCTATTCCCTATCATGCACCAGCATCTGGGGAAAGTTGAATGGTACCATGGACTGTTAAAAACCACATTGCAAGCAATGAGCGGTGGAACCTTCAAACATTGGGATCTATATTTAGCAAAGGCCACCTGGTTATTTAACACCAGAGGCTCCACCAATGGAGCTGGCCCAGCCCACTCAAAACCTCCATGTACTGTAGAAGGGGATAAAGTCCCTGTGGTGCATATGAGGAGTACGTTAGAGAAGACAGTTTAGATTAGTCCTGCCTCAAGCAAAGGCAAACACATCCAAGGGATTGTTTTTGCTCAAGGACCTGGGTGCACTTGGTGGGTAGTGCCGAGGGATGGGGAAGTGTATGTACCTTGAGGGGATTTGATTTTTGGGTGAGAACGGTCTGTAATTTTGAATTATATATTATTGGTTGCTCAATGACACTGCCACTGTATGTCATAACTACCATGGACAATGAATATGGACTGCTCCAGTCACACCAGTCATGAGCTCCCGATACAGCTTGGAACCACCTGACAGCACACCAGCCCTCTTGCCCTGGAAGACGTCTAGGATGGATAGAACCCACAGTCATGACCTAAATGAACTCAACAGACATCTTGGAGGGACAGCTATTGATTATGGAAATGATACTCATGCTTGAGTATATGTGTGCATATATGTATATAGTAGGAAAGTATAGGATTTGGGCATGATGTAGATGGTACTGAATAAAGGGATGATAATGTCCTGGTTCCAGCAAGGACAGGGTTAATTTTTGCAGCAGCCAGGAGGGTGCATGGCTAGGACCCAGAGGTTATTCTATAACAAGTCATATCACTTTCTGGGGACTGGTAGCATGGACAGAGCAGTTGGATATTCTCTGTTGTTGGGTGGTTTCTGTCTGAATCGTTCACCTCATGCTTGTGCCCTCTGCCATTAGTGTTGTTGCTGTTAGTATTTGTTTTCTCATGTCATTGCTGTTTCCAGTAAATTGTTCTTATCTCAACCCATGTTTTTTACCTTTTGTGCCTCCAGTTCTCCTCTCCATCCCGTTTCAGGGGGAGGAGGATAGGGGAAGGGAGCAGTCTAGAGAGTGAGCAAGAGCACTAAATTGGAGAGTACCATTCCTGAACCATGACACCTTGTCTTAAGGTGGTACTGATATCAAAGTGACAATGACCGGAAAAATATCCAAAACATATACTGGTGGCCTTAAACTATAATTTGCCTAAAGCCAAGTGTGACTCTGTTATCAGACTAGCATATTAATGCAGCTAGCTTATGTTTGTCATTTTAGAGGTATGCTGACTCTGGAGCAATGACCCTCACTTCAGAAGTTTAGTCAGTCCTCACTGCTTTTATAAGATTTCTTCATGGGCTTGAATGCATGGCTATCTCCCTTGCAGCTTTCCTTAGATTGCACAGGCAGAGTGTGTGGGTTTGAGCTGGTGTAATTAGACTGTGTTTGAAAATTTTCACCAAGACTTATTGGTTTGAAGAAAATGAGTTAGCGTTGCAAATGTAGTGAAAATGTGATTTAATTATGTTTTTAAGGTAGGCAGGCTAGTAGAAACTTGCAGTCAGAGAAGACAGGACATGAGTAGCTTGAGATTCTGTTTCAAAGTTTCTGCTGCAGTTATCTGTTGCTGTGAGATGAGGTGAATGCTAGCTTCTTATTTTGTCTCTGCTGTTCAGTTAGTGTGTGTCTTTCATCATCTGTAAAATGATATCACTGTTAGTCTGTGAAGATTTATACTTCAGGAAAAAAAAGCAAAGCACTGTAGTAGAGAAAGTATTGTTTGTAATTGCTGACAGAAGTGTTGCTGTTCTTTGTAGGTTTTGTTCTTGGGGAAATTCCTCAGGACACATGGGTGGAATTGTTTTCTTGCTAATCCTTCAGTGGGTCCAGAACAGGCTGAAACACATCCACTAGAGACTAATGAATTACTGTTTGTACTGGACCTGTAGCAGAACTGCTCAGGATTCAAACCTGCCTTTCTGCACTTAAGTGAAGCACCTATTCTACTGAATTCTACCTGAAATGTCCCAGAGAAGAGCAACCAGGCTGGTGAAGGGACTTGAACACAAGTCCTGTGAGGAGAGGCTGAGGGAGCTGGGGTCGTTTAGCCTGGAGAAGAGGAGGCTCAGGGGAGACCTCATCACTCTCTACAACTACCTGAAAGGAGGTTGTAGCCAGG